>CM060104.1:59947879-61147879 GCA_030522415.1 Channallabes apus | reverse complement strand
TGTCTTGTTTTGTCTTTGTCTCTGCCCAAAATTTTTATTTTTTTATGTAAAAAGAACGGGCATCGACCAGTTTGTCCTTCTCATCAGTACATGAATTGTTACGCTGCCGCGAGCAACATTAAAAATAAAGCGGAGAAGTGTGTTTATGTTTCTGCGCATGCGGATGTATTGTTCCCTCGATATTAATTTAACACCTTCACTTTTAATTTACAGAGGGAGAGATATTGATCCTTTCTCGATGCAGTGAATTTCTTTGAGCAAATTAATAATAATTGCAATGAATGAAAAGGAGGAAGAAGAAAAGGTGCAGCTGAAAATACATGAAAAATAAGAAAAAGCTTTAGAGGTAAATGCTGTGAAATGCTTTAAATGAACAGATTCTGCCTTTGGTGTGAAGGAAAGTTCCAGTTCCGCAGGCTCTGATTGCTCTAACATTACTGTCAGGGACAACGAGGCTGGATCCAGCAGCTTACCACATCCCACATCATAATACACTGGCTCATTATAGTGGAGATTAATTTTTAAAACCACATACTAGTATAAAAATATAACACAAACAAAAACGTAAATAAAAAAGTATCACTGAACATATATTGAGTCGTATTTGTAAACAAAAAAAAAAAAACAAAGGAAAGAACAATATGTTCATTATTCAAAGTTATTCAGATCAGTGTAAAGTTAGTATGATTTTAAAAGTGCTATAACTCCACCTGGAACAGTTCCATCCTAGTGGAACAATCTGACTACATGTGCAGTGCCATAGAAAAGTATTTGCCCGTTCCTGATTTTTTTCTTTGCATATTTGTCACACTTGTATGGGTAAACACTTTATGAGGAAAAGACAAATTGGCCTTTTTATTTGTGAGATATCATGAACATTTCGCAGGGGGTATCATCGTGATGCAGTGTAAGATATACCACTCATCAGCGTAAACTGTAAGTGCAGCAGGTCAGTGATGATGAACCAGTGCCTGCTGATGATGACCAACACGTCTCCCCTGATCTACCAGAGCCAAGTAAAAAGAATCAAACTGAACAGGTAAGCTGGAATAAAATCAGTAGCAGCATTAACTCGTGCTAGTAATTATTATGGTAGACAATATTAATTAAAAATAATGTTTCTCAGCCTTATTTCGAATTAATATTGACTACCATAATAATTAAAATAAGTAATAAGTTTACTAGCGTGGGCTAATGCTGCTACTGATTTTATTTCAGCTTACCTGTTCAGTTTTATTGCCATTCTTTGTAAAATATTGTCTTTATAGATTTATATGTTTGTCTTGATGTTCTTTCCTTTGTTTCTTTGTTTTACTAATATGACCCAATATATGTTCAGTGATACTTCAAATAATATGCTTAAATAGCATTGATTTCCATATTGTGTTATATTTTTATACTACTTTTTATGCCACTCTGTGGTCCCAGTCGGCCCCTGCCTATTCTCCACAACATCACGTACTTCCCGGACCTCGGACTAAACTCCGCACCTTGCTTTTATAATGCGGAGCAAGCCTGAGATCATATAATAGAAATACTTTTTCATATACAACATGTATACTTTTATACTGTTTATTTTATAATAAAATTAGTTTTGTCTAATTTTTCATCATAAACAATATTTATTTGTATTATATATAAATGTTTATTTGCACATTGCATATTTGCAAATGTGCCACAAAATAAACATTATAAGATTTTGTATTAATGCTCTTGACGGCTGTCACGTGCCCAGGGTTCATTATAATAGTAATATAATATTATTTTAGTAATACCTAAAATAAGATGGCGCCGGTGAGGTCGGCTGCCGTCACGACTGCTCCGACCACCTTTTCTTTGTTTTTGTTCTTTAAGTTAGTTTTCAGTGTTTTAAAATCGGCAAAATCACCACCATTGAGTACATTAGGTACGATAGAGACACTCTTGTTTCTATTGGTATACAATGTACTCACAATTCGACGTTTTTAACTCCGGATCCGAGCTGGCCGAGTGAGATCCTGAGGGAGGACAATGGACGCGACGTGAAGCGACAGACCCGAGGGAAACGAGCTGGCATGAGGAACCGGCTGAGAGCTCGTGCACACCGCACACCTCTGCCTAGCATCCTGCTCGCCAACGTCCAGTCACTGGAAAACAAACTCGATGACCTCAGGGCCAGGATAAATTTCCAGAGAGACATTCGGGACTGCAACCTTCTCTGCTTCACCGAGACATGGCTGAACCCAGCGGTGCCAGACCACGCCATACAACGAGCCGAGTTCTTCTCGGTTCACTGCATGGACAGGACGTGGGACTCGGGGAAGTCAAGGGGAGGCGGCGTGTGCTTAATGGTAAACAACAGCTGGTGCAACAGCGCGAGCGTTGTTCCTCTTACACGCTCCTGCACACCAAACCGGGAACTACTGTTCATCATGTGTCGTCCTTTTTATCTTCCACGGGAGTTCACATCGGTCATAATCAGTGCCGTTTACATCCCACCACAAGCGGACACTGACACTGCCTTATGCGAGCTGCATGAGGCACGCACACAGCACCAGACACAACACCGGGACGCTGCGCTTATTGTGGCGGGGGACTTTAATAGTGCCAACCTCAAATGAGCAGCGCCGAACTTTTATCAGCATATCACCTGCCCCACCAGGGGCGAAAGGATACTGGACCATTGTTATACAATGGTCAAGGACGGCTACAAGGCGAAATCTCGTCCAGCGTTTGGTAAATCTGACCACGCCGCCATCTTCCTCATGCCAAAATATAAACAAAGGCTGAAACAGGAAGTTCCGGTTCAGAGGGAGGTCGCATGCTGGACGGACCAATCGGTGGCTGCGTTACAGGACGCACTTGATGACGCAGACTGGGACATGTTCAGAAACAGCTCCGATGATGACATCAGCGTGTTTACGGAAGCGGTTGTGGGATTTATTGGGAAGCTAGTGGACGATACGGTGGAGAAAAAGACTATCAGAACGTTTCCCAACCAGAAGCCGTGGGTGGATAAAACCATCCGCGACGCTCTGAGATCTCGGACCGCTGCCTACAACACGGGACTTGCGTCGGGGGACATGGAACCATACAAGGCTGCGTCATACAACATCCGGAAGGCGGTGAAAGAGGCGAAGCAGCGCTACGGGAGAAAACTAGAGTCACAGCTTCAACAGAGTGACGCTAGGAGCCTGTGGCAGGGATTAAGGACAATTACGGATTATAAAGCACCAACATCCGGTATGACGAACGCGGACGCGACTCTGGCAGACGAGCTCAACACATTCTATGCTCGCTTCGAGGCTGCAGCTAAAGACGTTAGCGATGCTAATGCTAACGGCGCTAATGCTAACGGCGCTGACGGCTGCAGACAGGAAGACACTGCCAGCACCGGGAACGCGCTCATCATCTCCGAGCACGATGTGAGGAGAGCCTTCAAGAGAGTGAACACCAGGAAAGCAGCAGGACCAGATGGCATCTGAGGCCGTATTCTCCAATCCTGCGCAGACCAGCTAGCACCTGTGTTCACTGAGATATTCAACATCTCCTTATCTCAGTCGGTGATCCTCACGTGCTTCAAAGAGTCCATCATTGTTCCTGTCCCGAAGAAACCTCATCCTGCTTCCCTCAATGACTATCGCCCTGTAGCCCTCACCTCAGTAGTGATGAAGTGCTTTGAACGCCTGGTCAGAGACTTCATCATTTCTTCACTACCCGACACACTGGACCCACTACAGTTTGCATACCGTCAGAACCACTCCACAGACGATGCAATCTCTCATCTCCTCCACACATCACTCACTCACCTGGACACTAGGAAAGGGAATTATGTTAAAATGCTCTTCATCGACTACAGCCCTGCTTTTAATACCATAATTCCCTCCACACTCACCACCAAGCTGGAGCACCTGGGACTCAGCTCATCTATATGTCAGTGGATCTCCAATTTTCTGACTGGCAGACCACAGGCAGTAAGGATGGGCGGACATGTCTCAGCTACACTCACTCTCAGCACTGGAGCCCCCCAGGGTTGTGTTCTGAGCCCCCTGCTGTACTCTTTGTACACCCACGACTGCGTGGCCACTACCAACTCCACCTCCATCATCAAGTTTGCTGACGACACCGTCGTGCTTGGACTGATCACCAACAATGATGAGTCGGACTACCTAGAGGACATTGGAAATCTGGAGAACTGGTGCCAGAGGAACAATCTCCTCCTGAACGTCAGTAAGACAAAGGAGCTGATAGTGGACTTTAGTACAAAGCAGGAGAGGAACTACCAGACCCCCGTCATCAACAGGAGCCCAGTGGAGAGAGTGGACAGCTTCAGATACCTCGGTGTTCACATCACGCAGGACCTGTCATGGTCCTGTCACATCAACACCGTGGTGAAAAAAGCCCGGCAGCGTCTCTACCACCTCAGACGCTTGAGAGACTTTAGACTGCCCTCCAAGGTGCTCAGGAACTTCTACTCCTGCACCATAGAGAGCATCCTGACGGGAAACATCACGACCTGGTTCAGGAACAGCACCATGCAGGACAGACGAGCTCTACAGAGGGTGGTGCGATCAGCCGCGCGCATCATCCGCACTGAGCTCCCTGACCTGCACTCGATCTACAGCAAGCGGTGCTGGACTAAGGCCAGGAAGATCATGAAGGACCTCAGTCACCCCAGTAATGGACTGTTCTCTTTGTTGCGGTCTGGGAAGCGATTCCGCTCCCTAAAGGCCAACACAGAGAGGCTGAGGAGGAGCTTCTTCCCGCAGGCAATAAGGGTTCTCAATCACAATCACACCTCCACACAGGACTAATAACATCTTTTTAAGCTCACAACACTGACTGGACAATCATGGACACATTCATACACACTTGCACTAAATATTTATACATCTGGACAATTGCACATGTCACTTTCATTAGTCATCTATATATACTCCCCCCCCTATATTTCTATATTTCTATATTTTGCAATATTTTATTATGCCCTTATTGTACAGTTAATTTTACTAGTTAATTTTTTTTCTTTAGTATTTCCTTTTTATTGATTATTTATTTTACGTACAAGCTTTTATTTTCTTTTTAAGGTCACTGGCGGTCATGTAAGCATTTCACTGCATATTATACTGTGTATGACTGTGTATGTGACAAATAAAATATTAATTTTAATTTTAATATCATATTTGATGCTAATAATAAACATCTATGAATTTATGTTCTAATATAATATTTGATTGCGATTCCCTGGCTGGGAATCGAACCCGGGTCTTCCGCATGGAAGGCGAATCACCTACCACTGAGCTACCAGGATTAACAGGAACAGTGCTGAGTGCTGATTAAAACTATGTAGCAAATTAAAGAGGAGAATCATGATGCTGAATCGCAGTCCTGAGCCCAAACCTCATTTAAATTAAATTAACAAATATTATACATAAAAAATCAATAGCCCATGTTTAGAAAAGGTTTATAAATTCATTCCGACAAGTCACACTGTGACTGTGTCTGTTCCCGGAATCTAAGCAAAAATGTAGAAAGACTCAGAAAGTCTGTTTTAATCATTTAATTAACATAAAGACCACAAACTCGGATCACACTGAATGCGCAGCCAGCACCTCTGATCTGAAGCTAGGACTGTTAAATATTAGATCTCTCACATCAAAAGCGGTTATTGTTAATGAAATTATCACAGATCAGGTGTTTGATATACTCTGTTTAACTGAAGCATGGGTTAAACAGGATGAGTATGTAGCTCTAAATGAAACTAGTCGTCCTGGATACAGTTACATACACCAGCCTCGTTTAACTGGTAGAGGAGGAGGCGTCGCAGTTATTTACAATGATAATCTGTCTATCGTACAAAAACACGGACACAAATTTAACTCGTTTGAAATTCTTTATAGTAACATAAGTGTATTTAAGTATATTAAGTCAGCTCAGTCGATTCCACTAATTATAATTTACAGATCTCAAGGACCGTATTCTGAATTTCTTAGTGAATTTGCAGATTTCATCTGAAACCTAGTCGTTTCTGTAGACAAAGTGTTAATTGCTGGATATTTTAACATTCATTTTGAGAATCCAGAAGACCCTCTGAGAACAGCATTTATGTCCATATTGGACTCCGTAGGCGTAAATCAGTGTGTAGTAGGACCCACTCATAAAGCAGGTAACACTTTAGACTTAATAATATTTTTCGGATTAAGTATAAGAAATGTATTCACAATTCCACTGTCTGAAATGATCTCAGATCACTATCTTGTCTCCATTCAAGTGTGTCACAGTGATAATGTACGCACAGCACCGCGCTACCGTATTAAATCACATCAACTACCACACAGCGTTTTATCAGTAATCTCCCAGAGTTACGAACTTCGATTAGATCACCGTCTGACCCCACAGAACTCGATCAGGCGACTGAATATTCAGAGTCAACATTTCGTTGTACCTTAGATAATGTAGCTCCAGCTAAAAGAAAAATTATTAGAGATAAGAAAGTCGCTCCCTGGTATAACGATCACACGCGCACCTTAAAACAGACCGTTCGGAAAGTAGAGCGTAAATGGCGTCAAACTAAGTTGTTAGTATTTCAAATAGCATGTAAAGAGAGCATCCTGAACTATAGGAAATCTCTTAGTGTAGCTAGATCAACGTATCTCTCCACTCTTATAGAAGAAAATAAAAATAATCCTAGATTTTTATTTAATACCATAGCCAAATTAACCAGAAGTAAGACCACTACAGAAATCTCCACAACAACATCATGCAATAGTGAGGACTTCATGAACTTTTTTTAATAATAAAATTGTAAATATCAGGCATAAACTTGAGGCTTTGAAACCGAACAATGTAATTGGTACAGATGTTAACCTAGCCATGTCAGATCGGAACCTAGAATACTTTACTCCCCTTGAAGAGTGTTACGACCTTTGATGGAAATTTTGTCTAGGAATTAAAAAGGAGTAACATTGAGATGATCAAGAGAAAAAGCCTAAGTAGGTGACAAGAGAAACGAGGGACACTCAACTTAGCACCACAAAAGATTTATTGCTCCCAACTAGGAACATCTACAAACATTTAAGAAACCATAAATTATTAACAATAAATTGTATAACCAAGACAAACGGGAGAGGGAACTAGAAGTGGCGCTAGAAACTCAAAGAAATAAATATAACAAAAGAATCCCCACTGTCTCCTCCCGGTCCTCTAAATAAGCAAATAAAAATATGAAAAAAAAGTCTTCAGCGCAAATGCGCCCTAAACTTACTCTACCTAAAGAAAACACAAAAATACACGTTTAGCGCACTTCGCTATACTAGTGTATCTAATACATAAAAGAAACTCCTACGTGCAAGGTGTATGTCACGTGACTTGCTAGGCTGTTCCACTTCTCCGTTGTCTGAAAGACGACAGTTAGTTTGAGTGGAGCTCAGGTGGGCTAATAGTGGCAAAGGTATTCGTTCAACAAGAACACAGATGTCAGCAAACACAAACTTTACACAGATCAATCTAAAGGTTGAGTAATCTCGCAAGTGGTTAAAACAGTAGCAAACAGTCAAAACACCACAACATAACAGTGACACGCCAAGTCAAGCAGCCTCCATCTTCCCGTTGCCGCTTCCGTTTTAAAGGCATCGGAGCAGATCGCAATTGGCGGAGACCACACGACGTCACACTTGACCAACGATGATTGACAGGCATATCCACCAATAGTGTCCTGAAGGTAGGCGGTACCTAGAAGCGCTAAACAGAAACAGAACCTACACAAGAAAACAGTTCGTAACACTCCCCCACTTAAGAATAAACTCTTTTGGAAAAACAAAAGTTTATACCCTTGAAAGAACATCCGCTAAGACGTTTTCAACCCCCCTCTTGTGTCTTATATCTAAATTGTAACTCTGCAAAAAGAGTGACCAGCGCGTCAATCTCTGATTATGATTGTACAACTTAGAAAGAAAGGTCAAAGGACTGTGATCCGAAAAAACTACCAACGGTTGCACACTATATCCTACATAAACCTCAAAATGTTGTAATGCGAATATTTTCGCATCAAGCGTCTCCTTTTCAATGACTGAATAATTTAACTGATTCTTGTTAAACTTCCTAGAGAAATAACTTACTGGATGAGCTATACTCTGCTCATCATCCTGTAATAAGACAGCACCAGCACCAACATTACTTGCATCCACCTCAAGCTTAAATGGACGTTCTAAATCAGGGGCTGCAAGAACTGGTGAGCTACTTAATAGTGTTTTCACACTCTCAAATAGTGTTTTCTGCATTCCACACAAAAGCAGTAGAAGGACTTAAAAGTGAAGTTAAAGGACTAACCACAGAAGAAAAATTTCTGCAGAAGCTGCGGTAATATCCAGCCATTCCGAGAAATCTTCGGAGTTCACGTCGAGTCGTGGGAACTGGGAACTTCGATATAGCCTCAACTTTCGCTTCAACTGGTCTAACTTGACCATGCCCTACCTCCTTTCCCAAATACATCACCTTAGCTTGACCAAACTCACACTTGGCCAAGTTAAGTGTCAAGGAAGCACTTGCAAAACGCTCAAATACAACACGTAAGGACTTCATGTGTTCATCCCAACTCCTGGAATAAACAACAACATCATCCAAATAAGCACTACAATTAGGAATGCCAGCTAAGACGGTGTTTACCAACCTCTGAAAGGTAGCAGGTGCGTTTCGGAGTCCGAACGCCATGGCCGTATATTGTGCAAATGAATCTGGAGTGATAAAGGCAGCAATGTCAGAAGCTCTGGGTGTAAGTGGAACTTGCCAGTAACCCTTGAGCATATCTAATTTACTTACAAACTTTGCATATCCCACATTATCCACGCAATCCTCCATTCTGGGAAGTGGATAGTTATCAGGAACCGTAAGCGAATTTACTTTTCTAAAATCTGTGCAAAACCTAATAGAACCATCTGGTTTCGGTACCAAAATACATGGGGAACTCCATGGACTAGAACTAGGCTTAGCAAGATTGTTCCTCAACAAGTACTCAACTTCTTGTTGCATAACTGAACGCTTAACCGCATTCACTCTGTATGCATGCTGTCGGATCGGTCTAGCATCTTTAACGTCAATGTCATGCTGAATGACATTAGTTAACACAGGTATGTCTTTGAACAGACACTCAAATTCAGAAATGAGCCTCACTAGATCATTTTTCTGATTAATAGACAAATTCGTTAAATGTGAATCAAGATCTTTCAATATTTCGGAATTGCACAACCTCACCGTCATCTGAGAAATATTCTGAAAGATTACCCCATCTTCTTCAGCATCAGTAACGGACTTTTCTGTCACAACTGAAACAGAAATAACAGCAGTGTCTGTAAGTCCGTCATTCACATCAGTTTGTGACCTCGAATGATAAAATTTCAGCATGTTTACATGACAAACGCGAGTTTTTCGTTTTCGATCAGGAGTACAGATAACATAATTAGTTTTATTCAATTTCTCTTTCACTACATAAGGGCCGAAAAATCGAGTCGACAGTGAAGAACCCGGAATAGGTAAGAAAACCAGAACTAAGTCACCAGGCTTAAAAGATCGCATAACAGCCTTTTTGTCAAATGTTCGTTTCATGCCTTTTTGCGCATTGGCAAGAGACTCTCTTGCGACTGAACAAGCTGTATGCAAACGCTTCCGAAACTTCGTTACGTACTCCAGTACATTCATTTTCAAACTGTCTTTTTCCAAAATTTGGTCTTTTAAAACTTTCAATGGACCACGTACCTGGTGTCCGAAAACTAGTTCAGCTGGACTAAAACCCAGCGACTCTTGAACGCTTTCTCTGATAGCGAACATCAGCATGGGAATGCCATCATCCCACTCATTACCAGTCTGCATACAATATTTACGCAACATCGACTTTAACGTTTGGTGAAAACATTCCAGGGCGCCTTGGCTTTCTGGATGGAACGCAGTGGAAGTACGATGTGTAATTCCTAAGATCTGCATGACTTGATTAAAAAGCTTGGACGTAAAATTTGTGCATTGGTCGCTTTGCACCACTTTAGGAAAACCAAATGTCGAGAAAAACTTAACTAGTCTCTTGACAACAACAGGTGCAGTGATTTTTCTTAAAGGAATTGCTTCAGGAAATCGGGTGGCTAGACACATTACTGTTAGTAGAAACTGATTACCACTTTTTGACTTTTTTAAAGGACCTACGCAGTCAATGAGGACATGTTCAAATGGTTCACCAAGAACTGGTATTGGATTTAATGGTGCTGGAGGAACAACCTGATTTGGCTTTCCTGCAATTTGACATACGTTACAAGATCGACAATAGAACGTTACATCCGTTTTTAGTCCAGGCCAGAAGAAGTGCTTTAAAATCCGGTTGTAAGTTTTTCTTATGCCCAAATGACCCGACAGTGGATAATCATGTGCTAAGCACAACACATGTGGGCGATATGGGACAGGAACCACAACCTGATAAAAAACATCCCATTCGGCTCGGTCAGGTGATGAACACCACTTACGCATCAACAAGTCGTTTTCTAAAATATAGGCACTTTGTTTCGTCTTTGCCAAATCGTGCGGAATTACAGATTTAAAAAGTGTAGTCAAGGTTTCATCTTTTTTCTGTGCAGTGATTAATTCCTCTCGTGTGATTTTTAAAATCAACGAATTCGTGTCATTTAAATAAGTATTTTTCACCCTTTCTGGTTTCTTTTTCTCACAGTCCAAATTTTCCTCTCCGCCTATGACAGAAGAAAAGAAAGAGTCAATCAAAGCAACCTCTTTACGCGACTGTGCACGAGTGACAGCGCAGGCAGGAAAAACATGAGGATAAGCTTCACCAACCTCATCAGATGCGCATTCTGTCGGTTTGTCCAGCACTTCCAATAATGGCATCACTTTCCCTCCAGCTAAATCATTGCCTAGGATTAAATCTATGCCTTTCATCGGCAGTGAAGTACAAACTGCAACACGGACAAATCCAGAACACAAGTCACTTTTCAAATGCAGACTATGCAAGGGCCTTTTTACACATCCCATTTCAATTCCTTGCACTAATACACTGGAATGACATGAAGTCTTATCAGAAAATTTCATTGCACTTTCAACAATAAAACTTTGCATAGAACCTGTGTCACGAAGCATTGTGATCTCTTTTTGATCATCATCACGACCAGTCAAAGAAATTAACCCCTTAAGAATAAAAGGACGGAATGTTTTATCCACATCCACTTTGGAGTGTACAGCTACAGTCTGTTTACACGTCTTTACAAAACCTACCGGTTTAGCTTGTGAGTTTTGTTTTCGTTTAAGCCGGGGACAATCCACAACAACGTGTCCTTTCTTGTGACAATAAAAACAGTCACGATCCTCACTGACTCTTGGTGCATTGCTTTTCGAGCGCACGAATTGTGTGTTAGATAAAGAGGGAACAGCAGGTGCATTTTCCAGACGTGAATGAACAAAGACATTTTTGTGGGTTAAAATGAATTCGTCAGCAAAAACAGCGGCCTGTGATAAAGAATTTACCTTTTGTTCGTTTAGGTAAACAACCACTTTCTCCGGTAAGCAATTCTTAAATTCTTCCAGGAGAACCAGCTCACGCAACGAATTAAAATCTGCAACATTGTTAGCTACACACCACTTGTCAAAAAGCGTGCCCTTCTCTCTAGCAAATTCCACAAAAGTTTGACTAGAAGTTTTTCTGAGCGACCTAAACTTCTGTCTGTACGCCTCCGGAACTAGTTCATATGCACGAAGTATTGCTGATTTGACTGAATTATACTGCAAACTTTCTTCAAGTGACAAAGTGGAGTATACCTCTAAAGCCTTCCCCAGAAGCTTACTCTGCAGTAACAGAGACCAGAATTCGAGTGGCCAATGTAAAGAAGTCGCAATCCGTTCAAACGCATTAAAATACGAATCAACTTCTGATTCTCTGAATTGTGGAACAAGAGCAATGTGCTTACTCACGTCAAAATTGGAACGAGGTGAGATCGACACCGAAGAAACATATGAAGGAGAAACTGGATCTGGCTGATTAGCCTCCGCATCCTTCTTTGAAGCCTCCAAATCGAGCTGGCGCAGCCTCACTTGCGTCTCAGCCTCGATTTCGATTCTTGGGAATCATAATATAGACGTGCCAAACGAACTTTCAGCCGCGCATCGTCTCGTGAACCCTCAAAAGGCGGAGAGAACGGTTCAAAAGGTGGCAGTCCAATACCAGCATCTGCAACAGCCTCCACCCCTGCATCTGCATCAGTTCTGCCACTACATACGTTCTTATCTCCTAACCCAAAAGAAGCAAACACCTCATCACCAGGTTTTTGATGATCAGCCGCCTCCTCCATTTCAATATTTGGCGTGAAAAGTACATTAAGCTCAAGTAACTGTTCCGTTATCTTTTGCTTAATTTCGGCTTTACAATCCTGCTTGTTAATTATAAATTTATAATTTGATGGGGGCCAGGGGTAGCTCAGTGGTTAAGGCATTGGACTACGGTTCGGAAGATCCCAGGTTCAAACCCCACAACCACCAACTTGCCACTGTTGGGCCCTTGAGCAAGGCCCTTAACCCTCAACTGCTCAGATGTGTAATGAGATAAAAAAATGTAAGTCGCTCTGGATAAGAGCGTCTGCTAAATGCCTAAATGTAAATGATCAGCCACCAAAAACAAGTCCTGTTTCCGACAAACGTTAAGCAGCTCCAGCGACGGACTCTTAACAAATTCCTCTAAGCTGAACATTTTTTTAATTAAAGTGTCACGTGCTCAAAAGTGCTACAAAACCTGCTACTGTACTTACTATGACACCTTACTCAACAGCCAACCAATTCTTTTTCCACCACCGTATAGCTATATCCTTGGTCATTTTTGTTTACGTCCCACGGGTTTAACATCCATCCGGTAATATCTATCCCAAAACAATCTTAAACGATCCCGGACGAGCCCCCATTAAATGTTACGACCTTTGATGGAAATTTTGTCTAGGAATTAAAAAGGAGTAACATTGAGATGATCAAGAGAAAAAGCCTAAGTAGGTGGCAAGAGAAACGAGGGACACTCAACTTAGCACCACAAAAGATTTATTGCTCCCAACTAGGAGCATCTACAAACATTTAAGAAACCATAAATTATTAACAATAAATTGTATAACCAAGACAAACGGGAGAGGGAACGAGAAGTGGCGCTAGAAACTCAAAGAAATAAATATAACAAAAGAATCCCCACTGTCTCCTCCCGGTCCTCTAAATAAGCAAATAAAAATATGAAAAAAAAGTCTTCAGCGCAAATGCGCCCTAAACTTACTCTACCTAAAGAAAACACAAAAATACACGTTTAGCGCACTTCGCTATACTAGTGTATCTAATACATAAAAGAAACTCCTACGTGCAAGGTGTATGTCACGTGACTTGCTAGGCTGTTCCACTTCTCCGTTGTCTGAAAGACGACAGTTAGTTTGAGTGGAGCTCAGGTGGGCTAATAGTGGCAAAGGTATTCGTTCAACAAGAACACAGATGTCAGCAAACACAAACTTTACACAGATCAATCTAAAGTTTGAGTAATCTCGCAAGTGGTTAAAACAGTAGCAAACAGTCAAAACACCACAACATAACAGTGACACGCCAAGTCAAGCAGCATCCATCTTCCCATTGCCGCTTCCGTTTTAAAGGCATCGGAGCAGATCGCAATTGGCGGAGACCACACGACGTCACACTTGACCAACGATGATTGACAGGCATATCCACCAATAGTGTCCTGAAGGTATGCGGTACCTAGAAGCGCTAAACAGAAACAGAACCTACACAAGAAAACAGTTCGTAACAAAGAGAATGAACTAATTTCACTCATCTCTTCTGCAAATTCATCAACCTGTATATTAGATCCTATACCGACACATTTTCTTAAACAGATAGTACCAGTAATAACAGAACCGCTGTTGAGAATAATTAATTCCTCACTCAGCATTGGTTATGTTCCAAAATCTTTTAAATTAGCAGTTATAAAACCAATAATTAAGAAACCTGACCTCGACCCCTGTCAGCTGTCCAATTACAGGCCAATATTGAACCTCCCCTTTATCTCTAAGATTCTGGAAAAGACAGTAGCGGAGCAGCTATGCTCAAATCTACATAGAAATGGCATACATGAACTGTATCAGTCAGGATTTAGGCCTCATCACAGCACAGAAACAGTACTCATTAAAGTAGTAAATGACCTCCTATTGGCCTCTGATCAGGGTTGTGTAACTATGCTTGTATTACTCGACCTCAGTGCAACTTTTGACACCATTGATCATGCTATTCTTCTTCACAGATTAGAAAATGTAGTAGGAATTAAGAGTACAGCCCTCTCCTGGCTCAGATCCTATTTGACCGATCGTTATCAGTATGTAGACTTAAATGGTGATTATTCTGCATGTTCTCTAGTGGAGTTTGGCGTTCCGCAGTGTTCAGTTTTAGGCCCACTGCTTTTTTCCCTTTACATTCTTCCTCTGGGCAACATAATCCGTAAGCATGGTAGTAGTTTTCATTGTTATGCTGACGACACAGTTATATGTCTCAGCAAAACCTGATGAGAAAAACCAGCTAACTAACGTTGAGCAATGTGTGCAGGACATAAGAAATTGGATGCTAATTAACTTTCTTCTGCTTAATCCGGATGAGACAGAAGTTCTAGTCATAGGACCGCATACAGCTAGGAGTAAAATCTTAGATCACACCGTAACTTTAGATGGCCTTTCTGTTCCATCAAGTGCAACAGTAAAAGACCTCGGCGTGATTATAGATTCCAGCCTTTCATTTGAAGCTCATGTAGATAATATTACCAGGATAGCATTCTTTCACCTCAGAAATATTGCCAAAATAAGAAATATATTGTTGCTGAACGATGCAGAAAAACTATTTCATACTTTTATCACTTCTTGGTTGGACTATTGTAATGCCTTACTGTCTGGTTGTTCAGCTAGGTGCATAAATAAGCTTCAGCTAGTCCAGAATGCAGCAGCGAGTGTCCTCACTAGAACCAGAAGATATGAGCACATCACCCCTATCCTCTCTTCACTGCATTGGCTCCCTGTGAAATTTCGCATTGATTTTAAAATACTACTCCTGACATATAAAGCATTAAATGGTCTCACGCCGCAGTATCTGAACTGCTAGTGTCTTACAATCCGCCACGCCTACTTCGATCAAAGGATGCAGGCTGCTTGTCAGTACCACGTATTGTGAAAACTACATCTGGGGGCAGAGCTTTTTCTTACAAAGCCCCAAAAATCTATTTATTTAGCCAAGCATTTTTATAAATAGATTTGCCTTAGGTAAGGGAGCAGATCTGGGGGACTCATGGACGTAGAGTATTATTGTCACGCTCTCAGTGCCTTCGCGCTGATCAGGGACCTTTTGATATTTCCTTTCCCACGCTGTCAGACCCTCATCACGTGGTCATGCTTTCCCATGCTGTCATCGCTCCTCCCGGACCGCCCCGCCGGCACACCGGTTTCTCATCTGGCGCTGATTTCACCCAGCTTATAAGGAAGCGCAGCGCGCTGCCTCGCGCTGGATTATTGTGGTTTTTTGGCCATAGTTTTCTCGCGTTTCTGTTCATGACTTTTCACGTTGCCGATCTCGCTTGCCTCTGGTTTTTCCCCTCGCCTCCCGATTTGGATTATTGCCACGCTTGGATTTAACGGCTTTGAACTTTCGCTTTCGTTTCTCGACCACGGCTCAGCTTCACGTTTTTGCTCGACGCCCTCGCTGACTGATCACACGGCTTTGATCTCTTGCTCTCCTCCTCGACCACGGCTCAGCTTCACGTTTTGGCTCGACGCCCCCGCCGACTGATCACACGGCTTTGATCTCTCGCTCTCTACCTGCAACTGGGTCCACTTTCACAGTCCACATTCTGCATCCTCGCGACAGAATAATCCAGCCAGCACTATGGACCCAGCAGGGTTAGACGGAATGAGACGGGCACTGGAGACCCAAAGTGTGCTCGCGAACCAGGAGGAACTCATCGCCACGAGACAAACTCTAGCTGACGTCATCTCCCAAGTACAACTGCTCCAGGTACCTACAGCTCAGACCTCACACTCCGGAACACCACGAGAGCCACGCCTACCAGCCCCTCCCACCTATGGGGGAGAACCAGGAACTTGCAGGTCCTTCCTCTCACAATGCTCACTGATTTTTGAGCTACAAACCTCCTCCTTCTCATCAGAACGTTCCCGGGTGGCCTACATCATCACGCTACTAACCGATAGAGCCAGGGAGTGGAGTACAGCCCTCTGGGAGGCTCGCGACCCATGCTGCGAGAACTTCGACAACTTCTCCAACGTTCAACGCTCATTCGCCGGCAGGGAGGCTGGAACAAGGTTATTAAGACTTCGTCAGGGATCCCGCTCTGCTTACGACTATGCCATCGAGTTCCGCACCCTAGCCGCTTCTAGTGGATGGAATGACAGAGCCCTAGCGGATGTTTTTCTGGAAGGGCTATCAGAAGCTCTTAAGGATGAGCTCATCTCCCGTGAAACCCCCACGGACCTCCACGAACTCATGGATCTCGCCGGGCGGGTCGACTCACGTCTCCAGTTAAGACGGCACCCCAGAATAGGGCACGCGCCTCCTGCCCTGCAGCAAACCGATCAAGAGGAGCCCATGCAGCTAGGCAGGACCCGCATCTCTGACGAGGAGAGACGCCGACGCCGCCTACAAGGGGCTTGTTTTTACTGTGGAGCTTCAGGACACAGGCTTAAAGACTGCTCATTAAAAGGGAGGCCCCCCCTAGTCAGACTGGGAACACTAGAGGGCTCCCCTCCTGATAGATTTCCACAATCACGTCCCCTACTTCCCGTAAACCTAATCATCGGTGGTCAGGCTCACCCAATTCAGGCACTAATTGACTCCGGCTCCGATCGATATTTGATCAGCGTGACTACGGTGAGAGCATTAAAGATCCCTGGCGTACAACTAGACACTCCGCTCGCCGTTCAGGCCTTGGATGGGAGCCGGCTTCCACCCATCATACTTAGAACCCCACCGTTAACCTTAAGAACATCAGGGAACCACTCTGAGGAGATCTCCTTCTTCATTATGGAGAGATCACACGCCGCCTTGGTCCTCGGACTTCCCTGGCTAGCCCTCCATGGACCCCAGATCGACTGGAACAAGCAAGTCATCACGGGTTGGAGCCCCTCATGCTCCACGACATGCCTGCACTCAGCACTCCCTCCAGCTCCTATCCTGGTCACGCCCCATGAAACCCCGGACATCTCCAGCGTACCCACCGAATACCATGATCTTGGGCAGGTCTTCAATAAGACCCGAGCCATGTCACTTCCGCCGCATCGACCATACGACTGTCCCATTGATCTTCTCCCGGGCACCTCTCCTCCGAAAGGCAGACTTTACTCTCTGGCACACCAAGAAAGAGAGGCCATGAATAAGTATATCACAGATTCCCTCGCCGCCGGAATTATTCGTCCATCCTCCTCGCCCGCTGGGGCAGGATTTTTCTTCGTCAAGAAAAAAGACAAGTCCCTTCGTCCATGCATTGATTACAGAGGGCTTAACGAGATAACCGTCAGGAACCGCTACCCGTTACCTCTCATGGCCACCGCCTTCGAACTTCTCCAAGGGGCGGACATTTTCACCAAGCTCGACCTACGAAACGCTTATCACCTCGTCCGCATCCGGGAGGGCGACGAGTGGAAAACTGCCTTCAACACACCCACTGGGCATTACGAGTATCTGGTGGTTCCGTTCGGACTGACCAACGCCCCTGCCGTATTCCAGGCCCTCATTAATGACGTTCTCCGTGACTTCTTGAATTCTTCCGTGTTCGTGTACTTGGACGACATTTTGATTTTTTCTCGAGGCCTGGAGGAGCACCGGCACCACGTTCGCCAAGTTCTGCAGAGGCTCCTAGAGAACAATCTCTTTGTTAAAGCCGAGAAATGTGAGTTCCATACAACTAGGGTTTGTCATCTCTCCCTCCAGACTGGAGATGGAGCCCGCCAAGGTCCAGGCTGTCTCCAACTGGCCCACGCCAGCCTCTCGACGTGACCTCCAACGGTTCCTGGGGTTCGCGAACTTCTATCGCCGCTTCATCCGGGGTTACAGGTCTGTCGCCGCCCCCCCTCACCTCCCTGACTTCCTCCAAGACACAGTTCTACTGGAACAACGAGGCAGACAAGGCCTTCGCGGACCTCAAGAAGCGGTTCACCTCAGCCCCCATACTCACCATACCCGATCCATCTCGCCAGTTTGTGGTAGAAGTGGACGCCTCCAACACTGGCGTTGGGGGAATTCTCTCCCAAAGATCCCCGCGAGACAACAAGCTGCACCCCTGCTCATTCTACTCCCGCCATCTATCTCCAGCTGAGAGAAATTATGACGTAGGCGACCGAGAGCTCCTGGCCATCAAGTTAGCACTAGAGGAGTGGAGACATTGGCTGGAGGGGACCGAGCTTCCCTTCATAGTGTGGACCGATCACAGGAACTTAGAGTACCTGCGCACCGCCAAAAGACTCAATGCCCGCCAAGCTCGGTGGTCGCTGTTCTTCTCAAGATTCAATTTCACCCTGTCCTACCGCCCAGGTTCTAAGAACACTAAGCCTGATGCCCTCTCACGTCAGTTCTCCCTCCCACAAGATCCCACACCATGCCAACCCATTCTACCATCTCGTTGTCTCGTTGCCGCCTTAGAGCTGGACATCGAGACCAAAGTCAAGCAGGCATTGACTCAGGAGCCCGGCCCAAGCAATGTCCCCCCAGATCGACTCTTTGTTCCCCCCGGTCTGCGCCCGCAGGTCCTGGAGTGGGGTCATGGATCCAAGCTGTCCTGTCATCCAGGCTCTGCCCGAACGCTCTTTATCATACAACAGCGTTTCTGGTGGTCCACAATGGGGAAGGATGTCTCCAGCTTTGTGGCAGCCTGCGACATCTGCACCCACTGCAAACCCAACAACCGTCCTCCGGCTGGCCTCCTCAGACCCTTACCCATACCTCACCGTCCCTGGTCGCATATTTCGCTGGACTTTGTAACAGGGCTACCCTCATCTAACGGAAACACTTGCATCCTGACCATTGTTGACCGCTTCTCCAAGTCCGTCCACCTAGTCCCGCTCCCCAAGCTCCCGTCTGCCAAAGAGACCGCAGAGCAATTGATACTTCATGTTTTTCGTCTTCACGGCCTCCCCACCGACATAGTTTCAGACCGCGGCCCTCAATTCACCTCACGCTTCTGGGGGGCCTTTTGTAAACTCATCGGAGCCTCTCCTAGCCTATCTTCTGGTTTTCAATCCCAATCAAACGGCCAAACAGAACGAAAAAACCAAGCAATGGAAGTCTCCCTCCGGTGTATGACTACTCGTGATGCCACCACCTGGAGTAAGTTTCTCCCGTTGGTCGAGTACGCTCACAACTCCCTGCCATCTGCCTCAACGGGTCTCTCTCCGTTCCAGTGCTGCCTGGGCTACCAACCACCACTGTTCCCCACTCAAGAGGAGGAGGTAGAGGTTCCCTCGGCACAACACTTTGTCCGCCGCTGCAGACGTACATGGTTACGAGCCAGACGATCCCTGCTGCAAGCATCCCGCTTATACAAGAGACAGGCGGACTGTCATCGCTCCAAGACTCCCAGGTATCACATAGGAGACAGAGTCATGCTCGCCACCAGAGACATTCCCCTAAAGACACTTTCACGCAAGCTCTCTCCCCGTTTCATCGGACCCTTCACAATAACCAGGATAATCAACCCGTGCGCTGTCCGTCTCCTACTCCCATCGTCTATGTGACGCATCCACCCACCTCCCATGTGTCCCAGCTACGACGCATTGTAAACTGTACTCTAAGTTTGGATTATTGCCACGCTTGGATTTAACGGCTTTGAACTTTCGCTTTCGTTTCTCGACCACGGCTCAGCTTCACATTTTTGCTCGACGCCCTCGCTGACTGATCACACGGCTTTGATCTCTTGCTCTCCTCCTCGACCACGGCTCAGCTTCACGTTTTGGCTCGACGCCCCCGCCGACTGATCACACGGCTTTGATCTCTCGCTCTCTACCTGCAACTGGGTCCACTTTCACAGTCCACGTTCTGCATCCTCGCGACAATTATGGTGAACTGGTATGTTTAGATGCTGTCTTCCTCACTCTCATTTGATCACTCAGGTTTGTTGACAGTGAGGTGATTGTTTGCTTTACATCTCAGGGAGCCCTCATGTTTGTGTTTCCTTCTGGCTCTCCCTTTTAGTTGTGCTGTCATAGTTAGTCCTGCCGCAGTCCCTGCTTGCACTCTACAGTAAATATACATTCACATTATACATTATGTGTATCTCCTCTTCTCTTTCTCCCCCTCTTTCTCTTTCCTCTCTCCCCCTGTCTCCCCCTTTCACTCTTTCTCTCTCTCTCTCTCTCTTTGTCAAGCTACACATGTTGTTCCTGACCTGCCAGTGATCCAGACTCCCTCTGCCCTCCGGACCTGTCTGACCTATCCTGGTGCCCCGCTTCTGGTTGGAGGTCTCGTCGCATGGATGCCCTGTGTATGTCTTTGGGATGTGTCTGGTGTCTGGGGATGATTCTCTCTACCTAGAAGATGGTTCTGGCCTCGACTGGTGTTAGCAGCTGTTTCTCTGAGGACTTGACAATTCGATAGTTCAGGACTGGAACTTTCTACAAGTCTATCTGAGTCTCCAATAACTACCTGGACTCCATTTTAACATCAATTAAGATCAACTATTATATAGCTGAACTGCCTGCCACCTAACACACTGTATAAATGCAGATCATTTTCTGCTATCTGTTTCACCCAGATGAGGATGGGTTCCCTGTTGAGTCTGGTTCCTCTCAAGGTTTCTTCCTATTACCATCTCAGGTAGTTTTTCCTTGCCACTGTCGCCCACGGCTTGCTCACCAGGGACTATCTGACCATTTTTGATTCATACACATTCACATTCCATACAAACTTAAATAATCCTTTTGATTGTGTAAAGCTGTTTTGAGACAATGTCAATTGTTAAAAGCGGTATACAAATAAAATTTAATTGAATTGAATGAGTTGGCCCGGTTTTATGGGCAGAGCGCCAGGAGATTTCCTGAAGCTCCGAAATCGCTGGGGCATTTTTTCTAAATAGACGCTATCTTTATTAACTGGTGGAGGTTTTGAGCTGTATACAGACGCATTTTTGAGGGGTTTAAGATGAATTAATAAGTCCGAGCCGATATATGAAAGGTGAGAAGTGGGATTACTGAGCGCGCTATCGCTCATTAATTTCAAGACCATTTAAGGCACTGCCATGTCTTTCACTGTTTTGTCCCTGTTAATACATTACAAAAACTATATAAGAAACTTATTAGGAATTTTAAAGCACAATTTTGGGCATCTCATTTCATCATTATGAAAATAATATGAAGCACATACACACATTCATCATGAATGATCTGTTGTAAAACAAAATGAAATTCATGTTGCTTCAGCATTGGAAAAAATATTGTTTTAGGCTAACTAATTATACAAAATTCTTCATTGTACTTGGTCTGACTTTTGGATAAAGTCCTTCCATGTGCCATCTGGCGGATATTCAGTGAAGCACAACACATTTATTTAAATTCCCGAATGTTGTTTGCGGCAAGGTGCGGCACACCGCGCGCCAAATTGCGGCATCTCGCGGGAAAACACGCGCATTCTTAATGGCCACATCTGTATATGACTTTACATGAAATAAAACATTTGAGCACTGACTTCAATGGGCACCAGTCCAGACGATATATGAATGTAATAGCACTACTCATAGGGGTACTTACTTTAAAAACAAGACAATGATTATATAGTTTCTCAGACATTGTTTATTTACAAAGCAGGACTTATGCAAGCAAATGTAAACAATTAAATAATGATTTTTGTATTTAGATTGGATGTAATTTTAAATGTCTTAATGTATATTAATATCTTTCAGTAAATAATTCTTCAAGTCTATTAATGATTCAGCCAAGCGAAATTATAAGTAGTACTTTACATTTGAAGATGTATAACAGAGAATTTGGAGGTAATCCGTTTGAGTGGACCTGGTGCTATTAATGAAATTAATAATAGTATTGTTGAAAAAGCACTTGGGTATCAGGTATAAACTGTGTGGCAATGGAAAAGTATTTACATGGGTTCCAGGCCATGTAAAAGAGACCTTTTTAACCATGCAGTCATGTTCAAAAGTTAGTAGCCCCTTTTTAATCAATTTATTTTGTGTGTGTGTGTAGAACATCATTTGATCATAATTGGTCTTAGTATTAGGCAAACATTTACATTTAGGCATTTGGCAGACGCTCTTATCCAGAGCGACTTACAATTTTATCTCATTACCCTCATCTGAGCAGTTGAGGGTTAAGGGCCTTGTTCAAGGGCCCAACAGTGGCAACTTGGTGGTTGTGGGGTTTGAACCTGGGATCTTCCGAACCGTAGTCCAATGCCTTAAACACTGAGAAACTAGACAGAGAAAATAGACAATACTGCTTTTTTCAGGATTTAAAAGGGTAAGTTGCAGCTAATCATCAGCCCTTGATTAAACAATGTGTGTGCAGCATGTGTGCAGATCTCTATAAAATTAGACATTTTGGGAGCATTCGGACCATTGGTCTGGAGCATTCGGGTGTGTTAACAAAATGCAAAGACAGAAAGACTTGCAATGGTTATAGAGAAGCAATTGCTGATACACAACAATCTGTTAAGGGTTATAAAACCATTTCCAAACAATTTGGAGTGCAGAGTTCTACAATAAGAATGATTATTCACAACTGGAAAGCATTCAAGTTTGAAATCTTCCCAGATGTATAAATCCCAGCACATTCACCCCAAGATCAAAGAAATACAAAAAACAACAACTAAAAAAAAACATCAGTTACATCCTAGACTCTACAGCCTACACTGTTAAATGAAAAAATCCATGACAGCACAATTATAAGAATATGATATGTGTGGAAGGGTTGCAGGAGAAACCTCTGTAGAAAACAACATAGAAGCATGATTGAGTTTCACAAAACTGTACCTAAGCAAAGCAATAGATGAGACCAAAGTGGAATTAATGCCCAGTGCCAGGTTTACTGAAAACTAGGGATGCTCAATTTGATAAATTTTCCCAACCGACAACCGCCGTTCGTTATCCGAACATTAACCGTTAACTGATCCGATTAGAATATTAAATTAGAATTAAATGAAAATAGAACTGAGGAGTGTCTGATTAAATATACAAACTTTTTTTTTCCAGTTTTTATTTTAACATGTGCGAACAATAGCACACAGAACATACAGTATCAAGAACAGAATCTGGATTCACACATCGTAAGATTTTCACACACCTGCAGTGTTTCCGATAACAGAGAAAAACAAAGTGATATAAAAAGAATTAAATAAATAGGCCTGCACTAAATATTTTTTACTTAAATAACAAATTAAGATTACAAAACGAAAAACACGCTGAAATACATTTGAAGGTTGCCTCAGGTAGGCAAATTTTTTCATACATTGGCTACCAAGTTTTTTCGGTTAAAAAAAATAGAAGGCCTGCCTCAAACCACAAACTGTCTAGTTTTTATAAAAAAAAAAAAAAAAAATTTTATTTATTTAAATCCCCACCAAAAGTGATAGCACACCATTCCCGATCGAGCCGCATGAAACGGTGTAACATACATGAGTGTCGTCTCAAAGCTGCACGGCGAGAAACGGTCCAAAATTTTAGGCGGAAGAATAATAAATGGATTTCGGGGGCATTTCTGGGGGAAGAGTAATAAGTGCGCTGTCATACACACTCAATCTGCGCCCGGCACTAGGACCCGGAAGTAAGACGGGCGCAAAACCAGGAAGTATAAAAGAGGTAAACAAACGATGGCTTACCGCTCAGTCATTGAGTTCGGCCCATGTCAGCTCCAGCTGTCGTTTCAGCAAACCGTGAGTACTCACATGTTGGTTCCGTTTGTCTTTGCTATTGTGTGTGTATTTTTAGGACGCGGGTTAAATTTGTGTTTTTCCCTTGCTCCGCTTTTGTGAGAGTCCTTAAACTAAATCGCGTGGTTATCCTGCCTGCTCGCTTTTTTCCGCGTTTGGGTTTATCCTCCACGCTACATTGGGCTAACCGCTAAAGCTACGTCTTCTGGTCACCTCAGGTTAGTCCATCTTGACATGCGCCTATGCACACTTAATAAATTTTTTTTAATAATAATACAAATAAATAAATAAATAAATAAATATATATATATATATATATATATATATATATATAAACATTTTAAATCGTTTAACTGATAGTAATAATCGGTCAAAATTCATTCTTTCGGTTAACGGTTAATATGAGCATCCCTACTGAAAACTATTTCAACAGAGACACCTCATACTCACTTTCAAACATGGTGTTTTGCAAGACAAGCAAAAATTTTAAATACATTTTTAATTTAATAAACAATGTTTATTAGGTCTTGATATATGAGTAGTACGAATACGCTTTGTCTACTAAGCGTCATGTCATCACAACTGAGCCAACGGTTCTTAATTCCCATGCGCTACAGGATTGTGGGTAATTGTCTCCCATGCTCAGTCGCAGAGCATGTGTGTCACTTGTATAGTCAACATCTGTGTGTGTACTGTTTATTATAACATTGTGACCACAAGTGTGTGCGCATAAAGTAAAAGCAATTGTTATTAGGGAGGTTCCTTGTTAAAGATTCAGAGTCTTTCTTACAGAAAGCAGTGATTCCGTTAGTGTGTGTGTGTGACTGAACGACTCCAAGGTTTAACTGTATTTTAAAGGCAAATGTGAATCCATCTGTCTAACAGCCAAAGCTTGTCATGCTACAGGACAATGATTCTAAGCACACCAGTAAATCTATATAAAAATCGCTGAAAAAGAAAAGAATCAATCAATGTCTTGGAATGGCCTAGTTAAAGGCCAGACCTCATTCAAGTTAAAATGCTGTGGCGGACCTTAAGAGAGCTGTGCGAATTCCCAAAAACCAAGCTCAATAAACTGAAGTAATGTTAAAAAGAATGGAATAAAATTCATTCACAATGAAGAGACAAAATCATACAGATAACAATTGTTTCAAGTTATTACTGCTAAAGGTGGATTTCCAAGCTTTTGAATCCTGGGGGCACTTACTGTAGTGTTGCCATAATTTTTTTGGCTACATTTTTGTTAAATAAATAATGGCACAGAGGAAAAGTTATTTGTTGTTTGTCGGAGGTTGTATTTGCCTAATACTAAGAACCACTACTATCCCATGATTTTTATTATGTTTTTACTCAAAAACACATAATTTTATTCTGTTATAAACAAAAGTAACAAACAAACAAACCAACACAAAAAGATTTTATGTTCCTCAGCATGTGAATCTGAGGGGAGAATGTCTCTCCAAGTCCAATAAAAATCATTTAAAAAATCATACAGTCCTTTAAGAATTCAATGTTCAGTGCACAGACCTGACCAAACATCACTCCCAAACCAGCTGCACAATCACCCAGGCCTTCAAGGACTACAGTCCCCTTCAACAGCTTCAACACAATATTTAATGGTAATAGAACATGCAGTATCACTGGAGTCATAATAAAAACAGTTGTTAAATAGCTGATAAAAAAAAAATTCCTGTGTCAATAGTACAGGCATGGATTCCAAGCAGCAGCACATGCAACACAATCAAAGATGATTGCCGACCGCTTGACTGTTCAGGAGCAAGCCAAGCATGCGATGAACTGTGGAATCTATTGTTCTTATGCAGGGATGGTGGTGTACAGTGAAAGGAAGGAATGCAACACTATGTTCAGAGAAAAAAAAATTGTAATGCAAAGCTGATGACCACTGATGACCAATCCAATAAAAAACAATAAATTTGTATTAGAAATAGGGACTTTATTACAAATTTTTATGCCTAGTTACTTTTCACACACCCTGTATAATTTTATGATTTGTTTAATGTTTGTTGAAGAACTGTAATATATATTAAGGAAAATTTCAGTGTAGATTTAATAATGTTATTTAGTTAAGAATGTACTGTGCTTAGTAAAAATAAATATATTTTGGATATATATCTTTTATATTTTTAAGGAATTTAAGAAATGGATATATGCACAATAATATTTTTAATTGCAAAAGTTGATAGAGATGGGAAAATGCACTGTGTCATAAAAATTACAGTGTTCCCGCAAGACGAGCTAAGATTATTTATAAATTTTGACTTTGTCAAGTCTTTGTTTGCGAGTACCGAGTATCATGAGTCACGCATGCGCTTCTTGTTTTGATGTCGAGCATCACATGATCACAACTGAGCCAACGTTTTTCTCTCTCCGGAATTGTGGGTAATCGTCTCCCCTCCTGGGTCTTAGTGCATGTCTCTTACTGGTTTAATCAACATCCGTGCATGCATGTACTTGTAACCAGTGTTCCATCAACCACTTGGTCCATACAGAAGAAAACTAATGATCTCAAGGGTCTCGGATCACAACTGTTAATGCAATAGCTATGTCCGGGTAGCGTGATCTATGCAAGCTAGTTACTTCATGCATCACCTTTAGTTAACTACTACATACTGTAGGCCGTTAGAGTTTACTGATGAACCCATTCAGAGAAAACGACTCGTACACTGTCATCATGAAATAAAGAACTTTTTAATGAAAGAAAAGAAATGTATTTGGGGAAAAAAATTAAAATAATAAAATTTGAAACAACGGATTATATAATAAAAAAAAACTGCTGCAGCAAAAGAGTCTGAGTAAGTTCTAAAAAAAAATAGTAAGTTCTTAATAATAAAAAAAATAGTAAGATGCACCTTAAAAAAAATTTGTCTCCTCAAATTGTGCTTCCTCACAATACTGGGAAGGTCTTACTTGGGAACCGTGAAAGCAACTTGAAAATTTAGTCACAAAGTTCTTGTCCGTCAAAGACATCAGCGGTGTCCATCTTGAGTGTCACTGTGCGTCCACAACCTCCACCGTTGAGCTGGATAGGAGCATCCACCAGTTCACATACCACAGACAGCATCTCGACTGCGTCGAACCTCTCCAACAATTTTTCAAGAAATGACAGTTTTAAACATGTAAAAATCCCAGTCTGTAATGGCTGCGCACATGCACAGGAGAGCACGTTAAACTTTCTCTCCTCTCGGCCATGCAGCAAACAAAATTCTTACCTCAGTAAAGTGCATAAAAGTTATATATTGTGGCGTGGGCGGGGCGGCGGCTGACGACCGTCATGCTTTGCGGGGGTTTTCTCTGTGTCTACCATGAGAGAGAAGGGTGTTTAGGTTAGTGGCTTCGGCCAAGTTGGGCGTGTTTATGGTGTGTGTGCTTGACTTGTGTATGTGTGCTTGTGCTGAGTTAATAAAGTACTCCCCAGCCATTTGCATTGGGGAGCAAGTAAGCTCACTCGTCCTCCAAGATCCCTGCTAGCGTCGAAAAACGCTACAATATATATGTATATAAACATTCCAAACTGTAGCAAATGTTAACAATAACATCCAGAAAACTTATTAAAGTACAAAACAATCAAATTTACATCCCATATTAACAACATGGATGCTAAACATGTGATTAACACTGTGGCGAATAACCTCTACAACCACAAAAATTGTCTCTTAACATTTTATACAACAATTCAAAGAGAAAAAAAACAAATACACAAATACTGCTTACCTATTTTTCAAGAAATTACAGTTTTAAACATGTAAAAAAAAATCCCAGTCTGTAATGGCTGCGCACATGCACAGGAGAGCACGTTAAACTTTCTCTCCTCTCGGCCATGCAGCAAAAAAAAATTAAAATCTACTTCTCCCCCAGCACCAGAACACTCTAAGCTGCCCCTAGTGGTTACTCACGGTCACAGCCAGATGCTGAATTAAATGAAATGCGAAGTACTGTAATAAACAAAAAATAAACTTCAACTGGGATGGCTGTTTAACCCTGCCCGTTAATAGGTAATAGAAATTATAAATTATTAATCCATTATTAATAATAATTATAATTATACAGTAATTATACACTAATACATTATTAGTGTTGACTGTGTGATATTAGCAGCTGAACATTCAAAGAAGAAAGCCATTTAAGCTTATACGCACGTCATTGGACACCAAAACAGTGTTTGCGTTGTGTGCACGTGCGTGTGTGAAAAGAGTGGAGGAATACACACATACACAGTGCCTGTGCGCACAAGTGGAAAGTGGAATCTGTTGGGATTTCTTTTTTTTTTTTTATAAAGGTAGAGTGCAGGTTAATTTGTTTTATTTTTACTTTATATTTAGCTTTAATTCTTTTTATGTATTTTTTTATTTTTGGGCTGTGGAACAAATAATGAGTTTTCATTATTTCTTATGGAAAAATTTTAGTTCGTTCACGAGTGTTTTTGGAATATGAGCCCGCTTCCGGAATGAATTATGCTCGTAATCCAAGGTTCCACTCCATATAATGTAAAGTAGCTCTCTAGTGCAAATGCTTCTAGAGTCAGACGCACAGATGTCCGTGCTCCATAATTCATGTGCATTTCAATCTTCACACTAGTCTGATTTCTGTGAGGCCTCATCTGCTGAAATTGGTTCATTGTTTTTTTTATTAGTCCTCTTGCTCGGCCACACACAGTTAAATAATGTCTTGAATTTGGACACAGAACTATAATTTACTCACTGGATTTCAAGCCAAGACAACTACTGATGTATCGGTATTCTAGTTGGGTGCTATGCACCTTGGGATTTCTGCACCGTGTTAAGGACCCTTATTCTGACAGTTTCCTGTGCCCCCATCATCCTGTGTTCTGTTCTCATTTTGAGTGATTTTTAAAATGAATTTTAGCACTGCAGTCATTTTGAAAAAAATATTATTTTCAAAATATTGAAGATATATGTCCAAAATAAATGGATTTTTAATACTCACTTTATGCCATTAACTAAACTGGACTAATGAAAGTAAAATGCAATTTTTAGTAATATATATTAGTGTTTTCAACAAACAGTGCATTACATTCTATTACAAAGTCACAACTCAATATATAGCCTGGCGCCAACACAACTAGATGCAAATTTTCAGAATGGTCATTAAATCACACCAACTGTCCTGATTATGTATGACACTATTTAAAGTATAGAATATTAAAGGCAAGAGCATGTCATTCTCCTACAATTCTGTATAGTTCACGGAATCTTATCAAACATCTGGGAATTGATGCAGTGGACTGGTCCTTCACAGGTTGAGTCTGCAATTTTGAACTCCAATAATGTTTGCGGTTTATGTGAGTAGGCGCTCAGTTTCCTCTGACCCCTAAAACCATCAGAATGATATAATAGGTTGATAAATTGTCCATAATAAATTAATTAATAAATGTATTGTGGAAACAATAAATTGTCCCTATTTGTATATTAATATGCATTTCTTTTCTGAGGGATTGGAATGTGTCCCATCCAGGCATTTGCCCTGTCTTATAGCTAATCTTCATAGATTTTGGATGAAATAACTTTTACCCTGGAGATAAAGCAATTACTGAAGATCTGATCTGAACCCATAAAGATCTCTGATGTATGCTTGAGCATGATTCACCATGAAATGTAATGCAAATAGACTTTGGAAGGAAGGTCAAATCATGGAAATTGAAAACGTTTCTCTTTTGTATAATTATTAGACAAGAATGAAGGAGTGACAAAAATGCATGGAGAAAACAAATAAAATTAATGAAATTATTCTGACCAGTCACATGTGTCAAACAATGTCTGGTAATGCCACAGTTGTTTTTTTATTCTGAGATTGTGTAGAAAAACAATCCAGAGATCTTCATCCTTTGTAAAACATTGAAGGTCATTGACGATGACAATAAAATATTTCCCATATGTAGCTATAATTATGAGCATCATTTGATTAATGTTTTCAGTCTCAATCTCTTCTGATCAACATAGTGCTCCAAATACTGAGAAACATATTATATTATGAATCGTCTCGGGTTACTTTGCTGTAACCCTGTTCCCTGAAAAGGCGTGAATGAGATGCTACGTGAAAACGCTATGGGAACATCTTTTCGTGTTGCCGGTTGTGAAGCATGTGTGTATTAAACACGTCAAATTTTGGCTTATATAACCTCGGTCAGGTGAAGTCATCTGATGAGATGCACCTGCAGGTTATAAATAGGAGTAAACCGGAAGCATTCCTCAGATCGATTTTGTCTGAAGGGACGTCTGGTCACGTAGGCAGGGCGGCATTGGAGCGCAGCATCTTGTTCCCGCCTTTTCAGGGAACAGGGTTACAGCAAAGTAACCCGAGACGTTCCCTTTCAAAGGCTACATTCGATGCTGCGTGAAAACGCCATGGGAACGAGAATACCAACGTCGCCGCACTTCAAGTGTCTGGACCCCAGTGTAAGAGCCATATTTTACTTTGTGAACTTGTTGTTGTGTTTATTTATTTTATTTTGGTTGTGCACTAAGCACCAAGTTTATTAGTAAGTCTATTAGTTAAGCATTAAGCATTAAGTCTATTAGTAAAGCATCCATTTATGACAATCGTAGGTTGGTCTGTGATGTCTTTCCACTGTTACACGTAGTTGCATGACTGTCACTGTAAAAAGTCAGTCTAGATATGGAAGTTGGGGAGAACACAAATTTTTGACCGTAAGCCAACTTAAACCAACGTAAGCTACAGATACAGCAAATAGGTTGTTGTAAAAGTAAGAAACCGTAAGCTAAAAGATACAGCAAATTGGTTGTTGTAACTGCAGGGGATTTACTGGATTTACTCAAGTCAACTGTACGAAGTGTTGAATCTTTGATGCTGAAAGTAAAACAAGAGACAAAGAGACCAATGGACTGTGTCATGAGTAACCAAGTACAATGAAAATATACACGTCAAAACCTGTGGAATAACATGCCCATACATATGTCACAAAATTTCACCGTCATTCAAGCAAAGATAAGCAACTATTGAATTCGAAACCGAAAGAGGATTAGCCCGGCCTTGAAATTCACTATGTCAGACAACAAGGACAATGCTGCTACTACAGAGTCTAAGCGCGTGAGGGCGCTCACCGACAAGTGCTTGGAAGAGAAGCTTAACAAAACATTAGACGCAAGAAAAGGCAAGTTGGATCAATTGACCGCAATATCCAACGAATTAGAGATGCTTATGAACGATGTTTGCAATCTAGTTACTGTTGAAACTAAGTACAGCACAAACTACAAAGGGCTGCTAGCAGAATTTATCAAAAGCAATACCGATGTGCTATTGTGCTTAAATGAAGAAAAACTCAAACATGATCAGGACAACTGGTATGAACCTGAATTGCAAGGCTGCACAGAATTCATGGCAAAAGTGGAGTTCTGGATTGTTGAAACCAAGAGCCGCTTCAAGACGTCTCAAACATTCAACAATGGAGTTACACCAGACGACAGCGTGTCAAGGGTAGGATCAAAGACACTCGCTTCTAACAGGGATGGAAGCATAGCGACGGCAGCATCCAAAAAGTCCTCAACATCTACAGCATCCTCAGCTTGGCTAAAAAGGGCAGAAGTTAAAAGAGCAGTCTTGTTGGCCGAAGCAGCAACCTTAGGCCAACGGCAGGCATTAGAAATGGAGGAAGCACAGTTAAAGGCTAACGAAGCACAGTTAAAGGCTAACGAAGCACAATTAAAGGCTAACAAAGCACAACTAAAGGCACAATTAAAGGCTAAAAAAGAAAGGCTGAGATTCGAAACGGAGCTCGCAATGGCCAATGCTGAAATGAAAGTTTATCAGGATTGCAAAGAACGACAACATCCTGCACGACAGAGGGTAGCCACCGAATCGAGTGTATGAACTTTATGAGAGCAGTGCGTCAACAGAATACCTCGGACTGCCATTACGTCGTGAGGCAGCCCATCCAAGTGTGCCCGTAATTTTTAGACCAAAATTTAAAAGTACTTTAAATGAATGGTCTACCCAAGACAATGAATACTCACACCATGACATTGATACAGTAGAATTTCAGAGTATGATGCAACGTCAGGCAGATATTACAGCAATGCTTGCGAAGAGCCAAAGGCAACTTTCCTTACCCCAGCGCGATGTTCCCTTGTTTTTATGGAGACCCTCTTGAGTTCATGCCTTTCATCAGGGCGTTTAAACATGTTGTTGAAACCAGAACCAATAGTGATGCGGATAAGCTGGTTATGCAGAGGCAATGAGACTGTTACAGGACAGATTTGGAAATAAACAAAAAATCGCAACTACGCTGATGCAAAAGGCAGCCAAATGGCCGGAAATAAAGTCAGAGGATGGAAAGTCATTAAGCGCCTTCTCCGTGTTTCTGCTGACCTGTCACGACATCATGGAAAGCATTAACCACAGGTACGAGTTAGATAATGCTACCAACATGCAGACTATCACTTCAAAACTGCCCTACAAATTGCGCAAAAGATTGAGGACTCACGTATACAAGTATGAGGAGCGCAGTCAGCAAAGACCTGAGTTCGCGCAGCTGGAGGAATTTGTCGACCGACAAGCCAAAGTAATGGTAAATCCAATCTTCGGAGAGCTGGACGTCTTGACTAGTGATAAACACTTTAACAAATCCCTTCAAGGATCCAAGCTAAAAAAGGACAGAAAAAGCGGGGTCAGCTTTGCAACGGGAATTAAGCAGGTTGGTGAAATTCATAAAGACTTGATTAAAGAGTACTGGTGCATCAGTGATCGGTGCCTTTACTAAACCTTGTGCATTCTGTGAGAAAAGTCATACCTTAGATGATTGCCACCTTTTAAACAATAAGCCACATAAAGATAAATTGGACTTTTTGAAAAGGAATGGATTTTGTTATGGATGTTTAGTAAAAGGACACCTAAGCAAAGACTGCACAAAAATAATCATATGTCCATCATGCTCAAAGAAACATCCTCACATGTTACACATTGCCGCACAAGACACAGCTCAGGTAATTGTAAAGGCTGATGAAACTGAAACACTTAATACACTGCTTGCTACAGTGAGTCATGAAACCAGCACCTGTACTGGGCCTGGAGATAATTGCATTCTCTCCATAGTACCTGTTAAAATAAAGTCAAAGAAAAGTGACAAGACAGTAGAAGCTTATGCTTTCATGGACCAAGGTAGTTCAGCTACATTCTGTATGGAATCATTAGCAAGGCGATTAAATGTTCAAGGTAGAAAGGTTGACATGACGTTAAGTACCATGAACATGAGAAACAAGTAGAAAGTTATGTGCTCACTGACTTGGAGGTTAGCGGTCTGGAAGAAAACACCTTTGTTGAACTTTCCAAAGTGTATACACAAAAGAGCATCCCAGTGTCAGTGGAAAACATTCCACAACAGCACGACATTGATAAGTGGCCATACCTCAGTCAAGTAAAATTGCCACAGATCGATGCTGGAATTGAAATTCTCATAGGCAATAAAGAGTATAAGCTGCTAGAACCATGGCAAGTAATTAACAGCAGACACAAAGGGCCATATGCAGTAAAGACTGCTCTTGGATGGACTTTGAATGGACCTTGTAGATGCGGTCATATTATTTCACCAGTTTTGACGTGTAGCTCTGGTTTAAAGTTTCACTCACACGACAGAAGTCCAATCTCTTTGTCTCTTGTAGTTTATTTTGTCAGCATCAAAGAATCAACACTTCATACAGTCGTCTTGAGTGAATCCACTGTGATTACAACACCAGTTGCTGCATCTTGCAAATCTCTGACTTTTACAACAACCTACTGTATTTGCTGTATCTTATAAATTACAGTCTTAGCTTACGTATATAACAACACTCTTGTTGTATATACCTACTTACTGGAGCTTATGGTTAGGTTGTATCTTACATTCCCAGCTTACGGGAGCTTACAGTCAAAAGCTTGTGTTTCTGTAGCCTTCCGCATCTAAACTGAATTCTCTATCATGCGATAGTCAAACAAATACATGTCATAGTGGAATGACATCACAGACCAACTTACGATTGTCAAAATGGATGCATAACTAAGAAATTTAAAGCTTATGGCTTATGTAACAAACTTAATGCTTAATGCTTTACTAATGAATAGAACAAGGTAGAATAAATGAAATAACAAATAAAATAAACATAACAACAAATTCATAACACGTACGATATGGCTCTTACATTCCAGCCCCTAATTGACAGGCATGGAGGCTGACAATTACAATTTTGTGTTTTTTTTTTTGATAAAGCCATGAAAATCAAACATTCTTAACCTTCTAAAACGTTTTAAATCTTGTAAATGTATAATATTTATCTCAGGTGTTTATATTTGCATGTCAAATTTCATAACATATTACCACACATTTAACAGTCCATTTCATATATGAGGCACAGCTTGTCGATGGGTCTTTCCAGAGTGTTGGTCTTAGTTTTAACTAGCACATGTCTCACAAGTCCCCCTTTGTCGGGGACCACTCTCGTGATTCATCCGATAACCCATGAATTTCTTGGAGAAGACTCATCAGTTATTAAAACTATATCTCCAATCGAGAGTTTTTTTTTTTTTTTAAACCATTTTTGCCATTCCTGGTGCAAGGGCAAGTATTCACACACCCATCGCTTCCAGAGCAGGTCTGATAGATGCTCGATCTGCTTCCCCCTGTGACGTGCATAGATGTCTTACTTTTTGAAAAGTCCAGGGGGCAGGTTTGGCTGTTTTTTCATCAGCGGCAGGTGGTTAGGTGTCAGAGGTTCCAGATCTGTGGGATCTTCCGAGACAGTAGTGAGGGGTTGGTTATTCGTTATCGCTTCTACTTCACACATGAATGTATGCAGGCTCTCGTCAGTTAATGTTTGTTCTTTCAGTACTGATCTCAAAATCTTTCTAACTGACCTGATCTGTCTTTCCCATATTCCGCCAAAGTGAGTAAGTATGTTCCTTTGAGTGAGGAAGCTTTCAATTCGTGACTGATTCCATTGCTGAATAGCCTCGCGCAGTTCAGTCTCAGCGCCTATGAAGTTTGTTCCATTGTCACTTCTCATAACTGACACCTGACCTCTCCAGCTTATAAAGCGTCGCATGGCATTCACACAAGAGTCTGTGTTAAGTGAATGAGCGATTTCAATGTGCACGGCTCTTGTTGTCAGACAAGTGAAAAGTACGCCATATCTTTTAACGTTACTTCTGCCACGTTTGACCTCGAAGGGTCCGAAGTAGTCAGTCTACTCCCACATTAGTGAAGGGTGGGTGGTCTGGTATTATTCTGTCGATTGGCAATTCTGACATTTTTTGCTCACATGCTTTAGCTCTAGACTTTCTGCATATCACACACCTGGAGAGAAACTGTCTTACGAGTGAGTTGGCAGTCGGAATCCAGTATTTCTGCCGCAATTCTGAAAGCATGTAATTTCTGCCACTGTGTCCAATTTTGTCATGAACGTCTCTTAATATCAACGTTGTGATATGTGAGCCTTTAGGTACAATGACTGGGTGTTTAACATGCTCTGGCATTGCGGACCTGCCGAGACGTCCTCCGACTCTCAGCAATCCATCCTGTAGTACTGGGTCCAGTTTGGACAAGCAACTGTTTCTTTTTACAGATGCATTGTGTTTTTGCTGTGTGGAAATTCCCTGTTTGAATTCTGCTGCTGCTTTAACCTTTTGCAACGTGAGAATTTCTTCCTTAAAATTTTGTCTTTGAGTAAATTTAATGATTTGTTTTCTGCTCTTGTTAGGTCTTGAACTGTTAGAGACTTGTGAGTTTCTGTCTTTGGATTATCTACTTGTGTTTTGACCCTTTCTGTTTTTTGTTTGAGCATGTCTCTGATGCGAAGGATCCAGGCAACGGATCTTTTTAACTTGTGCCAATCAGAGTGATGATTAATCAATTTACTCACTGCGTCTGCGCATTTTGTAACGCTCACAATATTCACTAAAGCTGAGAGCTTGACTTCATCATCATTTTCTGTTATTGATGTGTCATGAATATTTTCAGGCCATTTGCACTCTGCTTCTTTAAGAAAGGAGGGACCATGGATCCAGTTAACATTTTTCATGAACTTTTCACAGGATACCCCCCTGGAGGCAGAATCAGCTGGGTTTTTTGAGGTATTAACGTACCTCCATTGCTGTGACTTGGTTGACTCTCTTATAGTGGCGATTCTGTTGGCCACAAAGGTTTTAAAACGAAGTGTTTCATTATCAATGTATCTCAAAACAGTTGTACTTCCAGTCCAAAACATAGAGTCCAGCAATTTAAATTCTAGCTGTTCTTTCAACATTTTGTAATTTTTTACAGCGATCACTGCCGCCACCAGTTCCATTCGTGGAATGGTGGTTTGTTTCAGGGGTGCTACACGGGAATTCCCCATCATGAATGCACAATGTGTAAGTCCATCAGCGTTTACTAACCTGAGGTATGAGACAACTCCGTGTCCCATTTCACTTGCATCCGAGATGTGGTGGAGTTGTGCTGTAGCTGTAACTACGAAGTCGTCTGGTTTTATGCACCTTGCTATGCTGAACTCGGACAGTCTGTGCAGCTCTTGCAGCCAGTTTTTCCAGGCCGTTGCAAACTGCTCGGGAATGTCATCATCCCAGGCTAGTTTTTCTTTACATAAATGTTGCATTAGAGTTTTGGCTGGCAGTATGACAGGTGAGAGAAAGCCTAACGGGTCGTATGTTGAGCTAGTGATTGACAGGATTCCTCGTCTTGTCACAGGTCGTTCCTTTAAACTAATCTTAAACTTGAACATGTCTGAGTTAAAGCACCACAGCACCCCCAGAGCTCTCTCTATGGGCAGTGCATCTTTACTCAAGTCTAAGTCTTTCATGTCTTTGATCCTTTCGCTCTCGGGAATGACAGTCAGTAGGGCACGGCTATTGCTTGCCCATTTAATGAGGTTAAACCCTCCGCTTGCACAGAGACTTGTGAGATCATTGTATAGGGCGACTGCTTGGTCATGACTCGAAACGGATTTCAGGCAGTCGTCTACATAAATGTTTTTAAGCACTGTATTGACTGCCACAGCAGGTGCATTGCTGCGGTTTTCTTCTGCTGTCTTTCTGAGGGCAAAGTTAGCAACACTGGGCGACGATTTTGCACCGAACAGATGAACTACCATTTTATATTCAACTAAGTCTTGATTCACATCTCCATTCGGCCACCATAGGAAGCGCATCGCTGGTCTACATTCTTATCGCTGGTCATGGCGTCCAGGTAGGCGAAGAGCGGGTCGGAGTACAGTCTGGCTTGTTGATCTATGAAGTCCACCAGCTGGGCGAACTTGGCTCTTGTCCCGTAGTGCTCGTAGTGCTGGCGTGCGCAAGACTTCCACCTGTCGATCAGCTTGTAGTGCAGTTTCGTAAGAATGGTGTTCATGCACTCGCTGCTGTTCAACTCGTCCACAGATTCACAGTTTGCCGTTGCGTTTTGGCAAGTTGTCAGGAAAAAGGAGAGGGCGCTTAATGCCCGTCCGTCGTCTGTCTTTATGTTTGGCCAATTAATTGCCTTTTGCTTACAGGCTGCTGCAATTCTCAGCTCGTTTCCGAACCTGTCGCGCAGCAGTTTCTTTGCTCTTGCATACCCATTTGTCATGTGGATGCAGCTCGTTACAAGGTCTTTGGGTTCCCTTTTGGTGTACAGTTTGAGATATTACAGCTTATCGATGTCATTGTCCGTTTTGGATTCAACGAAGCGTTCAAAGGACAACATGAAGGATTTGAACTGAATCGGGTCTCCGTAAAAGGGAGAAAGGTCGTGCCGAGGCAATGAGAACAGCATTTGGCTCCTCGCGAGCATTTCTGTGAGTTCTGCCTGACGTTGCATTTGGTGATGCATTGTGTCAAGTCCATGACGTAGAGAATCATGATCTCGGGGGCGCTGTTGAGCTCGTGATGGAGTAGGACGTGTTTTCGGAGGCTCCGGAGGATTATTGTTAAAATTGTTATTAAATTGCGCTTTTCAGTTTTAATTTTACTGTCATTCTTCCCCGTTAACAGTTTTATTTATAGATTTGTCGCTAAAGGCGGTTACAATGTCCGGTAAAAATACTAAAACCCGTAGCACAACGCAGTCACAACTGAGGCCTAATCCACAGGTCACGGCCTCACCTTCGCGTGAATCGCCGCCGCGCGCTGACCCCACGGTTCACCAGGCCGTCTCTGTGATTGACACGGGTGCGCTGAAGCTCGAGATATTGTCCTTATTGAGGAACGAAATAGCGGATATTTTTAATAGTTTTAGAAAGTTAACGGATATGCGTGCTGCATTGGGGGATGACTTGTCCACAATTAAGTCGGAATTACAGGCTGTAAAGACACAACTGGCTAATGACAAGGCCGCCATTGATGCCGGACTGTCTGCGCTAAAGGGTACCATAGGTGAGATGGAGCGCTCGCTCTCCGGTTGTACTGACGATATTATTTCTATGCAAAGTAAGATACAACGTCTTACAGCAGATTTAACTAAACTGGATAATAAATGTGAAGAATTGGACGCCAGGTCACGTCATAATAATATTTGTATAATCGGTGTTCCTGAGGGTCCTAACAGCTGCACTACCTCTAGCATGGCTGCGTTGCTTAAAGAGGTGCTCAGCCTGGAGAAGGAGACGACTTTAGACAGATCTCACCGCACTCTACAGCCTGTACCAAAGCCTGGTGAGCGACCTCGAGCTGTTGTGGCCAGATTTCACTACCACAGTGAATGCCTTGACGTCTTACGCCGTGCCAGAGAGTTAAGGCAGATTAAATTCAAGGAATTTAGTATTTCTGTTTTTCCCGACCACACAGCAAAAATTGCAAAAGCGCGTGCTTCTTTTAATGAGGTCCGGCGACAACTCCGTGGCATTGAGGGCGCGCACTACGGCCTGTTTTATCCAGCGCGCCTGAGGATAACCTACAATGGTTTAGGGTCTTTCGGCTGATGAAGCAAAAGACTACATCAAAACTATCCAAACTGTGTGAACTATACTGGTAGTGTTTTAAATAGTTCGTTATATATTTAATTTGAATTCTGTTTTGTTGTTGAATAGGGCTTTTCTTTTCTTTCTCCTTTTTTAAAAGCGAAATGTGTGATATTTACATTTTCTGATGCTACCTCTGTCTATACAAGTTTATTTTACAAAGTGAGTGTTTTGATTGATATATTGCATTCCAGCTGGTATGTCGTCTTGGGAACCAAATATTTAACATATGCCAAGATGTATTATTATGCATGCCTGGTCAATGTATGAGGGGTGATCCTAGTAGTATCCTCTAGGATCTTCTTTTTTTTGTTGCTGCTGCTGCTGTTTTTTTTTTCTTTTCTTTTTTTTCTTCTTCTTTTTCTTTCAAGATGGGTATCATTTACTTATACATTATTATAAGCTGGGGATGAGGATAATTCCATTTGCGCATTTTTTTTTGTTCTATTTTAATCTATGGGAGCCTTTTTGTTTTCTTTTGTTTAGTTTTTTTCCTTCTACATCGGGCTCACTCTCTGAGTCGTGGCCACAGTTACTGTGAGGGTGACTTTTGTTTTAGTTAGTTTACTTTGCTGTCTCCTAGGGTTTGTTAGGATGGAGACTTTAGATTTGTGTTTTATGTGTGTTTGTGAGTGTGTGTGTGTGCATGTGGGGGGTAGGGGGAGGGGGGTGTGATCCTTCAAGCTCTTTGTGAATCCTTATCATTTCCACATTTTTTTGGATAAATGGCTAATTCCTATGTAGGCCCAGGTTTAGCTGGGAGTAGTACACCTGTTCGTTTTCTTAGCTGGAACATCAGAGGTATGGGTAATCCAATTAAAAGATCTAGGGTATTCAATCATCTGAAACGTTTACATACGGATATAGTGTTTTTACAAGAAACACATCTTCAAGTCAAGGATCATCATAGGCTTCTTCGTCCTTGGGTAGGTCAAATTTTTCATTCTAATTTTAATTCTAAATCACGGGGTGTGGCCATATTAGTTAACAAAAAGATACAGTTTTCACCTAGCCATATAATTGCTGACAGAAATGGCAGATATATCATTGTTGCAGACACACTAATTCAGACCAAGGTATTGTTGGTAAATGTTTATGCGCCAAACTTTGATGATCCAGATTTTGCAAATAAATTACTTAGTAGCCTTCCCTGCTTAAACACCCATTTGATCATTTTTGGGGGAGATTTAAACTGTGTTTCTGATCCAGTTTTGGATCGTTCTACCGCTCGCGTTGTGCCCCAGTCTGCCATGTCTAAAATATTTTTTGATTTCATGTCACAGAATGGTCTTATAGACCCATGGAGATTCCGTAACCCTGTAGATAAAAAGGGTTATTTTAATATAATATATAGGTTTATATATTTTATCATATTCTAGAATTTATTATTTTTTCATTGTCAGTCATCTTAACCCTTCTGTTGTTTCTTCAGATTATTTAAGTATTGTAATTTCTGACCATGCCCCCTTATCATTGGATATACAATTATCAATGCATAAACAGACCACATCGTCTTGGCGGTTTAACTCACTTCTTTTAGCGGACAAAGAGTTTTGTACATTCATCTCTAACACTATTGATGAATTTTTGTTGTTTAACCATCTTGAGTCCACTTCTTATTCGTTATTATGGGAAACTCTCAAGGCTTACAGTGGGAGCCACGTCAAACAGCCGCCTGGAGCATGACTGCTCCGTGGCAGTTCCATGAAGGGTTAATGCAGGCTTCGTGCATGGAATGTGATCCCCCGCGATGACGCAGTTAACGATGCCCCGCCCCATAAACGCCCCCATGCGCTTTCTAAAAAGATGGTTGCAATGCCGTATAATTCCGCCAGATGGAGCATTGACTGGCACAGTTAACTGCAGTGTCCAGGAAGCCCAATACCGTATCTTTAATATACAGACAGTTCTTGCATTGTCAACATAGTTTCATAAATAGATGAAAAAACAACAACAAACCGATTAATAAAACAGATTTGTTAAATCACTCAATACACAACCCATGATGATTATGCTATTTATTATTTAATAATGAATTAATAAAATTAGTTAGTGAAATATTTTTTAAGACATCCTGAAATGATCCTTAAAGACACGGTAGCGGCTGTAATTTGTCTATACCGATCATTGTAGGTACGGAATAAAAACGCAGGCTATGTACAGTATTTTATATTACTGTGTATTTTACCCCGTTCCATTTAATATACTGATAGATAATATTTTGCTGCAAAGTAAAGCTCAAAATGTAACGTCTGCTTGGGTTTGTTTTCGTTATATTTTTGATGATGTTTTCGCTGATTTTTTTTTCATTAATGGCGCATGCAACCTGGAATAAATATCTGCCCATATGGATCAGTATTTCTTTAGTCATTTAATCATGCATAATGCTCCCCCGTCAAAAGATCTGATGGGGCATTAATCACTTTTCACAACTGTGAATGGATGCGGCAGCAGAGACAGATTAAATCCCCATAAACACTTGGAAACAATAGTAAAAAAGTTCCAGAGGGTTAGCGCCTGTTATACTAATATATTTTTACTGATTTTTTTTTTTACTGCTTATTTCGTTGGTATTTACGCAATTTCATATGTGTGTGTGCGCACGAGAGAGAGAGAGGATACTCTGACAAGAGCAAATTCCGTGTGGCTCCCGTGGCGCAATCGGTTAGCGCGTGACACTTATAAAGCAGTCCAGGTGAAGCAATGCCGAGTTCGAGTCTCACCTAAAGCACCCAAAACATTTTACTGCATATCGCGCTGTGTATGTGACAAATCAAATTTTACTTTGAAAGTAAAGCTTAAAATGTAACTTCTGCTTTGGTTTGTTTTCGTTATATTTTTGATGTTTTCGCTGAAAGTCAAATTGGCATAACAAATTTATTAATGGCGCATAATATCTGGAACAAATATCTGTCCATACGGATCAGTGTGTCTTTAGTCATTTAACCAGCATAATGTCCCACATCAAAGATCTGATGGGGCACAAATCACTTATCACAACGGTGTATAGATTCAGCAGCAGAGACAGATTTAATCCCCATAAACATTCACACTTGAAAACAAAACTAACAGAAGTAAACAGTTCTAGAGTGTTAGTGCCTGTTATCACAGGACAGGAATCACCTACAGGATACTACTGTATTTTACTGCTCATATTTTTTACCCTAGTTTCATTTGGTTTTACGCGATTTCATGTATTATTTGTGTGTGTCTGTGTGTGTACAGTGTGTGTGTGTGTGTGAGTGCGAGAGATAGCGTGAGAGCGCGTGCGCGAGAGAGGGCTTACATGGTGATTTGTCCAAGGTTACTAAAACCTGGCTTACTACCTATAAAAAATATTTCAATTTAACTCATGGGTCTCAATCACAGATGACACGACAAATTATATACTCTGAAACGTTCATTTGAACATTTAAAAATATATACAAAAACACGAATACTAATGTTATCATGGTGTAAATTATTAACATTAGGTTAGGTCCTGCCCGTAATTAATTCATATTATAATTACTTTTACATAGTATAGTTACTGGACTGACATGACCAAAAACTAGCTATTTCATTTAGCCTTTCTAAAATTCAACCCACATATAATTTGTAATCAGAAAACATAAAACATATTATGATCTGTTCAATAGCCCATCTGTTTTAATTTAGTTTGTATTTTTTATCATTCATAAGACAACCTTTCAGTTTTGTAAATATTTTAGTTATAGTGTGTTAAGTCTTACTTTAGGTTAAACGTTTTTGAGAATTTGACCATCCAGCTTAGATAAATATTATGTCATTGATAAAATCTGGATTAAGGATATTTTATTATATAATTATATATATATTTATTTTTTAGTTTCCCCCTGAGGGATTGCCACCTTATTGTGGTCAGGGGGTTTGCGTGCCTCAAAACAATTCAGCAAATACAATACTGTTACTATACAGTAAGGCCAGGTAAAAACAGTGCTCGAACATGATGCCCCCTCCACCCACCCCGTGTTGTCTGGTCTAGAACGTCCCTGCCTCTAACCGTCTTTTGTCTTGTAAATGAGTATTCTCACTCACCTTCCAATCCCCCCAGCGCACACACTCTGTTTGTACTGTAAACTGTACTGTAACTGTGTTTGCTAGGGCACTTGGTTATACACAGTACTTTAATGTATGGAACACTTACTTAACTTACTGGGTTGGTTTAAACATCGCTTATTACCTTATTCAGCAAAATAAATTCATTATTAACGTATTGAAGTATTTTAGTTAAGGACAAAAACTGTGCTTGTGTTTAGAACTGCTGAACAGCCGAAAACACACACACACACCCATCCCCCCGCCAAAAACAGACACACACAGAGCAATTAACACCATGTCCTACTCAGGAGTGGAAGGTGAGAAACCGCAATGGAGAATACCAAGTTTGTCGTTGCTCTTTTGGAGTTCTTAAAACCCAAAACATTTATTTATACTGAGAAAAAATTATTATGGGTCACATAATCACAAACACAAATACATATAATCAAGTGTTTAACTGGTTTCATTTGTTTCTATGATCAATAATTATTATTATTATTTTCAGCCCAACTCTGACTATTTAAAACAAAGTTGTGTCCCATTTTTTGCCCATTGAAGTTGTTGGTTCAACTAAACAATTTTTAAATACCCAAACAATCCCCCAAAATGAAAACACGCAAACATGACTTTACCAATTCAATTTATTCTTCCAAAACTAGTCAAAGTTAAAACAGTAATTTATATAAAACAGATGAATACATGTTGTCTTTTTGCTTAAAGTTCATTAAACTACCCGGATACACCAGCTGCTTATAAGTCTCTATCTATAGTCCTTTTACATTAAAATATTAATTTTTCAAATATCAAAACTATTAAACATGGAACAGTTCAAGTCTTTGTTTCCCCCAAAGTATTGTATCAGACATTTTGCAGTTCTATGTTCAGAATATACAGTAGACCTGATCAAACATCATTCTAAAGCTGTCGGACTGTGACGTCATCCCTCCTACAGCTCCCTCAACAGCTTGTTCAGGCTCCTCCAGTCCTGTAGCTCCAAAAGTCCAGCCGTCAGCCGTCTGACCCCCCAATCCTCCACAGCGGAGCTCTGCTTAAAGACAACAGGAGAATTTAGTCAAGACAAAGATAAATAAACTTTACAGAACATATAGTTCTAATAAAAATAAAATATATTAATAAACCTATTTACCACAGAGTGTGTAAAATACTGTTTTGGGGATTCTGTAATGTAAATAATCTGCCTGTGCTAATGTTATCCAGTGAACAGTGTTAGTGTTAACCAGTGACTGTCTGTATTATCGTCTGCATTAAATTAACCGGGAATTTACTTAATGCGCTTCTCATACAAATAAGTTAAGCGATATAACACTCGTATATGAGCATTAGTTCATCTCTGAAGCCAAACTATAACTTACTGAAGCCCCTCACACACACACACACACACACACACACCTCCCCCCTCCTCCTCCTCCTTAACTGATAAACACTTCAGTGTTGTTATTCAGCTCTTTAACTAAGCGCTCGCGCTACCGCGGAAAGTCCCGGACAAAGTGTATAAAATATAAACCGGGTTATGAGCGTTACTAGCTCCTGTACAGCTCCCCTCAGTCTGTGTCCCTCATCAACTGCATCACATTATATTACAGTCACAGAAATAACCTGCAGATTAACTCTTAACCAGAGAATAAATAAGCGCTGAATTTATCCAGACAACACGCGGTGAGATTCTCTCAGTATTTACAGAGAACACAAACACTCTTCATCGGGTAGTGCAGCTCTTGTAATAGGGACATTAATAGTATTGTTGAAGCTTGAGCATGTTTTTGAGTTAAAGTGGAGTGACATTGTGAGTGTGTGACACTGACAGTAAGCTGTAATATTAACTCCAGACTTGGTAAACAGATCATTAAGTTCTCTAAAGTCACATCTGACCGCTGCTGGTGCTGCCAGTGATATTTAAAACAGCCAATAAAAAAACTAAACTGGGAAATAAACTGTAAACTACCCCAAACACATTTTATAAAATAAAACATCACTTACCACGAATACTGTAGTCCGTTAAGCCGCCATCTTCATCTCTGTAGTTTAGTAGCGTCAGTTCGGCGGGGGTGGAGGCGGGTTGTTAAAATCACGTGATTGCAACACAGCGCAGCTGGCTTGTTTTAACATGTTCTTGAGAACGAAGCGCCATCTAGTGGTGGCACCAGGTAAATGAATAAATAGGGCTTGAATGGGCGTGTTTACTGTGAAATCTTGACACGCCTTTCGGCCAGAAAAGGGAGGGGGGATTACGGCGTGCAAAGGCCATTCACACGCCATTCACACTTCAGCCACACTGTCGCGGCTATTTGGCGTGGCTCCCACTGTATCTTAGAGGGCAAATTATCTCATAATCTCATGCATCTAATCCTTCTCAATGTTATGTACAAGCAAAGCATTGATTTACAAACAGAATTTGATCTTCTTTCAACTAAAGAAACAGAACGTATGTTGTTGCAGACTCGGGGAACATATTACAAATATGGTGATAAATCAAGTAGATTGTTAGCACATCGGATAAAACGACAGCATGCCTCACGCCTAATATCGCAAATTAAAAATGACTTAAATATTATCACTACTGATCCCATGGAGATCAATGTTACTGAAATGAAATCATATTACTCCTCCCTTTATCAATCTGAATGTCTTAAAGATGATATAAAGTTGGATGATTTCCTTCGAAGCATTGATATTCCTGTTATTGATACAATCTCTGTAAGGGACTTGGACTCTCCATTATCTCTTGAAGAAATCATAGTTTCAATTAAGGCAATGCAGTCTAATAAAGCTCCAGGCCCAGACGGTTTTCCAATTGAGTTTAATAAAAAGTTTATAGATAAATTGGCACAATTGCTTCTTGGTGTGTTCAATGAATCCCTAGATCAGGGCTCATTACCATCTACTTTTAACCAAGCCTCAATTGCTCTTCTTCTTAAAAAGGGAAAGGATCCCCTTCAGTGTGGATCATATAGGCCACTATCATTGCTGAATGCTGATGTGAAAGTTCTGGCTAAAGTAATTGCATCCCGTTTAGAGGATGTATTACCACATGTTATATCTGAGGAGCAGACCGGTTTCATAAAAGGCCGGCATTTGTTTTTTAATACTCGTACACTTTTTAATATAATTTACTCCAAACAAACATCTGTATCCCCTGAGGTTGTAATTTCACTGGATGCTGAGAAGGCTTTTGATAGGGTCGAGTGGGAATACTTGTTTGCAGTATTGAAGAAATTTGGGTTTGGTGATACATTTATTTCTTGGATTCCCCTTCTTTACAAATCCCCGCAAGCTCGTGTTCATACAAATGATATAAGCTCTGATTATCTCACTCTTGGGCGTGGTACCCGGCAGGGCTGCCCACTGTCACCACTGCTTTTTGCCCTTGCTATTGAACCATTGTCTATTAAGCTTAGATCTTCTCTTGCTTTTAAAGGTATTACTCGTAATGGGTTGGAGCAGAAATTATCCCTATATGCCGATGACTTGTTGTTGTATGTTACTGATCCTGCAGCCTCTATTCCTGTTATTTTAACCATTTTAAAATTTAAACCATTCAAACAATGCGGGTTTATGAATTAAATTTTTTTCATTGGTTGCAGGAACTGTTGGCTGGAGTCTTAACAATTTCAGAAAAAAAAAAGCGTTTTATTTTCATGTGGCTGCTTTCGAGCAATACTGCAGAACTGCACTAAATGTCAATATTTTCTATTAAGATTGTCTGCTATTTATGTCACCACTGACCACACTGTTGTCTTAACAAACTGCATTTAATGCACCACAGAACACTGAAAGACACTAACATCACGACTTCAGTTTGTATATATATTTCAAAGATTTTGGTTCTTTCTCTGGGTATAAACTAAATTTGCACAAGAGTGAATACTACCCAGTTAATAATAGTGCTTTACAGCTTCAGCATCTAAACCTGCCTTTTAAACTCAATTGTTCAGGCTTTAAATATCTTGGTATTACAGTGACTCGTTCTCTATCTGACCTTTCTCATGCCAACTTTTCTTCTCTTATTTCCGATGTGAAATCTGATATTCAGAGATGGAGCAATTTGCCTCTTTCTTTAACTGGAAAAATCAATGCAGTTAAAATGACCATTCTTCCTAAATTTCTTTATTTTTTTTCAATCACTCCCTTTATTTCTTCCTAAGTATTTTTTGATGCCTTAGATAAAATCATAATCTCTTTTCTTTGGGCTGGAAAACCTCCTAGAATCCGTAAGACCTTACTACAGAGATGTAGACTTAGTGGTGGACTAGCTCTGCCTAATTTTCAAATTTACTACTGAGCTGCACATATTCAAAAATTAAACTTTTGGATAAACTCATCTGAACCCCCATGGTGCAAATTAGAGTTACTGTCTTGTAAACCATCCTGTATATTAGCTCTACTTTGCACTTCATTTCCAATCAAACCGGCTCAATACACTGATACCCCAGTGGTACTTAATACACTTAAGATTTGGTATCAGTTTAAACGGCACTTTAAAATTGGATCTGGGTCAGCAATGGGTCCACTGCATAAAAATCATTTGTTTCCCCCGTCACTTTTAGATTCAGCATTTTTATCATGGCATGACAAAGGCATCACAGATTTTTATAATTTGTATGAAGATGGAGTATTTAAAAGTTTTACTAATCTGTCCTCGGGGTATGAGCTGCCTGCAGCTCATTTCTTTCGTTACCTGCAGGTTCGCAACTTTGTAACCAAGCGTTTTCCTAATTTTCCTTCTATACCTTCCAAGCAGCCCTGGGAGAATCTGATCACATTTAATCCATATCGGCGAGGTGTGATATCAAGAATATATAATTTTATTTTATCTTTTGGTGATTGTAAAATCGGTAAAACCAGAGCTGCTTGGGAAAATGAACTGGGATTGCAGTTGAGTGAGGAATGTTGGGAGAAGGATATAGACAGAAAATGCTCCAGCTCTTCATGCGCCCGTCTCAGTCTTATTCAGTTTAAGGTTTTGCACATAGTCCATTATTCCAAATCAAGGCTAGCTGAAATATTTCCTGATGTTGAGGATAGATGTGACAGGTGCCACGCTTCTCCCTGTAACTTAAGTCACATGTTCTTTTTGTGCCCAAACCTGCACAACTTTTGGAAAGGTTTTTTTAATCTCATGTCCACTATACTTGGGGTACAGTTGAAGCCATGTCCATTAACTGCTATATTTGGCATTACAGATGTTTCATTATCATTAAATTCTGCACATAAAGATGTCGTTGCCTGCTCATTGTCATGCTCTCCTAGTAATACACACAAACAGCTGCAGGTGCAGGAAATGACAGTCCTTTATTCTTTTCAGTCTCTTTATGATTTGAACACAACAAACAAAAAACACAACAAAACTTAACATCCACCCCGTGGGTGGCTTCTCTCGGCGCGGTCTGCAGGCGGAAACACAGAAAACTAGATACTTTCTAGAACGAGGGAAAAACAAACGAGACTGTATACCGATCCACGGCCGAGTCAGTCCATGAATGTGAAGCTGTCTCGCTTCACACAACCTCGCCTGCAGATACCGCTTAGCCCTTGGGAGAGACAGAGAAAAGACACAGTTAGTGTGTATTGTAGCATAATGGTGACCAGACGCTGTGGTGTGGGTTCGGCTGGGTTAAATAGTGAGACACATGAGGTAGAGACAGGTGATTTCCATCAATCATTAGGGGCAGACAATGACATACACAGACACACTAGGGGGAGACAAAGCTACGGCTCAGTAAGCCGGTGAACCGGATCTCCGGGGCTGCGGCGGCTCGGATGTTACACTCATCTTTGTTGGCCAGACGTACAATACTTTTACATTGGAAGTCCGTTAATTGTCCCTCAATCTCTCAGTGGATTAAAGATTTATTATTTTTTCTTAAGCTAGAAAAGATAAAATATACACTGAGAGGCTCTAATAATATGTTTTTTCACAAATGGCAACCATTTATTGCTTATTTTGCAAGCTTACAGGTACTGCCTGAATGATTATCTGGACTGGGTCAAGCATCGGAATGTATGTACGACCAATCTAATTCACATAGATTAGTTTGAGCCGAAGGATGCTAGTGTGTGTGTGTGTGTGTGTGTGTGTGTGTGTGTTTTAGGGTACAGTGGGAGCCACGCCAAATAGCCGCGGCCGTGTGGCTGACGTGTGAATGGCGTGTGAATTCCCTTTGCACGCCGTAATCCCCCCTCCTTTTTCTGCCAGAAAGGCCTGTCAAGATTTCACAGTAAACACGCCCATTCAAGCCCTATTTATTCATTTACCTGGTGCCACCACTAGATGGTGCTTCGTTCTCAAGAACACGTTAAAACAAGCCAGCTGCGCTGAGTTGCAATCACGTGATTTTAACAACCCGCCTCCACCCCCGCCGAACTGACGCTACCAAACTACAGAGATGAAGAATGCGGCTTAACGGACTATTCATGGTAAGTGATGTTTTATTTTATAAAATGTGTTTGGGGTAGTTTACAGTTTATTTCCCAGTTTAGTTTTTTATTGGCTGTTTTAAATATCACTGGCAGCACCAGCAGCGGTCAGATGTGACTTTAGATAACTTAATGGTCTGTTTACCAAGTCTGGAGTTAACATTAGCACAGGCAGTTTATTTAAATCCCAAAACAGTATTTTACACACTCTGTGGTAAATAGGTTTATTAATATATTTTATTTTTATTAGAACTATATGTTCTGTGAAGTTTATTTATCTTTGTCTTCACTAAATTCTCCTGTTGTCTTTAAGCAGAGCTCCGCTGTGGAGGATTGGGGGGTCAGACGGCTGACGGCTGGACTTTTGGAGCTACAGGACTAGAGGAGCCTGAACAAGCTGTTGAGGGAGCTGTAGGAGGGATGACGTCACCGTCCGAGAGTTTTAGAATGATGTTTGGTCAGGTCTACTGTATATTCTGAACATAGAACTGCAAAATGTCTGATACAGTACTTTGGGGGAAACAAAGACTTAAACTGTTCCATGTTTAATAGTTTTGATATTTGAAAAAATTATATTTTAATATAAAAGGACTATAGATAGAGACTTATAAGCAGCTGGTGTATCCGGGTAGTTTAATGAACTTTAATAAGCAAAAAGACAACATGTTTTATACAAATTACTGTTTTAAATTTGACTTGTTTTGAAAGAATAAATTGAATTGTTAAAGTCATGTTTGCGTGTTTTAATTGTTTGGGTATTTAAAAAAAACGTTTAGTTGAACCAACAACTTCAATGGGCAAAAAATGGGACATAACTTTGTTTTAAATAGTCAACGAGTTGGGCTGAAAATCATAATAATAATTATTATTGGTCATAGAAACAAATGAAAAAACAGTTAAACACTTGATCATATGTATATGTGTTTGTGATTTATGTGACACATAATTCAATTCAATTCAATTTTATTTGTATAGCGCTTTTAACAATTGACATTGTCTCAAAACAGCTTTACACAATCAAAAGAATTATTTAAGTTTGTATGGAATGTGAATGTGTATGAATCAAAATGTTCAGATATTCCCTGGCGAGCAAGCCCGAGGGCGACAGTGGCAAGGAAAAACTCCCTGAGACGGTAATAGGAAGAAACCTTGAGAGGAACCAGACTCGACAGGGAACCCATCCTCATCTGGGTGAAACAGATAGCAGGAAATGATCTGCATTTATACAGTGTTAAGTGTTAGGTTCAGCTATAATAGTTGATGTTAATTGATGTTATAATACTTGATGTAAAATGGAGTCCAGTAGTTATTCGAGACTCAGATAGACTTGTAGAAAGTTCCAGTCCTGAACTATCGAATTGTCAAGTCCTCAGAGAAACAGCTGACCACACCAGTCGAGGCCAGAACCATCTTCTAAGTATAGAGAATCATCCCCAGACACCAGACGCATCCTAAAGAGACACACGGGGCATCCATGCGATGAGACCTCCAACCAGAAACCGGGCACCAGGATGGATCAGACAGGTCCGAAGGGCAGAGGGAGTCTGGATCACTGGCAGCTCAGGAACCACATGTGTAGCTCGACAGAGAGAGAGAGAGAAAGAGTGAAAGGGGGAGACAGGGGGAGAGAGGAAAGAGAAAGAGGGGGAGGAAGAGAAGAGGAGGAGAGATTGCAATTAGGTATGGTCACAGTCACAATGTCTAACGTGAATGTATATTTACTGTAGAGTGCAAGCAGGGACTCCGGCAGGACTAATTATGACAGCATAACTAAAAGGGAGAGCCAGAAGGAAACACAAACATGAGGGCTCCCTGAGATGTAAAGCAAACAATCACCTCACCGTCAACAAACCTGAGTGATCAAATGAGACTGAGGAAGACAGCATCTAAACATACCAGTTCACCATAATACTCTACGTCCATGAGTCCCCCAGATCTGCTCCTTTACCTTATGGCAAATCTATTTATAAAATGCTTGGTTAAATAAATAGGTTTTTAGCCTAGACTTAAACACTGAGACTGTGTCTGAGTCCCGAACACTATTTGGAAGACTATTCCATAATTTTGGGGCTTTGTAAGAAAAAGCTCTGCCCCCAGCTGTAGTTTTCATAATACGCGGTACTGATAAGCAGCCTGCATCCTTTGACCGAAGTAGGCGTGGCGGATCGTAAGACACTAGCAGTTCGCTCAGATACTGCGGCGCGAGACCATTTAATGCCTTATATGTCAAGAGTAGTATTTTAAAATCAATGCGAAATTTCACAGGGAGCCAATGCAGTGAAGATAGGATAGGGGTGATGTGCTCATATCTTCTGGTTCTAGTGAGGACTCTCGCTGCTGCATTTTGGACTAGCTGAAGCTTGTTTATGCACCTAACTGAACAACCAGACAGTAAGGCATTACAATAGTCCAACCTAGAAGTGATAAAAGCATGAACTAGTTTTTCTGCATCATTTAGCGACAATATATTTCTTATTTTGGCGATATTTCTAAGGTGAAAGAATGCTATCCTGGTGATATTATCTACATGAGCTTCAAATGAAAGGCTGGAATCTATAATCACGCCGAGGTCTTTTACTGTTGCACTTGGCGGAACGGAAAGGCCATCTAAAGTTACGGTGTGATCTAAGATTTTACTTCTAGCTGTATGCGGTCCTATGACTAGAACTTCTGTCTTATCCGGATTAAGCAGAAGGAAGTTAATTAGCATCCAGTTTCTTATGTCCTGAACACATTGCTCAACTTTAGTAAGATGGTTTTTCTCATCAGGTTTTGTTGAGACGTATAGCTGTGTGTCGTCAGCATAACAATGAAAACTAATACCATGCTTACGGATTATGTTGCCCAGAGGAAGCATGTAAAGGGAAAAAAGCAGTGGGCCTAAAACTGAACCCTGCGGAACGCCAAACTCCACTAGAGAACATGCAGAATAATCACCATTTAAGTCTACATACTGATAACGATCGGTCAAATAGGATCTGAGCCAGGAGAGGGCTGTACCCTTAATTCCTACTAAATTTTCTAATCTGTGAAGAAGAATAGCATGATCAATAGTGTCAAAAGCTGCACTGAGGTCGAGTAATACAAGCATAGTTACACAACCCTGATCAGAGGCCAACAGGAGGTCATTTACTACTTTAACGAGTGCTGTTTCTGTGCTGTGATGAGGCCTAAATCCTGACTGATACAGTTCATGTATGCCATTTCTATGTAGATATGAGCATAGCTGCTCTGCTACTATCTTTTCCAGAATCTTAGAGATAAAGGGGAGGTTTGATATTGGCCTGTAATTGGACAGCTGACAGGGGTCAAGGTCAGGTTTCTTAATTACTGGTTTAATAACTGCTACTTTAAAAGATTTTGGAACATAACCAATGCTGAGTGAGGAATTAATTATTCTCAACATCGGTTCTGTTATTACTGGTACTATCTGTTTAAGAAAATGTGTCGGTATAGGATCTAATATACAGGTTGATGAATTTGCAGAAGAGATGAGTGAAATTAGTTCATTCTCTTCAAGAGGAGTAAAGTATTCTAGGTTTGAATCTGACATGGCTAGGTTAACATCAGTATCAATTACATTGTTTGGTTTCAAAGCCTCAATTTTATGCCTGATATTTACAATTTTATTATTAAAAAAGTTCATGAAGTCCTCACTATTGCATGATGTTGTTGTGGACATTTCTGTAGTGGTCTTATTTCTGGTTAATTTGGCTACGGTATTAAATAAAAATCTAGGATTATTTTTATTTTCTTCTATAAGAGTGGAGAGATACGTTGATCTAGCTACACTAAGAGCTTTCCTATAGTTCAGGATGCTCTCTTTCCATGCTATTTGAAATACCAACAATTTAGTTTGACGCCATTTACGCTCTAATTTCCGAGCAGTCTGTTTTAAAGTGCGCGTGTGATCGTTATACCAGGGAGCGAGTTTCTTATCTCTAATAATTTTTCTTTTAGCTGGAGCTACATTATCTAAGGTACAACGAAGTGTCGACTCTAAATATTCAGTCGCCTGATCAGTCGCCTGATCAAGTTCTGATAATATTTTTTTTTCTCAGTATAAATAAATGTTTTGGGTTTTAAGAACTCCAAAAGAGCAACGACAAACTTAGGAGTGGAAGGTGAGAAACCTCAATGGAGAATACTGAGTATGACATGGTGTTAATTGCTCTGTGTGTGTGTTTTTGGCGGGGGGGATGGGTGTGCGTGTTAAAGCCAATGGAGAAATGCACATACACACACATCTCTCCATTCATCCATCATTGATTAAACCTATGAACACGGCTGTTCAGCAGTTCTAAACACAAGCGCAGGGTCTGTTTTTGTCCTTAACTAAAATACTTCAATATGTTAATAATGAATTTATTTTGCTGAATAAGGTAATAAGCGATATTAAACCAAACCAGTAAGTTAAGTAAGTGTTCCATACATTAAAGTACTGTGTATAACCAAGTGCCCTAGCAAACAGTTACAGTTTACAGTACAAACAAACAAAGTGTGTGCGCTGGGGGGATTGGAAGGTGACTGAGAATATTCATTTACAAGACAAAAGAGGCAGGGCCGTTCTAGACCAGATCATACAGGGGTGGGGGAGGGGCGCAGTCAGAAATTTGAAGGGGTTCGAGCACTGTTTTTCCCTGGGCTTATAGTAACAGTTTTGTCCTTGCTGAATTGTGTTGAGGCACGCAAACCCCCTGACCACAATAAGGTGGCAATCCCTCAGGGGGAGACTAAAAATTAAAGAAATAAAATAAAATATCCTTAATCCAGATTTTATCAATCAATGACATAACATTTATCTAAGCTGGATGGTCAAATTCTCAAAAACGTTAAACCTAAAGTAAGACTTAACACACTATAACAAAAATATTTACAAAACTGAAAGGTTGTCTTATGAATAATAAAAAATACAAACTAAATTAAAACAGATGGGCTATTGAACAGATCATAATATGTTTTATGTTTTCTGATTATAAATGATAGATGGGTTGATTTTAGAAAGGCTAAATGAAATAGCTAGTTTTGGTCATGTCAGTCCAGTAACTATACTATGTAAAAGTAATTATAATATGAATTAATTAAGGGCAGGACCTAATCTTTTATACTGTGTGTGTGTGTGTATATATATGTAACATATTATGATCTGTTAAATAGCCCATCTGTTTTAATTTAGTTTGTGTGAGAATATATATGTGTATGTATGTGTGTGTGTATTATTAACATATATACAGTATGTTAATAATTTACACCGTGATAACATTAGTATTTGTTTTTTGTATATATTTCTAAATGTTCAAATGAACATTTCAGAGTATATAATTTGTCGTGTCATCTGTGATTGAGACCCATGAGTTAAATTGAAATAATTTTTATAGGTAGTAAGCCAGGTTTTAGTAACCTTGGACAAATCACCATGTAAGCCCTCTCTCGCGCACGCGCTCTCACGTTATCTCTCGCACTCGCACTCACACTCACACACACTGTACACACACACAGACACACACAAATAACACAGGAAATCGCGTAAAACCAAATGAAACTAGGGTAAAAAAATATATAAGCAGTAAAAATACAATAGTAGGTTCCTGTAGGTGATTCCTGTCCTGTGATAACAGGCACTAACACTCTAGAACTGTTTAGTTCTGTTAGTATTGTTTTCAAGTGTGAATGTTTATGGGGATTAAATCTGTCTCTGCTGCTGCATCTATTTACCGTTGTGATAAGTGATTAATGCCCCATCAGATCTTTGATGTGGGACATTATGCTGGTTAAATGACTAAAGACACACTGATCCGTATGGACAGATATTTGTTCCAGATATTATGCGCCATTAATCAATGTTATGCCAATTTGACTATCAGCGATAACATAACAAATATCTTCTTCTTTGTCTTTCGGCTGTTCCCTTTCAGGGGTCGCCACAGCGAATCATCTGCCTCCATCTAACCCTATCCTCTGCATCCTCTTCTCTCACACCAACTAACTTCATGTCCTCTTTCACTGCATCCATAAATCTCCTCTTTGGTCTTCCTCTAGACCTCCTGCCTGGCTGTTCCAACCTCAGCTTCCTTCTACCGATATATTCACACTCTCTCCTCTGAACATGTCCAAACCACCTCAATCTGGCCTCTCTGACTTTATCTCCAAAACATCTAACATGGGTTGTCCCTCTGATGAACTCATTCTTGATCCTATCCATCCTTGTCACTCCCAAAGAGAACCTCAACATCTTCAGCACTGCTACCTCTAGCTCTGCCTCCTGTCTTTTCTTCAGTGCCACTGTCTCTAAGCCGTAGAGCATTGCTGGTCTCACCACTGTCCTGTACACCTTTCCTTTCATTCTCGCTGATACTCTTTTATCGCACAACACACCTGACACTTTTCTCCACCCATTCCAACCTGCCTGTACTCGTCTCTTCACCTCCTTTGAACACTCTCCGTTGCTCTCGACCGTTGACCCTAAGTACTTAAAATCCTGCACCTTCTTTACCTCTGTTCCCTGTAGCCTCACTGTTCCTCTTGGGTCCCTCTCATTCACACACATGTCTTGCTGCGGCTAACCTTCATTCCTCTGCTTTCCAGAGCGTACCTCCACCTCTCCAAATTTTCCTCCACCTGTTCCCTGCTCTCGCTACAAAGCACAATGTCATCTGCAAACATCATAGTCCATGGAGACTCCTGTGTAACTTCATCTGTCATCCTGTCCATCACTAGAGCAAACAAAAAGGGGCTTAGAGCCGATCCTTGATGCAGACCCACCTCCACCTTGAACTCCTCTGTCACACCTACAGCACATCTTACCACTGTCTTACAGCTCTCATACATGTCCTGCACCACTCTAACATACTTCTCTGCCACTCCAGACTTCCTCATACAACACCACAGCTCCTCTCTCGGCACCCTGTCGTACGCTTTCTCTAAATCTACAAAGACACAATGCAACTCTTTATTACCTTCTCTGTACTTCTCCACCAGCATCCCCAAACCAAATACTGCATCTGATGTACTCTTTCTAGGCATAAAACCATATTGCTGCTCACAAATTCTCACCTCTGCCCTTAACCTAGCTTCCACTACTCTTTCCCACAGCTTCATTGTATGGCTCATTAGCTTTATACCTCTGTAATTGCCACAGCTCTGCACATCTCCCTTGTTCTTAAAAATCGGCACCAATACACTTCTCCTCCATTCCTCTGGAATCCTCTCATTCTCCAAGATCTCGTTAAACAAACTAGTCAGAAACTCTACTGCCACCTCTTCTAAGCACTTCCATACCTCCACAGGTATGTCATCAGGACCAACAGCCTTTCCACTCTTCATCCTCTTCAACGCCCTTCTTTTTTTTACTAATATTTACTAATATTTGCTACTTCCTGCTCCACAACAGTCACCTCTTCTACTCTTTGTTCTCTTTCATTTTCCTCATTCATCATCTCCTCAAAGTACTCCTTCCATCTTCCCATCACCCTCCTGGCATCTGTCAGTACATTTCCATCTCTATCTTTAATCACTCTAACCTGCTGCACATCCTTCCTATCTCTATCTCTTTGCCTCGCCAACCTGTACAGATCCACCTCTCCCTCCTTACTGTCCAGCCTAGCATACAAGTCCTCATATGTTTGGCCTTTGCCACTTCTACCTTCACCTTACGGTGCATCTCCCTGTACTCCTGTCTACTCTCTTCAGTCCTCTCAGTGTCCCACTTCTTCTTGGCTAGCCTCTTTCCCTGTATACACTCCTGGACTTCCTCATTCCACCACCAAGTCTCCTTGTCCCCTTTTCCCTTACCTGATGATACACCAAGTACCCCTGGTGTAAAATGTTTTGGGTGCTTTAGGTGAGGCTCGAACTCGGCATTGCTTCACCTGGACCGCTTTATAAGTATCACGCGCTAACCGATTGCGCCACGGGAGCCACACGGAAGATGCTTTTGTCAGAGTATCCTCTCTCTCGCGCACGCACGCACACACACACATATACACACACACACACACAACACATGAAATTGCGTAAAACCAAACGAAATATTAGCAGTAAAAAAATCTGTAAAAATACATTAGTATAACAGGCGCTAACCCTCTGGAACTTTTTTACTATTGTTTCCAAGTGTTTATGGGGATTGAATCCGTCTCTGCTGCCGCATCCATTCACAGTTGTGATAAGTCACAACCCATCAGATCTTTTGACGGGGGAGCATTATGCATGATTATATGACTAAAGAAATACTGATCCATTTGGGCAGATATTTGTTCCAGGTTGCATGCGCCAGTAATTGCCTTTCTTATGCCACTTGTTGACTATCAGTGAAAAAAAAAAAATCAGCAAAAACATCATCAAAAATATAACGAAAACAAACCCAAGCAGACGTTACATTTTGAGCTTTACTTTGCAGCAAAATATTATCTATCAGTATATTAAATGGAACGAGGTAAAATACACCGTAATGTAAAATACTGTACATAGCCCGCGTTTTTATTCCGTACCTACAATTATCGGTATAGACAAATTACAGACGCTACCGTGTCTTTAAGGATCATTTCAGGATGTCTTAAAAAATATTTCACTAACTAGTTTTATTAATTCATTATTAAATAATAAATAGCATAATCATCATGGGTTGTGTATTGAGTGATTTAACAAATCTGTTTTATTAATCGGTTTGTTGTTGTTGTTTTTTACCACGTCATCTATTTATGAAACTATGTTGACAATACAAGAACTGTCTGTATATTAAAGATATGGTATTGGGCTTCCTGGACACTGCAGTTACAGTAACTGTGCCAGTCAATGCTCCATCTGGCGGAATTATACGGCATTGCAACCATCTTTTTAGAAAGCGCATGGGGGCGTTTATGGGGTGGGGGATCACATTCCATGCACGAAGCATGCATGGTGCCCTCATGATTCCGTCATGGATCCATCATGCTCCAGGCGGCTGTTTGACGTGGCTCCCACTGTATGTTTGGGGTGGGTAGGGAGTTTAAAAAAAAATTTTTTTTCACTTTTCTTTTCATCTAATAATAATAATACATTCAATTAGTTGCTTTCGATATGTTTATGTATGTTCAATTGTTCAATAAAAAAATGTAGAAAAAAAAAAAAAAAGAGAATCATGATCTCGGGTGTCCCTTAAGGAGTTTGTCAGTTGTTTGTTTGCGCTTATGGGCACACCTGAGTGTGCTGCCTCGTGGAGCGTTGGCATTTGAGAATATGATGTATCGAAACTATAACTTATGTGTTCATTGTTTACGGTAGGACATTCACTTAGAGTACTTGCCATTGTAGGTCTTGCACTGATGGGCAAACTTACGTGGGTTGCTGTGGACATGATGGCAGTTCGCAATATTCCGTCGACGCAACGTGCTGGTAAAGTTGATTGCATTCCGAGTTTTGAAAGTACAGGCTGCTTGGTTCAATGACTGAGCTCTCTCTAACCGGCTGTCGTCGGCTGTCATATCCATTGTTGCGGAAGTGCGTGCTGCTCACGTAGGCGCTGCTCGGTTCAATGACTGCGCTCTCTGTTGCTGGCTGTTGTCCTTCGCGATCTTGACGTTAAAGCACTCTTAAGTTGGCATCGTGCATAGCGAGCACCATTTTGGTTTCCAGCCTTTCTCTTTTTGCCTTTAGTTGTGCCTTTAGTTGTGCTTCCTCCATTTCTAGTCGTGTCTTTAGTTGTGCTTCCTCCATTTCTAGTCATGTCTTTAGTTGTGCCTTTAGTCGTGCTTCCTCCATTTCTAATTGGAGACGTTCGTCCAAGGTTGCAGCTTTTGCCAACAGAGCTGCTCTGTTGGTTTCTTCTCTGCGGCGAGATGAGGAAGCCGCGGACGTTACGCTTCCTTGTGGCTCAGCCGCCGCAACTTGTGACACACTATCTTCTGCCGAGACTTCTTCGTTGTCCTCGTCGCTTAACATCATGAAGTTCAAACAAAACGGGAAAGTCTCTTTTGGTTTCGGTTTCAACAGTTACTTATCTTCTCTTAGACAGCGGATAAGCTTTTGACTTCATGTAGATGCGGTCATATTATTTCACCAGTTTTGACGCATAGCGCTGGTTTAAAGTTTCACTCACACGACAGAAGTCCGATCTCTTTGTCTCTTGTAGTTTATTTTGTCAGCATCAAAGAATCAACACTTCATACAGTCTTCTTGAGTAAATCCACTGTGATTACAACACCAGTTGCTGCATCTTGCAAATCTCTGACTTTTACAACAACCTATTTGCTGTATCTTATAAATTACAGTCTTAGCTTACGTATATAACAACACTCTTGTTGTATATACCTACTTACTGGAGCTTACGGTTACAACAACCTAGTTGTTGTATCTTACATTCCCAGCTTACGGGGAGCTAACGGGAGCTTACAGTCAAAAGCTTGTGTTTCCGTAGCCTTCCGCATCTAAACTGAATTCTCTATCATGCGATAGTCAAACAAATACATGTCATAGTGGAATGACATCACAGACCAACTTACGATTGTCAAAATGGATGCATAACTAAGAAATTTAAAGCTTATGGCTTATGTAACAAACTTAATGCTTAATGCTTTATTAATGAATAGAACAAGGTAGAATAAATGAAATAACAACAAATAAAATAAACACAACAACAAATTCATAACACGTACGATATGGCTCTTACAGACCTCTTTGAGAATCTGTCGAGGAATGCATATATGACAACGAGCAGGCAAGTGTTACAGTCAACAGAGTTTCCATTCGAAAGTGTAGAACAAATGCTGATACAACAGTATAATCATGACGATAAGGCTGAGTTGTCACAAGAGGACTATCAGTTTTTAGACTCTGTATCTAACTCTCTGCAGTTCACCAACAATCACTTCTACATCGGTCTTCCATTTAAGAAAGCAGCAATTCAAATGCCCAACAACCAAAGTGCAGCCATGCAGTGTGCACTACTGTTAAAAAGAAATTCAAGAACAACCACTTCTTTCATGAGGAGTATTCAAATTTTATGAACGATATTTTTTCATGTAAAAAGATGGAAAACCTTGTTACAAGAGCTGCACCAACTGTCCGAGTTTAGTGTAGCAAGATGCATAAAACCAGCTAACTTTGTCACAGCTATGGCTCAGCTTCATCACTTTTCAGATGCAGCTGACTCTTAAAATTGCTGGACTCTATGTTCTGGACTGACAATACGACTGTTCTGAGATATGTTGACAATGAAAAACGTCGTTTTAAAACCTTTGTTGCTAACAGAATCACCATTATAAGAGAGTCAACCAAGCCACAGCAGTGGAGGTATGTTAACACTTCAAAAAACCCAGCTGATTCTGCATCCAGAGGAGTATCTTGTGAAAAATTCATGAATCTATGGTCCCTCCTTTCTCAAAGAACCAGAGTGTAAATGGCCTGAAAACATGACCTGTCGATAAAACAGGATGACAATGAGATTAAACATTCAGCTTCAGTAAATATCGTGAGTACTACAGAGAGCACAGATGCTGTGAGTAAACTAATCAATTATTACTCTGACTGGTACAAGTTGAAAAGATCTGTTGCTTGGATTCTTCCTATCAAGGACATGCTCAAACAGAGAACAAAAAAGGTCAAAAAACTTGTAGATGAACCAGTGACAGAAAACCACAAGGCTCTGACAATTCAGGACTTAACAAGAGCAGAAAACGAAATCATTAAGTTCATCCAAAGCCAAAAATGCAAGGAAGAAATTTCCATGTTGCAAAAAGGTAGTGCATCTGTAAAAAGAAACAGTTGTCTCTCCAAATTAGACGCAGTACTGCAGGAAGGAGTGCTGAGAGTTGGAGGACGTCTCGGTAAGTCTGCAATGCCTGAGCACGTAAAACACTCAGTCATTATACCTAAAGACTCACATGGCACAACTTTAATTTTAAGAGACATTCATGAAAGCGTTGGACATTGTGGAAGGAATTATATGCTTTCAAAATTGCGGCAGAAATACTGGATTCCGTCCGCTAACTCCCTGGCGAGAAAGTTTCTCTCTAGTTGTGTGACATGTAGAAAGATTAGAGCAAAAAACGGTGAACAAAAAATGTCAGAACTGCCATTTGATCACCAGATCACCCACCCTTCACTAACGTGGGAGTAGACTATTTCAGACCCTTTGAGGTTAAACGAGGTAGGAGTAATGTGAAAAGATATGGCGTATTGTTTACTTGTCTGACAACAAGAGCTGTGCACATTGAAGTTGCGCAGTCACTGGACACAGACTCCTGCTTGAATGCCATTCGACGCTTTGTGTGCAGGAGAGGTCAGGTGTCAATTATGAGAAGTGACAATGGAATAAACTTTATAGGTGCTGAGATTGAATTGTGTAAGACTATCCAGCAGTGGAATCAGTCGAAAATTGAAGGCGATCTCACGCAAAGAGGGATACAGTGGATATTCAATCCACCTTCGACGTCTCATTTCGGTGGAATATGGGAAAGGCAAATCAGAACAGTCAGCAAGATCCTGAGGTCCGTACTGAAAGAATAAACACTAAATGATGAGAGCTTGCATACATTTCTGTGTGAAGTGCAAGCTATAATGAATGACCGACCCCTTACCACTGTTATGGATGATCCCATAGATCTAGAACCCCTGACACCCAATCACCTGCTGCTGATGAAAGAAACAGCCAAACTTGCCTCCTGGACTTTTCAAAAAAGGAGACATTTACGCACGTCGCAAGTGGAAGCAAATTCAGTATCTTGCTGACCTATTCTAGAAGCAATGGGTGCGTGAATACTTGCCTTTGCTTCAGTAACGTCAAAAATGGTTTCAAGTGAGAAAAAAAAACTTTCGATTGGAGAAGTAGTTCTAATAATTGATGAGTCTTCTCCAAGAAATTCTTGGGTCATTGGACGAATCACGAAAGTGTTCCCTGATAAAACAAGAGACCAATGGACTTCCGCGTCGTGAGTAACCAAATACAAAATACAAAATAATATAAAAAAGATATGCGTCAAAACCTGTGGAATAACATGCCAGTACACCCAGAGTTGTGTACCGTGTGCGCACAAGGCCAAGGAGGTCTCAGAACTATATCTGGGAGGCTGACTTGAGGACCCATGAGCCCGGAGTAGCATGAACATCCAGACTAAAAATCTAACAAATGTGTGTGGAGAGGACCAATCTGCCGCGTCACACACTTGCTGCAGGGGAATACCACTTGCCAGCGCAATAGATGAGGGGCTTTGACTAGCCTAGGGGCAGAAGATCCCTCCTCACTGGAATCACCATGGTGAGCCGTCGAGGAGAGATACTGGATCCGAGAACCACACTCTGGTCGGCCAACAGGGCGCTATCAATAAGAGGCGCAAGCGCTGTTGACTGACCCTCGCCAAGACTACTGGGAGCAGAACTATGAGGAAAAACGCATAAAGGCGTAACCTGGGCCACAGACAGGCCAAGGCATTGAGACCCAGGGAAGCTGGAAGAGTCAGAGAGTAGTAAAGGGGACATTTTCTGTTCTTGCAAGGCAAAGAGGTCCACCTCTGCTACATGAAATCTTTCCCAGATTGACTGACTACTTCGGGGTGGGGTTTCCATTCCCCGTGTGTCAGAGCTTGACTGGACAGTACAACTGCTCCCACATTCATATGCCCTGGAATGTAAATCACCCTGAGGGACAGGAACCTGGTGTCCTAGCTTATTTAGCGGTGCGAGCGCAGTCCGCCTTGGCGATTAATATATGAGACTGCCGTAGTGTTGTCCACCCACACTAGGACATGGTAGCCTCTCAACTGCTGGAGGAAGTGCTTTAGGGCCAGAAATAGAGCCATCATTTCGAGGCAATTGATGTGCCACGTGAGAAGATGGCCTCTCCAGCTCCCTTGGGCTGGACGGTCATCTAAGCCTGCACCCCAGCCCGTGAGGGAACGTCTGTTGTTAGCATCTTGCGACGACAAGATGAACTTAGAGTGTGACCCAGAGTCAGAAACCGCATGGTTCCTATGAACCACATAGGAAGGGTACGAAGCCCCTGGCGTGTAACCCTTTTTGGGGATTGGGCCTTGAGTGAAATCCCCTGGTTCTTAGCCACAACTGAAATGCTCTCATGTGCAGAAGGTCCAAAGGTGTGACCGTGGATACAGCTGCCATGAGAGCTAAGATCTCTGAAAGTGATGAACAGTCACTTTCTGGTCTAGCTTGATTTCCTTGAGGATGTTGAGAATGGATTTGACACGAGCGGGAGACAGCTGTGCTCGCTTACGATCGAATCCCATGTGACACCCAAATATGTTGTCCTCTGAACAGGAAAAAGCACGCTTTTCGTGGTGTTGGGACTCAATCCTAAGAAACTGGGCTAGCCAGTCATCTATGTAATTCAAATACGGATGCCCTGGAGTCATAAGAGCCAGAACTACATAAATTTTGTGTATGTATGGGTGAGAGAGCTAAACCAAATGGAAGGACCCGATACTGGTAAGCTTTGCCCCTGAAAGCGAACCTCAGGAACCTCCTGTGTTGTGGCAATATTTCTATATGAAAGTGTGCGTCCTTCAGATCGATTGTCACAAATCAATTGCTTGGTAGGATTTGAGAGCAATCACTTTCACAGTCAACATTTTCAAGCTGTATTTATTTATTTTTAGATAGCGGTACAGCCCGCAAAAATCTAAAAATTGGACGCAGCCCCCCTTTCCTCTTAGGAACCAAGAAATACCGACTGTAGTAGCCTGACTCTCTGTCTGGTAGGGGAACATGTTCCATGGCCCCATTACCCAGCAATTTCTGTCAGCAGATTTTCCAGTTTCATGGAAGTGGAGACCACGCCGTTGAAACGCGGAGGGTGATGTGAGAACTGAATCCTGTAGTTTCTCTGTACAGTGCTTAGTACTCAAGGAGATATACTTGGCAGTAGCTTCCACACTGCCAGTTTCTCAGAAAGGGGCAAAAGTCTTGGCGGCTTGGTTAAATGGGGGGATGTTAGATGTTCGGCATCCTGAAACATGGCAGGAAAAAAACGAAGAACTAACACTTTATTGGAGACTGGTGTTGCCCGAAACACCAGTGGTGGCGGGTCAAGAACACCAACCTCCTGGGGGTGCTACGGAAAGGAAATTCTTGAAAGGAATTCCCCATGGTCGTGGGCACATGAACCTCAGGGCTTCTTTGTGAAGAAGACAATATGCTAGTCCGACCTCTTTTGAGGCGGATTGCAAAGCACGGCACGACGCACCCCAATCTTTACGAGGGGGTGCACGGCTCAAAAACACTCTCCTTCTCGCAAGAGTCAGACCTGGTCGAGACTGGATGGCCGACAGTCCCGAGTCTTGAGCACCGCGTGGAAGGAATTTCCCGAAGGCTTGTTCATATAACTTCGCCTCATGAACCTAGTGGCGACCGAGTTAACGACAAACAGGCCGGAAGGCAAGATAGGGGCTTCAAGAAGGAATGCACGATCCTTATCCTTGATGCCCCTGAGATTCAGTCACAAGTGCCTCTCCGTGGAAACCATCGCAGCCATAAAACGGCTAATAGGACGAGCCGTCTGCTTTGTTGTACGAAGAGACAAGTTTGTGGTCCGGGGTAATTCCAATACGCCCTATCTTGAAGAGCCCCGCCAGTGCTCAAGTCTCTCAGCAGGTCAGCCTGGTAGGCCTGCAAACCCGCCATGGTGTGCAATGGAGCACCAACCTGACCTGCTGCCTGAAAAGCTTTTCCCTCCAGGGAAGATGAAAGTCTACACAGCTTGAGAGGAAGTATTAGCTTTTCAGGGAGGATGATGTCCCAGGAGAGAGGGACTTCTATCTGGGCATCATCATATAACCCCCACTTCCACATCAACTATATTTAAACAAATAAATAAGTTGATGGCAGGAATACACGGGATGAATACAGCTTACTCCATGAAAGAGTTAATTCATATGGAGATTACTAAGAAAAGGGAGAGAGCGTCGTTGAGGCTCCGCCCCCCGGCCACCCGACAGAACCTGACATCTAATGTTTTCAAGTGCTTGGAGGCTATTTCCATCTCCACGAAAGCAAGAGAGGATGTCTATCCTTGCCCATTCACAAGAAGCGCCAGGGCCCGCTTGAGAGCGGACAGAGAAATCTTGATTCAGCAAGGGCGTGAGAGATAGGGGGGGATCCGTCTCTCGCAGCTCTGGTGGATACACGCGCTTTAAGCCCCAGGAATGCGCCACGGCCCGGAGCTTCTCAAGGAATGCGGGGCGCGCGAGCACGTCAGTCGAAGCAGTAAAGTGTAGAGATCGCCCTCCGATATGGATTTATCACACACAGAGGAACATCTTGTTTAAAACTCTGCCATATCGGTGAATTAAACACTTTCTTATTTTGCTGGTTTAAACAGACACACAACTCAACTAGGCTGTCACTGAAGACAAAAGATCTGAGGAATGCTTCCGGTTTACTCCTATTTATAACCTGCAGGTGCATCTCATCAGATGATGTCACCTGACCAAGGTTATATGAGCCAAAATTTGGCATGCTTGATACGCACATGCTTCACAACCGGCAACATGAAAAGATGTTCCCATAGCGTTTTCACGCAGCATCAAGTTTTTTTAATTTATATTTATTTTATAAATTGTTCAACAATACTGGGAATTTCAAAACAATGAAATATAGTTTTAATAAGTAATTATGTAACAACAACAACAACTGTCAGTTGTTACAGTATGGAGGTCAGCCTTTTTTGGAATAGTTCTTGCAAAGACAGTATTGTCATGAGCATTTGCAAAGTCCATCAAACACCATGATAAAACTGGCTCTCATGAAGACCTTCCCAGGAAGGCACGACCAAAACTTACCTCTGCTGCAAGTTTATTTAGATTTACCAGCCTCAAAAATCAATTAATAGCACCTCAGATTAGAGCCATTATGAAGGCTTTATCGATCATGAGTAGCAGATACATCTCATGTGAGTAATTCTGTATTAATGGATTAACTGTTCACATTAACTGTTCAAAGGTGATTACTGCATATTTTTGATGCCTTCAGCATTGCTTAACAATAAATAAATAAAAACCAGGTAAGTTAGAATTTGATCCCATATGTACACTAACAAACACAATTTTGAAAAGCTTATATGCATGGGAAAAACCAAGGGTGACTGTTCAAGTTTCCCAAACTAAAATGTATAAGTTTTTGTGTGTATTTGAAATAGAATTAAAGTTCTAGCATTTTAAAATCTGGTTACTGCCACAAGTGAAAAGAACCAACACAGACAAAGATTCTGGAGTATACTTATACTTACAGTGGCGGTGGTCAAAATAACACCTTGCTGGATGACTCAGTTTACTCAGCAAAGCAAATAATGTAATGTAACAAACAACGAAACTCAGCCTTTAGGTTCAGATAGTTTTTAGACCAAATCAAATTATAAGATTGGCTTATGGCAAAGTTGGCCTCCACTATTGTATTATAGTCAGCATTGGACTATTTTACTATTTATCACTAGATTTACGGTTACTTTGACAAACAAAGTGCCTAAATACAGTACAGGCCATTGCATAAAAATAAGACAGTAAATCTAATACCCAAATGAACCAAACAAATGGTTAACTAATTAAATAACTAAAATATATTACTCAGCATTGCTTAATTATTGTTAATTACTATTAATAAATAATATTTATTAATTACATTTTGGTTCTTTTCACTTGTGGCAGTAACCAGATTTTAAATTTCTAGAACAATACACACCAAAGGGACACATCTTACGGTTTTATTTATTTTTTATTTGTTTTTTTTAAAGGGTACACCCAATCTTCTTCCATCAGAATGCATATCCTTAGTTTTTTGATGTGGCTTTCATAACCAGATGTGAGTAGGAAAATAAATAGTTTGACTTGTTACTCTAAATGTTTTATTTGAACAATTAGGAATTGTGAATTTACAGTGATTCATAGAAAAAAAAAAAGGCTGGGCAGTAGAAGGGTTTAAAACACGTCCACTACACTTTCTAAACAGAAAAGAAATGTGAAAAGAAATTACTTAAAGTGACTAAATGCAGAAAGAATTAATAAAATAATGTACAGTAAGTGGCTAGAGTGTGGTCAGAGGAAGGATATTCTGTGTCGTCGTTTACTCTGAATGACACTTCACAAGGTGCACTTATGACTAAATTCAAGTGAATTAAATGTTCAAAGTAAAAAAAAATTATAATAATTTTATTTTATAGTGCCATAAATTTGCTTTTACTTGACACTGAGAATGCCTAAATACAATGTAATGCCACCACCTAAAAAAGCAATGACAATCCAATTAACATGAAAAATGCATCCTCCCCTGACTTTCTTACCAACTCCTTTTGGTGTTAGTTGATATTTATATGGGTGGAGAAAATGTATTCCCTAAGCATACTGATTAATTCTGGCTAGAATGCTTTCTTGGCTTGTACAATAATTTACTCTTTGAGGCTACACGTGTTACTAGATGAAGTTAACATTAACCAGAGGGAGCAACCCATACACACTCGATGGAAGAGCGATGTGAAAGGATTACATACAGTACAATGGAATAGACAAACATTTGTACACCTACCTGATAGAGAAACCAAGTACTAGGAAGTACTGTGGAAGCAGTGGACTGAGTCTGGAGTAGAAACATCCAGAGCCACCGTGTACAGGCGTGTGCAGGAAATGGGCTACAGGTTGCAAATTTTGCATGTCATTCGGAAATCAAGGTGCCAGAGTCTGGAGGAAGACTGGGGAGAGGGAAATGCCAAAATGCCTGAAGTCCAGTGTCAAGTACCCACAGTCAGTGATGGTCTGGGGTGCTATGTCAGCTGCTGGTGCTGGTCCACTGTGTTTTATCAAGGGCAGGGTCAATGCAGCTAGCTATCAGGAGATTTTGGAGCACTTCATGCTTCCATCTGCTGAAAAGCTTTATGGAGATGAAGATTTCATTTTTCAGCACGACCTGGCACCTGCTCACAATGCCAAAACCACTGGTTAATGGTTTACTGACCATGGTATTACTGTGCTCAATTGGCCTGCCAACTCTCCTGACCTGAACCCCATAGAGAATCTGTGGGATATTGTGAAGAGAAAGTTGAGAGACACAAGACACAAGAATCTGCAAAAGGATTCCCGACCAAGTATTGAGTGCATAACTGAACATAATTATTTGAAGGTTGACTTTTTTTGTATTAAAAACACTTTTCTTTTATTGGTCATATGAAATATGCTAATTTTTTGAGATTTTGGGTTTTCATGAGCTGTATGCCACAATCATCAATATTAAAACAATAAAAGGCTTGAACTACTTCAGTTTGTGTGTAATAAATCTAAAATATATGAAAAGTCTAATGTTTATCAGTACATTACAGAAAATAATGAACTTTATCACAATATGCTAATTTTTTGAGAAAGGACCCGTACACTATAAAGGGATCTGCTTTACACCACAAACTAATAATTGTATCTGTGAAACTACAAGTCATCTGTTAAATCTTTGTATTTCTGTTTTGTTCATTATCATTCAGGGCATGGTTGTAGGCATCTAAAAATGTACATGCCTTTACAGGTAGGTGCAAGAGAAATCATCCAATGCTTCTCCTCATACTATAGGTCCCAAATTTCCCTAATGAAACTTAAAGTTAGAGCCAATGCTCATTCTAATTTCTGTTGCTTTGACTTCAGAGAACACTGTAATGTAATCATGACATGGTCTTCCAGAGGAATTTATAGTCTGAGGAGGTACTTAATTCATAATTATACTGAAATTGAGTGAATGTGTACAGTAGGGGAGTGGATATGGTTCTCTAAAGTGGGGTGGTCAGGCCTCATCTGTCTGTCAATACATCAGCAGTAGAATTGTGTTTAGTAACACTTTAATCTCTTTCCGTGTATTGGAAGAATTCTCCACTTCTGTCCTATTGACAACAGAAAATAGCTTTCCCAGCTTGACTGACAACTCTATCTACCTTACAAATGCAGTGGCAAACAGAAATAGAAGCAACACATTTCAGACCTTAATCAGAAAAGATTAAATTTAGCTAATACAACTGACTTCATTATATGTGGCAACATTCATTGTGCTTGCATGTCTTTATGCTCACTGAGAACTTTATTAGAAACACCTGTGTATCTTCATTCATGAAATCATCTAAACAGCCTTATGGCAACAATGCAATGTATAAAATAATGCTGATGCATGCCAGAAACTTCAGGTACTGTTCACATCAACTATCAGAATGTGTATTAAAATGTGATCTTTTTAACCCATGGCATGGTTGTTAGTACCAGACAGAAGTACAAGTTTAAGTATTTCTATAGCAGCTGATCTCCTATGTTTTTTAAGCATAATAGTCACATCAGTAGAGTTACTTGGTGCAAGGGTCCAATAAATAAATAAATAAATAAATGAACAGATCGGTAGAATGGTGCAATAAAGTGACAATTCTAGCAAGTGGAAGTTTCTGCAGATATAAATGCCTTGTTGATGAGGAATGTCAATACAGTATTGACAAACTTGAATCTTAAATCATTATTTCTGTTAAGGAGCATACACACTGTCTAGTCAAAATAAATGCCACACACTCTAGATTTTATTTGATGCCTTAGCTTTGATTATACAATATGGTGGCCAATTCACATAAAAATGGTTCCGCATGCTTCCAGAACAAATTTTTAAAAGTTTGAGATCTAGAAAATGGCTAAGCCATCAGGGGGAAAATCCACTGATGGAATTAAGTACAGTAAGAAAAGAGGCAAATGCACTCATCATGCCTACTGTAGTGCCTTATGTACAAGCCTGTGGGGACAGTGTTATGATCTGAAGTTAGTTCTGTCGGTCAAGTCTATGTTCTGCAACATTCGGTGCCAAAAGAAATGTGGTCAGTTGACTAACTGAATATATAAAATGATTAGTTTTTTTTTTTTCACAAATTAATTTTTTTCATCCCTGATGGCATGGGCATAGTCCAAGATGACAATGTCAGGATCCGTCAAGCTCAAATTGTGAAAGAGTGTTTCAGAGAGCATGAGATATCATTGTGACAAATGGATTGGCCTTCACAAAGTCTAGACATGAACCCCATTCACAATCTTTGGGATGTGCTGGAGATGATGTCTGTCATGTCTTGCTATGGGAAATCACACTCGTTAGAACGCAAGGTGCAGGAAATAGTTCTTTTATTAATAAGTCCCGGTATTGACTTGAACAAACTTAAGTGCTACTCAAAACAAAACATAAACTCCGAAGACGCTTCTCCCGGGGCGGTCTGCAGGCGGAAATACACGAACACAAAGTTACTTAAAACGAAATACTCAGAAGATCCTTCGGGATGACTGCAACCCAAACACATCGGGCCCAATCGGAAATGCGAGAAGCTGTCCTGCTTCCGCAGCCTCGCCTGCAGATACCGCTTTAAACCTGGGAGAGAGAGAGAGAAAGAAGGAGACATAAGCTCATCGGTTTCCGGGTGTGCACAACGGTGACCAGACACTGTGGTGTGGGTTCGGCTGGGTTAAATAGTGAGATACACAAGGGTAGACAGGTGAGTTCACTTTTGTGTTAATGACTGACAAAGACATACGTAGACACACTAGGGGGAGACAAAGTCACGGCTCAGTAATCCGGTGATCCTGATCTCCGGGGCTGCGGCGGGTCGGATGTTACATTACCCCCCCTCCCAGGACCGGCTTCCTGAAAGAGAGGTGGGCGCTCCCTGCGAGGTACCGAAGGGGGTCGGGACCCACCGGCCTGATGGAATTGCCGGCGAGCGGGTCAGCCCGGAGGTCGTGGCGCAGGACGATCCGGTCGAGCTTGATGGAACTCGTAAATGAGTTCTGGGCTCAGGATGTCCTTTGCGGGGACCCAGCTGCGTTCCTCCGGACCGTACCCCTCCCACTCCACTAGGTATTGGAGTGTGCCCCCTCTCCTTCGGGAGTCCAGCAGTTGTTGGACTCTAAACGCTGGAGCGCCCTCGATCTCCACAGCCCCGGGGAGTGATGGGTCCACGACGCCTCCGTCGAGAGGTCCCCGTATTACTGGCCTGAGAAGAGAGATGTGGAAAACGGGGTTAATGCGCATGTGTGAGGGGAGTTGTAATTTAAAAGAAACGGGGTTTATTTGAGACAAAATGGGAAAAGGACCGATGAATCTGGGTGAAAGTTTACGGCAGGGAAGTTTGAGAGATAGATCCCGTGTCGAGAGCCAAACCCGATCTCCTACCTGGAGCGGAGGACTTTCCCTTCGCCGCCTATCGGCGAATTTTTTGAACCGGCGAACTGCTTGGGAGATATTGGCATGCGCCCCCTCCCATACTTTTTCCGCTCTTTTAAACCACTCATCCACCATGGGGATGTTGGTGGGAGTGGCATCCCAAGGACAAAGCGGCGGCTGATATCCGAGCACACATTGAAACGGCGTTAGGCCGGTTGAGGAATGTCTCAATGAGTTTTGCGCATATTCCGCCCAGAATAAACAGTCTGCCCATTCATGTTGCCTACCACTACAATATGCGCGGAGGAATTTCCCGAGATCTTGGACAGTCCGCTCTGCCTGCCCGTTTGACTCCGGGTGATAGCCTGACGTTAGACTAACAGTGGTCCCCAATTTCTGGAAAAAAGCTTTCCAGACTTTTGCGACAAATTGGGGACCACGATCGGAAACAATATCTTCCGGTATGCCGTAGTAGCGAAACACATTGTTAAATAGGGTTTCCGTCACCTGGGCGGCGGTTGGGAGGGCGCAGAACGGGATAAACCGGCAACTTTTAGAGAAGCGATCTACCACTACTAGGACCGACGTGTATCCCTTAGACACTGGCAGGTCCGTCACAAAATCCACCGCTAGGTGGGACCACGGTCTGTTAGGTGTGGGCAAGGGCATTAATTTTCCAACTGGCAACCCTCGGGGGCTTTTAGTGGTTGCACAGTTAGCGCAAGACGAAACTACTGTTCTCACTGTTTCCCGCAGATTTGGCCACCAGAACTTTGGTTCTAGGAGTTGACGGGTTCTCAATTCGCCGGGATGTCCTGATGATAAATTAACATGGGCCTCCACCGTCACTCGCTCTCGTAGTGACTCCGGCACATAGGTTCGATCCGGAGGACAGTCCGGCGGCGCGGGGTCTGCCCGCGTCGCCAGTGCTATCTCCGCATCGAGGTCCCAAGTGATCGGAGCCACCACGAGTGAGGGGGGCAGAATGGGTTCGGGGACCTGAGGCCGGTCCTGCGTCGCAAAACAGCGGGATAACGCGTCCGCTTTGATATTTTTAGAGCCGGGGCGATAAGTGATAAGAAAGTGGAAACGAGTGAAGAACAGTGCCCAGCGGGCTTGTCGGGGGTTTAGTCTCTTAGCTTGTTGGATGTACTCTAGGTTCTTATGATCCGTGAGTACCGTGAATGGGTGTTCTGCCCCCTCCAACCAATGCCTCCACTCCTCTAACGCCGCTTTTATTGCAAGCAGTTCACGATTACCAATATCATAATTGCATTCGGCAGGTGTCAATTTTCGCGAGAAAAAAGCACAGGGGAATAACTTCTCCGGGTGGCCATGGCGCTGTGACAGCACCGCTCCGAGTCCTACCTCCGACGCATCGACCTCAACTACGAAGGGCTTTTTTGGGTCGGGAAGTTTTAATATAGGCGCGGAGGTAAAAGCTCGTTTTAGACGCTGGAACGTGATGCGCGCGTCCGGCGTAAACGGCTGTAGCTTGCGCGGTTTACCTTTAAGTAAGCTAGTGAGCGGTGCTGCCAACGTACTATAGCCCCTAATAAAGCGCCGGTAAAAATTGGCAAACCCGAGGAAGCTTTGTAGCGCCTTCACTGAGGTCGGTTCCGGCCATTGGAGTACCGCTCTGACTTTGGTCGCGTCCATCTTGACCCCCAGTGGTCCTATGCGATAGCCCAGAAATGCAATCTCTGTCTTATGAAATTCACATTTCTCTGCCTTCACATAGAGCCCATGTTCCCTTAGACGACGGAGGACGGCGGTCACATGACGAACGTGCTCTTCGTATGACCGCGAGTATATCAGGATGTCATCTAAATATACTATCACAAATCGGTTTAGCATAAGTCGGAGCACGTCATTCATGAACCCCTGAAACACCGCAGGCGCGTTCACCAGTCCATAAGCCATCACATTGTATTGATAATGACCTGATGTAGTGCTAAACGCTGTCTTCCACTCATCGCCCTTGCGAACACGAACGAGATTGTAAGCGCTGCGGAGGTCAAGTTTGGTAAAGATGGAAGCGCCGCGGAGCAGATCGATCTCGGCCGGAACCAGGGGCAGTGGGTGCTTATACTTCACTGTGATGGTATTGAGCCCTCGATAATCAATACACGGCCGAAGGCCCCCGCCTTTTTTCTCGATAAAAAAAGAACCCTGCCGATGCGGGTGACGTGGAGCGACTAATGAGCCCCTGCTGGAGAGCCTCTTTCACGTATTCCTCCATTGCCTGTGTCTCAGACACCGACAATGGATAAATCCGCGAGCAAGGCGGTGCTTTCCCCGGCAGGAGGTCAATAGCGCAGTCCCACGGGCGGTGAGGGGGAAGTCGTGCGGCGGCCCTGATACTAAATACGTCTTTAAATTTTTCGTACTCGGATGGCACGATGGTAGTGACCAGGGCGCTAGGGCTTTCTACTGTAGTCGTTTGGGCCATCAATGAGGACGGCATGCAAAATTTCGCGCATCTAGGGGACCATGAAAGGATGCGCGCACCTGTCCAATCAAAATTGGGGTTATGAGAACTAAGCCAAGGAAGACCGAGCACGACGGACTGACTCACCTGAGAGATCACAAAAAATTCTAATTCCTCAGTGTGGTTCGGGAAAGTTAAACGTAGGGGCACGGATATCATGTTAATGGGCGATTGACCTAATGGGTTGCCATCCAGAGCATTAATCACGATCGGGGTTGGAAGCTTCGACACGGGAGCGTGCAGCGAGGAAATAAGAGAGGATGAAATGAAGTTCCCAGCCGATCCTGAATCTATGAGGGGGGAAACAGAAACCAGATGATTATCATAAGACAGAGTAGCTTTTATACAGAATGACCGGTTGGTGCGTGGAGGTGTGTGGGTGGGTATGATCTGGGGTGGCGTGTCCGTGTTTAGAGTGTGTGGTGGTATGTCCGTGATTGTATTTTGTGGAGGTGCGTTTGTGTGTCTGGTTCGAGGGGGTGTGCTAGTGTCAAGTTTTACTTTCAAGATTGGGCACTCTCGAATGAGATGCCCCCCTCCCCCGCAGTACAGACACAGTCCGGCAGTTAGTCGGCGTCGTCTTTCCTGCGCTGATAGCCTGGAGGTGCCGACGTCCATGGGTTCGGCTGTCGGGGATTCGCGTGGTTCCGGTGCGCTTCTAGTCATGCTGGGGCGGGGGTGCGGCTCGCCTCTACTACCTGCTCCTCTGGCGGAGGCCTGCCGTCTCTGACCGCGGAGGTGCTGATCCAATTTAATGGCGAGTTGTATGGTTTCATCCAGGTCCATCTCAGCATCTCGGCACGCTAGTTCGAGTTGGATGTCTGGGTGGAGACCGTCCCTGAACCGTGCGAGGAGGCTCTTCTCGCACCATTCACTCTCCGCGGCCAGGATCTTAAATCTTACGGCGTAGTCGGCGACGGTGGTTGATCCCTGCTTGAGGCGGAGTAGCTGTTGTTCACCAGTCCGCCCCTGGTCCGGGTGGTCGAAGACAGCGCGAAACGCGCGGAGGAAGCGGATGAAATCGCTCATGTCTCGGCCACCCGCACTCCACATGGCGGCGGCCCAGTCCATCGCTGCACCTGTGAGCTGTTGCGTGACAAAGCTGATCCTTTGCCTGTCATCGAGGTCAGGGTACTCAGCTAAATACAGCTCACAGGCCAGGAGGAATTTTCTACAGCCCTCGGGGTCCCCAGCATACCTCTCCGGGGGGGTCGCTCGCGGAGGGGATCGTGACGGGCGTCTTGGTCCCGCGGGAGTGGGTGCCTGTCGAGCCGCGATGTCACGGACACTGTGGGCCAGGTCGTTGATCGCCCTGGCCAAGCTGTCCATCTGTCCTTGCTGTCGTCGGATATAATCCATCATGGGGGGTGTATGGTCATGCGCTGCTGGTCCTGCTGCGTTCTGGTGGAAGGTCTGGTCATCTGTCATGTCTTGCTATGGGAAATCACACTCGTTAGAACGCAAGGTGCAGGAAATAGTTCTTTTATTAATAAGTCCCGGTATTGACTTGAACAAACTTAAGTGCTACTCAAAACAAAACATAAACTCCGAAGACGCTTCTCCCGGGGCGGTCTGCAGGCGGAAATACACGAACACAAAGTTACTTAAAACGAAATACTCAGAAGATCCTTCGGGATGACTGCAACCCAAACACATCGGGCCCAATCGGAAATGCGAGAAGCTGTCCTGCTTCCGCAGCCTCGCCTGCAGATACCGCTTTAAACCTGGGAGAGAGAGAGAGAAAGAAGGAGACATAAGCTCATCGGTTTCCGGGTGTGCACAACGGTGACCAGACACTGTGGTGTGGGTTCGGCTGGGTTAAATAGTGAGATACACAAGGGTAGACAGGTGAGTTCACTTTTGTGTTAATGACTGACAAAGACATACGTAGACACACTAGGGGGAGACAAAGTCACGGCTCAGTAATCCGGTGATCCTGATCTCCGGGGCTGCGGCGGGTCGGATGTTACAATGTCTTACTCTCCTATTATCAATAAACGATCTTGGAGATATATTAATGTGACTCTAGATAGAAATAAACATTGTGACATTGACATTGTAAACATTTCAAAACAAGGTTATGATGAATGTATTCAATAATCAGTGAAAAAGGTGGTCCAATAAAAATATATATATATTTTTTGGGGTGTTACTTTTCCTATTAAACATAGCTACATGTGATAATGCAATAGGTTGCAAGACAAAAGTTGTCTCAAACTGGTTTCATGAACATGACAATATCTTCTATGGCATTCCAATTCAATAGATGCGTATCTAATAGAACAATTTTGGGGTCTGTTAGAATTGGTGTTATACAGCATTAAAGTGTGTGATTAAAAAAAAAAAACAGAATGATTCTTACATCTTGTTAAATCCATGCCACAAAGGATTGTCTTTGTAGCGTGTTTGTAGTCCAGATATTGAACTGTTGGCTGTCGGACTTCGCCCATATTATTTACCAAGAGAATTCTCTCAAGTGATAATAACTGCTGTGTACATTCCTCCATCTGCGAATGACGTCATTCACTCGGTAATTGCCAAACTCCAGACTCGACACCCTGATGCCTTTCTCCTGATCTCCGGTGATTTCAACCACACATCGCTGAACAAGACTATTCCCACTTTCACTCAGTACGTGGATTGTCACACGAGAGGGGAGAAGACACTAGACCTGCTGTATGCTAATGTTAAAGGTGCTTACAGTGCTGCAGCACTTCCCCCCCTGGGGAGGTCGGATCACAACCTAGTCCACCTCATGCCAATATACAAACCCCTGGTTCAGAGACAGCCTGCTATAGTGAGGAGTGTAAGAAGATGGTCAGAAGGTGCCACTGCTATGTTACAGGATTGTTTCGAGGCTACAGACTGGGAGGTTTTCAGTGCATCATATGGAGAGGACATTGATGGAATGACGGTCTGCATCACGGAGTACATTAACTTCTGTGTTGACACCTGTGTACCGATGAGAGATATTCGCTGTTTCCCCAACAACAAACCTTGGGTCACCAAAGACATTAAAGTGTGTTTAAATGCTTTTAGGTCTGGTAAGGAAGCAGTGAAGAAGGCTCAAAAAATGCTAACCGGGAAAATCAAGGAGGGGAAAGAGGCATACAGGAGAAAACTAGAACAAAGGCTGAAGCAAAACAACACAAGAGAGGTGTGGAGGGGCATGAGGAGCATGACTGGCTATAAGACAAGCGGCCAGGCTATTGAGGAGAATGGGGAACGTGCAAACGACCTCAACACTTTCTTCAATAGATTTGATGTCCCTATGTCTCACACTTCCCCCGACTTCAACCCAAATCCACACTTTTCTGCTCCTATGTCCTCCCCTACACAGAGAACAGTCACAGTCACTACTCCTGCACACCCAGCAATCAACATCTCAGTGGATCAGGTAAAACATGGCCTGAGTAAGTTCAGCCCTACAAAAGCTGTAGGTCTGGATAAGATCAATCCGAGAGTCCTGAAATCTTGTGCTCCCCAACTATGTGGTGTCCTCCAGTACTTCTTTAGCCTGAGTCTGTCTCTACAGAAAGTCCCTGCACTGTGGAAAACATCATGCATTGTGCCGGTACCCAAAACACCACGTCCTTGTGCCCAGAATGACTACAGGCCTGTTGCTTTAACATCGCACATTATGAAGGTGTTTGAGAGACTGATCCTGGATACACTTCGTCCTCTGGTGAAGTCCTCTCTGGACCCTCTTCAGTTTGCCTATCAGCCATTCATGGGAGTTGATGTCGCACCTACTCTCACCTTGACAAGCCTAGGACCACCATTAGGCTGATGTTCTTTGACTTCTCCAGTGCCTTCAACACCATCCAACCGGCAGTACTGGGGGAGAAATTAAGAAACATAAACATTGACACCCGCTTGGTTTCCTGGATCATGGACTATCTGACCTGCCATCCCCAGTATGTCTGACTACAGAACTGTGTGTCAGACACTTTGATCTGCAGCACTGGAGCTCCCCAGCGGACTGTACTGTCTCCGTTTCTTTTCACCCTCTATACATCCGACTTTAGATATAACTCAGAGTCATGTCACCTGCAGAATTTCTCTGACGACTATGTGGTTGTTGGGTGTATAAAGGAGGGTGACATGTCTGAGTACCAGTCTGTTGTGGATGACTTCGTTTCCTGGTGTGAGCATAATCACCTACAACTCAACATCAGGAAAACAAAGGAGATGGTGGTAGACTTTAGGAGAAGCAAGACCCCTGTGACTCCTATATCTGTCAAGGGGGAGATAGTGGACATTGTCTCTGATTACAAATATCTGGGAGTTCATCTGGACAACAAACTTGACTGGTCACTCAACACAACGGCACTCTACAAGAAAGGTCAGAGTCGATTGTACTTCCTTTGAAGGCTCAGGTCTTTTAACGTCTGTAACACCATTCTATGGATGTTCTATGAAACAGTTGTGGCGAGTGTCATTTTCTACGCTGTGGTCTGTTGGGGTGGTAACATTAAGGTGTCTGATAGGAACAGACTGGACAAGTCAATTAAAAAGGCCGGATCTATGCTAGGCATGGAGCTTGACTCGGTGGCTGTGTAACAAAGAGGAGGATTCTGTCCAAAGTACAATCCATTGTGAACAATCCTTCTCACCCACTATACAGTGTTTTCGCTGAACAGAGGAGCAGTTTCAGCCAGAGACTGATTACTATCAAGTGTTCCACAGAGCGTCACAGGAGATCCTTTCTCCCTACGGCCATAAAAGTTTACAATTCTTCTCTGTAACTCATACACACATGTATGTGGATTTTTTTCACTGACTGGTATATAACAGGACATTAATACTTACCCATATTAATAATATGATAACTGCAATACTACCTCCTAATAGAATATGTAATACAAGATTGCATATAATAATACAATATTACATACATACTAGATTACTGTGCAATACTTACAAGTGGTCTTGAGTCATATTTTGTTGGTACTTAATGTTTTAGGAACTTTTTATATATATATTATTATTATTATTTATTACCTTTATTACCTTTCCTTAGTTAACAACTGTGAGCACCTGTAACCGAGCATAAGCAATTTCCCTTTATGATTAATAAAGTTCTTTGAATCTTGAATTGAATTTGAATCTTGAATTCTTTTTTTGACAGAAACAAGATGTATTAGTATAGTGTTCCTAATGAAGTGTTCAGGGAGTCTATGTATGTTTCCCAATTTCTTCCAGGTCTTTATTAATATTTATTTATTTATTTATTTATTTACAAAATATAGCTTTCCACTCTAAATATATTAAAAGGAAAATAAGACCTGATGTAATATTTTAATCTTTTAATGTTGAATGTAACCCTCAACCAATTATTGTCACAAGTATAGGCCTTGCCAATTTAATCAGAGTTATTTAAAATATGCAATAGCTGCATTATACAGAAATAAATACTTCATTAAGAGAAAATCATAATTTGGATCACAATTTGGATTTTGATATATTATGGGTCCTCAGTGTAATTAATGTTACAGACCTTGGCTCTAATAGGCTCCATTAAGTATCCTGATATAAAGTCATTGCATTGCTGATGTCAATATCTGTGTCTGATGAAACGCTGAAGTAAATTACAGTCAACAGGCAAAAAACCTGGTACTTGATCAGACAAAAGTAGAGTGTCAGACCAGTTGAGCAGTTCTAGAGGATCAGAGGGAGCATGGTGAACTGTGGTGAGGTACAGTAAGTGCTTTGATGTAAATGGGTTCTGGGTTGTTTTTGGCTTTGTAGAGTTTTGAATCTGATGTGAGCAGCTACTGTACAGCAAACCAGTTGAGGGAGTGGAGAAGTGGGGTGGTGTGGGAAAATTTAGGAAAGTTGAAAATAAGCCATGCATCTACATTCTGGATCAGCTGCAGTGAGTGACAGACCAACTAGGGGTGAGTTGCAGTAATCGGGTCTCAAAATACTTGGGGACTCAACAAGCACCTAAGTAGAGAGAAATGGACAAATTCTTCTGATGTTATAAAGTAGAAATCAACAAGATCATGCAAGGTTAGGAATGTGAGAAGAAAAGGGCAGCTGATTGTCCAATGTTACCACAACGCAGGGTGAATCACTTGGGATGAACAGACGGTTTGGCTTTGCTGAGATAAAATTTTAGTTAATGAGCTGCCATCCAATATGAGATGTCTACCAGACATGCTGAGATCCAAAGAGAAACTTGATTGTCTAATGGAGAAAAGGAGAAAAAAAAGTTTAGTGTTATCAATCAATCAATCAAATTTTATTTGTATAGCGCCCTACAACAACCTAAAGATGTGTCACGAGTCACGATCTGTCGGCCGTCTTTTTCCCACGCTGTCACTCCCCCACGCGCTCATGTTTTTGTCTAGCCGTCACGTGCGCTCTCACGCCCCCGTTTCCGCCCCGTCTGCTCACCTGTTTCTCATTCCCTGACTGATTACTCCAGCGATTTAAGCATGTGCGGCGCGCTGTTCAGATCGCTGGATTATTGTGTGTGTTATACCTCGATTCTCTCGCGTTTTCTTTTCTCTGGCTTTCATGTTACGACCTCGCTTTGTTTTTTCTCGTATTTGAATTTCTGCTTACCGATTTGGATTGTTCGCCTGCCCTTTTGATCTCCCGATTTCGACCCACGCTCTTCCCTTTTGATCTACGGCTCCCGTCTCTCGTCCTTTTGGTTTCATTTTTGCCTCGCTGATTGTCTTCCCGGTTTTGACCTTGCGCTTCCCCTTTTGACTACGGCTCTCATCTCGTGTTTTTGCTTTGGACGCTTCGCTGACGGACTCACGGCATTCGACCCTTGCTCACGCCCCCGACCACGCCCCCACATCTCTATATAGTCAGTATCCGCACTTGGATTCATATCGTTCTGCCTTACAGAATAATCCAGCCAGCTATGGATCCAGCGGCTTCTGACCATATGAGAGCGGCATTGGAGAGTCAAGGTGCCCTACTCGGGACTCACCAACAGGAACTGCTCAGCACCAAGCAGTCTCTCGCCGACGTCACATCTCAGCTTCAGAGACTTCAACTCTCCCTGCCGCAAGGAGCAAGTTCACATGCGCAACAGGAACCATGCCTCCCCGCTCCTCCCACCTATGAGGGAGATCCAGGCACCTGTCGCTCCTTCTTATCTCAGTGTTCCCTGATCTTCGAGCTCCAAGCCTCCACCTTTTCCACCGAACGATCTAAGGTGGCTTACGTCATCACACTCCTGTCAGGACGTGCCCGTGAATGGAGCACCGTGCTTTGGGATGCCCACGACCCTTGCTGTTCCAATTACGGAGACTTCGCCAGAGAGATGAAGAGGGTGTTTGACCGCTCATGCCATGGCAGGGAGGCGGGCCGAAAACTGCTGACTCTTCGCCAGGGCTCGCGCTCGGCCTATGAATATGCCATTGAGTTCCAGACCCTGGCCCTCCCCAGCGGTTGGAATAACCGAGCGTTATGCGACGTCTTTAGGAACTCGATCGTAGCCTGGAGTCCATCATGCTCCATGTCATGTTTACGCGCCGCCACTAAGCCCTACCTCGACCCAGTCCCCACAAAGGAGCCATCGGACCTCACCTGTGTTCCCCCAGAATACCATGACCTCAGGACTGTGTTCAGTAAATCACGTGCAGTCTCTCTTCCCCCCCACCGACCATACGACTGCGCCATTGATCTCCTCCCAGGCACCCCCCCCCCCAAGGGCCGTCTTTACTCACTGTCGCCCAAGGAACGCCAAGCCATGGATCACGGAATCTCTGGCCGCAGGAATCATCCGCCCCTCTTCCTCTCCGGCAGGGGTGGGATTCTTCTTCGTAGGCAAGAAAGATGGTTCCCTTCGTCCATGCATTGATTATAGGGGCCTTAACGACATCACCATTAAGAACCGATACCCCCTTCCTCTAATGTCTACCGCCTTCGAACTCCTTCAGGGGGCCAGCACCTTCACTAAGCTCGATCTGCGCAACGCCTTTCACCTTGTTCGCATTCGGGAAGGGGATGAGTGGAAAACTGCTTTTAATACGCCAACTGGACATTATGAGTATCTGGTGGTTCCCTTTGGACTTATTAATGCCCCCGGAGTGTTTCAAGCCTTAATCAATGACGTCCTCTGGGATTTCCTCAATTCATTCGTATTCGTCGAATCTCGACGATATCCTGATCTTTTCTCACAACCCAGAAGAACACCAACATCATGTCAGGCAGGTGCTGCAGAGACTCCTGGAGAACAACTTGTTCATCAAGGCTGAGAAGTGCGAGTTCCACACCACAGCTCCCACGTTCCTCGGATTCACCATCAGCCCCAAGGGCATCGAGATGGAACCTGCTAAACTCGAAGCGGTCACTAGGTGGCCCACCCCTACTTCTCGACATGAACTACAGAGGTTCTTAGGCTTTGCTAATTTTTATCGTCGGTTTATCCGTGGCTACAGCTCCATCGCCGCCCCTCTAACAGCTCTGACCTCTACCAAAACCCAATACTGCTGGAACTTGGAATCCGAAAAAGCCTTCAGCGGTCTGAAGAAACGATTCACCTCCGCCCCTATCCTCACCATCCCAGATCCGTCACGGCAGTTCATCGTAGATATCGACGCCTCCAGCACCGGAGTAGGAGGCATCCTCCCACAAAGATCCAACCGAGATAATAAGCTGCACCCCTGCTCCTTCTTCTCCCACCGCCTAACCCCTGCTGAGAGCAATTACGGCATCGGAGATCGTGAACTCTTAGCCATCAAGTTAGCACTGGAGGAATGGAGACACTGGCTGGAGGGAACGGAGGTCGTGGCGCAGGACGATCCGGTCGAGCTTGATGGAACTCGTAAATGAGTTCTGGGCTCAGGATGTCCTTTGCGGGGACCCAGCTGCGTTCCTCCGGACCGTACCCCTCCCACTCCACTAGGTATTGGAGTGTGCCCCCTCTCCTTCGGGAGTCCAGCAGTTGTTGGACTCTAAACGCTGGAGCGCCCTCGATCTCCACAGCCCCGGGGAGTGATGGGTCCACGACGCCTCCGTCGAGAGGTCCCCGTATTACTGGCCTGAGAAGAGAGATGTGGAAAACGGGGTTAATGCGCATGTGTGAGGGGAGTTGTAATTTAAAAGAAACGGGGTTTATTTGAGACAAAATGGGAAAAGGACCGATGAATCTGGGTGAAAGTTTACGGCAGGGAAGTTTGAGAGATAGATCCCGTGTCGAGAGCCAAACCCGATCTCCTACCTGGAGCGGAGGACTTTCCCTTCGCCGCCTATCGGCGAATTTTTTGAACCGGCGAACTGCTTGGGAGATATTGGCATGCGCCCCCTCCCATACTTTTTCCGCTCTTTTAAACCACTCATCCACCATGGGGATGTTGGTGGGAGTGGCATCCCAAGGACAAAGCGGCGGCTGATATCCGAGCACACATTGAAACGGCGTTAGGCCGGTTGAGGAATGTCTCAATGAGTTTTGCGCATATTCCGCCCAGAATAAACAGTCTGCCCATTCATGTTGCCTACCACTACAATATGCGCGGAGGAATTTCCCGAGATCTTGGACAGTCCGCTCTGCCTGCCCGTTTGACTCCGGGTGATAGCCTGACGTTAGACTAACAGTGGTCCCCAATTTCTGGAAAAAAGCTTTCCAGACTTTTGCGACAAATTGGGGACCACGATCGGAAACAATATCTTCCGGTATGCCGTAGTAGCGAAACACATTGTTAAATAGGGTTTCCGTCACCTGGGCGGCGGTTGGGAGGGCGCAGAACGGGATAAACCGGCAACTTTTAGAGAAGCGATCTACCACTACTAGGACCGACGTGTATCCCTTAGACACTGGCAGGTCCGTCACAAAATCCACCGCTAGGTGGGACCACGGTCTGTTAGGTGTGGGCAAGGGCATTAATTTTCCAACTGGCAACCCTCGGGGGCTTTTAGTGGTTGCACAGTTAGCGCAAGACGAAACTACTGTTCTCACTGTTTCCCGCAGATTTGGCCACCAGAACTTTGGTTCTAGGAGTTGACGGGTTCTCAATTCGCCGGGATGTCCTGATGATAAATTAACATGGGCCTCCACCGTCACTCGCTCTCGTAGTGACTCCGGCACATAGGTTCGATCCGGAGGACAGTCCGGCGGCGCGGGGTCTGCCCGCGTCGCCAGTGCTATCTCCGCATCGAGGTCCCAAGTGATCGGAGCCACCACGAGTGAGGGGGGCAGAATGGGTTCGGGGACCTGAGGCCGGTCCTGCGTCGCAAAACAGCGGGATAACGCGTCCGCTTTGATATTTTTAGAGCCGGGGCGATAAGTGATAAGAAAGTGGAAACGAGTGAAGAACAGTGCCCAGCGGGCTTGTCGGGGGTTTAGTCTCTTAGCTTGTTGGATGTACTCTAGGTTCTTATGATCCGTGAGTACCGTGAATGGGTGTTCTGCCCCCTCCAACCAATGCCTCCACTCCTCTAACGCCGCTTTTATTGCAAGCAGTTCACGATTACCAATATCATAATTGCATTCGGCAGGTGTCAATTTTCGCGAGAAAAAAGCACAGGGGAATAACTTCTCCGGGTGGCCATGGCGCTGTGACAGCACCGCTCCGAGTCCTACCTCCGACGCATCGACCTCAACTACGAAGGGCTTTTTTGGGTCGGGAAGTTTTAATATAGGCGCGGAGGTAAAAGCTCGTTTTAGACGCTGGAACGTGATGCGCGCGTCCGGCGTAAACGGCTGTAGCTTGCACGGTTTACCTTTAAGTAAGCTAGTGAGCGGTGCTGCCAACGTACTATAGCCCCTAATAAAGCGCCGGTAAAAATTGGCAAACCCGAGGAAGCTTTGTAGCGCCTTCACTGAGGTCGGTTCCGGCCATTGGAGTACCGCTCTGACTTTGGTCGCGTCCATCTTGACCCCCAGTGGTCCTATGCGATAGCCCAGAAATGCAATCTCTGTCTTATGAAATTCACATTTCTCTGCCTTCACATAGAGCCCATGTTCCCTTAGACGACGGAGGACGGCGGTCACATGACGAACGTGCTCTTCGTATGACCGCGAGTATATCAGGATGTCATCTAAATATACTATCACAAATCGGTTTAGCATAAGTCGGAGCACGTCATTCATGAACCCCTGAAACACCGCAGGCGCGTTCACCAGTCCATAAGCCATCACATTGTATTGATAATGACCTGATGTAGTGCTAAACGCTGTCTTCCACTCATCGCCCTTGCGAACACGAACGAGATTGTAAGCGCTGCGGAGGTCAAGTTTGGTAAAGATGGAAGCGCCGCGGAGCAGATCGATCTCGGCCGGAACCAGGGGCAGTGGGTGCTTATACTTCACTGTGATGGTATTGAGCCCTCGATAATCAATACACGGCCGAAGGCCCCCGCCTTTTTTCTCGATAAAAAAAGAACCCTGCCGATGCGGGTGACGTGGAGCGACTAATGAGCCCCTGCTGGAGAGCCTCTTTCACGTATTCCTCCATTGCCTGTGTCTCAGACACCGACAATGGATAAATCCGCGAGCAAGGCGGTGCTTTCCCCGGCAGGAGGTCAATAGCGCAGTCCCACGGGCGGTGAGGGGGAAGTCGTGCGGCGGCCCTGATACTAAATACGTCTTTAAATTTTTCGTACTCGGATGGCACGATGGTAGTGACCAGGGCGCTAGGGCTTTCTACTGTAGTCGTTTGGGCCATCAATGAGGACGGCATGCAAAATTTCGCGCATCTAGGGGACCATGAAAGGATGCGCGCACCTGTCCAATCAAAATTGGGGTTATGAGAACTAAGCCAAGGAAGACCGAGCACGACGGACTGACTCACCTGAGAGATCACAAAAAATTCTAATTCCTCAGTGTGGTTCGGGAAAGTTAAACGTAGGGGCACGGATATCATGTTAATGGGCGATTGACCTAATGGGTTGCCATCCAGAGCATTAATCACGATCGGGGTTGGAAGCTTCGACACGGGAGCGTGCAGCGAGGAAATAAGAGAGGATGAAATGAAGTTCCCAGCCGATCCTGAATCTATGAGGGGGGAAACAGAAACCAGATGATTATCATAAGACAGAGTAGCTTTTATACAGAATGACCGGTTGGTGCGTGGAGGTGTGTGGGTGGGTATGATCTGGGGTGGCGTGTCCGTGTTTAGAGTGTGTGGTGGTATGTCCGTGATTGTATTTTGTGGAGGTGCGTTTGTGTGTCTGGTTCGAGGGGGTGTGCTAGTGTCAAGTTTTACTTTCAAGATTGGGCACTCTCGAATGAGATGCCCCCCTCCCCCGCAGTACAGACACAGTCCGGCAGTTAGTCGGCGTCGTCTTTCCTGCGCTGATAGCCTGGAGGTGCCGACGTCCATGGGTTCGGCTGTCGGGGATTCGCGTGGTTCCGGTGCGCTTCTAGTCATGCTGGGGCGGGGGTGCGGCTCGCCTCTACTACCTGCTCCTCTGGCGGAGGCCTGCCGTCTCTGACCGCGGAGGTGCTGATCCAATTTAATGGCGAGTTGTATGGTTTCATCCAGGTCCATCTCAGCATCTCGGCACGCTAGTTCGAGTTGGATGTCTGGGTGGAGACCGTCCCTGAACCGTGCGAGGAGGCTCTTCTCGCACCATTCACTCTCCGCGGCCAGGATCTTAAATCTTACGGCGTAGTCGGCGACGGTGGTTGATCCCTGCTTGAGGCGGAGTAGCTGTTGTTCACCAGTCCGCCCCTGGTCCGGGTGGTCGAAGACAGCGCGAAACGCGCGGAGGAAGCGGATGAAATCGCTCATGTCTCGGCCACCCGCACTCCACATGGCGGCGGCCCAGTCCATCGCTGCACCTGTGAGCTGTTGCGTGACAAAGCTGATCCTTTGCCTGTCATCGAGGTCAGGGTACTCAGCTAAATACAGCTCACAGGCCAGGAGGAATTTTCTACAGCCCTCGGGGTCCCCAGCATACCTCTCCGGGGGGGTCGCTCGCGGAGGGGATCGTGACGGGCGTCTTGGTCCCGCGGGAGTGGGTGCCTGTCGAGCCGCGATGTCACGGACACTGTGGGCCAGGTCGTTGATCGCCCTGGCCAAGCTGTCCATCTGTCCTTGCTGTCGTCGGATATAATCCATCATGGGGGGTGTATGGTCATGCGCTGCTGGTCCTGCTGCGTTCTGGTGGAAGGTCTGGTCATCTGTCATGTCTTGCTATGGGAAATCACACTCGTTAGAACGCAAGGTGCAGGAAATAGTTCTTTTATTAATAAGTCCCGGTATTGACTTGAACAAACTTAAGTGCTACTCAAAACAAAACATAAACTCCGAAGACGCTTCTCCCGGGGCGGTCTGCAGGCGGAAATACACGAACACAAAGTTACTTAAAACGAAATACTCAGAAGATCCTTCGGGATGACTGCAACCCAAACACATCGGGCCCAATCGGAAATGCGAGAAGCTGTCCTGCTTCCGCAGCCTCGCCTGCAGATACCGCTTTAAACCTGGGAGAGAGAGAGAGAAAGAAGGAGACATAAGCTCATCGGTTTCCGGGTGTGCACAACGGTGACCAGACACTGTGGTGTGGGTTCGGCTGGGTTAAATAGTGAGATACACAAGGGTAGACAGGTGAGTTCACTTTTGTGTTAATGACTGACAAAGACATACGTAGACACACTAGGGGGAGACAAAGTCACGGCTCAGTAATCCGGTGATCCTGATCTCCGGGGCTGCGGCGGGTCGGATGTTACAATGTCTTACTCTCCTATTATCAATAAACGATCTTGGAGATATATTAATGTGACTCTAGATAGAAATAAACATTGTGACATTGACATTGTAAACATTTCAAAACAAGGTTATGATGAATGTATTCAATAATCAGTGAAAAAGGTGGTCCAATAAAAATATATATATATTTTTTGGGGTGTTACTTTTCCTATTAAACATAGCTACATGTGATAATGCAATAGGTTGCAAGACAAAAGTTGTCTCAAACTGGTTTCATGAACATGACAATATCTTCTATGGCATTCCAATTCAATAGATGCGTATCTAATAGAACAATTTTGGGGTCTGTTAGAATTGGTGTTATACAGCATTAAAGTGTGTGATTAAAAAAAAAAAACAGAATGATTCTTACATCTTGTTAAATCCATGCCACAAAGGATTGTCTTTGTAGCGTGTTTGTAGTCCAGATATTGAACTGTTGGCTGTCGGACTTCGCCCATATTATTTACCAAGAGAATTCTCTCAAGTGATAATAACTGCTGTGTACATTCCTCCATCTGCGAATGACGTCATTCACTCGGTAATTGCCAAACTCCAGACTCGACACCCTGATGCCTTTCTCCTGATCTCCGGTGATTTCAACCACACATCGCTGAACAAGACTATTCCCACTTTCACTCAGTACGTGGATTGTCACACGAGAGGGGAGAAGACACTAGACCTGCTGTATGCTAATGTTAAAGGTGCTTACAGTGCTGCAGCACTTCCCCCCCTGGGGAGGTCGGATCACAACCTAGTCCACCTCATGCCAATATACAAACCCCTGGTTCAGAGACAGCCTGCTATAGTGAGGAGTGTAAGAAGATGGTCAGAAGGTGCCACTGCTATGTTACAGGATTGTTTCGAGGCTACAGACTGGGAGGTTTTCAGTGCATCATATGGAGAGGACATTGATGGAATGACGGTCTGCATCACGGAGTACATTAACTTCTGTGTTGACACCTGTGTACCGATGAGAGATATTCGCTGTTTCCCCAACAACAAACCTTGGGTCACCAAAGACATTAAAGTGTGTTTAAATGCTTTTAGGTCTGGTAAGGAAGCAGTGAAGAAGGCTCAAAAAATGCTAACCGGGAAAATCAAGGAGGGGAAAGAGGCATACAGGAGAAAACTAGAACAAAGGCTGAAGCAAAACAACACAAGAGAGGTGTGGAGGGGCATGAGGAGCATGACTGGCTATAAGACAAGCGGCCAGGCTATTGAGGAGAATGGGGAACGTGCAAACGACCTCAACACTTTCTTCAATAGATTTGATGTCCCTATGTCTCACACTTCCCCCGACTTCAACCCAAATCCACACTTTTCTGCTCCTATGTCCTCCCCTACACAGAGAACAGTCACAGTCACTACTCCTGCACACCCAGCAATCAACATCTCAGTGGATCAGGTAAAACATGGCCTGAGTAAGTTCAGCCCTACAAAAGCTGTAGGTCTGGATAAGATCAATCCGAGAGTCCTGAAATCTTGTGCTCCCCAACTATGTGGTGTCCTCCAGTACTTCTTTAGCCTGAGTCTGTCTCTACAGAAAGTCCCTGCACTGTGGAAAACATCATGCATTGTGCCGGTACCCAAAACACCACGTCCTTGTGCCCAGAATGACTACAGGCCTGTTGCTTTAACATCGCACATTATGAAGGTGTTTGAGAGACTGATCCTGGATACACTTCGTCCTCTGGTGAAGTCCTCTCTGGACCCTCTTCAGTTTGCCTATCAGCCATTCATGGGAGTTGATGTCGCACCTACTCTCACCTTGACAAGCCTAGGACCACCATTAGGCTGATGTTCTTTGACTTCTCCAGTGCCTTCAACACCATCCAACCGGCAGTACTGGGGGAGAAATTAAGAAACATAAACATTGACACCCGCTTGGTTTCCTGGATCATGGACTATCTGACCTGCCATCCCCAGTATGTCTGACTACAGAACTGTGTGTCAGACACTTTGATCTGCAGCACTGGAGCTCCCCAGCGGACTGTACTGTCTCCGTTTCTTTTCACCCTCTATACATCCGACTTTAGATATAACTCAGAGTCATGTCACCTGCAGAATTTCTCTGACGACTATGTGGTTGTTGGGTGTATAAAGGAGGGTGACATGTCTGAGTACCAGTCTGTTGTGGATGACTTCGTTTCCTGGTGTGAGCATAATCACCTACAACTCAACATCAGGAAAACAAAGGAGATGGTGGTAGACTTTAGGAGAAGCAAGACCCCTGTGACTCCTATATCTGTCAAGGGGGAGATAGTGGACATTGTCTCTGATTACAAATATCTGGGAGTTCATCTGGACAACAAACTTGACTGGTCACTCAACACAACGGCACTCTACAAGAAAGGTCAGAGTCGATTGTACTTCCTTTGAAGGCTCAGGTCTTTTAACGTCTGTAACACCATTCTATGGATGTTCTATGAAACAGTTGTGGCGAGTGTCATTTTCTACGCTGTGGTCTGTTGGGGTGGTAACATTAAGGTGTCTGATAGGAACAGACTGGACAAGTCAATTAAAAAGGCCGGATCTATGCTAGGCATGGAGCTTGACTCGGTGGCTGTGTAACAAAGAGGAGGATTCTGTCCAAAGTACAATCCATTGTGAACAATCCTTCTCACCCACTATACAGTGTTTTCGCTGAACAGAGGAGCAGTTTCAGCCAGAGACTGATTACTATCAAGTGTTCCACAGAGCGTCACAGGAGATCCTTTCTCCCTACGGCCATAAAAGTTTACAATTCTTCTCTGTAACTCATACACACATGTATGTGGATTTTTTTCACTGACTGGTATATAACAGGACATTAATACTTACCCATATTAATAATATGATAACTGCAATACTACCTCCTAATAGAATATGTAATACAAGATTGCATATAATAATACAATATTACATACATACTAGATTACTGTGCAATACTTACAAGTGGTCTTGAGTCATATTTTGTTGGTACTTAATGTTTTAGGAACTTTTTATATATATATTATTATTATTATTTATTACCTTTATTACCTTTCCTTAGTTAACAACTGTGAGCACCTGTAACCGAGCATAAGCAATTTCCCTTTATGATTAATAAAGTTCTTTGAATCTTGAATTGAATTTGAATCTTGAATTCTTTTTTTGACAGAAACAAGATGTATTAGTATAGTGTTCCTAATGAAGTGTTCAGGGAGTCTATGTATGTTTCCCAATTTCTTCCAGGTCTTTATTAATATTTATTTATTTATTTATTTATTTACAAAATATAGCTTTCCACTCTAAATATATTAAAAGGAAAATAAGACCTGATGTAATATTTTAATCTTTTAATGTTGAATGTAACCCTCAACCAATTATTGTCACAAGTATAGGCCTTGCCAATTTAATCAGAGTTATTTAAAATATGCAATAGCTGCATTATACAGAAATAAATACTTCATTAAGAGAAAATCATAATTTGGATCACAATTTGGATTTTGATATATTATGGGTCCTCAGTGTAATTAATGTTACAGACCTTGGCTCTAATAGGCTCCATTAAGTATCCTGATATAAAGTCATTGCATTGCTGATGTCAATATCTGTGTCTGATGAAACGCTGAAGTAAATTACAGTCAACAGGCAAAAAACCTGGTACTTGATCAGACAAAAGTAGAGTGTCAGACCAGTTGAGCAGTTCTAGAGGATCAGAGGGAGCATGGTGAACTGTGGTGAGGTACAGTAAGTGCTTTGATGTAAATGGGTTCTGGGTTGTTTTTGGCTTTGTAGAGTTTTGAATCTGATGTGAGCAGCTACTGTACAGCAAACCAGTTGAGGGAGTGGAGAAGTGGGGTGGTGTGGGAAAATTTAGGAAAGTTGAAAATAAGCCATGCATCTACATTCTGGATCAGCTGCAGTGAGTGACAGACCAACTAGGGGTGAGTTGCAGTAATCGGGTCTCAAAATACTTGGGGACTCAACAAGCACCTAAGTAGAGAGAAATGGACAAATTCTTCTGATGTTATAAAGTAGAAATCAACAAGATCATGCAAGGTTAGGAATGTGAGAAGAAAAGGGCAGCTGATTGTCCAATGTTACCACAACGCAGGGTGAATCACTTGGGATGAACAGACGGTTTGGCTTTGCTGAGATAAAATTTTAGTTAATGAGCTGCCATCCAATATGAGATGTCTACCAGACATGCTGAGATCCAAAGAGAAACTTGATTGTCTAATGGAGAAAAGGAGAAAAAAAAGTTTAGTGTTATCAATCAATCAATCAAATTTTATTTGTATAGCGCCCTACAACAACCTAAAGATGTGTCACGAGTCACGATCTGTCGGCCGTCTTTTTCCCACGCTGTCACTCCCCCACGCGCTCATGTTTTTGTCTAGCCGTCACGTGCGCTCTCACGCCCCCGTTTCCGCCCCGTCTGCTCACCTGTTTCTCATTCCCTGACTGATTACTCCAGCGATTTAAGCATGTGCGGCGCGCTGTTCAGATCGCTGGATTATTGTGTGTGTTATACCTCGATTCTCTCGCGTTTTCTTTTCTCTGGCTTTCATGTTACGACCTCGCTTTGTTTTTTCTCGTATTTGAATTTCTGCTTACCGATTTGGATTGTTCGCCTGCCCTTTTGATCTCCCGATTTCGACCCACGCTCTTCCCTTTTGATCTACGGCTCCCGTCTCTCGTCCTTTTGGTTTCATTTTTGCCTCGCTGATTGTCTTCCCGGTTTTGACCTTGCGCTTCCCCTTTTGACTACGGCTCTCATCTCGTGTTTTTGCTTTGGACGCTTCGCTGACGGACTCACGGCATTCGACCCTTGCTCACGCCCCCGACCACGCCCCCACATCTCTATATAGTCAGTATCCGCACTTGGATTCATATCGTTCTGCCTTACAGAATAATCCAGCCAGCTATGGATCCAGCGGCTTCTGACCATATGAGAGCGGCATTGGAGAGTCAAGGTGCCCTACTCGGGACTCACCAACAGGAACTGCTCAGCACCAAGCAGTCTCTCGCCGACGTCACATCTCAGCTTCAGAGACTTCAACTCTCCCTGCCGCAAGGAGCAAGTTCACATGCGCAACAGGAACCATGCCTCCCCGCTCCTCCCACCTATGAGGGAGATCCAGGCACCTGTCGCTCCTTCTTATCTCAGTGTTCCCTGATCTTCGAGCTCCAAGCCTCCACCTTTTCCACCGAACGATCTAAGGTGGCTTACGTCATCACACTCCTGTCAGGACGTGCCCGTGAATGGAGCACCGTGCTTTGGGATGCCCACGACCCTTGCTGTTCCAATTACGGAGACTTCGCCAGAGAGATGAAGAGGGTGTTTGACCGCTCATGCCATGGCAGGGAGGCGGGCCGAAAACTGCTGACTCTTCGCCAGGGCTCGCGCTCGGCCTATGAATATGCCATTGAGTTCCAGACCCTGGCCCTCCCCAGCGGTTGGAATAACCGAGCGTTATGCGACGTCTTTAGGAACTCGATCGTAGCCTGGAGTCCATCATGCTCCATGTCATGTTTACGCGCCGCCACTAAGCCCTACCTCGACCCAGTCCCCACAAAGGAGCCATCGGACCTCACCTGTGTTCCCCCAGAATACCATGACCTCAGGACTGTGTTCAGTAAATCACGTGCAGTCTCTCTTCCCCCCCACCGACCATACGACTGCGCCATTGATCTCCTCCCAGGCACCCCCCCCCCCAAGGGCCGTCTTTACTCACTGTCGCCCAAGGAACGCCAAGCCATGGATCACGGAATCTCTGGCCGCAGGAATCATCCGCCCCTCTTCCTCTCCGGCAGGGGTGGGATTCTTCTTCGTAGGCAAGAAAGATGGTTCCCTTCGTCCATGCATTGATTATAGGGGCCTTAACGACATCACCATTAAGAACCGATACCCCCTTCCTCTAATGTCTACCGCCTTCGAACTCCTTCAGGGGGCCAGCACCTTCACTAAGCTCGATCTGCGCAACGCCTTTCACCTTGTTCGCATTCGGGAAGGGGATGAGTGGAAAACTGCTTTTAATACGCCAACTGGACATTATGAGTATCTGGTGGTTCCCTTTGGACTTATTAATGCCCCCGGAGTGTTTCAAGCCTTAATCAATGACGTCCTCTGGGATTTCCTCAATTCATTCGTATTCGTCGAATCTCGACGATATCCTGATCTTTTCTCACAACCCAGAAGAACACCAACATCATGTCAGGCAGGTGCTGCAGAGACTCCTGGAGAACAACTTGTTCATCAAGGCTGAGAAGTACGAGTTCCACACCACAGCTCCCACGTTCCTCGGATTCACCATCAGCCCCAAGGGCATCGAGATGGAACCTGCTAAACTCGAAGCGGTCACTAGGTGGCCCACCCCTACTTCTCGACATGAACTACAGAGGTTCTTAGGCTTTGCTAATTTTTATCGTCGGTTTATCCGTGGCTACAGCTCCATCGCCGCCCCTCTAACAGCTCTGACCTCTACCAAAACCCAATACTGCTGGAACTTGGAATCCGAAAAAGCCTTCAGCGGTCTGAAGAAACGATTCACCTCCGCCCCTATCCTCACCATCCCAGATCCGTCACGGCAGTTCATCGTAGATATCGACGCCTCCAGCACCGGAGTAGGAGGCATCCTCCCACAAAGATCCAACCGAGATAATAAGCTGCACCCCTGCTCCTTCTTCTCCCACCGCCTAACCCCTGCTGAGAGCAATTACGGCATCGGAGATCGTGAACTCTTAGCAATCAAGTTAGCACTGGAGAAATGGAGACACTGGCTGGAGGGAACGGAGGTCCCATTCCTGGTATGGACCGATCACAAGAACCTCGAGTATCTACGGAGCGCCAAGAGGCTCAACTCTCGTCAGGCCCGGTGGTCCCTGTTCTTTGCGAGGTTCAATTTTACCCTCTCCTACCGACCAGGGTCTAAGAACACCAAGCCGGATGCGCTTTCAAGAATATTTACGACCACCCAAGACCCTGCCCCATGTGAGACTATTTTGCCACCCCCCTGCCTCCTCGCCGTGGCCGAGCTCGATATCGAAACCAGCGTCAAGCAAGCCCTATCCCATGGACCAAGCCCAAGCAATGTGCCTCCTAACCGTCTCTTCGTTCCCCTCGCTCTGCGCTCTCAGGTCCTGGAGTGGGCCCACAGTTCCAAACTCGCTTGCCACCCAGGCACCGCCAGAACTCTGGCACTAGCCCAGCAGCGGTTTTGGTGGTCCTCCCTCAAGGAGGACGTCTCCCGCTTTGTTGCAGCATGCAATGTCTGCATAAGATCCAAACATATCAACACGGCCCCAGCTGGCCCCCTCAGACCCCTGCCCATCCCTCATCGGCCCTGGTCCAACATCGCCCTGGACTTCGTCACCGGTCTACCCCCCTCCACCGGCCACACCTGCATCATGACCGTGGTTGATCGGTTCTCTAAAGCTGCTCACTTTATTCCCCTACCAAAACTTCCGTCCGCCAAGGAGACTGCAGAGCTCATGATCAATCACGTATTTAAGCTCCACGGCCTGCCCAAGGACATTGTGTCTGATCGGGGCCCACAGTTCACCTCTCAGTTCTGGAAGGCATTTTGTAAGCTCATTGGAGCCACCCCAAGCCTGTCATCAGGTTTCCACCTTCAATTCAATGGGCAGACGGAGAGGAAGAACCAAGCCCTCGAGGTCGCCCTGAGGTGCATGACCTACCAGGATGTCACCTCGTGGAGCAGATTTCTGCCCTGGGTCGAATACGCCCACAACTCCCTAGTCTCTTCGTCCACTGGGCTGTCCCCCTTCCAGTGCTGCCTGGGCTACCAACCACCCTTGTTCCCCTCTCAGGAAGAGGAGGTCAGCGTCCCCTCTGCCCAAGCCTTCATTCGCCGCTGTAGGAGGACCTGGACCCAAGCCAGAAGGACGCTGCTACGACAGGGCAGAATTTACAAGGAGCAAGCAGACCGTAGACGCTCTCAGGCCCCCAAGTACAGGATAGGGCAGAGAGTCATGCTCTCCACCAGTGACCTCCCCCTTAAGACCCTGTCCAGCAAACTCTCACCCCGTTACATCGGCCCCTTCACCATAACCAGGATTGTCAACCCCTGCGCGGTCAGACTTTTGCTTCCCTCTACGATGCGACGAATAAATCCCACATTCCACGTGTCCCAGCTACGTCGCCTCATCTCATGCCCATTAAGTTTTTGTCTAGCCGTCACGTGCGCTCTCACGCCCCCGTTTCCGCCCCGTCTGCTCACCTGTTTCTCATTCCCTGACTGATTACTCTAGCGATTTAAGCATGCGCGGCGCGCTGCTCAGATCGCTGGATTATTGTGTGTGTTATACCTCGATTCTCTCGTGTTTTCTTTTCTCTGGCTTTGTTACGACCTCGCTTTGTTTTTTCTCGTTTTTGAATTTCTGCTTACCGATTTGGATTGTTCGCCTGCCCTTTTGATCTCCCGATTTCGACCCACGCTCTTCCCTTTTGATCTACGGCTCCCGTCTCTCGTCCTTTTGGTTTCATTTTTGCCTCGCTGATTGTCTTCCCGGTTTTGACCTTGCGCTTCCCCTTTTGACTACGGCTCTCGTCTCGTGTTTTTGCTTTGGACGCTTCGCTGACAGACTCACGGCATTCGACCCTTGCTCACGCCTCCGACCACGCCCCCACATCTCTATATAGTCAGTATCCGCAATTGGATTCATATCGTTCTGCCTGCGTTCATGACAAGATGCCCAGGGCGCTTTCCAGTATAAAAGCAAAGACACAATAAACAGCGTAAAAACAATTATCAAATCAATGGCTATATATCAAAAGCTAGTCTAAAAAGTTGTGTCTTCAACTGTGATTTAAAAACACACAACTCAGTAATGTTTCGAAGCTGTCCCGGTAGTGCGTTCCACAATTTTGGGCCCTGGACGGCAAATGACCGGCCTCCAAACTTTTTATAATTGAACTTGGGTATGACCAACGTGGTATATTCTGAAGAGCGCAGAGTTCTGGTTGGGTGGTGAACCATTACCAACTCCGCGAGATAGACACGAGCCAGACCATTGATGGCCTTAAATACAAACACCAGAATCTTAAACTCTACCCTAAACCGCACTGGGAGCCAGTGGAGCGAGCAGAGGACTGGACTGATATGAGAGCGTTTAGAGGTATTGGAGAGGAGACGTGCTGCAGCATTTTGTACCAGTTGAAGCCGATTAAGCAGTGATTTATTAAGTCCAGAGTAGAGGGCATTACAGTAGTCAATCCGCGACCTGATGAAGGCATGGACAGCTTTTTCAAAATCAGCTCGGGACAGAAATGATTTGACCTTACTGAGGAGCCTTAGCTGGTAAAAGCTTGCCTTCACAACTGCACTTATCTGCTTTTCAAAAAGCATACCATTGTCAAAAATAACACCCAGATTGCGCACTACCGGAACAAACCGAGGTGTTAAAGAACCAAAACTGGGAGAGCTGTTGAATGAGTCCAGAGTGAACAGAATGTACTCGGTCTTTTCTTCATTCAGGTGCAGGAAGTTATGAAAGAGCCATTTTCTGATGTTAACAATACAGTTATAAAGAGAGTCCAGTGCAGAGCAGTTACTCAGAACCACGGAAAGGTAGATCTGAAGATCACCTGCATAAAAGTGAAAACGGACATTGTGATTAGAGATGAGTTGACCTAATGGCAGCATATAGAGTGAGAACAATATAGGACCAAGAATGGATCCCTGAGGGACACCCGATGACAAAGGAGCCACTGAAGAGAAGAGGTCATTTAACATAACTGAAAAAGTTCTGTTTGTGAGGTATGATGAGAACCATTTGAGAACCGTGCCCTGCAGTCCGATAGAGTGTTGAAGTCGAGAAATAAGGACGGCATGATCTACAGTATCAAATGCAGCAGTTAGATCTAATAACACCAAAACAACAGAATTTTTACTGTCTAGGGCTCCAAGAATGTCATTATGGACCCTAAGTAGTGCAGACTCTGTGCTATGCCGAGACCTGAAACCAGACTGAAATTTATCGGCAATGGCATGCAGTTGGAGATAAGACTGAAGCTGGATGACAACAAGCTTCTCCATTAGCTTAGCCAAGAAAGGCAAATGAGATATAGGATGGAAATTGGACAGTATAGAAGGATCAAGGTTTGGTTTCTTTAGCAGTGGTCGAACAATGACATGCTTGAGGGCAGTCGGAACAGTGCCCGTACTAAGACAACTGTTTATAAAGGAGACAAGGCTGGGGCCCATGATGTCAATAGCTTCCTTCATTATCCTTATAGGAACAGCGTCTAGAGGGCAGGAGGTAACCTTCAATTCATGGACAGCTTTTATAAGGTCTACGAGAGTAACTGTCTCAAAGTTCTCCAACACACATTGTGCTTCTTGTGAAGATATAACAGCAACAGGGGCTTGTGTGATGGCTTGCCTAACAGATGAAACCTTGTCCAAAAAGTACTGTTTGAATGTATTACATGAGTGTTCAAATACATTATTCAAACCAGTAGACCCCGGATTTATCACAGAGTTAATAGTGCTGAATAAAATTCCAGGGCGATGACTATTGCTGTTGATGAGATTGGAGAGGTACTTTCCTTTAGCTTCCTTCACTGCTCTGTGATAGGTGGAAAGGCTATCTCTAAACATTTCCAGTGACACCTGCAGCCTATCCTTCTTCCATTTATGCTCAGTCTGTCTACACTGACACCTAAGGGCTCGTGTTGTATCATTAAGCCAGGGGTCTGATGAGCTTTTGGTACCTATTATCCTATAAGGGGCAACAAGATCCATAATCTGAGAGCAATTGGTGTGGAAGGAGGAAAGGAAAAGTTCAGGACACGGAGATGATGTCAAGTCAGCAGCCGAGCAGAAATCAGAGGCAGTAAAGACAGTAACAAAGTCATTAACTGTAGAAGAGGTAATGATTTGCCGCCGTTGGGGGGCAATGGATCTGGGTGCAGATGGAATAGCACAGATATCAAACCATATAAGAGAATGATCAGATACGGGAAACTCACAGATTGATACTGTCACCCCACGCGAGATGACCTAACCTATGAGTCGGGCAGGATATGGACTGGGTCAAATCCAGTGAATGGAGAAGTGCATTAAAATCATTTGCAAATTTATCAGAGGGGCAACAAACATGAATGTTAAAGTCACCAGAGATTAAAATATTGTCAAACTTTGGCATAAACTCTGACAAAAGCTCTGAAAAATCATTAAAAAAGTCCTTGTTTAATTTGGGTGGCCGGTAGATTACTGCACATAAAATAGGGCAGGGCAATGTGAGCACAAAAACTTGTAACTCAAAACTAGAGAACCCTCTAGTGGACAGCTGGTGACACTTCAGTGACTGACTGTATATGGTGGCTAACCCCCCACCCCTACCCGTTTGTCGCGGGGTGTTGAAATAAAGATAGCCAGAGGGGAGAAGTTCCGAAAAGGCACTAACGTCACCTGGACAAAGCCAGGTTTCAGTAAGAAAAAACTAATCCAGATTATGAGCGGAAATGACATCATTGAGAATAAATGTTTTGTTATTGAGCGATCTAGTGTTACAAAGTGCCATACGGAACGTAGCCAAGTTGACAGGCAGTGATGTCGCGCGAGGAATTGGACAAAGATTTCCCTGAATGCAGAACCGGGTGACTGTTCTTCCGTGGCGGAGACACGCAGATGAAACGCCAGTGTTCGGGCTAACCATCCGAAGCCACCGGTAACATTCCCGCGATCTTCTTACACTGCCAGGCGCCAATCGATCTCCACATCTCAGCGGCGGAGAATCCAGGTGAGTCCTCAGTCTGACATGTAATCCGGCTGTAAGAGCCATATCGTTCTTGTTATGAATTTGTTGTTGTGTTTATTTTATTTTATTTGTTGAAATCGCTCATTCGTTGGACACAGACTCTTGTGTGAATGCCATGCGACACTTTATAAGCAGGAGAGGTCAGGTGTCAGTTATGAGAAGTGACAATAGAACAAAGTTCATAGGTGCTGAGACTGAACTGCGCGAGGCTATTCAGCAATGGAATCAGTCACGAATTGAAAGCTTCCTCACTCAAAGGAACATACAGTGGACATTTAACCCGCCCTCTGGATCTCACTTTGGCGGAATATGGGAAAGACAGATCAGGTCAGTTAGAAAGATCTTGAGATCAGTACTGAAAGAACAAACATTAACTGACGAGAGCCTGCATACATTCATGTGTGAAGTAGAAGTGTTAATGAATAACCGACCCCTCACTACTGTCTCGGAGGATCCCACAGATCTGGAACCTCTGACACCTAACCAACTGCTGCTGATGAAAACCCAGCCAAACCTGCCCCCTGGACTTTTCAAAAGTGAAGACATCTATGCACGTCGCAGGTGGAAGCAGGTTCAGTGCCTATCAAACCTATTCTGGAAGCGATGGGTGCGAGAATACTTGCCCTTGCTCCAGGAATGGCAAAAATGGTTTCAAGAGAGAAAAAATCTTTCGATTGGAGACATCGATTGATGAGTCTTCTCCAAGAAATTTATGGGTCATGGGAAGAATCACGAAAGTGTTCCCCGACAAAAGGGGACTTGTGAGACGTGTGTTAGTTAAAACTAAGACCAACACTCTGGAAAGACCCATCGACAAGCTGTGCCTCATATATGAAATGGACTGTTAAATGTGTGCGAATATGTTGTGAGATATGCAAATATAAACATCTGAGATAAATATTATACATTTACAAGATTTAAAACGTTTTAGAAGGTTAAGAATGTTTGATTTAATGGCTTTGTCAAAAAAAAAAAAAACACAAATTGTAATTGTCAGTCTCCATGCCTGTCAATTAGGGGCTGCAATGTAAGAGCCATATCGTACTTGTTATGAATTTGTCGTTGTGTTTTTTTTATTTTATTTTACTTGTTGTTATTTCACTTATTCTACCTTGTTCTATTCATTAGTAAAGCATTAAGCATTAATTTTGTTACATAAGCCATAAGCATTAAATTTCTTAGTTATGCATCCATTTTGACAATCGTAAGTTGGTCTGTGATGTCATTCCACTATTACATGCATTTGTATGACTGTCGTATGATAGAAAGTTCAGTTTAGATGCGGAAGGCTACGGAAACACAAGCTTTTGACCCATGAGCTCCCGGTAAGCTAAGAATGTAGATACAGCGTAAGCTGGGAATGTAAGATACAACAACTAGGCTGTTGTAACCGTAAGCTCCCGTAAGTAGAGTAGTGAATATTGTGAGTGTTACAAAATGCGCAGATGCAGTGAGTAAATTGATTAATCATCACTCTGATTGGCACAAGTTAAAAAAATCCGTTGCCTGGATCCTTCGCATCAGAGACATGCTCAAACAAAAAACAGAAAGGGTTAAAACACAAGTAGATAACCCAAAGACAGAAAATCACAAGTCTCTAACAGTTCAAGACCTAACAAGGGCAGAAAACGAAATCATTAAATTTACTCAAAGATAAAAATTTAAGGAAGAAATTCTCACATTGCAAAAGGGTAAAGCAGCAGCAGAATTCAAACAGGGAATTCCCACACAGCAAAAACGCAAGGCATCTGCAAAAAGAAACAGTTGCTTGTCCAAACTGGACCCAGTACTACATGATGGATTGCTGAGAGTCGGAGGACGTCTCGGCAGGTCCGCAATGCCAGAGCACGTTAAACACCCAGTCATTGTACCTAAAGACTCACACATTGTAACATTAATATTAAGAGAAGTTCATGAAAAGATTGGACACAGTGGCAGAAATTACATGCTGTCAGAATTGCGGCAGAAATACTGGATTCCGACTGCTAACTCACTCGTAAGACAGTTTCTCTCCAGGTGTGTGATATGCAGAAAGTCTAGAGCTAAAGCATGTGAGCACATAATGTCAGAATTGCCAATCGACAGAATAATACCAGACCACCCACCCTTCACTATTGTGGGGAGTAGACTACTTCGGACCCTTCGAGGTCAAACGTGGCAGAAGTAACGTTAAAAGAAATGGCGTACTTTTCACTTGTTTGACAACAAGAGCCGTGCACATTGAAATCGCTCATTCGTTGGACACAGACTCTTGTGTGAATGCCATGCGACGCTTTATAAGCAGGAGAGGTCAGGTGTCAGTTATGAGAAGTGACAATGGAACAAAGTTCATAGGTGCTGAGACTGAACTGCGCGAGGCTATTCAGCAATGGAATCAGTCACGAATTGAAAGCTTCCTCACTCAAAGGAACATATAGTGGACATTTAACCCGCCCTCTGGATCTCACTTTGGCGGAATATAGGAAAGACAGATCAGGTCAGTTAGAAAGATCTTGAGATCAGTACTGAAAGAACAAACATTAACTGACGAGAGCCTGCATACATTCATGTGTGAAGTAGAAGCGATAATGAATAACCGACCCCTCACTACTGTCTCGGAGGATCCCACAGATCTGGAACCTCTGACACCTAACCACCTGCTGCTGATGAAAACCCAGCCAAACCTGCCCCCTGGACTTTTCAAAAGTGAAGACATCTATGCACGTCGCAGATGGAAGCAGGTTCAGTACCTATCAGACATATTCTGGAAGCGATGGGTGCGAGAATACTTGCCCTTGCTCCAGGAACGGCAAAAATGGTTTCAAGAGAGAAAAAACCTTTCGATTGGAGACATAGTTTTAATAATGAAGGCGATGTCCGATGAAGTAATATGCTCTGGTCCCATCCCAATGAGACGTGGCGACATAGCTTACAGCAGGTTATGGTCGCTGAACCGCTGGATGTCCAGGTGGTGCTCCAAAAATAATGTGGGCTTCATAGATGGAAGACCTTTGAGGGCAAAGCTGGCCTGTTAGGGCGGGACGGTGTCCATCCCACTCGGGAAGGTGCTGCTCTCATTTCCTGTAGTATAGCTCATAGTCTCAGTAGAGGCCTAGTTAATCAGTGACAATCCAGAGCCCAGGCCAGGGAGCAGACAGACAGGCTAAACCAACCGTCTGCTAGCTGCATAGAGTCGTCACTCAGGGTTCACCTTATTGAGACTGTGTCTGTTCCCCGATCTAAGCAAAAATGTAGAAAGACTCAGAAAGTCTGTTTCAATAATCTAATTAACATAAAGACCACAAACTCCGATCATACTGAATGCGCAGCCGGCACCTCTGATCTGAAGCTAGGATTGTTAAATATTAGATCTCTCGCATCAAAAGTCGTTATTGTTAATGAAATTATCAGAGATCAGGCGTTTAATATACTCTGTTTAACTGAAACATGGGTTAAACAGGATGAGTATGTAGCTCTAAATGAAGCTAGTCCTCCTGGATACAGCTACATACACCAGCCTCGGTTAACTGGTAGAGGAGGAGGCGTCGCAGTTATTCATAATGATAATCTGTCTATCGTACAAAAACACGGACACAAATTTAACTCATTTCAAATTCTCTATAGTAACATAAGTGTATTTAAGTATATTAAATCAGCTCAGTCGATTCCACTAATTATAATTTACAGACCTCCAGGGCTGAAAATTCAATTCTGAATTTCTTAGTGAATTTGCAGATTTCATCTCAGACCTGGTCGTTTCTGTAGACAAAGTGTTAATTGCTGGAGATTTTAACATTCATTTTGAGAATCCAGAAGACCCTCTGAGAACATAATTTATATCCATACTGGACTCCGTAGGCGTAAATCAGTGTGTAGTAGGACCCACTCATAAAGCAGGTCACACTTTAGATTTAGTAATATTCTTCGGATTAATTATAAGAAATGTATTCACAATTCCACTGTCTGAAATTATCTCAGATCACTATCTTGTCTCCATTCAAGTGTGTCACAGTGATAATGTACGCACAGCACCGCTCTACCGTATTAAACGTACATTCACATCAACTACCACACAGAGTTTTATCAGTAATCTCCCAGAGTTGCCAACTTCGATTAGGCCACCGTCTGACCCCACAGAACTTGATCAGGCGACTGAATATTTAGAGTCGACACTTCGTTGTACCTTAGATAATGTAGCTCCAGCTAAAAGAAAAATTATTAGAGATAAGAAACTCGCTCCCTGGTATAACGATCACACACGCACTTTAAAACAGACTGCTCGGAAATTAGAGCGTAAATGGCGTCAAACTAAATTGTTGGTATTTCAAATAGCATGGAAAGAGAGCATCCTGAACTATAGGAAAGCTCTTAGTGTAGCTAGATCAACGTATCTCTCCACTCTTATAGAAGAAAATAAAAATAATCCTAGATTTTTATTTAATACCGTAGCCAAATTAACCAGAAATAAGACCACTACAGAAATCTCCACAACAACATCATGCAATAGTGAGGACTTCATGAACTTTTTTAATAATAAAATTGTAAATATCAGGCATAAAATTGAGGCTTTGAAACCAAACAATGTAATTGATACAGATGTTAACCTAGCCATGTCAGATTCAAACCTAGAATACTTTACTCCTCTTGAAGAGAATGAACTAACTTCACTCATCTCTTCTGCAAATTCATCAACCTGTATATTAGATCCTATACCGACACATTTTCTTAAACAGATAGTACCAGTAATAACAGAACCGCTGTTGAGAATAATTAATTCCTCACTCAGCATTGGTTATGTTCCAAAATCTTTTAAAGTAGCAGTTATTAAACCAATAATTAAGAAACCTGACCTCGACCCCTGTCAGCTGTCCAATTACAGGCCAATATCAAACCTCCCCTTTATCTCTAAGATTCTGGAAAAGATAGTAGCGGAGCAGCTATGCTCATATCTACATAGAAATGGCATACATGAACTGTATCAGTCAGGATTTAGGCCTCATCACAGCACAGAAACAGCACTCGTGAAAGTAGTAAATGACCTCCTATTGGCCTCTGATCAGGGTTGTGTAACTATGCTTGTATTACTCGACCTCAGTGCAGCTTTTGACACTATTGATCATGCTATTCTTCTTCACAGATTAGAAAATGTAGTAGGAATTAAGGGTACAGCCCTCTCCTGGCTCAGATCCTATTTGACCGATCGTTATCAGTATGTGTAGACTTAAATGGTGATTATTCTGCATGTTCTCTAGTGGAGTTTGACGTTCCGCAGGGTTCAGTTTTAGGCCCACTGCTTTTTTTCCTTTACATGCTTCCTCTGGGCAACATAATCCGTAAGCATGGTATTAGTTTTCATTGTTATGCTGACGACACACAGCTATACGTCTCAACAAAACCTGATGAGAAAAACCATCTTACTAAAGTTGAGCAATGTGTGCAGGACATAAGAAATTGGATGCTAATTAACTTCCTTCTGCTTAATCCGGATAAGACAGAAGTTCTAGTCATAGGACCGCATACAGCTAGAAGTAAAATCTTAGATCACACCGTAACTTTAGATGGCCTTTCTGCTCCGTCAAGTGCAACAGTAAAAGACCTCGGCGTGATTATAGATTCCAGCCTTTCATTTGAAGCTCATGTAGATAATATCACCAGGATAGCATTCTTTCACCTCAGAAATATCGCCAAAATAAGAAATATATTGTCGCTAAACGATGCAGAAAAACTAGTTCATGCTTTTATCACTTCTAGGTTGGACTATTGTAATGCCTTACTGTCTGGTTGTTCAGTTAGGTGCATAAACAAGCTTCAGCTAGTCCAGAATGCAGCAGCGAGAGTCCTCACTAGAACCAGAAGATATGAGCACATCACCCCTATCCTATCTTCACTGCATTGGCTCCCTGTGAAATTTCGCATTGATTTTAAAATACTACTCTTGACATATAAGGCATTAAATGGTCTCGCCCCGCAGTATCTGAGCGAACTGCTAGTGTCTTACGATCCGCCACGCCTACTTCGGTCAAAGGATGCAGGCTGCTTATCATTACCGCGTATTATGAAAACTACAGCTGGGGGCAGAGCTTTTTCTTACAAAGCCCCAAAATTATGGAATAGTCTTCCAAATAGTGTTCGGGACTCAGACACAGTCTCAGTGTTTAAGTCTAGGCTCAAAACCTATTTATTTAGCCAAGCATTTTTATAAATAGATTTGCCATAAGGTAAAGGAGCAGATCTGGGGGACTCATGGACGTAGAGTATTATGGTGAACTGGTATGTTTACAGTGGGAGCCACGTCAAACAGCCGCCTGGAGCATGACGGCTCCGTGGCAGTTCCATGAAGGGTTAACGCAGGCTTCGTGCATGGAATGTGATCCCCCGCGATGACGCAGTTAACGATGCCCCGCCCCATAAACGCCCCCACGCGCTTTCTAAAAAGATGGTTGCTATGCCGTATAATTCCGCCAGATGGAGCATTGACTGGCACAGTTAACTGCAGTGTCCAGGAAGCCCAATACCGTATCTTTAATATACAGACAGTTCTTGCATTGTCAACATAGTTTCATAAATAGATGAAAAAACAACAACAACAAACCGATTAATAAAACAGATTTGTTAAATCACTCAATACACAACCCATGATGATTATGCTATTTATTATTTAATAATGAATTAATAAAATTAGTTAGTGAAATATTTTTTAAGACATCCTGAAATGATCCTTAAAGACACGGTATCGGTCTATACCGATCATTGTAGGTACGGAATAAAAACGCAGGCTATGTACAGTATTTTACATTACTGTGTATTTTACCTAGTTCCATTTAATATACTGATAGATAATATTTTGCTGCAAAGTAAAGCTCAAAATGTAACGTCTGCTTGGGTTTGTTTTCGTTATATTTTTGATGATGTTTTCGCTGATTTTTTTTCACTGATAGTCTACAAGTGGCATAAGAAAGCCAATTAATGGCGCATGCAACCTGGAACAAATATCTGCCCATATGGATCAGTATTTCTTTAGTCATTTAATCATGCATAATGCTCCCCCGTCAAAAAATCTGATGGGGCATTAATCACTTATCACAACCGTGAATGGATGCGGCAGCAGAGACACATTAAATCCCCATAAACACTTGGAAACAATAGTAAAAAAGTTCCAGAGGGTTAGCGCCTGTTATACTAATGTATTTTTACAGATTTTTTTTTTTACTGCTTATATTTCGTTGGTTTTTACGCAATTTCATATGTGTGTGTGCGCACGAGAGAGAGAGAGGATACTCTGACAAGAGCAAATTCCGTGTGGCTCCCGTGGCGCAATCGGTTAGCGCGTGACACTTATAAAGCGGTCCAGGTGAAGCAATGCCGAGTTCGAGCCTCACCTAAAGAACCCAAAGCATTTTACTGCATATCGCACTGTGTATGTGACAAATCAAATTTTACTTTGAAAGTAAAGCTTAAAATGTAACTTCTGCTTTGGTTTGTTTTCGTTATATTTTTGATGTTTTCGCTGAAAGTCAAATTGGCATAACAAATTGATTAATGGCGCATAATATCTGGAACAAATATCTGTCCATACGGATCAGTGTGTCATTAATCATTTAACCAGCATAATGTCCCACATTAAAGATCTGATGGGGCACAAATCACTTATCACAACGGTGTATAGATGCAGCAGCAGAGACAGATTTAATCCCCATAAACATTCACACTTGAAAACAAAACTAACAGAAGTAAACAGTTCTAGAGTGTTAGTGCCTGTTATCACAGGACAGGAATCACCTACAGGATACTACTGTATTTTACTGCTCATATTTTTTACCCTAGTTTCATTTGGTTTTACGCGATTTCATGTATTATTTGTGTGTGTCTGTGTGTGTACAGTGTGTTTGTGTGTGAGTGCGAGAGATAGCGAGCGCGAGCGCGTGCGCGAGAGAGGGCTTACATGGTGATTTGTCCAAGGTTACTAAAACCTGGCTCACTACCTATAAAAAATATTTCAATTTAACTCATGGGTCTCAATCACAGATGACACGACAAATTATATACTCTGAAACGTTCATTTGAACATTTAAAAATATATACAAAAACACGAATACTAATGTTATCATGGTGTAAATTATTAACATTAGGTTAGGTCCTGCCCTTAATTAATTCATATTATAATTACTTTTACATAGTATAGTTACTGGACTGACATGACCAAAAACTAGCTATTTCATTTAGCCTTTCTAAAATCAACCCGTATATCATTTATAATCAGAAAATAAACCTTATATAAACCTTTCAGTTTTGTAAATATTTTAGTTATAGTGTGTTAAGTCTTATTTTAGGTTAAACGTTTTTGAGAATTTGACCATCCAGCTTAGATAAATGTTATGTCATTGATTGATAAAATCTGGATTAAGGATATTTTATTATATAATTATATATATATTTATTTTTTAGTTTCCCCCTGAGGGATTGCCACCTTATTGTGGTCAGGGGGTTTGCGTGCCTCAAAACAATTCAGCAAATACAATACTGTTACTATACAGTAAGGCCAGGTAAAAACAGTGCTCGAACATGATGCCCCCCTCCCCCCACCCCGTGTTGTCTGGTCTAGAACGTCCCTGCCTCTGACCGTCTTTTGTCTTGTAAATGAGTATTCTCACTCACCTTCCAATCCCTCCAGCGCACACTCTGTTTGTACTGTAAACTGTAACTGTGTTTGCTAGGGCACTTGGTTATACACAGTACTTTAATGTATGGAACACTTACTTAACTTACTGGGTTGGTTTAAACATCGCTTATTACCTTATTCAGCAAAATAAATTCATTATTAACGTATTGAAGTATTTTAGTTAAGGACAAAAACTGTGCTTGTGTTTAGAACTGCTGAACAGCCGAAAACACACACACACACCCATCCCCCCACCAAAAACAGACACACACAGAGCAATTAACACCATGTCCTACTCAGGAGTGGAAGGTGAGACACCGCAATGGAGAATACCAAGTTTGTCGTTGCTCTTTTGGAGTTCTTAAAACCCAAAACATTTATTTATACTGAGAAAAAATTATTATGGGTCACATAATCACAAACACAAATACATATAATCAAGTGTTTAACTGGTTTCATTTGTTTCTATGATCAATAATTATTATTATTATTATTTTCAGCCCAACTCTTTGACTATTTAAAACAAAGTTCTGTCCCATTTTTTGCCCATTGAAGTTGTTGGTTCAACTAAACAATTTTTAAATACCCAAACAATCCCCCAAAATTAAAACACGCAAACATGACTTTATCAATTCAATTTATTCTTCCAAAACTAGTCAAAGTTAAAACAATAATTTATATAAAACAGATGAATACATGTTGTCTATTTGCTTAAAGTTCATTAAACTACCCGGATACACCAGCTGCTTATAAGTCTCTATCTATAGTCCTTTTACATTAAAATATTAATTTTTCAAATATCAAAACTATTAAACATGGAACAGTTCAAGTCTTTGTTTCCCCCAAAGTACTGTATCAGACATTTTGCAGTTCTATGTTCAGAATATACAGTAGACCTGATCAAACATCATTCTAAAGCTGTCGGACATCATGTGACATCATCCCTCCTACAGCTCCCTCAACAGCTTGTTCAGGCTCCTCCATTCCTGTAGCTCCAAAAGTCCAGCCGTCAGCCGTCTGACCCCCCAATCCTCCACAGCGGAGCTCTGCTTAAAGACAACAGGAGAATTTAGTCAAGACAAAGATAAATAAACTTTACAGAACATATAGTTCTAATAAAAATAAAATATATTAATAAACCTATTTACCACAGAGTGTGTAAAATACTGTTTTGGGGATTCTGTAATGTAAATAAACTGCCTGTGCTAATGTTATCCAGTGAACAGTGTTAGTGTTAACCAGTGACTGACTGTATTATCGTCTGCATTAAATTAACCGAGAATTTACTTAATGCGCTTCTCATACAAATAAGTTAAGCGATATAACACTCGTATATGAGCATTAGTTCATCTCTGAAGCCAAACTATAACTTACTGAAGCCCCTCACACACACACACACACACACACACCTCCCCCCCCCACACACACCTCCCCCCTCCTCCTCCTCCTCCTTAACTGATAAACACTTTAGTGTTGTTGTTCAGCTCTTTAACTAAGCGCTCGCGCTACCGCGGAAAGTCCCGGACAAAGTGTGTAAAATATAAACCGGGTTATGAGCGTTACTAGCTCCTGTACAGCTCCCCTCAGTCTGTGTCCCTCATCAACTGCATCACATTATATTACAGTCACAGAAATAACCTGCAGATTAACTCTTAACCAGAGAATAAATAAGCGCTGAATTTATCCAGACAACACGCGGTGAGATTCTCTCAGTATTTACAGAGAACACAAACACTCTTCATCGGGTAGTGCAGCTCTTGTAATAGGGACATTAATAGTATTGTCGAAGCTTGAGCATGTTTTTGAGTTAAAGTGGAGTGACATTGTGAGTGTGTGACACTGACAGTAAGCTGTAATATTAACTCCAGACTTGGTAAACAGATCATTAAGTTCTCTAAAGTCACATCTGACCGCTGCTGGTGCTGCCAGTGATATTTAAAACAGCCAATAAAAAACTAAACTGGGAAATAAACTGTAAACTACCCCAAACACATTTTATAAAATAAAACATCACTTACCACGAATAGTCCGTTAAGCCGCCATCTTCATCTCTGTAGTTTGGTAGCGTCAGTTCGGCGGGGGTGGAGGCGGGTTGTTAAAATCACGTGATTGCAACTCAGCGCAGCTGGCTTGTTTTAACGTGTTATTGAGAACGAAGCGCCATCTAGTGGTGGCACCAGGTAAATGAATAAATAGGGCTTGAATGGGCGTGTTTACTGTGAAATCTTGACACGCCTTTCGGCCAGAAAAGGGAGGGGGGATTACGGCGTGCAAAGGCCATTCACACGCCATTCACACTTCAGCCACACTGTCGCGGCTATTTGGCGTGGCTCCCACTGTAGATGCTGTCTTCCTCAGTCTCATTTGATCACTCAGGTTTGTTGACGGTGAGGTGATTGTTTGCTTTACATCTCAGGGAGCCCTCATGTTTGTGTTTCCTTCTGGCTCTCCCTTTTAGTTATGCTGTCATAGTTAGTCCTGCCGGAGTCCCTGCTTGCACTCTACAGTAAATATACATTCACATTAGACATTGTGACTGTGACCATACCTAATTGCAATCTCTCCTCCTCTTCTCTTCCTCCCCCTCTTTCTCTTTCCTCTCTCCCCCTGTCTCCCCCTTTCACTCTTTCTCTCTCTGTCGAGCTACACATGTGGTTCCTGAGCTGCCAGTGATCCAGACTCCCTCTGCCCTCCGGACCTGTCTGATCCATCCTGGTGCCCGGTTTCTGGTTGGAGGTCTCATCGCATGGATGCCCCGTGTGTCTCTTTAGGATGCGCCTGGTGTCTGGGGATGATTCTATCTACTTAGAAGATGGTTCTGGCCTCGACTGGTGTTGTCAGCTGTTCCTCTGAGGACTTGACAATTCGATAGTTCAGGACTGGAACTTTCTACAAGACTATCTGAGTCTCGAATAACTACTGGACTCCATTTTACATAAACTATTATAACATCAATTAACATCAACAATTATAGCTGAACCTAACACTGTATAAATGCAGATCATTTCCTGCTATCTGTTTCACCCAGATGAGGATGGGTTCCCTGTCGAGTCTGGTTCCTCTCAAGGTTTCTTCCTATTACCATCTCAGGGAGTTTTTCCTTGCCACTGTCGCCCTCGGGCTTGCTCGCCAGGGAATATCTGAACATTTTATTCATACACATTCACATTCCATACAAACTTAAATAATTCTTTTGATTGTGTAAAGCTGTTTTGAGACAATGTCAATTGTTAAAAGCGCTATACAAATAAAACTGAATTGAATTGAATTGAATAATTGATGAGTCTTCTCCAAGAAATTTATGGGTCATGGGAAGAATCACGAAAGTGTTCCCCGACAAAAGGGGACTTGTGAGACGTGTGTTAGTTAAAACTAAGACCAACACTCTGGAAAGACCCATCGACAAGCTGTGCCTCATATATGAAATGGACTGTTAAATGTGTGCAAATATGTTGTGAGATATGCAAATATAAACATCTGAGATAAATATTATACATTTACAAGAGTTAAAACGTTTTAGAAGGTTAAGAATGTTTGATTTAATGGCTTTGTCAAAAAAAAAAAAAAACCACAAATTGTAATTGTCAGTCTCCATGCCTGTCAATTAGGGGCTGCAATGTAAGAGCCATATCGTACTTGTTATGAATTTGTTGTGTTTATTTTATTTTATTTTACTTGTTGTTATTTCACTCATTCTACCTTGTTCTATTCATTAGTAAAGCATTAATGATGATTAATTAGATGCGGAAGGCTACGGAAACACAAGCTTTTGACCGTCAGCTCCCGGTAAGCTAAGAATGTAGAAACAGAGTAAGCCGGGAATGTAAGATACAACAACTAGGTTGTTGTAACCGTAAGCTCCCGTAAGTAGAGATATACAACAAGAGTGTTGTTATATACGTAAGCTAAGACTGTAATTTATAAGATACAGCAAATAGGTTGTTGTAAAAGTCAGAGATTTGCAAGATGCAGCACCTGGTGTCTGTAATCACAGTGGATTTACTCAAGACGACTGTATGAAGTGTTGATTCTTTGATGCTGACAAAATAAACTACAAGAGAAAGAGATCGGACTTCTGTTGTGTGAGTGAAACTTTAAACCAAAGCTATGCGTCAAAACTGGTGAAATAATATGACCGCATCTACACCGCCTCTCCGACCGCGTCTTCTACGGTGCTTTCTGCCTATTAGCAGATAGACAGGGTGTCTCAGAAAAGGAGAGATTGGTGTCAAAAGTGGCGGTGGCAGTTTAAAGGACTGGGCATTTGGAAGCCCAATTGATGCAAAACGCAACTCCAGCAATGTTATCTGCATAACAATGGTATGGAACGCCATGTAGGGTTATGACCAAACTTTTAGGTAGGAAGAAAACCATTGCCATGCAATGCCATGAATTCTAAGGTAAGGAAGGATGGACATAAATGCTGCTGAGAAGACTAGTTGGATGAGGCCAGATGACAGTTTGGCATGGAACTTCTTAGTGATGGACAGAAAAGCAGTCTCTGTGGAATGTGCTGCATTGAATCTAGATTGGTTAGGATCGTTGAGGTTATTTTGTGAGAGATACAGAGACATACAATATGATTGTATAAAGAAGCAATTGATTCCATCCGGCTCGATTCCCGTCTGTGTGCATGTTCTTCCCGTGCTTGGTTGGTTTCCTCTGGGTTCTCCGGTTTCCTCCCACAGTGCAAAGATATGTAGGTTAGGCTAATTGGCATTCCCAAAATTGCCCGTAGTGTGTGAATGAGTTTGTGTTTGTGTGTATTAGAGCTGAAATGATTCCTTCGAGTAATTCAATTACAAATAATGATTGAAGCAAAATCTTCTGCCTCGAAGCTTCTTTAATTAATTTTAAAAGCTTGCGTTATGTTTTTGCATAATTATTAGTTTGCCATGACACAGCGTGCTTCCGGATGCAAGCCGCCAGTAAACACTGACGAAAAAGAAGCACTTACATCACCCACAAAGCGGAAGGAGACGCAAACAGTTAGCTGTGTATTGATTTGAGGGAGCATTCTGTTGTGGGCTGCAAAATGGAAAGGAGCGATAAAAATATCAGCGAGCCAAGAGATGAAGAAACCAGCAAGAGAAAACAACAAAAATTGTTAGAAAAGACTTTTGTTAGCGGCACGGTGGTGTAGTGGTTGCCTTGTTCTGTTGCCTTGCACCTCCAGGGTCCAGGTTCAATTCCTGGGCCAGGCTTGATTCCCGGCTCTGTGTGCATGGAGACCGCATGTTCTCCCTGTGCGTGGTGGGTTTCCTGAATACTGGATAAAGCGGTATACTGTAGAAGGTGAGTGAGTGAGTGATTCCATCTGATAACTGCTGATATTCAGGCTTCCTAAATGTAGCAGAAACATGACCAGATGCAATGGAAAGGTTGATGATTATTGTGATGAAGAAGAGGAAGTCTTGTGTGATGGCTTTGAGTGTTGTGAGAGGGATTAGATCCAATGGACAGATGCTGGAATTGGATGATGAGTTAATGTGCTGGATATCTTCTGTTGTCAGTTTGAAAAAAAAAATCTAGTTAAGGAGAAGAGGAGTCCTGAAATTGTTCTGCAGGGTTTGGGGTGGGATTGATGATCTGGATTTTTTAAATCTTCAGATTATAAAAGGAGGCAGAGTGAGTACTGAGGAGCAGACACTTCCCTTCTCACCCTGATGTGTTGTGTTAAGTGCGTTGTATAAAGTGCTTGTTGTATTGTGGAAAAGCTTTCCAATATGTTTACTATTAAACATAGACGTCATTTCTACATTTTTATGTTACAATTACATTTTTCATGATTTTTAAGTATCAGAAGAATTATTGCATTCATCTGTAATGAGTACTGAATGAACATCTGCATTCATCTGAATGAATGAAACTGCATTATTCTTGTATATTTGCTGTTAATTCCTTAATCACATTTTTGAAAACATTATCTATTACCTAATGTAAAAAGTAATTTATACCATTTTTAGATAGATAGGTAGATAGATAGATGTGCATATTTTTATACTGATCTTGCATCCTTTTCAAACAAATTGTGAATAAAAACTGAATGCAATGATGTGGAGATGGCAAATGTCAATATTTTATTCAGAATAGAACATAGATGACAGATCAAAAGTTTAATCTGAGAAAATGTATAATTTTAAAGGAAAAATATGTTGATTCCAAATTTCACGGTGTCAACAAATCCCAAAAAAGTTGGGACAAGTAGCAATAAGAGGCTGGAAAAAGTAAATTTGAGCATAACAAAGAGCTGGAAGACCAATTAACAGTAATTAGGTTAATTGGCAACATGATTGGGTATAAAAAGAGCTTCTCAGAGTGGCAGTGTCTCTCAGAAGCCAAGATGGGTAGAGGATCACCAATTCCCACAATGTTGCGCAGAACGATAGTGGAGCAATATCAGAAAGGTGTTACCCAGAGAAAAATTGCAAAGACTTTGCAGTTATCATCATCAACTGTGCATAATATCATCCGAAGATTCTGAGAATCTGGAACAATCTCTGTGCGTAAGGGTCAAGGGCCTAAAACCATACTGGATGCCCGTGATCTCCGGGCCCTTAAACGACACTGCACCGCAAACAGGAATGCTACTGTAAAGGAAATCACAGAATGGGCTCAGGAATACTTCCAGAAACCATTGTCAGTGAACACAATCCACCGTGCCATCCGCCGTTGCCAGCTGAAACTCTACAGTGCAAAGAAGAAGCCATTTCTAAGCAAGATCCACAAGCACAGGTGTTTTCATTGGGCCAAGGATCATTTAAAATGGAGTGTGGCAAAATGGAAGACTGTTCTGTGGTCAGACGAGTCACGATTCAAAGTTCTTGTTGGAAATGTGGGACGCCATGTCATCCGGACAAGCACAACCCAAGTTGTTATCAACGCTCAGTTCAGAAGCCTGCATCTCTGATGGTATGGGGTTGCATGAGTGCGTGTGGCATGAGCAGCTTGCATGTCTGGAAAGATGCAGAAAAATATATTCAGGTTCTAGAACAACATATGCACCCATCCAGACGTCATCTCTTTCAGGGAAGACCCTGCATTTTTCAAGAAGATAATGCCAGACCATATTCTGCATCAATCACAACATCATGGCTGTGTAGGAGAAGGATCCGGGTACTGAAATGGCCAGTCTGCAGTCCAGATCTTTCCCCTACAGAGAACATTTGGCGCATCATAAAGAGGAAGGTGCGACAGAGAAGGCCCAAGACGATTGAACAGTTAAAGGCCTGTATTAGACAAGAATGGGAGAGCATTCCTATTTCTAAACTTGAGAAACTGGTCTCCTCAGTCCCCAGATGTCTGTTGAGTGTTGTAAGAAGAAGGGGAGATGCCACACAGTGGTGAAAATGGCCTTGTCCCAACTTTTTTGGGATTTGTTGACACCATGACATTTTGATTCACCATATTTTTCCCTTAAAATGATACATTTTCTCAGTTTAAACTTTTGTTCCGTGATTTATGTTCTATTCTGAATAAAATATTGACATTTGCCATCTCCACATCATTGCATTCAGTTTTTATTCACAATTTGTTTAGTTTCCCAACTTTTTTGGAATCCGGTTTGTATTTGTATGAACACTAAAAGAGTCAACACCATAAGACATAAACTAAAAATGTAGGGAGGCTCAAAATCAAAAGTACCAGTCAGTATCTGGTGTGGCCACCAGCTGATTGAAGTACTGCAGTGCATCTCCTCCTCAAGGACTGGACCAGATTTATCCGCTATTGCGGATAGTCTGAGCACTGATTGAGGGATTGTGTGTTCCTGGTGTGACTCGGGCAGTTGTTGTGGCCATCCTGTACCTGTCACGCAGGTGTGATATTCGGATGTACCCATCCTGTGCAGGTGTTGTTACACGTGGTCTTCCACTGTGAGGATGATCAGCTGTCCTTCCTGTCTCCCTGTAGCGCTGTCTTAGGCGTCTCACAATGTGGACATGGCAATTTATTGCCCTAGCCACATCAGCAGTCCTCATGCCTAATGCACCAGGGGTCAGGGCCAGGGGTAGCTCAGTGGTTAAGGCATTGGACTACAGTTCGGAAGATCCCAGGTTCAAACCCCACAACTACCAAGTTGCCTCTGTTGGGCCCTTGAGCAAGGCCCTTAACCCTTAACTGCTCAGATGTGTAATGAGATCTGGATAAGATTAGTAAATGTAAATGTTAGTAAAAATGTAAATGTAATGCACGTTCACGCAGATGTGTAGGGACACTGGGCATCTTTCTTTGGGTGTTTTTCACAGTCGGTAGACCAGTCTCTTTAGTGTCCTGCGTTTTTAGAACTGTGACCTTAAATGCCTACTTTCTGTAAGCTGTTAAGGTCTTAACAACCATTCCACAGGTGCATGTTAATCAATTGATTGTGGTTAATTGAACATGCATGGAAAACATTGTTTAAACTCTTTACAATGAAAATCTGTAAAGTTATTTGGATTTGTACAACATTATTGTTGAAATACACAGTCCTAAAAAAGGGACGTTTCTTTTTTTGCTGACTATATATTTCTCAAAGATAATTTGTTATTCACATTTATATTTTTACTTGTATCTCATAAAAAAAAAAAACAATAAATAAAATTGCACTGGCTTTTTTCAGCCGGTGCCTACACTTTTATGAAATCATTAAAAATTTAATAGAAAATGACAGCTTGAAGAAAATGTGTAGTTTGAAAGGACTTCCTTCTTTTTCTTTTCTAACATAACTTTTTTGTTAATGCTGCTTGTCTAACTCAATACATAATAAAATCTCTGTTCATTGAGTCAAGATGATAGTATCAGAAGCATCTTAGTTCTTTGGAAGTAAACAGGACATCCTTAATATTCTCTATGAAGTGGGATCAGAGAGAGAACAAGCATACATGATAAATAAAGCTGCACATACCCCTACTGATGCAACAAGAAAGCAAGAGGTTTGAGCTTTGTGTTTGAGCTAATTGCAAAAATCCATGGGATAGAAAGTGGCAAAACCTGTTATTGATGTGAATAAGGAATTAAATTGGCTCATGTTCTACTTTTTCAGACTCATGACTTGCTAAGAAAATATTGTGCAATTTAATAAGAGCTAGATGCTGTTCCAGCAAGATAGCTTAAAAAGTCTTAGTGGTAGAGCATCAGTTTTTGTCCTTTCTTATGAAGGACACAACAGCATCTCTCTTGAGACCATTAATTGACAATTGATACTAAAGATTATCATGTTGTGTAGCCTATTTAGTTCATATTCAATATTCACACCATGCAGAATATGAACACATCTGTAGCGCGGCCACATAAAGGGACATTTTTATATACAGGGAATGATTGAAGAGCTAATGCTGCTCACCTGTAGACTATGATGTGCCCTAGCGGTTTGATATTTTCCCCTTTTGACAGTGTTGGTCACCGGGCAAGCTCCCACGCGCATGCGCGATCGCGACGCGATGGAACCCGGATGTGAACCTGATCACGTGTGCCGGCATAAAGCCGGAACCAGCAAGGAAGCTGGTACGGAGAGATTACCACAACGCGCTGTTTGTTTGAGAGTGAGATTGTTTGTTGCTTCCTATCGGATGATCGCCTTTGTTTGGATTTATCTCTTGGACACTCACAATACACCTCTCATTCCGTTACTCGAGCTCCCAGAGTTGATATCTATCCTGGTGAGGCCGAGAATAATCTCTCCAATTCATCTTGACATACCCGCAATACAATACCCCCTGGACTTCCACTCATACACACACACACACACCCCTGCATACATCACACACATTGTTTATATTTGTATTATATTTGTATATATTGGTTTCGGTGCACCTTGTTTGTTTGTTTGTTTGTTTTGTATAATACACTTTGGTTTATTTCACTACTTGCTCGTGTGTTGCGTCGTATATTGTCCCGCCGCGGTTGCGCAATACCAGAAGTGTTGTTTAACAGCTCATATCTAGATTCCCGAATCCGTATTTTTGTAACTAAAGGTTTAAAATAATCTTTTAAACAGATATGCTTTGTTTAATAGTGTGAGGGTTGCCCACTAGAGGGCAGTGTTTATTAGTTTGTAGTTTTGTTCCTAGACTCAGTTTCCCAGAAGCCTCCTCAGTCAGGTGACATGGATGCTCACCTGAACTGAGGAGGCTCATTAGCATTGTTAAAAATACCTGTTTGTTCTGGGAAACTGAGTCGAGCATTAATTTCTGTTCTGTTATGTGGGTTTTGGTTTCTTGTTTTAGTTTGGTTTGATTATAGTTGGCATTTAGTTTCTGGAGATCTTTAAGTTAAGTTTGTATTTGCTTTGATTTAGTTTATGTCTTTGTCTCTTAGCAGGATTAGCCTCTAGGAGAATTAGCCTTTTGTGTTTACCCTTTTGTGTAAGTAACCCCCATTGCATGTTTAGTTATTAGTCTGTTTAAATACTAATGAGGGTGATACTAACATGTTTAGATCTTAGCCTGTCTAGTCTTCGTTTATGTCTAGTCTGATTAGCTCTTAGTCTGTTTAGGTACTAACATCTTTAGCCACTAACCTTTAGAGTTCTTAGTCTGTTTCATACCTAGTCTGCTGTGCACCTTGTCTGTTCATTCCCTTGGGTCTCAGGCTACTGGCCTGTTTAGCCATTAGTCTGATTAGCTATAAGCTAGCTTAGCAGCTAATCTGCAGCACAGCCAGTAGACCTAGCCAAGCCTGTCTTGTTTGTTTATCCCTTGCATGTGTAGTCCCTTGTGTTTAGTCCTCTAGTCTGTTTAGTGCGTCTTGTCTCATCCAGTTTGTATCCCCATGTCTGTATTGTCTATTAGTTGTGCAATCCCTAGTCTAATGTCTAAATGTTTGAGTTCTGCTTATATTATGCTCCAAGTTTAAGCCAACTTCCTTAGTTCATATTTTGTTCATGCTTGTTTGGTTTATATTATTATTAAAAGACTTTTGTTTCACTGCATCCCCTCTGCGTCTATGCCTCAACACCTTGTCCACAGTCCAACATCATAGCAGAACGTGACAAATAGTCTGTGATGTGTGATAAATTTAGGATCTCACATAATGGGCTACTTCACTTTGATTGTGCATGTAGCAAGATAACACTCAAGAAATTGTGGCATTATTTTCCATCTTTAAATTTAGAGGAGCAAATAAAAGTTCTACTGTTTTACCAAAATGTCAGTAGGTTGATTGGCTGTAAATTTAAATATGTTTAATTTTCAAATAAATTGGTTTAAATGTCTGTGCATGGTGCCCTACAGTGGCCCATCCAGGATGTATTTCCTCCTCAAAGCCAGTGATTTTGGGATAACCCTTACAAGGATACAATGGTTACTCAAGTTATTCAGCATTCAGCCATACTGTACATATGTATTATAAATGTGATAGATCTGGTAACTATATCAATTTTATTTATAAAGGGACGTTTTACTACACAGATACAAAGTCCAGAGCATAATCTCTTTCAATTAGTTAGTCATATGCAATACCACATGAGCTGTTTATTGTGAGCAAGACCTGACCCAGTTCCACATTTATAATTTTTCGTCTCCACAGCAAAGTAAATTAAGTGCTACAGTATGTTTCGCTTTCATTATATTTTCCCTTCACTATGATAATGGGTCAATCTGACAAGAATAGGTTAGTAATTTGTGGATTGCAAGTGTTGCATTATAAATGCAGTTAATCAGCATACTGAGCAATGTGGCATTTTTTTTTTTCACCTCTTTTCTGCCAAGATGAAGTTGACATTCATCAGACAAAAAGTTTCCATTGAAATTGACAATGTTAAATGCTTGCCATACACAGAGATAGCTGAAATTTAAAAAAAATTATGCGCTTGTACATTTTTGTGCTTTTCATCATCCCGCTGGTGTAGTTTTTCAAACTCTCACAGAATGCAGAAGGACAATATCATGAAGACTCAACACAACCCACAGACTAGCATCTTATAGACCTAAGGCAGATGAGTTGACATAAGAGAGAGGAGAAGACAAGATCCATGAAAATGAATTTCACACTTAAATAATAAAGAAAAAGGTAAAAGAATCATTACATGCCTCAGGCTAATAATTAGGCTAATAATGTGCATGTGCATATTTATATTCAACTTCATTCCAACACAAAAATTCTAGGCTATTGTAGGTTTCTTTTCTTATATTGTATATTTTGTATTGTACAGATATTTTATTCCTTCTTAGTTAAATAAATTTTCCATCTGTTCTTTTTCATATTTATTTCCTATTACTAGTTTTTTTTTTCAAGTTTTACTAGTCTTATATAAGGTCATGGGCAGTCGTCTAAGCATTTCACTGCATATTGTACTTTGTATGACTGTGTGTGTGACAAATAAAATTAGAATTTGAGCTATATACAGATGTCGCCATTAAAAACCTGCGTTTCGAGAAAAGGGATCCCGTGACTTGCCGCGGCTTTGCCCGGCTGCGTGCGGGAAGCTGTGAACATGCCCTTCATTACCTGTAGGGGGCAGTCGTGTTTCAGTCTGAAGTATTGTGTGTCTACTGAAGCCGAAAATGTGTGCAAATTAAACTGCGCATGCGTGTTTGGAGTCGCTGTGCCGGCGCTGTGTATCAGTCGGTTGTGGATCATCACGGAGGTTACAACACGGTGTGGCTGCAGCTGGATTTTGTCGTGTTCGAGGTAAGTTTAGCTTTCTTTTTTGGATGTGATTCTCGCTTTCATGACTCCCAATTAATGTTCATCTTAATCTCAGGACGTACAATTAGCAATTTCAGTTTTTAATAGTGTGGAGATTCACAAAACACCGTTTTCGTGTAAAAACCTGAACCTACGGAGCCCCCATGGGTCCTGTGGTAAATAAATAAATAAATAAAATAATAACGAACCGAGCGCGCGGATTAATACACCGAGATGTGTGTTTCTTTCCCCCAACCCGAGTGAAAACGGCGTGTTCAGACAAAGCCTCGCCAGTTAGATGCCATTTCTGAACAAACTGAGTCGTGTGTGTTAAAGCATTAAATGGTAAAAGAGCACTAGCAATAAACGTTTTTTTTCTGAAGCCGGACTTTATTAATGAGTTACGAGTAAAGAACCTGTACATATGTTCATACAGTATTGACAGCAGCTCTAATTTACTGCGGTAAAGCCAGCCGCGGTTCAGAAAAACACGGTCAAGCCAGCCGCGATTGATTTTAGTGCGCGCGCATATTACAGCGATTACGGTAGTTTCATGAACAACACAGAGAGAATGCCCCATATCTGAAAAATGCTGCAGTAAAATAGTTTCATATGTGGTGTGTATATAGTATGGGACGTCCTGAATAAGAACTGATCATTGTTTTTTTCTACTTATTAGAAATGGGGTCTTTATACCCCTTTAAAGTGTAATAATGTCCAATATCTCAAAAATGCTGCAGTAAAATAGTTTCATATGTGGTGTGTATATAGTATGGGACGTCCTGAATAAGAACTGATCATTGTTTTTTTTCTACTTTTTTTTTATTATCATATAATGTGTGTACATTATATGGGATAAAAACTGACCATGGCGTTTTATACTTACTAGAATTAATTTTTTCATAGGTCTCTGAAGTGAAATAAAGGCATTTTATTTAACTTTTTTCCCCCATTGTGAACATTTGTTTATTTGACCTCTCTTCCAAAGCAGACGTTAATCCTCATTATAGAAAACATTCATTGAAGAATAAATGCTACTTTTGAACAGTAAAACAAAATAAAAATCAATTCTGGTATTTAGAAAGACTAAATACATTATTTTGTCTGTTTTCTACGAATTCTGCTGTAACTTATCTACATAAAACAATTATTTGAATGGTGAATATTTAAGAAAAATATTGTAACAGACAACCGTCAAAGTCACCAATAAATAACACGGATATTAAAGCAGAAATGCAAATAAATAAGCAAGTAAAAATTGACGAGCATGTTGTATTATCTCTCAGTCCTGGGCGTCTAAATGAAAAGCGCTCTGAAAGCGCGTTGTCTCTGTGTCGGTCCTGAAACTACCGTAATCACTGTAATATGTGCGCACACTAAAATCAATCGCGGCTGGCTTGACCGTGTTCTTCTGAACCGCGGCTGGCTTTACCGCAGTTCTAATTTGTCTAAATCGCATTGCAGACAATAAAAATAAGTCGAGTCATCCTGTGACCCTACATGCTTAATCTTTGCACACATGATTCTTGCTTCTCACTTTTTCCTTAATCCCTCACTGTTCTATCTTGTATTTTCTAACGGTGTCAGAAACTTTGTGTTAGTAGCACTGCTTGACGCCTTCCTCTTTTGTAATTTGCTTTGGATAAAGGCAAACTTACAAAAGATGAAGAAATGCCTGAATGTAGTTGTACGAATAAAAGATTATGTAATGATACAATGTAAATATTTTCACAGAAACAAAGTGTAAAGATGAGACGTGAATCTGAAGAGGATCTCTTTGATGATTGCCTGGTAAAGCATTGTTTTCTTATTAATTATACAATTTATTAATACCTTGAATATAGTGTTTGTTGTATTGGACAGAAGCATATAAATGCAAATGTATATATAAATGAGTAATTATTGAACGAATTTTCATGTTTGGACTAACCCTTTAAATACAAACTCAGCATTCATCATAGGATTTCCTGACACTGTAAAGCCATCTCATGCCATGTTTTACTGATGCAAGATAAAGCAATTTAACCCAAGTTTAACAATATGAAGTATATGAAGTGATGGTCATTTTTTTATTATCATTTATTTTTATTATTTTTTTCTCAATGAAGTCAGCACAGGTTGAAGCAATTCAGATTTTTTTGCTTCTCAAAATAAATGATTTATTTTCTTGTAAATTTTATGCAGGGGGACAGACGAAGTGACACCTTCTTAAAATCCTTGTCGTCCGTGCTGTTGAAGGGGAAGAACCGGTTGGTGTATCCATAATCCTTGAAGGAGAGGCTATTTTCAGAAAGTTCTTCTAGAACTTGATGGGATTAAGCTATCACCAAAAGTGCAAGCTTTAAAGATGAAGTTATCATCTTAAAACATTTGATTTGGCTTGACTACAAGTGTTTACATGTTGTGTTTACATGTTCAGCTTAAAATGTTTTCATGCATTAAGGTTTCAATGGCATACTTTTAAGTGCACAAGTCCAGAGTGCTGATTTGAAAAGCTGATTTACGTTTTAACGTTTATTCTACAGTTTGTTTAAAGTATTTTCTGCTGCATTTTATTTCTAAATGAATGCTGTATTTTATTTATTTATTATTTTACACAATTTTGTTTAAAACAAGTATTTCAGGCCCTGGTGCCGTGCAGTTTTTTTCTATGGATGCAAATTTTAGCTGAATGCACTTTTATTAAAAAGACAACTTGGATCTAGACTGTGAATGTCACAAATATTTGGTAATGTTGGTGAATAAACTGTTTAATTATATTTTAGTTGTGTGATTTATGAAAGATATAGATGAAATAATTACTTAAGTTTCTTTCCAAAACATAAATTAGCAATGTTTACATTATTATAGGGAGTAATATAAATTGATAAAACCAAGTAAGGGAAAATCTCACAAAACATGTGTGTGTGTGTGTGTATGTATATATATATATATATATATATATATATATATATATATATATATATTAGTTAATTCAGGGCTATTTATGATGGAGACACCTTTTTACGTTTTAAATATGTAAAACCTCCGCTGCGTGTATTCATTCACAGGCTGCAGCGCGCGCACAGAGAAATAGGAGACTGTGGTGTATGAGTGGATTGGAGAGAAGAGAGCTGTTCAGTTACTATAAAATATATATATATAAACATAATATGATCTTTTTGAGTTATAATGTTTTTTTTATTATTCATAAGAAAACCTTTCAGTTTTGTAAATATTCTAGTTATAGTGTGTTATTATTATTAGTTGGAGTCATAGGTAGCAAACCTACGCCCTTGTGTGTGTGTGTATGTATATATATGGAAATATAATTAATATTTTCGTGTTTAATTACAAAAAAAAAACATTTTAATGGTTAGTGATTGTTGCAGACATTTACACTATTTTTGAGAACTATTAAGTTCTCCTTCAACGTGTCATAGCCGATAACTGCCCATTTGAAGCCTTTGAATGGTGTTAAAAATACTTGCAAAACAAGTATTGCAGCCATACATTGGAGGGAACTTCTGAGGTGGTCAGTGATTGATGGCACGGTCGGTCGGAGGGGGTTGTGATCACACCTATAGATCTTTTGTTCTAGGCTATCGGTCAAATATCTCTCCACTTGGAAGCAAAAACATGCAAGGGATTTCAGCATCTCGACGCACATACTAAGCTGTTTATAAAGTAGACACTGTTTGTTTTTTCATTTTGTAATCTTTCCCGTGTTTACCGTGTACTGTACAATGTATATTCATTTTTTAATGAATTACTGTAAATAAACTACACATTCCGTTGATTTACCAGAAATGACTTTTCTGTTTTTTTTGTGTGCTAAACTAAACTTCAGGGTCAAAGTAATAGCGATTTTATTTGAAAAGTATTATATATTTACAATGCTGATAAGTTCAAGCTTAGATTCATATATAAACTGCTTCAAAGTCTTTCCGTGACCGCTGAAATCCGACAGACGCAGGGCTCAAGGGAGGTGTGTGTGTGTGTGTGTGTGTGTGCGCGCGTGTGTATGTGTGTGTGTGCGGGTTAGTGTGCCTGTCCTATTTCAGCGGATTTTTCCGCTACCGCAGATCAGTTTATCAACTTGTAATATATACATTTTAGGAATATATTAACATGTGCAGACATTTAAGGGTGCGCTGCCCTCTCTTGCCCCTGCGTAGAGCCTACACACACACACACACACATCTATCTATCTATTATATAAATACACATTTGGAATCTGCATCTACATTTTCTGTTACAAGTATAGAATTAGGTTCAGCTGAGACTCATGATCAATGGTGTTAGGGTACTTATGTAGTGATAATTAGTTTCAGCCAGATCATTAAAACTAACAATGGACTATGACACTCTTGAGAGGGGATATGAAGGTGTTATTCATTTATTTATTCTCTACAAGGGTGCGAACAACAGTACAGACCAAACTATAACTCTCTCTTACTACTATAAAAATTCTAGATATAAACAAACAAAATACAGCTTTTTTTCCTCAGAGGTAAACGGAAAAGTGAAGTTGTTCAGCTGTCACTGCAGCTTCTTCAAAGTCTTCCCACTCCGTGACCACTGAAATCCGACACGACACCATGTTAGGCTACGTCTTGACTCATTTGTATACCGACGGTGATTGGATGTTTCCCGAGGGCTCAGGGGAGTGTGTGTGTCTGTGTGTGTGTGTGTGTGTGTCTATGTGTGTGTGTCTGTGTGTGTGTGTGTCTATGTGTGTGCGTCCGCGCGGGTACTTGTTCTACTGTTATAAAAACTCTAAATATAAACAAACAAAATACAGCTTTTTTTTCAGAGGTAAACGGAAAAGTGAAGATGTTCAGTGTCACTATGCAGATGTTACACTCAGTGGAGTTACCGAAGTCATTGGTTTAGTCCTCATTGAGCTTTTGTTCCTCTTATGTGAGCATAAACAGTGAAACATTCCACAGGTTTAAAATACACCGCGGCCAAGTGAACCACGTTCCCGTCGAACGAAACGAGGCATAATCGTGGTGTTTGCTTCGCTTATGACACACCATAGTTTATTACCTGCTGTGGTAGATCTGAATATTTATTCAAACACAATAATAAAGCTTTATATCCTCAGGAGGGCTCAGTACATTGTTTTAGCGATAGTTTCACGGAAGCGAGTTCAGAACTAATCTAACCAAACCAAAAAAAAAATAGCTGGATAGTTTTGTTCTTCAGAAAAGATATCTGAAGTCACAGAGAGATCCTGCTCTGTAGAAGCTGCCTCAGTCTATTTGTGCAATTACTCCATCCCGCCCTTATCAATGATAGTATAGTAATGATGTCGCTGTTGATTATCTGTTCTTGTGCTTTTGAAAAATAAATATTTTTTTTCTAAGAACATGTAATAGGATGGTGTTTATTGCATATATGTATGTTTTTTTGTAATAGGCAAGTATATCAAAATAATTTAACTGTTTAATAGACATGGGTGTTTTTTTTACAGATTCACTGTAAAACATGAAAATAATAATAATCTATTTGTGAGGTAGAATTAACCCAACATTCCAGTTAAAATGAACCAACAAACCCCAAACATATGGGTAGAACATTTGAACCATTTATGTGGTAGAATTAACCCAGCATTATAGTTAAATATGACCTAGCATTTGGATTGAATATTTAACCCATCTTGCTGGGTTAAATTAACCCAGCATTTAGTTAGTCCTATATTTACCCAGCAGCTATATATATATATATATATATATATATATATATATATATATATATATATATATATATTACATATATATATTACATATATATATATATATATACACACACACAGACATGCGTGTGTCATTTTAATTCAAATGAACATTTTAATCTGTGCATGGGCGTCAACTCGCACGTTCTGTAATGTTCCATTGTCTTTTAGAGCCCATTACTAAAGCAGGTTACTAAAACTTGGCTTACTACCTATAAAAAATATTTCAATTTAACTCATGGGTCTCAATCACAGATGACACGACAAATTATATACTCTGAAACGTTCATTTGAACATTTAAAATGTTAATACAAAAATACAAAAACATGAATACTAATGTTATCATGGTGTAAATTATTAACATTAGGTTAGGTCCTGCCCTTAATTAATTCATATTATAATTACTTTTACATAGTATAGTTACTGGACTGACATTACCAAAACTAGCTATTTGATTTAGCCTTTCTAAAATCAACCCATATATCATTTATAATCAGAAAACATAAAACATATTATGATCTGTTCAACAGCCCATCTGTTTTAATTTAGTTTCTATTTTTTATTATTCATAAGACAACCTTTCAGTTTTGTAAATATTCTAGTTATAGTGTGTTATGTTTTTCTTTAGGTTAAACGGTTTTGAGAATTAGACCATCCAGCTTAGATAAATGTTATGTCATTGATAAAATCTGGATTAAGGATATTTTATTATATAATTATATATATATATATTTATTTTTTAGTTTCCCCCTGAGGGATTGCCACCTTATTGTGGTCTGGGGGTTTGCGTGCCTCAACACAATTCAGCAAATACAATACTGTTACTATACAGTAAGGCGAGGTAAAAACAGTGCTTGAACATGATGCCCCCCTCCCCCCACCCCGTGTTGTCTGGTCTAGAACGGCGCTGCCTCTGACCGTCTTTTGTCTTGTAAATGAGTATTCTCACTCACCTTCCAATCCCCCCAGCGCACACACTCTGTTTGTACTGTAAACTGTACTGTAACTGTGTTTGCTAGGGCACTTGGTTATACACAGTACTTTAATGTATGGAACACTTACTTAACTTACTGGTTTGGTTTAAATATCGCTTATTACCTTATTCAACAAAATAAATTCATTATTAACGTATTGAAGTATTTTAGTTAAGGACAAAAACTGTGCTTGTGTTTAGAACTGCTGAACAGCCGAAAACACACACACACCCATCCCCCCGCCAAAAACACACACGCACACACAGAGCAATTAACACCAGGAGTGGAAGGTGGAAGAATACCAAGTTTGTCGTTGCTCTTTTGGAGTTCTTAAAACCCAAAACATTTATTTATACTGAGAAAAAATTATCATGGGTCACAATCACAAACACAAATACATATAATCAAGTGTTTAACTGGTTTCATTTGTTTCTATGATCAATAATTATTATTTTCAGCCCAACTCTTTGACTATTTAAAACAAAGTTGTGTCCCATTTTTTGCCCATTGAAGTTGTTGGTTCAACTAAACAATTTTTAAATACCCAAACAATCCCCCAAAATTAAAACACGCAAAACATGACTTTAACAATTCAATTTATTCTTCCAAAACTAGTCAAAGTTAAAACAGTAATTTATATAAAACAGATGAATACATGTTGTCTTTTTGCTTAAAGTTCATTAAACAACCCGGATACACCAGCTGCTTATAAGTCTCTATCTATAGTCCTTTTACATTAAAATAAAAAATTTTCAAATATCAAAACTATTACATATTTGTTATTAATAATGTTATTACTTAACAGTTTAAGTCTTTGTTTCCCCCAAAGTACTGTATCAGACATTTTGCAGTTCTATGTTCAGAATATACAGTAGACCTGATCAAACATCATTCTAAAGCTGTCGGACTGTGACGTCATCGCTACCGCAGATCAGTTCATCAACTTGTAATATATACATTTTAGGAATATATTAACATGTGCAGACATTTAAGGGTGCGCTGCCCTCTCTTGCCCCTGCGTAGAGCCTACACACACACACACACACATCTATCTATCTATTATATAAATACACATTTGGAATCTGCATCTACATTTTCTGTTACAAGTATAGAATTAGGTTCAGCTGAGACTCATGATCAATGGTGTTAGGGTACTTATGTAGTGATAATTAGTTTCAGCCAGATCATTAAAACTAACAATGGACTATGACACTCTTGAGAGGGGATATGAAGGTGTTATTCATTTATTTATTCTCTACAAGGGTGCGAACAACAGTACAGACCAAACTATAACTTATACTACTATAAAAATATAAACAAACAAAATACAGCTTTTTTTTCCTCAGAGGTAAACGGAAAAGTGAAGTTGTTCAGCTGTTCACTGTCACTGCAGCTTCTTCAAAGTCTTCCCACTCCGTGACCACTGAAATCCGACACGACACCACATTAGGCTACGTCTTGACTCATTTGTATACCGACGGTGATTGGATGTTTCCCGAGGGCTCAGGGGAGTGTGTGTGTCTCTGTGTGTGTGTGTGTGTGTGTGTCTATGTGTGTGTGTCATTGTTTTAGCGATAGTTTCAAGGAAGCGAGTTCAGAACTAATCTAACCAAACCAAAAAAAAAAAACATCCGAAGCTTCAAATAGAATGAACGAACTAATGAAATTGATATATATGTAATTGATGTACTGTATACACAGACGTGTGTGTGTCATTTTAATTCAAATGAACATTTTAATGCTTTCTGATACACTTATCAACTTATCCACATAAACTTATCAACACATACTCTCCGTGCACGCACATACAATCTCTAAAAAAGTACAATTAATAACATACATATACAAATAAACAAATGTATATTGAAGTTTACGGTGAACGCAGAGTCGGGTAAGCACATGTGATGACGCGCGCGCCCTCACCTCTTGTTACGACTGCCTATTTGGCCAAAAAATAATTGAACGATATGCCTGGTCCTGGAAAGAGACAATAAATATATACAGTATATATTTTTTATACATTTATTGCATTGTTTGTTGTTTACAGTCAAGCCATTCACATACAATAAAATGTAAACATGAGATCTAAACTAAAAACTGTGCTCCCTGTGCTGGTGCTGGCAATATCATCTCTTTGTTCTGCTGTCTCCGGCTCCCTCCCTGGTCCTGAACCGTACCATACATACCAGATCAAGAACTTGAAGATGAAGATTATATCTCTGGTCTTCTCTCTCTGACGGGTTCCTCCCTAGTTTCTGATGATCTCAATTAGTTTGTAGTGTTGCTTGTCCAAGGAAACCAGTAATCTTGCTTGAAGTGGAGCAGATATAATTCTCAGAAACTCATTACTGATCTTTAAAAAAAAAAAAAAAAAAAGGTAAAAACAAAAATTGGACTGGCTCAAGTTCTTATGTTAGCAAATCTTAATTACAGTGTGTATAAAGTATAGAAAGCAGTACACTACAAACAGCAATCACTCCAAATTAGCTTGTTCTATGTTTACGTCACTTTCCTATTAATTTTTACATCGTTAACCAACGGTACTTAAATATAATTATTTTCTTCGGCGCCGCTGACTTACTGTATAAACTCCGGTGTTTTTGAAAATCACCACGTTAGTTAGCTAATGCTAATGCAGGTAATATAGGTGGTTTTAGCTACAGTAGCAAACACGGACACAAAACTCAATCTACAAAGTAGTTGTTCCTGACATAAATCATGAATTTGCTCATAGAAGAGATACATTTAACATAGAAATGACATGAGTTTGCTTTCTTACCTGGTTTAAAGGAGTTTTCTTTGAGAATCTCCACCCGCATGTGATTCAGTCCGTGAAAATGCTGCGTCATGAGGTCATGAGACACGGTTTGAAGCAGAAATGTCCTTTGTGAATGGATTAGATTTAAGTTTAATCAGGGGCTTTAACTAACAGTAACTGAAATACAGGTTCTGATATCCTTCCTTACTTGTTTCAACGTCATGCTCCGGTTTGAGGCGGAAATAAAATTATACCGGCAAAACTATGGTCTAAAGACTGCGCATGCGCAAATCACACTCAACCTAATAAGAGTACCTTGATCAAAATGAAATATTTCACTTTGGTTTCCTGCTGTAAACAGCATTATACAAAAAAAAAAAAAAGATTCACCCATAAGCATAAATTAGACACTTCAGTTAAAAAGAGCAAATTATTTTTTTTACTAATGGAATGAGAAAAAAAACACATTAAACTAGGTTTACTTTTTTCAGTGGATCCCTCAATAATTTCTGTCTCCTTTGCCTGTGTTTGATAATGTGAAGCACATATACACTCATTCATCATGAAAGATCTATTATAAAACAAAATAAAATTCATGTTCGCTTCAGCACTGTTCATCCGCGTCCTTACATTCATTGTTGTACTTGGTCCGGCTTTTAGATAAAGTCCTTCCATGCGCCATCTGGCGGATATTCAGTGAAGCGCAACACATTTATTTAAAATTCCCGAATGTTGCCTCCGGCAAGACCCGGCACGCCGCGCGCTAAATTGCGGCATCCCGCGGGAAAACACGCAGGGTTTTAAGGGCGACATCTGTATAGATAAGTTATGATGCAGCAATATCCCCAAGTATGAAGTTTGTCAAACCATTGTAAAAATCCACAATTCTTTTATGAAACTTGCATGCAAATAAAAATATGGATATTAATTAATTGTTTGCTTATGTGATGAGACATAAATGGATAAAATGTATAAAACATCAGCCAAATGTTTATGTTTCTATGTGGGTCAATGATACTGTGTACATACTAGGGCTGTAGCTATCGAATATTTTAGTAATCGAGTATTCTACCAAAAATGTAATCAATTAATCGAGTTATAAGATGAAATGTACTTTTGCTTAATTAAACAGCAATGTAAAAAATATAAGAGAAAAAAAGATTAATTGGCTTTCTTTATAGAAAAATCTATTTTTTTAAATGCATACAGCGCTTTATCAAAAATGAACATTGTCATTATTCACAATACAAGGAATAGTTTAAAGTTGACTGAGATGAATTAAGTGCATTACAGTGCCATACATTCTCATTTCAAAGCCTTTTCTCAGGTGCAAAAAAAAAAAAGATTTTCCAAATGACTAAATATGAAAAAAAAACTAAGGCACATATTAAAATAAATTTTTATATAATTTTATCACTCCCTTCCATTTTGCAGCCCACAACGCTCACTCAAATCAATACACCGCTAACTGTTTGCGTCTACTTCCGCTTTGTGGGCGACGTAAGCGCTTCTTCTTCGTCTGTGTTTACTGGCAGCTTGCATCCAGAAGCGCTATGTGTCACGCCAAACAAATAATTGCGCAAAAACATAGTGCAAGCTTTTAAAATTAATTAGAAGAAGCTTCGAGGCAGAAGATTTACTCTAGTTACTCGAGGAATCGTTCAGCCCTAGTACATACAATATCAGGTTCAGGTTCTCAGCTATCCAAACCACAACTATAATGCTATAATATAATATAATATAATACTATAATATAATACTATAACTAAGTATACTGTCTGTATGTTTTAGAGATGTTTGGTATGTATATGGTAGGAATCTCAATAAACATATTAAATACGGTACAAGTAATATCAAAACCCCATACTTCCAAATACTTTAACCTTTCTGTACATTTGTCAGTATAAGACAAATATACGTGAGCTTACAAAAGGCTATACTAGCTCAATAACCACTCTTTACAACAACTGGGAGCAGAAAAGTGTTTCAGAATGTTGCACAGGCTTAATGAACTTAACAGCTGAAGACTGGAGATTAACAGGGGCCTCATGTACAAAGACTTCCGTTGAATTCATACTAAAACATTGCATACGGACAAAGCTTTAAATGTGCGTACGCACTAAAAAAATCTGATGTATCAAACACTGCGTACGCGGAATCCCACGCAGATTCTCTTTGTACATCCGAATTAATGTGAAATTGAGCGCACGTGCACAAGCGCAAAACCCCTCCCTGCCTCCTCCCCCGTATAAATATGGTAATGACTCCACTTTGGCAAAACCAAACGAAAAAGCAATGGCAAAAGCAAGCAAGAAGAGAAACTTCACAGAATGTGAATTGGAGGTGCTCCTATCGGAGGTAGACCGGAGAAAAACTGTGTTATTTGCAAGTTTGTCCTCCGGAATTAATAACAAAAAAAAAAAAAAACATAGCTGGAATAATATCTTTAAATACATCACTCACCAAGAAGCCACCCATCGCGCACCCTGCCACCTTGGAGCCTCATCCCAACCATGCTGTTTGTGAGGATGAATGAATCATGGGTTGACCCAGGCCACCTCGCCACAATATTTGTTAGGCGCATTTGAGCAGGGCCGGTTCTAGACCTGACCATATGGAGGGGCAGTGAGAAATTTGAAGGGGGCATCCTGGTCTAGCATTGTTTTTTCCCCAGATTATGCAACGGGGCGGGGGGTGTGCGCGCGGTCAGATCATGCAACGGGGGGTGTGCGCGGTCAGATCATGCAACCTGTTTGCAAATCACATATTATTTGCACATTTATTGAATGGAAATGTTTCCGATTCACGTATGCAAATTCGTCATCATATGGCGCCTTTATAGCAATGTGCGTTCAGTCGATCACTCCGATTACATTAGGAAAACCGGCGATCGCTGCAAATTGCACTTTAATGTTTGGCTGGTCAAGTGCATGGTATGGAAACCTTATATAACTGCTAGACATGCGGGTGATCCCGTCCCATACAGCTGGCATTGCACGGCTCAAAGACGACTGGCTTAACCCCGAGCGGTCTGCCAGTTCCCTTTGGAAAGAACCAGCTGCCAGGAAACCAAGCATTGTCAGCACCTGTAAGGGAACGGGTAATGCGTGGCTCCTCGCTGTCTCTCTTTCCAAATTTGGACCCAACTCAGCACAGAGCTCCAAGAGGATAGCTCTTGGAAATCTGAAACAGCTAATAAGCCAGTCATCATCATGGGCCAGAAATCACTGTGATCCCTAAAAATGTGTTCCCTTTGGTTTCGGCCATTGACAATGTCCTCTAATAAGGCCAACACTGCCATTGCCATAGACTAAGGGTTGTATACATTTGAAAATGCTTTTATATGTTCTAAATCAAATAATTGGTAGAAAAATATTGTCAATTAACCCATTTTATCAATTATAAACTAATAGCAATGTTTTTCACATGTGTTGGTGCGCTACTTTGTAGTGTGCAATTTAACATAATTGCCTCTAGGAGTCGCCAACAGAAATAAAACAAACACACACAAGAAATACACGTACGCCAGACAGGAAGTTGGAGTGGAAGAACGCACATTCTCACATTAATTTCATTGTTAGTAAATCCGACCATGAGCGTGAAAACTGGCATAAGAAAAGTTTTTGTGCGTATGCAGCGTTGATACATGAGGCCCCTGGTGATGTTTTATTTCACCAAACCAAAGTGTCACAGCCCTTGGCTTTATGAATATGAGGCAGAGAGTCTCTAAAAGGTGCAACTGATTATATTATCCTGCATCCAGCATAAGCACTGTGAAAACAAAGTAAAAACACAAATAGCTGGTTAAATAAGCCTTTGGCATACCACAAATTTACAAATAAATCCTCACAGCTTTTAGAGTGCATTTCTACATCATCATGTATTTCTACATATGCCATGTGCATTAAATGACCCTTAAAGCTATTTAAAACTAATAACACAAACAATAATTTGATCTGTAAACACATGAAACTTTTCTGTTAAAAGATACACAAAACAAAATTACATTTTATTTATATAGCACTTTTAACAATGATCATTGTCTCAAAGCAGCTTCACAAAAATGAAAGAAAATTTACAAAAATGAAAAGAAAAGAAAATATTTGGAAGTGTGCATGTGTGAGAAAAATGTGTCTAGATAATAATGAGATGAATGAATGAAATGACTCTGATGTGCAAGCCAAGGGTGACGGCGATGATGGCAAGGAAAAACTCCCTGAAATGGCAATAGGAAGAAACCTTGAGAGGAACCAGACTCAACAGGGTACCCATCCTCATTTGGGTGATAACAGATTATTATATAACATCATGTGTGTTGTGCAGGTGAAAGTTCAATATGACAGAAGTTCTTTAAATTAACATGAAGTCCAGTTCAGCACAGGGACGAGTCAGTCGGTGCAGAGGGCAGATGAGGTCTGGATCACTGGAAGCACAGGAGCAACATGTGTACTCCAACCATCATAAAGCTGAATCCAGCTGGAGCTGGTCCGTCTCTGGATGCCTCAGGGTCGGCCTTTGTCTACTGAAGCTGGTACAATCTCCTGATGCCTCAGGATGGGTAGAAAAATACAGAACAGATGGAGAGAATTAGCGTAGTTGCCATTCAGGATAGGTGTTCTGGAGTATGAAGTTACGGCATGAGTTACATGTATGCCAGATTAAAGAGATGCGTCTTGAGTCTACTTTTGAACTGGGAAACCATGTCTGCTTCCCGAACACTGTCTGGAAGGCTATTCCAAAGCTTTGGAGCTAAATTTTAAAATACCCTACCCCCTTTTTGTAGATTTTGAAATTCTGGGAACTACCAGAAGTCCGGATTTTTGTGATCTTAAGGCGCTTGGTGGATTGTAGCGTATCAGAAGACTGGTTAGATATGTGGGAGCTACAGTAAACCATTTAAAGCTTTGTAAGTAAGTAATACTATTTTGTCATTTATTCTAAACTGAACAGGTAGCCAGTGCAGGGATGATAATATTGGGGTTATATGATCATATTTTCTTGATCTAGTGAGAACCCTGGCGGCTGCATTTTGGACTAACTGAAGCTTGTTTATTGAGGATGCAGGACAACCACCTAATAATGCATTACAATAGTCCAGTCTGGAGGTCATGAATGCATGAACTAGCTTTTCTGCATCAGATACGGTTAAGATGCTCCTAAGTTTGGCAATATTTCTAAGATGGAAAAAGGCTGTTTTTGTGATATTTGAAATGTGATTTTCAAAGGACAACTTACTGTCTAATATTACGCCCAGATCTTTTACTGTCGAGCTGGTAGTAACAGTACATCCTTCTAAACGCAGGCTGAATTGTGAAAGCTGTTGTGTGCTGGTTTTTGGGCCGATAAGTAATATATCCGTCTTATCTGAATTCAGTAAAAAATTACTGAAACAGTCAATGTAGAAATGTTACATCTCTTAAACATGGACCAAAAAATACATACATACATACAATACTTTAAACTTCCTGCTTCCAGATGTTAGCTTTAAGGTCTCTGGGCTAAACAGTAGTAATGGGAAGTTTGAATAATTTTAGTAACTCAGTTTTTTGAATCTCGTTCATCAAAATTAACAAAACTTTGAGTCATTTAGTTCATTCAGAAATAAAATTAAATGTTACATTTTCAATAAACAGACCCTCCAATACATCTACATAAAAAAATTTTGGCTATAGTTCCAGTAATGAAAATTTTACAATGCAGCTAAGGACATTTATAATGAACAGAATGAGTAGCTCACCTCTCATATCTCAGAGACAGAAGAACGAACGACTTGGACTAGGAGAGTTATTGAGAAAGAATCAGTCAATTCAGTTTCCTGTGTACTGCACTGCATAGTGTCTATGGGAGTCACGTGACAAAGAACGAACGGCTTGGACTAGAAGAGTTATTGAGAAAGAATCAGTCAATTCAGTTTCCTGTGTACTGCACTGCATAGTGTCTATGGGAGTCACGTGACAAAGAACGAACGGCTTGGACTAGAAGAGTTATTGAGAAAGAATCGGTCAATTCTGTTTTCTGTACATAACCTATATGGAGTTTTTGCGATGAGACTCTCCGAGACTACTCATTCTTCTGAGCTACGTTAAAGATTCATTCAAAAAGAACGAATCATTCATGAACGACACATGACTACTAAACAGCACACAAATGTGAACATGGGGCAAAGCAACTTAAACAAATGTTACAGTACACAGCACCGGAATTACATGAACTGAGTTTACTTAAATATGTACTGAGCCTCTTGGACAAGAGAAATCTGAACAGTGAAACTGTTGATTGGCTATACTAGACTCAAACCCAGTCACATGACCTGACAGTGAAATAATTACCTCTAGTGACTTCTATTGACTTCTATTGGCCACTTACACAAAGTGTGTGTGTGTTTTTTTTTTTTTTATCTTCATATGTTTTGAGGTAACTTTCAATTTGAGCTTTAGTAGTTAATAAACCTTTTACCTTCTTTTATTTTTCTGGTAACTTTGAAACTGTTATGGGCACCATAACCTTCATTAATGTCTACGATTTTATAAACTGTTCTGCCTGTCCCAGTTGGTTTATCATGCTTGGCCATGAGTTCCTTCTGGGTGTACCTCCCTCACATCTGGACTAGTTATGGAGAGCTGAGCACTTTTCTACAGTAGGTCAGCAATTACTATATCTCTTAAAAGGCCCAGACTGATTCACCCCTGGAACATTAAGCTTTGCTCAGCTCTAGGGACTTCAGTAAACCTTTTTCAGATTGCATTGAATTTCCATAGGAAAAGGAACCACCTTGAAATATGAACTGCTTGTCTGTGCCCATAGGGATCTTTCAGTTCTGACAGCCACTTCTTTAAAATTACTGTGTGTTTTCTCTACTCCTGTACTTGGACCTTTTTATTCAAACAAACAGTTCTCAGCATGGAACATGGGAGCAGGTAAAACATCTAAGCTAATTTAATGTTAAACTGATGATCACAACAAAAAAAAAAATCACTGCAACTCTTATGTTGCAGTACCTTTGTGTATTTGCACTTTTGCACTTTTGCGTTAATCTTAGGGAAAATAAATAGATGGCTAGAGTTAGAAGTTTTATGTCTCACCAACATCTGCCTCTGAGCAGGACACATTGGACAACATTGACTCAAAGGGGCATGTCAACCTCCATCTCTAAAGTTTAATGGATCTTCTGATATGCAGCATGCTTTTCCCCAGCTCATCAAATGTCTCAGCTAGGGTAGTGATTGCACAGGCAATTGAGACTCTGGGTTGCACCATACCCAACCACTGGAAATTCAGGTCACCCTCAGTGCCATTTCCAAGACCAGAAGAATGGGTCGGTTGCAACAGGAAGGGCATCCTGCTTAAAACCTGTGACAACTTGTGGATTGGCTCCAGGAGGCATATAGGAAAGGTAAAAACCTAAGGGGAAAAAGCATTTAGATAGAATTTAGATGGGATTAAAGTTCTATAACATTAAAGAGTCTTTTGTAAGTCACTTTGGATAAATTGTAAATTTAATAACATCTTTTTATACAGTTTAGGCAGAGTTCTTTTAAGTCATGGTTCTCTTCTGAAAGAGAGTGCAATGCTCTCTTCTGGTTATGGGAGAGGCAATGGACAAGATATTATGGATCTTATCTGTGCAAGGATTGATGATCTTGGAGATGGTGAATACACCAATGAATCTAGGAAAGATCTTACGGGAGAGTGTCTTAATGGTGATGTTGCGGGTGGCGAGCAGGACTCTCTGTCCAACACCGCCTGACATAGAGAGATTGAGTTGCGATGTCTAGCTCTCGTTCGTTGGCAGGTCCTTTTACAATGGCACACAAAAGTTTGAGTCGAGGAAACCGCCACCTCCTCCTCCTGGGGCGGAAATAAGGTAAACTGGTAGCCCAGAGTGCTTTGGAAAGGTGAGAGACCTGTGGATGCTGTGGGTAGGAAATTGTGAGCATACTCTTGGAGGTCATACACTGAATTGCCGTCTCCAGATCCTAGTTCGTCCTTACGGTCTGTCCGTTGATAGTTACTGGTGGTACAAGGAGTGTGCCCGGTGGTGCCTCTGGGGAACCAGGCTCCTATTCCAATGCCTCAATTTTGAGGGAGGTAGCTCCAAAAGACATTGTGTTGACAGGATGGTGGAGAAGAACAAGGACCATCTCGCTGGGTGAGCATTAAGGCGTTTGTCTGATTTGAGATATTCAAGATTCTTGTGGTCTGTCCAGATGAGAAATGGGACCTCGGTCCCCTCAAGCCAGTGTCTCCATTCCTCCAGTGCCAGATTTATTGCCAGTAGCTCCCAGTCACCGATCCCATAGCTCTTCACTGTGACTGATGGCAAGAGAACCAGGAACCGATTCTTTAATTTGGTGAACTAATCCTCCGCCTAATCGGACCACTGAAAAGGTGAGAGTGATGAGTGGGCCTGCTAAGATGCTGTAGTTTCTGATAAACCAGTGGTAGAAGTTCGCGAACCAGAGAAAGCCCTGAAGATCCTTTTGGGTGGTTGGTTGCGGCCCTTGGGTGGTTAAGTTTAACCCACTGGGTCAATGTGGATCTTTGACGGAGTGATAATGAAGCCAAGAAAGGAGATCATCTGACAATGAAACTGGCACTTCTCTGCCTTTGCAAACAACTGGTTCTTAAGAAACCTAGTACTTGCCAGTATGTGTTTCCTGTGTTCCTCCAGGGAGCGGGAAAAAAAATCAAGATGTCATCGAGATAGACAAATACAAAAATGTTTAGGAGAATGTCATTGACCAGGGACTGAAACACTGCTGGGGCATTGGCCAGACCAATTGGCAGTACGTTTCGGGTTACTTTGCTGTAACCCTGTTCCCTGAAAAGGCGGGAATGAGATGCAAAATCTAAAAATTGGACGCAGCCCCCCGTTCCTCTTGGGAACCAAGAAATACCGACTGTAATAGCCTGACTCACTGTCTGGTAGGGGAACATGTTCCATGGCACCATTCCCCAGCAACTTCTGTCAGCAGATGCGCACTTTCTGGTTTCATGGAAGTGGAGACCACGCCATTTAAACTAACACTTTATTAGATACTGGTGTTGCCCGAAACACCAGTGGTGGTGGAGCAAGAACACCGACCTCCTGGGGGTGCCGGGGGGGAGAACACTTTATTCTTGAAAGGAATTCTGTGTGCCTCTCCCCATTGGGGGGCCACCCCCATGGTCCTGGGCTCATGAACCTCAGGGCTTCTTTGTGAAGAAGACAATATGCCAGTCTGACCTGCTTTGAGGTGGATTGTGAGGCGCATCGCACCCCAATCTTTATGAGGGGGTGGCCGGCTCAAAAACACTCTCCTTGTGTTTCACGCCTCGCAAGAGTCAGACCCGTTCGAGACTGGGTGCCCAACAGTCCCGACTTTTGAGCACGGCGGGGAAGGAATTTCCCGAAGGCTTGTTCATATAACTTTGCCTCATGAACCTAGTGGCGACTGAGTTAACAATATCGCCAAACAGGCCGGAAGGTGAGATGTGCAGGAGGAATGTGACAATCCTTATTTTTGATGCACCTGAGATTCAGCCACAAGTACCTCTCTGCGAAAACCATCGTAGCCATAAAACGTCCAATAGCACGAGCCGTCTGCTTTGTTGCACGCAGAGACAAGACTGTGGACCGGCGTGATTCCAATACACCCTATCTGAAGAGCCCCTCAAGTCTCTCAGCAGGTCAGCGTGGTAGGCCTGGAAGACCGGCATAGCAATGGAGCACCAACCTGACCTGTTGCCTGAAAAGCTTTTCCCTCCAGCGAAGATGAAATTCTACACAGCTTGAAAGTAAGTATTAGCTTTTCAGGAAGGATGATGTCCCAGGAGAGAGATAGCCTTGAAGCGTCATATAATTCCGCGCTTCCACATCAACTATATTTAAACAAATAAATAAGTCGATGGCAGGAAAACACAGGATTAATATAGCTTACTCCATGAAAGGGTTAACATATTAATGGAGATAGCTAAGGAAGAGGAGAGAGCGTCATTGAGGCTCCGCCCCCCGACAGAAACTGTCGTCTATTGTTTTCCAAGTGTTTGGAGGCTATTTCCATCTCCGCGGAAGCAAGAGAGGATTTTTATTCTTGCCCATTCACAAGAAGGGCAGGACGCGCTTGAGCGCGAATAGAGGGATTTCCCGATCCAAAGAGGGAGTGAGAGATAGGAGTTTTAAATCCGTCTCTCACAGCTCTGCCGGATACATATTGAGCCAGGAATGCGCTGCGACCCGGAGCTTCTCAAAGAATGTGCGGCGCGCGCGAGAACTTTAATCGAAGCAGTAAAGTGTAGAGATCGCCCTCCTATATGGATTATACACACGGAGGGACATCTCGTTTAAAACTCTGCCATATTTGTGATTTAAACATTTCTTATTTTGCTGGTTAAACGCAGACACGCAACACAACTAGGTCAGTGAAGACAAAGAATCTGAGGAATGTTTCTGGTTCACTCCTATTTATAACCTGCAGGTGCATCTCATCAGATGACGTCACCCGACCGAGGTTATATAAGCCAAAATTTGCCGTGTTTGATACACTCATGCTTCACAACCAGCAACATGACAAGATGTTCCCATAGCGTATTCATGCAGCATCAAGTGTAGCCTTTGAAAGGGAACCAGATATTCGTAGTTAAAGGCAGTCTTTCACTCATCTCCCTCCTTGATCCTGATCAGTGTAAGGATTTCTTGAATTTTGGTAGACCCCCTTTGGTGTACTCAGTGCTCAGCCTGTATTTTGCTTCCCGCCTGGATCCAGGGAACCCCTCAATAATACACAAATCCGTGCTTAGTGAGACGTTCAAAGTTTATCGTGGAAGACAGGAGTATATATATACGCACACACACAAAGAACCAAAGAAAAGGTGGGTGCAGGAGTGTTTACATCTGGTCTGGAATGTTTATAAAAGATAAGGTAAAGAAGAACATAAAATTGGGAGTAGCTCTACATTTACGAGTATTCAACAGTTTTACGACCTTTAACATAAACTACTATAGAATGTGTTTATTGAAAGTGTAGCTTGTGTCGAGGTAAGAGAAAGAAAAAGCATTCTGTTTTCACGCACACAGAATATCATGAAACACACTAAAAATCAAATATTCCCTACAATGAGGATATAGGCAAGGTTGTCGAATTTAGGTGAAGAAGATAACGATTCTCGATGGTTCTCATTTAGTCATCTGTAATCAATGCACGGCCATAGCGTCTTGTCTTTTTTTTGCCACAAAGAAGAATCCAGCCCCTGCAGGGGATGAGGAAGGGATGGCCAGGGATTCTGATGAGAGTGAATTCTATTTCCCCGTAGGAGGATTAGAGCCCGGGAGGTGGTCAATGGAACAGTCATAAGGTCTGTGGGGTGGTAGAGAGAGAGCCCATGACTTACTGAAGACCTGCTTGAAATTGGCGTAGTCAGGAGGGACATCTGAGAGGTCAGGGAATTATTCTTTTTAAGAGGACATGGGTGGGGAACAGTGAGCTGACTTGAGACTGGACGACAGGCACAGAGGGCTCCATTCCTGAGTGGTGTTCTTGACCTCAGGGTTCACCTTATTGAGACTGTGTCTGTTCCCCGATCTAAGCAAAAATGTAGAAAGACTCAGAAAGTCTGTTTCAATAATCTAATTAACATAAAGACCACAAACTCCGATCATACTGAATGTGCAGCCGGCACCTCTGATCTGAAGCTAGGATTGTTAAATATTAGATCTCTCGCATCAAAAGCAGTTATTGTTAATGAAATTATCACAGATCAGGCGTTTAATATACTCTGTTTAACTGAAACATGGGTTAAACAGGACGAGTATGTAGCTCTAAATGAAGCTAGTCCTCCTGGATACAGCTACATACACCAGCCTCGGTTAACTGGTAGAGGAGGAGGCGTCGCAGTTATTCATAATAATAATCTGTCTATCGTACAAAAACACGGACACAAATTTAACTCATTTGAAATTCTCTATAGTAACATAAGTGTATTTAAGTATATTAAATCAGCTCAGTCGATTCCACTAATTATAATTTACAGACCTCCAGGGCCGTATTCTGAATTTCTTAGTGAATTTGCAGATTTCATCTCAGACCTGGTCGTTTCTGTAGACAAAGTGTTAATTGCTGGAGATTTTAACATTCATTTTGAGAATCCAGAAGACCCTCTGAGAACAGCATTTATATCCATACTGGACTCCGTAGGCGTAAATCAGTGTGTAGTAGGACCCACTCATAAAGCAGGTCACACTTTAGATTTAGTAATATTCTTCGGATTAATTATAAGAAATGTATTCACAATTCCACTGTCTGAAATTATCTCAGATCACTATCTTGTCTCCATTCAAGTGTGTCACAGTGATAATGTACGCACAGCACCGCGCTACCATATTAAACGTACATTCACATCAACTACCATACAGAGTTTTATCAGTAATCTCCCAGAGTTACCAACTTCGATTAGGCCACCGTCTGACCCCACAGAACTTGATCAGGCGACTGAATATTTAGAGTCGACACTTCGTTGTACCTTAGATAATGTAGCTCCAGCTAAAAGAAAAATTATTAGAGATAAGAAACTCGCTCCCTGGTATAACGATCACACGCGCACTTTAAAACAGACTGCTCGGAAATTAAAGCGTAAATGGCGTCAAACTAAATTGTTGGTATTTCAAATAGCATGGAAAGAGAGCATCCTGAACTATAGGAAAGCTCTTAGTGTAGCTAGATCAACGTATCTCTCCACTCTTATAGAAGAAAATAAAAATAATCCTAGATTTTTATTTAATACCGTAGCCAAATTAACCAGAAATAAGACCACTACAGAAATCTCCACAACAACATCATGCAATAGTGAGGACTTCATGAACTTTTTTAATAATAAAATTGTAAATATCAGGCATAAAATTGAGGCTTTGAAGCCAAACAATGTAATTGATACAGATGTAGAATACTTTACTCCTCTTGAAGAGAATGAACTAATTTCACTCATCTCTTCTGCAAATTCATCAACCTGTATATTAGATCCTATACCGACACATTTTCTTAAACAGATAGTACCAGTAATAACAGAACCGCTGTTGAGAATAATTAATTCCTCACTCAGCATTGGTTATGTTCCAAAATCTTTTAAAGTAGCAGTTATTAAACCAATAATTAAGAAACCTGACCTCGACCCCTGTCAGCTGTCCAATTACAGGCCAATATCAAACCTCCCCTTTATCTCTAAGATTCTGGAAAAGATAGTAGCGGAGCAGCTATGCTCATATCTACATAGAAATGGCATACATGAACTGTATCAGTCAGGATTTAGGCCTCATCACAGCACAGAAACAGCACTCGTGAAAGTAGTAAATGACCTCCTATTGGCCTCTGATCAGGGTTGTGTAACTATGCTTGTATTACTCGACCTCAGTGCAGCTTTTGACACTATTGATCATGCTATTCTTCTTCACAGATTAGAAAATGTAGTAGGAATTAAGGGTACAGCCCTCTCCTGTCTCAGATCCTATTTGACCGATCGTTATCAGTATGTAGACTTAAATGGTGATTAATCTGCATGTTCTCTAGTGGAGTTTGGCGTTCCGCAGGGTTCAGTTTTAGGCCCACTGCTTTTTTCCCTTTACATGCTTCCTCTGGGCAACATAATCCGTAAGCATGGTATTAGTTTTCATTGTTATGCTGACGACACACAGCTATACGTCTCAACAAAACCTGATGAGAAAAACCATCTTACTAAAGTTGAGCAATGTGTGCAGGACATAAGAAATTGGATGCTAATTAACTTCCTTCTGCTTAATCCGGATAAGACAGAAATTCTAGTCATAGGACCACATACAGCTAGAAGTAAAATCTTAGATCACACCGTAACTTTAGATGGCCTTTCTGTTCCGTCAAGTGCAACAGTAAAAGACCTCGGCGTGATTATAGATTCCAGCCTTTCATTTGAAGCTCATGTAGATAATATCACCAGGATAGCATTCTTTCACCTCAGAAATATCGCCAAAATAAGAAATATATTGTCGCTAAACGATGCAGAAAAACTAGTTCATGCTTTTATCACTTCTAGGTTGGACTATTGTAATGCCTTACTGTCTGGTTGTTCAGTTAGGTGCATAAACAAGCTTCAGCTAGTCCAGAATGCAGCAGCGAGAGTCCTCACTAGAACCAGAAGATATGAGCACATCACCCCTATCCTATCTTCACTGCATTGGCTCCCTGTGAAATTTCGCATTGATTTTAAAATACTACTCTTGACATATAAGGCATTAAATGGTCTCGCCCCGCAGTATCTGAGCGAACTGCTAGTGTCTTACGATCCGCCACGCCTACTTCGGTCAAAGGATGCAGGCTGCTTATCAGTACCGCGTATTATGAAAACTACAGCTGGGGGCAGAGCTTTTTCTTACAAAGCCCCAAAATTATGGAATAGTCTTCCAAATAGTGTTCGGGACTCAGACACAGTCTCAGTGTTTAAGTCTAGGCTCAAAACCTATTTATTTAGCCAAGCATTTTTATAAATAGATTTGCCATAAGGTAAAGGAGCAGATCTGGGGGACTCATGGACATAGAGTATTATGGTGAACTGGTATGTTTAGATGCTGTCTTCCTCAGTCTCATTTGATCACTCAGGTTTGTTGACGGTGAGGTGATTGTTTGCTTTACATCTCAGGGAGCCCTCATGTTTGTGTTTCCTTCTGGCTCTCCCTTTTAGTTATGCTGTCATAGTTAGTCCTGCCGGAGTCCCTGCTTGCACTCTACAGTAAATATACATTCACATTAGACATTGTGACTGTGACCATACCTAATTGCAATCTCTCCTCCTCTTCTCTTCCTCCCCCTCTTTCTCTTTCCTCTCTCCCCCTGTCTCCCCCTTTCACTCTTTCTCTCTCTCTCTCTGTCGAGCTACACATGTGGTTCCTGAGCTGCCAGTGATCCAGACTCCCTCTGCCCTCCGGACCTGTCTGATCCATCCTGGTGCCCGGTTTCTGGTTGGAGGTCTCATCGCATGGATGCCCCGTGTGTCTCTTTAGGATGCGCCTGGTGTCTGGGGATGATTCTATCTACTTAGAAGATGGTCCTGGCCTCGACTGGTGTTGTCAGCTGTTTCTCTGAGGACTTGACAATTCGATAGTTCAGGACTGGAACTTTCTACAAGACTATCTGAGTCTCGAATAACTACTGGACTCCATTTTACATAAACTATTATAACATCAATTATCATCAACTATTATAGCTGAACCTAACACTGTATAAATGCAGATCATTTCCTGCTATCTGTTTCACCCAGATGAGGATGGGTTCCCTGTCGAGTCTGGTTCCTCTCAAGGTTTCTTCCTATTACCATCTCAGGGAGTTTTTCCTTGCCACTGTCGCCCTCGGGCTTGCTCGCCAGGGAATATCTGAACATTTTATTCATACACATTCACATTCCATACAAACTTAAATAATTCTTTTGATTGTGTAAAGCTGTTTTGAGACAATGTCAATTGTTAAAAGCGCTATACAAATAAAACTGAATTGAATTGAAACTGAATTGACCGAGTTGATGAGGTGTCGAGTCAACCAGGGGCATCTGAGAACCAAGGGTAAGTGGCCGTTCCACATTTACATTACATTTAAGCATTTGGCAGACACTCTTATCCAGAGCGACTTACAAAAAGTGCTTTAAAGTTTACATCACTGGGTACATGCCAACCTGTGTTAACTAGGTTAATAACTAAGTGCCATTAGTCAAACACAAGTGGGAGGAGTTTTTTTATTATAGTTAATTTTTTTAGTACAAGTACTGGAGGAACAGATATGCCTTGAGTCATCGTTTAAAGATTGTCAAAGTCTCTGCTGTACGGACATCTAGAGGACGTTCGTTCCACCAACTAGGTGCCAGAACAGAAAAGAGTCTGGATGAATGCTGCCCTCAATCCCCGAGAGATGGTGGGATGAGGCGAGCAGTGCTGGAGGATCGGAGGGAAGGTGGTGCAGTGCGTCGTGTGATTAGAGCAGAGAGGAGATGGGTGCTGGGCCATTTTTAGCCTTGTAGGGAAGCATCAGCATTTTGAATTTAATGCAGGCAGCTACAGGAAGCCAGTGCAGGGAGCGGAGGAGTGGGGTGGTGTGGGAGAACTTGGGAAGGTTACAAACGAAACATGCTGCTGTTACGACCCTGACTTTTTTTCTCCCTGCCTCATGGTGGCAGTATAATGTCTATGGGTGATGTCACTTGCCAATTAAAGGTATTCTAGGTGGGGAGTATAAAAGATGTGACTAATCATCAAAGGGGGCTCTCCTCTGGTGGAACTTGGACCTGTATATTAAATCCTATACTGACACATTTTCTTAAACAGATAATAATAATAATAATAATAATTAATTCCTTACTCAGCATTGGTTATGTTCCAAAATCTTTTAAATTAGCAGTTATCAAACCAATAATTAAGAATCCTGACCTCGAGCCCTGTCAGCTGTCCAATTACAGGTATATTATCAAACCTCCCTTTTATCTCCAAGATTCTGGAAAAGATAGTAGCGGAGCAGCTATGCTCATATCTACATAGAAATGGCATACATGAACTGTATCAGTCAGGATTTAGGCCTCATCACAGCACAGAAACAGCACTCGTTAAAGGGGACCTACGGTGCTACATGGACTTTTTCAAGCTGTTTGGACTGAATTGTGTGTTAGGAGAGTGTGTACACAACTACTCTACAATGATAAAGAGCCGCCCAGCGATTTTCTTTTAATTTAATAATATAAGATGCCCCTTCTGAAATCAGGCCATTTTCAAAAGCCTGTCGGTGTGAAGTCACACCGACAGAGGCCGCTCCTATTATAGTTGATTGACACTGGTGTTTTAGCAAAGACCCGCCCCGAGTGAAAAAAGAGCCGTCGGCCATTGTTTTTCTACACTGGAGCAAAATGGCGCCTACATGAGTGTGGTGTGCAGTTTGTTGCTGTAGTGCGGTGGTCTAGTGGTTAAGATTTGGTGCTTTCATGTGGGAGACCCGGGTTCGATTCCTGCTCAAGGTACATGCTTTTTTTGCACTACATATTTATAAAGTTTTTCTAAAGTTCGTTTAGTAACGAGGCGAGTGCGCTATGCTTCGGTAAGCTTTTCTGACACCAGGAGAGACTCAGTCAAACACACACACACAAGGCTTCGCGTATATGATGTCCTAGGTTGAATTCCCGGCACACACACACACACATTGTCTGTCAGAAAGGTCTCTGTTTATTAACAGCAAAAGATCGGTATAGCAGGAATCGGCAGATGATCTTTCCTGGAACCTGAACACCACCACCATCACCAAGAAAGCACAACAACGTCTTCACTTTCTTTGGAAACTGAAGAAGGCCAGTCTTCCACCTCCCATCCTCACCTCATTCTATCAAGGGACCATCGAGAGTGTTCTCTGCTGTTACATCACCGTCTGGTACGGAAACTGCACCACCGCTGAAAAGAAGTTCTTGCAGCGGATAGTGAAGACAGCAGAGAGAATCATCGGGGTCCCTCTCCCAGCCATCTCCCAACTCTACGACAAACACCTGATCCGCCGTGCGAGCAGCATAGTGAAAGACTCTTTTCACCCCTCACATGCACTGTTCTCCCTCCTCCCATCAGGCAGACGGTTCCGCAGCATCAGAACTGTGACTGCCAGACACTGCAAGAGCTTCTTTCCACAAGCAGTAAGGGCTCTCAACTTACTGACAACATAGAACTGAACAAACATACGAATCACACACTCAACATAAATACATAATGGACTCCTATATTTAAAAACTCACCTAAACAACTAAACCCTCATACAATATGCTACATGTACACCAAAGACAAAAACACACAAATTGGACTGTGGTACAACACACATATTGTACACCCTGTATTGCATACTGTATTTTTGTCCAAGAAATTTTCTACCTCATGCTGATTTGCACTAGTCGCAATTTGCACATGTCTTGTCTTGTCTCGTCCAATACTCCTACAATAACTTGAACCCGCACACTGTACTCTGAACCAATTGCACATGTTCACTTTGTATCATTGCACTGTATTGTCTTCCTGTCCTGTTAGTGTACAGATAGTTTATTTAAAAATAGTCACTTAGTTTAGCTTAGTTAGATATAATTTAGTTGTAATTTCTTGTTTTTTATTTCTTTCTTATTAAGGCACCACGGAGGGTCTGTGTGTAACGGCATTTCAATACAATGTATACTGTGTATATTGTTGTATTGACAATAAACCTCTCTTGAATTGAATTGAATATGTTTGACTAAACGCCTGTGCTATAGACATATGTTACTACAAATTAACCATTGTAAATGTCCTGGTGAGATCCCGAAAAAAACAATGCTTCGCGTGTATAAGGTCGCGGGTTGAATAGCCGGCATTTCCAAGATGGTAACCATTAATCCTTCGTGGTCTAGTGGTTAGGATTCCGCGCTCTAAAGTGGTAGCCCCAGGTTTGATTCCCCCTCAAGGCACATGCTTTTTGCACTACATATTTATAAAGTTTTTCTAAAAGTTCGCTTAGTAGACGAGGCGAGTGCGCTATGCTTCGGTAATCTTTTCTGACACCAGGAGAGACTCAGTCAAACACACACACACACACACAATGCTTTGCGTGTATGATGTCCTATTCCCGGCATCTATATGACTCAGTCACACACACACACACACACACACACATACACACGTTGTCTGTCAGAAAGGTCTCTGTTTATTAACAGCAAAAGATCAGTATAAATATGTTTGACTAAACGCCTGTGCTATAGACATACAGTGGTGTGAAAAACTATTTGCCCCCTCCTGATTTCTTATTCTTTTGCATGTTTGTCACACAAAATGTTTCTGATCATCAAACACATTTAACTATTAGTCAAAGATAACACAAGTAAACACAAAATGCAGTTTTTACATGAGGGGTTTTATTATTTAGGGAGAAAAAAAATCCAAACATACATGGCCCTGTGTGAAAAAGTAATTGCCCCCTGAACCTAATAACTGGTTGGGCCACCCTTAGCAGCAATAACTGCAATCAAGCGTTTGCGATAACTTGCAACGAGTCTTTTACAGCGCTCTGGAGGAATTTTGGCCCACTCATCTTTGCAGAATTGTTGTAATTCAGCTTTATTTGAGGGTGTTCTAGCATGAACCGCCTTTTTAAGGTCATGCCACAACATCTTAATAGGATTCAGGTCAGGACTTTGACTAGGCCACTCCAAAGTCTTCATTTTGTTGTTCTTCAGCCATTCAGAGGTGGATTTGCTGGTGTGTTTTTGGTCATCGTCCTGCTGCAGCACCCAAGATCGCTTCAGCTTGAGTTGACGAACAGATGGCCGGACATTCTCCTTCAGGATTTTTTGGTAGATAGTAGAATTCATGGTTCCATCTATCACAGCAAGCCTTCCAGGTCCTGAAGCAGCAAAACAACCCCAGACCATCACACTACCACCACCATATTTTACTGTTGGTATGATGTTCTTTTTCTGAAATGCTGTGTTACTTTTACGCCAGATGTAACGGGACACGCACCTTCCAAAAAGTTCAACTTTTGTCTCGTCGGTCCACAAGGTATTTTCCCAAAAGTCTTGGCAATCATTGAGATGTTTTTTAGCAAAATTGAGACGAGCCTTAATGTTCTTTTTGCTTAAAAGTGGTTTGCGCCTTGGAAATCTGCCATGCAGGCCGTTTTTGCCCAGTCTCTTTCTTATGGTGGAGTCGTGAACACTGACCTTAATTGAGGCAAGTGAGGCCAGCAGTTCTTTAGATGTTGTCCTGGGGTCTTTTGTGGCCTCTCGGATGAGTTGTCTCTGCGCTCTTGGGGTAATTTTGGTCGGCCGGCCACTCCTGGGAAGGTGCACCACTGTTCCATGTTTTTGCCATTTGTGGATAATGGCTCTCACTGTGGTTCGCTGGAGTCCCAAAGCTTTAGAAATGGCTTTCTAACCTTTACCAGACTGATAGATCTCAATTACTTTTGTTCTCATTTGTTCCTGAATTTCTTTGGATCTTGGCATGATGTCTAGCTTTTGAGGTGCTTTTGGTCTACTTCTCTGTGTCAGGTAGATCCTATTTAAGTGATTTCTTGATTGAAACAGGTGTGGCAGTAATCAGGCCTTGTGGTGACTACAGAAATTGAACTCAGGTGTGATAAACCACAGTTAAGTTATTTTTTAACAAGGGGGGCAATCACTTTTTCACACAGGGCCATGTAGATTTGGAGTTTTTTTTCTCCCTTAATAACGTAAACCTTCATTTAAAAACTGCATTTTGTGTTCAATTATGTTATCTTTGACTAATAGTTAACGGTTTTTGATGAGCAGAAACATTTAAGTGTGACAAACATGCAAAAGAATAAGAAATCAGGAAGGGGGCAAATAGTTTTTCACACCACTGTATGTTACTACAAATTAAGCATTGTAAATGTCCTGGTGAGATCCCGAAAAAACAATGCTTCGCGTGTATGAGGTCGCGGGTTGAATAGCCGGCATTTCCAAGCTGGTAACCATTTATCCTTCGTGGTCTAGTGGTAGGGATACAGTGCTCTCAGCGCAGCAACTCGAGTTCGATTCCCGGTCTGGGAAGGCACAAAAGTTTTACAACCAAATTCAAATTTTATTTGTCACATACACAGTCATACAGTATGAAATGCAGTGAAATGCTTTTTTTGCGACCACAGGGTCGCGACGGCAGCCATTTCCCAGGCGCCATCAAAGAAAACAAGGAATCAGATACATTAGGATAACGAGGGTAAAAAAATCCCCTCCCAGACTGTCCTTCGGAGAGGCCAGTGTGGGATCAGGGGTACAAAAAAATACCTCAGCAGCAAGCACAGAAAAACATGTAATCACAAGACATCAACATTGCAACAATAAGGGTACAGGGATAGGAAATGTCCAATGTAGGCAAACAGCTCCAGTCCCTGCAGCTAAAGAGCGCTGGTCCCGATTCCGCCTGCCCACACCGAGGGGAATAAGCACACGAAGGCGTTGGAAATGGGGAAGGTAGAGTGTCTATCTGTAGCTGTTCTGTGAGTGTGTAAGTGCGTGCGTGTCAGTTTGTAAGCCTGTAACATCCCGTAATAGTCTGCGCCAGGTGACCTTGAAGGGGGAGGGGGGTAGATTCCAGAGCGTCTCGTTATCTTGGTCTTCGGGGAGTTGTTATGTCTCCAGCCACTGCCTTGAAATGCAGTAGCTGGAAAGAGAAGGGCAAAAAAAAAAAAAGTATATATATTTTCCAAATTTCGATCAATACCTGCCAATTTCACAGATATTTAATGTCCATCACTGGTCTCCAGGTCCGTCCAAATCACGTTGTGTAGCTGCCAGTCTCCCCAAGATGGTATACAATTTGCGGTCCATAACCACAGTCTGATTTCTGACAGCTCTCGTCACCATTATTTCCCAGCCAGCCAGTCTCTTGGGGTTGAGACTGACTGCTTTTAAGATTTTTCGATATCCAAGTAATCCACCTAATCCAATCAGCAGAATTCCAGTTATCAGAGTTCCGAATAGGTAAATATCTTCAACGTCCTCCAGAGACAGTGCGGCCACGCACACAATGCGCCACTTCTCCCAACCGTCCATCGTGTATCCAGCAGCAAACGTCCCAGCAGGACAAGTAGGTTCCCCAGAACCCACATTTCTCGTCGAGAAGATCATGTCAATTGCATGCAGAGACCACTTGATCAAATCCATTTCCTTTTTATTTCAAGAGCAAGACGAGGAGAGTCTCTGAATAGTATTTCACAAGACAGACAAGAGAAGCAAGCGGGGAGAGATAAGGGAGGGAGAGCAGATGCGACCGCCTTCGTCAAGAGCCAAAAGAGAAGAGATTCACCAGATTCACATGTAAAATTTTATATACATATATATATAATGTGAGGGCATAATAAAAATCTTACAAAATATAGGGGAAATATATATAGATTTATAATAAAAAAATAAATAAGAAAATATTATATATATATATATATATATATATATATATATATATATATATATATATATATATATATATATATATATATTTTCCCTATATTTTGTAAGATTTTTATTATGCCCTCATTTGTACACTCAAAAAATTTTTTCGTTGAGCTAACCTAACACTGTTCCTTCAACCAGTTCCACGAAAATGAATTGAATAACCTGGACGCTGTATGATTAAATAAACACAAATAAACAGGGTTAGGTTAAATCAACCAAAGCTAATCATGTAACAACAGAAACAGTTTGTTGTGTTGTTTTAAAGCCTACAGTGTACATTTAAATTACCTTATTCTGTTACTTTATACTTATGCAAAACACCAACATTCTAATTACCTCAAAGTTCATATTTGAATTAACTTTATTCTTCTCGGTTCAACTTAAGTAAAACACATGCTTTCGAATAATCAATTGGAAAAATGCATTTATTCAAGATGTCAGGAGAAACAAGCAAACTTTTTCAAACACTTTCAATTGTTTTCAATGCTGTTATAAAACATTCAGTACATTTCCTTATTTTCAGTCAAACAAATATTATCAGCATATAAGTGAACCAAAAAAAATATTTTAACTAGCTCTATAAAGTCACAGTTCTACTCAACAAAGCAAATCTTCCAGATTCTGCATTTCCAAAAATAAAAGCAATTGTAACTTTAATATTGGGTATTAGAAATCCTTTTTAACCAATTATACTTGACACACTAATTAAACTGAACACACAAACAAAACACAACAGTAAATTCCTAAATGCTAAAGGATCTGTTAAGATATGTTAAAACTTAAATGACTATGTTGCCATTAAATGTAAACAAAATTCTAAATCATTCAAACTGAATTTAAGCTTTTCAAGGAAACTTTCAGAACCTTCTTACTTTACTAAAATTCACTGACCATCTCAAAACATCCTAATGTGAACTTGAACAAATACGCCAGCATATTGCTCACTCTAGTAGTTTGTTTTTGAGGACCTGGACTTTTTTTGAGAGTCTTGTTGGCTGAAGCTCCAACAGGAGTTTTTGAAGAACTTCAAATGTATATTTGAGACCATCCGGGTATGCAAGGTTTAAAGCATAGACAAGTCCCAGCATAAGGGCACATGCATGTGCTACACTCCTCAAGTTCTGAAGCACTGTCAGTCCTTCAACAATGATACCCACATTTTGGTAGGAGTCTCTGGCTTCAGCCCCTTCACATCTGATCACATATATTCCAAGAACTGTAGCACCAATAGACTGCTGAGCTTCATCATTGTGAACATCCTCAAAAGGGGGGGAAAAAAGGAGAGACCAATGCAAAAACAAGTTGTTTGTGCTACAAACTAATTTGAAAGAATTAGTTAAATTAAATGCAGCATTCTGTGTACATAACTACCAACCAAGTACTTACCAAATATTCAGTAACAAGGGTTGTTGGGTCTTCACCAAGATAAACAGCCAGGGCTTTCAGAAGACACTCACGCTTGATATCAGAGGTTCCATTCTGGACAATATAGAAGATATATAAATGGTACTGCTCCATTTTGATTTTGGGGAATTTAAAACACAGTTATAGTACCCACCTGATCCATAACTGATAATATGGTACTGATATTCTTTGCTGCCATGCCCCCTTTCCTTTTGAAGACTCTGATCAGCTGATTGGAGTACTGATCAAGCTGGTGCATAAACTTTGAAACCAAAGGAATGGTGGTAATCCTGGTGAATTCAGCACTCAACTACAACACAAAGTTCACATCAACTTATAGCCGCTGTACACTGCCATCTCAGTTAGCATTTCAGATCAAGTTATCAAAACACTGTGAGCTTAAAGTGTATTTCATGTAGCTGGTATTTAAAAGCAACTTGCTCTACACTCCCAATATGTTGCCACAATTACTTACCTCTTGCTCATGAAAGAGAGCTGGCCATCTACTTTTAAATTCCTCAACATATGGCATATCTTCAAGGACTTCTCTCCTTCTATAAGCAAAGGTTCTTTCCATTTGAGTTTTGATCACATGCTGATTGTTTCTTTTAGTGACCTCTGACAAAAGTCCAATTCTTAGTTCTTCAAGACTGTCCTTATTTTCTCCAGCTGGATAATCAGGACAGTAGTTCACTTCTGCTCTTCTTGGTTTTTTCACTTGATTTGGACGTCCCTCATCTTGTTTGCGCTTCATGGAATTGATGTCCAGTTCTGGGCATCCTATTTTCCTCAATTTCGTGTGGTAATTCCCCATTTTATCTCTGAGACTTATCTTCCACCCACCATAGCCACTCTCAGAACCCCGTTCCTTGAGACATGGATGTTTTAGTATTAGAGCTGCAGCTACATCATCAAGATCCTGAAATGATGGATATGCTTTAAACTTCATTATCTCAGATGCCAATGTCTCTAAAATGCTGGACTTTAGTTTTCTACTGGGATTCAGTAAAATGCCATCTCTTTGGAATTCAACATTTGCCTTTTGCAATGCCAGCTCTGCATCATAACTAAATTCTGGAATAGGAAAACTACGTGGCCATATGTTTGTTCTTAGGGACGATGTAGATGCCGGTGACGAGAGTACAGATGTTTCAGAACATGAGAGTTCAGAAGTTTCATTAGATGAGAGAATATCCGTGTCGGCAGATAATGGAGCAGGTGTCTCATGTGGAGCAGGAGTGTAAGGGGTGAGGACGATAAAGTCAGCAGGTAACTTTACCACCTTTAATGTGGCTTTGTCATGCAGGTCAGCAGTTGAATTCAGGTTGACAAACTCATTGTCAAAATCCACATCTCTGACCTGAAGTCGAAACTCTCCCATGGGTCCAAACTTCCTCTCAATTTCAATCTTAAGTTCTTCCAGGGAGTCTGGTAATCCAGAAGGAAGAACAAGCTTTTCACAGTCATTTTCTCCAAGGATTAAACGAAACTTTACAGGGTTGTCCATCATTAACAGCTACTACTGGAGATGGAAAAAAGAAATGGATCCCTTTAAGATTAAGACATTTTTGATTATCAGTATAAGCTTACTATTCAGCTTCACAATTATTCACTGTCTTACCTCACAATGAAAAAATCTTTTTAGGGTAACCATCCGGAGGTGTCCAACCTTATAATCAGCGAGAGGATGTGGGTCTTTCAGTTTACTGTGAGGAATCATCCAAATTTCTCTTGTAGGAATCAATTCAAATGCTTGAAAATTCTCATGATACCACGAAGTCATTTTTTTTTACAATGAAAGCCAATTCATCTTTAATTATGCACATTTGTACAATCTGAACAAATTCTGGCATTCCACCAGCTGATCCATGCACAATTACCATTCCATTCCTGTATTTTATGCCATTAACAGCAACATTTGGGTAATACTGACCATTGACACACCTGGATATTTCAGACTAAGGCTATGTGCTAGATCTTCCTTCATCACATCAACAGAAATTGTAGAGACATGTGTGACTTCAAGGCAAGACTTGCCAAAAAACTGCAGGTACATCTGGTGGCCAGCCATTAACTGATGTTTACTCGCTAAAGTTAATGTTATGTTCTTGAAACAATTTGTGTGTCGAACAACTTATTTGAAATAACTGTGTTTAGCCTCAAATCTTATTGTCCATAGCAAATCCAGGGGCCCAAAAAGATGAATCATTTCCGGGTAGTGTTCCAAAAAATGATGTTTTGGAAGCAGCTGATTTTCTGGAAATAGGTTAAGATAGGCTTGTCTGTGTTCTGAGATTTTGCACTGCAAGTATGAAATGGACTCATCTGTGTGAAAAGGAGACACAACCAGATCTACAATGGCTTTCAGGTCCAAAACAACCTGCCACACAGGCTCATCTTCAGGAACCAGATGTCCAATCATTAAGGGTAGTAGCCTGATGAGACACCAGTTTTCATGTGAATTGCCACCAATTGTTTTTTTCCTGGCAAATGTTTTTGGAATCATATGAGGTCTGTTGGTCTTGTCGCTCCACTTGTACGGAAATGTACAAATGATGTCATTGAGTTGTTCAAGGCTTATTATTTTTCTTTTAATAAGCAGTCCAAAACAGTGTGCAAGTTCAACTGGCACTATGCCTTCAAAAAGGTCATGTGCCACATCAGGAGGGTAACCTGATGTCACGTTAAAGTTTTCAAGGCTTTCTGTGAAAACACATGTTTTTTTTTACTCCAAAGCAGCTCACCCCTTTTTCTTTAGCCATTTCAACATGTGCTTGGTGAGACTCTTTTGATCGGAGAGGAAATTCCCCTGCTATAACTTCCTTTGTCTGAATTTCTGCACGTCGAGCTGTACAAAATCTGCAGAAATATTCACCAGAAAAGCTTTCTACAAAACCACCCAGAGAATGTGCAGCAAGATTATCAGCAACAATACACTGTACTGTTCCCTTAATAAATGTCCCCAACTTTTGTACAAACAGCCCATTTTTTTCTAAAATGGTAATATCTTGCAAAAGAGGTTGAAAGATTTTTTTGTAGCCGTAAAACTTAACATCTTCTGTTTTACACAACAATGCCAGATAAATTGTGGACAGTGTTGACTGACAATTTGATGGTACATTACCCAAAATCCAATAGACTGCACATAATTTGTGCTTTTTCCGTGAAGTTCCAAGAGGGTTGCATATTTCAAAATCATCTACATACAAGCAAATTGATATTCTAAACTGATCTGAAAAGAATTCATTAGTTTTAAAATGCTGACCATCTTGGTTTGATCTGTAGACACAGTCATTTCCCATTTCTTGATGTTGAGCATTATGACTTTCCACTAGTTTATCAAGCAAATCATTTTGACTGAGAAGCTGCACCAAAGACTTCAACAAGGGAACATATTGATAGGTGCTCTTACCCTGGGTGTCAAGTATGTATTCCACAGGATCTACTGTATTACTGCAAAATTTTGTCTGTAATACTGTTTCCGTTTAAATCCAGATGTCAATGGACCACCATTTTCAACTGCCCTTAGCAAAGGATTTGTGTCACATAATGTAGTGGTGAGCTCTCTAATAACAGTTTTATCAATGTGCAGGTTGTGGCATTTGAATGCGTCCCTAATGACACTCTCTGAGATAGGCTGAGATGCAGAGCCCAGCAAGAAATGCAGTTCACGTAATAGCTCATCCACAGCTGCACTTGGTACATGGTAATAATTTTCCAACCGCAACAAAATAGAAGCCAACTTCAACACAATAGTTGTTGCCAGATTCTCTGGCACTATTGCTGACACACCAGCACCAGAATCACCTTCAACATCATCTAATTCTTCTGTTGGGGATGAACTGACCTGTTTGTTTGTACGATGTCATCTCTAAAATCTGCCAAGGTGAAGTTGCTATGCTTTCTGTTTCTGTGAGTCTTGAAAGTGGCATACACATTTGTCTTAAATGCACACCTGTTAAATATACAACTAACTGATTCATGGTTCCTCAAATGGTTGTATAAATGACCATTAAATTCACTGAAAGAGGCAATTCCACCACACAAACAAACATGGCAGTTATAGAAAGCAAGTTCATAAGGTTTTGAAACGATATGGTTACTGTGGGACCTACTCAAGTGAGATTTTAGACCATTCCACGTCTTGAATCGGCAAGGGCAATCTGTAAATGTCCATGGATAACTGAGGCTTCTGCCATAATGGCCATGGTCTAACCTGTAGTGTTTGAGCAGAAGGGACCTTGAGGATACTGATATAGAACAGTCTTTGCACTGCCACATCAAAGCCCTGAAGGAAATTAATAAAGGGGAAAAACATAGCATAAATATTATTGAAATAAAAACACAGAATAAATAGATGTCAATGATTACTCTTATTATTTGACTAGGGTTGGGCCAACATTGGATTTCTCTTTATCAATCAGTTTCCCCAAAAATAATCTTGATTATTCAACATATCTATTTAGGCAAAATACTACCACACTATATTTCTAGCCGATTTTCATTAAGTTCAACGAGTAAACACAAACACCTATTTTTATATGGAAAAAAAAGGAAATGTTGCACGTTAACACTATCAAAAATAATCAAAAACAGTAAAAAAAAAAAAAAAGTTATAACTCAGAAATAACTATTATGTTGTTTAAAAAAGGGTGAATATACTGATAATGTTAGCGTATTAACGCGTTTAATTCCAATTTGGCCGGGAGAAAATTCATACCGCCGCCCTCACCTTGCTCTTTCTATCTCGCTCACTCTTCCTTTCGCGCGCACGCGTCCACACAAGGTTTTTTTTTTTCTCAAGGTAATTCATAACAGGATTATACCAATACTTTATACGATATACTGTAAGGAACGTATGTGATTTTAACACTAACATATGCATCACTTACTTCGAAGGATACCCGTTGCTTCAGGAACAGTCTCGTGCTTCCATGGTTAACTAAAAAAAAAAAAAAACACATTAAAGCACGTTTACAACCATACGGCTAAGCAAGTTTGAACGATGCTAACCGTCAAATGTTTAGCATGGTAAATTTAAGTTAAATCCAGAAATGTAATTCTGAAGATGGGTTTACTAACTCAGATTAAACCATAACCCATTCACATATCAACTTTTAAAGGGAACATTATGATATATTTTATAGAGACATATGAATCTTACCTAATATAAGATCTTCTCAGGACGAAGTCTTCCTCAGGTAGGCGCCGAAACCCGCACATGCGCAGTGCACAAGATAAGAAGAAGGGCCAAACAGCACGAAACAGAATCACATGAAGATAACATAAAACACTTTAGTAGATTTGATGTGAAGAGTTCTTAAGTAGGGTTAACCTAACTCACTCACGTATTTTTATAAAACAGGTATTGATTGGATTATTTAAATGTTATCTGCCTTCTTCAAATGAACTGCAGCAAAAAAACATTTTTTTGAGTGTACATTGTATATTTGTACAACTATTTTACTAGTTAAATTTATTTTCTTTAGTATTTCTTTTTATTGATATTTATTCCTTACGTATAAGCTTTTATTTTCTTTTTAAGGTCACTGGCTGTCGTATAAGCATTTCACTGCATATCATACTGTGTATGTGACAAATAAAATTTGAATTTGAATCAAAGGAGAGGAAGATAGGTGGAAGGAGACAGAGGGGGAGAGAGAGAGACAGAGTATGGGAAGGTGAGCATGAATGAACAGATGCAAGAGGAGACAGGAAGATACAGTGGGAACCACGCCAAATAGCCGCTACCGTGTGGCTGACGTGTGAATGCCCTTTGAACACCGTAATCCCCCCTCCCTTTTCTGCCAGAAAGGCGTGTCAAGATTTCACAGTAAACACGCCCATTCAAGCCCTATTTATTCATTGACCTGGTGCCACCACTAGATGGCGCTTCGTTCTCAAGAACACGTTAAAACAAGCCAGCTGCGCTGAGTTGCAATCACGTGATTTTAACAACCCACCTCCACCCCCGCCGAACTGACGCTACCAAACTACAGAGATGAAGATGGCGGCTTAACGGACTATTCGTGGTAAGTGATGTTTTATTTTATTAAATGTGTTTGGGGTAGTTTACAGTTTATTTCCCAGTTTATTTTTTTATTGGCCATTTTAAATATCACTGGCAGCACCAGCAGCGGTCAGATGTGACTTTAGAGAACTTAATGTTCTGTTTACCAAGTCTGGAGCTAATATTACAGCTTACTGTCAGTGTCACAAACTCACAATGTCACTCCACTTTAACTCAAAAACATGCTGAAGCTTCAAAAATACTATTAATGTCCCTATTACAAGAGCTGCGCTACCCGATGAAGAGTGTTTGTGCTCTCTGTAAATACTGAGAGAATCTCACTGCGTGTTGTCTGGATAAATTCAGCGGTTATTTATTCTTTGGGTAAGAGTTAATCTGCAGGTTATTTCTGTGACTGGAATATAATGTGATGCAGTTGATGAGGGACACAGACTGAGGGTAGCTGTACAGGAGCTCATAACCGGGTTTATATTTTATACACTTTGGCCGTGACATTCCGCGGTAGCGTGAGCGCTTAGTTAAAGAGCTGAATAACAACACTGAAGTGTTTATCAGTTAAAGAGGAGGAGGGGGGAGGTGTGTGTGTGTGTGTGTGTGTGTGTGTGCGCGCGTGTGTGTGGGGGGAGGTATGAGGGCCTTCAGTAAGTTATAGTTTGGCCTCAGGGATGAACTAATGCTCATATACGAGTGTTATATCGCTTAACTTATTTGTATGAGAAGCGCATTAAGTAAATTCTTGGTTAATTTAATTCAGACGATAATACAGACAGACTGTGGTTAACAGTAACACTTTTCAGTGGTTAACATTAGCACAGGCAGTTTATTTATATTCCAGAATCCCCCAAACAGTATTTTACACCCTCTGTGGTAAATAGATTAATTAATATATTTTATTTTTATTAGAACTATATGTTCTGTGAAGTTTATTTATCTTTGTCTTGACTAAATTCTCCTGTTGTCTTTAAGCAGAGCTCCGCTGTGGAGGATTCGGGGGTCAGACGGCTGACAGTTGGACTTTTGGAGCTACAGTACTGGAGGAGACTGAACAAGCTGTTGAGGGAGCTGTAGGAGGGATGACGTCACAGTCCGACAGCTTTAGAATGATGTTTGGTCAGGTCTACTGTATATTCTGAACATAGAACTGTAAAATGTCTGATACAGTACTTTGGGGGAAACAAAGACTTCAACTGTTCCATGTTTAATAGTTTTATATTAAAATAAAAATTTTTCAAATATCAAAAGACCTATAGATAGAGACTTATAAGCAGCTGGTGTATCCGGGTTGTTTAATGAACTTTAAGCAAAAAGACAACATGTATTCACCTGTTTTATACAAATTACTGTTTTAACTTTGACTAGTTTTGGAAGAATAAATTGAATTGGTAAAGTAATGTTTGCGTGTTTTAATTTTGGGGGATTGTTTCGGTATTTAAAAAACGTTTAGTTGAACCAACAACTTCAATGGGCAAAAAGTGGGACACAACTTTGTTTTAAATAGTCAAAGAGTTGGGCTGAAAATCATAATAATAATTATTGGTCATAGAAACAAACAGTTAAACACTTGATCATATGTATTTGTGTTTGTGATTATGTGACCCATAATAATTTTTTCTCAATATGAATAAATGTTTTGGGTTTTAAGAACTCCAAAAGAGGAACGACAAACTTATGAGTGGAAGGTGAGAAGCCTCAATGGAGAATAATGAGTATGACATGTTGTTACTTGCTCTGTGTGTGTGTTTTTGGCGGGGGGATGGGTGTGCGTGTTAAAGCCAACGGAGAAATTCAGGGGGGTGTTCTTCGTACGTCGCTAACTCAGTTAGCTGGATTTGATTGTTGTGGATTTCTCGCATTTGCTGTCATAGCAACATGTCCGTAAGCTTAAACCTGCTCAGTAGCAGGTTTATTTCATGTAAACAGGATTAAGGCTGCGCTCCTGCCGGGTTATGATTGGTTGAAATGGTGAGGTCACATCTGATTGGTTAAAGAGCGCTGACGTGGACTGACTCATGTGGGGAAATAAAAGTATCTTGCAGGTCTTGAGGGCTGTCTCGTGCCTAGAGTTTATTATAATTATAAAAGACCTATGAATTTATGTTCTAATATAATATTTGATAGCAATTACACATATATACACAGGTACGGCTTGTCATAATATATATATATATATATATATATATATATATATATATATATATATATATAATTGATATCAAATATTATATTAGAACATAAATTCATAGGTTTTTTATTATTATAATAAATTCTAGGCACGATACAGCCTCAAGACCATTGTTTATTTTGTAACACATTTATTTCAGGGGTTCGTTATGAATATGCAAATATATATATATATATATATATATATATATATATATATATATATATATATATATATATATATATAAAAAAATTCTAATGAAAAATTGGACAAAACTAATTTTATTATAAAGTATACATATAAAAGTATACATGTTTTTGAAAAAAATTTTAATATTTCTATTTTTCCATATACAATTCAATTTTTCAATTCAATTCAATTCAATTTTATTTATATAGCGCTTTTAACAATGGTCATTGTCTCAAAGCAGCTTCACAAAAATTAAAGAAATTAAAAAAAAAAAAAAAAAAAAAAAACTGTATATAGAATAATTATATATAAAATAATAAATAAATAAATAAAATTATTATAGAAAATAAATAAATAAAAACAAATAATAATAATAATTATAGAAAAGAAAATAATTGGAAGTGTGGATGTGTGAGAAAAATGTGCAGATAATAATGAGACGAATGAATGAAATTCCTCTGATGAGCAAGCCAAGGGTGACGGCGACGGTGGCAAGGAAAAACTCCCTGAGATGGCAATAGGAAGAAACCTTGAGAGGAACCAGACTCAACAGGGAACCCATCCTCATTTGGGCGATAACAGATAGAAATATAACATCTTGTGTGTTGTGCAGGTGAAAATTCAATATGACAGAAATTATTTAAATTGACATGAAGACCAGTTCAGCATAGGGACGAGTCAGTAGGTGCAGAGGGCAGATGAGGTCTGGATCACTGGAAGCACAGGAGCAGCATGTGTAGCTCCAACCATCATAAAGCTGAATCCAGCTGGAGCTGGTCCTTCTCTGGATGCCTCAGGAACCTCGCAGGGTCGGCCTTTGTCTACTGAAGCTGGCAAAATCTCCCGATGCCTCGGGATGGGTAGAGAAATACAGAACAGATGGGGAGAATTAGCGTAGTTGCCATTCGGTATAGGTGTACTGGAGTATGAGTACTGGGATGAGTTATGTGTATGCCAGATTAAAAAGATGCGTCTTGAGTCTACTTTTGAACTGAGAAACCGTGTCTGCTCCCCGAACACTGTCTGGAAGGCTATTCCAAAGCTTTGGAGCTAAATATGAAAAAGCCCTACCCCCTTTTGTAGATTTTGAAATTCTGGGAACTACCAGAAGTCCGGAGTTTTGTGATCTTAAGGCGCGTGGTGGATTGTAGCGTATCAGAAGACTGGTTAGGTATGTGGGAGCTAAACCATTTAAGGCCTTGTATGTAAGTAATACTATTTTGTAATTTATTCTAAACTGAACAGGTAGCCAGTGCAGGGATGATAATATTGGGGTTATATGATCATATTTTCTGGATCTAGTGAGAACCCTGGCAGCTGCATTTTGGATTAACTGAAGCTTGTTTATTGAGGATGCAGGACAACCACCTAGTAATGCATTACAATAGTCCAGTCTGGAGGTCATGAATGCATGAACTAGTTTTTCTGCATCAGATACGGATAAGATGTTCCTAAGTTTAGCAATATTTCGAAGATGGAAAAAGGCTGTTTATATACAACATATTTATTTTCATATTTCTTATTTTATTTTATTGTCTCATGTAATTTGTAAGACATATGTGCATATTATGTTCTAATATAATGTTTGATAGCGATTATGTGTGTGTGGGGGGGGGGATCCATGGCAGGGAAGCATTTCAGCGCATAACACGTGGGGGGGGGGGGGCATTTCAGCGCATAACAGGTGTTACAAAACAATTGAGCTTGTTCTTTTGTCATTTCGTCAACCAATCAAAGGGCTTGTGATCAGTGTTTCTACGGTCGATGCATATCGCCTTTTAAACCAACACACGAACGCGCAATAATAAATTCTAGGCACGATACAGCCTCAAGACCATTGTTTATTTTGTAACACATTTATTTCAGGGGTTCGTTTTGAATATGCAAATATATATATATATATATATATATATATATATATATATATATATATATATATATATATAATAAAAAAATTCTAATGAAAAATTGGACAAAACTAATTTTATTATAAAGTATACATATAAAAGTATACATGTTTTTGAAAAAAATATTAATATTTCTAAGGGCTTGTGATCAGTGTTTCTACTGTCGATGCATATCGCCTTTTAAACCAACACACGAACGCACAATAATCCTAGACAACTCAATCCGGCCATACTAATCATCAACAACAGGTGTGCTCGAAGAACCGATTTAGCCAGAGTGTAATTAGCACGATGATCTCATCTTAGATGTGTCAATTCATCCCGGATGTTTCAAGCGACGTACGAAGAACACCCCCCAGGAGAGTGCCCACGCGTATACACACACACATACACACACCTCTCCATTCATCCATCATTGATTAAACCTATGAACACGGCTGTTCAGCAGTTCTAAACACAAGCACATGGTCTGTTTTTGTCCTTAACTAAAATACTTCAATACGTTAATAATGAATTTATTTTGCTGAATAAGGTAATAAGCGATATTTAAACCAAACCAGTAAGTTAAGTAAGTGTTCCATACATTAAAGTACTGTGTATAACCAAGTGCCCTAGCAAACGCAGTTACAGTTTACAGGACAAACAAACAGAGTGTGTGCGCTGGGGGGATTGGAAGGTGACTGAGAATACTCATTTACAAGACAAAAGACGGTCAGAGGCAGGGCCGTTCTAGACCAGACCATACGGGCGGGGGGGGCGCAGTCAGAAATTTGACGGGGGCATCATGTTCGAGCACTGTTTTTTCCCTGGGCTTATAGTAACAGTATTGTCCTTGCTGAATTGTGTTGAGGCACGCAAACCCCCTGACCACAATAAGGTGGCAATCCCTCAGGCGGGAAACTAAAAAATAAAAATTAAAGAAATAAAATAAAATATCCTTAATCCAGATTTTATCAATCAATGACATAACATTTATCTAAGCTGGATGGTCAAATTCTCAAAAACGTTTAACCTAAAGTAAGACTTAACACACTATAACTAAAATATTTACAAAACTGAAAGGTTGTCTTATGAATAATAAAAAATACAAACTAAATTAAAACAGATGGGCTATTGAACAGATCATAATATGTTTTATGTTTTCTGATTATAAATGATAGATGGGTTGATTTTAGAAAGGCTAAATGAAATAGCTAGTTTTGGTCATGTCAGTCCAGTAACTATACTATGTAAAAGTAATTATAATATGAATTAATTAAGGGCAGGACCTAACCTAATGTTAATAATTTACACCATGATAACATTAGTATTTATGTTTTTGTATATATTTTTAAATGTTCAAATGAACGTTTCAGAGTATATAATTTGTCGTGTCATCTGTGATTTAGACCCATGAGTTAAATTGAAATAATGTTTTTAGGTAGTAAGCCAGGTTTTAGTAACCTTGGACAAATCACCATGTACAGTAAGCCCTCTCTCGCGCACGGGCTCTCACGCTATCTCTCGCACTCACATGACACACACACTGTACACACACAGACACACAAATAAAACATGAAATCGCGTAAAACCAAATGAAACTAGGGTAAAAAATATGAGCAGTATAAATACTGTAGTATCCTGTAGGTGATTCCTGTCCTGGGATAACAGGCACTAACACTCTAGACCGGTTTAGTTCTGTTAGTTTTGTTTTCAAGTGTGAATGTTTATGGGGATTAAATCTGTCTCTGCTGCTGCATTTATACACCGTTGTGATAAGTGATTTATGCCCCATCAGATCTTTGATGTGGGACGTTATGCTGGTTAAATGACTAAAGAAATACTGATCCGTAGGGACAGATATTTGTTCCAGATGTTATGCGCCATTAATCAATTTGTTGTGCCAATTTGACTATCAGCGAAAACATCAAAAATATAATGAAAACAAACCAAAGCAGAAGTTAAATTTTAAGCTTTACTTTCAAATAAAATTTTATTTGTCACATACACAGTGCGATATGCAGTAAAATGCTTTGGGTGCTTTAGGTGAGGCTCGAACTCGGCACTGCTTCACCTGGACTGCTTTATAAGTATCACGCGCTAACCGATTGTGCCACGGGAGCCACACAGAAGTTGGTCTTGTCAGAGTATAATCTCTCTCTCGCGCACACACACACACAAACATGAAATTGCGTAAAACCAGACGAAATATAAACAGTAAAAAATCAGTAAAAATACATTAGTATAACAGGCGATAACCCTCTGGAACTTTTTTACTATTGTTTCCAAGTGTTTATGGGGATTTAATCTGTCTCTGCTGCCGCATCCATTCACAGTTGTGATAAGTGATTAATGCCCCATCAGATCTTTTGACGGGGGAACATTAGAGAGTGAATTAGAGAGTGTGAGACTGACAAACAGATTGGCCGTTTTAAATATCACTGGCAGCACCAGCAGCGGTTAGATGTGACTTTAGATAACTTAATGTTCTGTTTACCAAGTCTGGAGTTAATATTACAGCTTACTGTCAGTGTCACAAACTCACTGTGTCACTCCACTTTAACTCAAAAACATGCTCAAGCTTTGAAAATACTATTAATGTCCCTATTACAAGAGCTGCACTACCCGATGAAGAGTGTTTGTGCTCTCTGTAAATACTGAGAGAATCTCACCGCGTGTTGTCTGGATAAATTCAGCGGTTATTTATTCTTTGGTTAAGAGTTAATCTGCAGGTTATTTCTGTGACTGTAATATAATGTGATGCAGTTGATGAGGGACACAGACTGAGGGTAGCTGTACAGGAGCTAGTAACGCTCATAACCGGGTTTATATTTTACACACTTTGGCCGTGACTTTCCGCGGTAGCGCGAGCGCTTAGTTAACGAGCTGAATAACAACACTGAAGTGTTTATCAGTTAAGAAGGAGGAGGGGGGAGGGGTGTGTGTGGGGGGTGAGTATGAGGGGCTTCAGTAAGTTATAGTTTGGCCTCAGAGATGAACTAATGCTCATATACGAGTATTATATTGCTTAACTTATTTGTATGAGAAGCGCATTAAGTAAATTCTCGGTTAATTTAATTCAGACGATAATCCAGACAGTCAGTTGTTAACACTAACACTGTTCACTGGTTAACATTAGCATAGGCAGTTTATTTACATTCCAGAATTCCCAAAACACTATTTTACACACTCTATGGTAAATAGGTTTATTAATATATTTTATTTTTATTAGAACTATATGTTCTGTAAAGTTTATTTATCTTCACTAAATTCTCCTGTTGTCTTTAAGCAGAGCTCCGCTGTGGAGGATTGGGAGGTCAGACGGCTGACGGATGGACTTTTGGAGCTACAGGACTGGAGGAGCCTGAACAAGCTGTTGAGGGAGCTGTAGGAGGGATGACGTCACAGTCCGACAGCTTTAGAATGATGTTTGGTCAGGTCTACTATATATTCTGAACATAGAACTGCAAAATGTCTGATATAGTACTTTGGGGGAAACAAAGACTTAAACTGTTTCATCTTTAATAGTTTTGATATTTGAAAAATTTATATTTGAATATAAAAGGACTATAGATAGAGACTTATAAGCAGCTGGTGTATCCAGGTAGTTTAATGAACTTTAAGCAAAAAGACAACATGTATTCACATGTTTTAACTTTGATTAGTTGTGGAAGAATAAATTGAATTGGTAAAGTAATGTTTGCGTGTTTTAATTTTGGGGGATTGTTTCGGTATTTAAAAAACGTTTAGTTGAACCAACAACTTCAATGGGCAAAAAATGGGACACAACTTTGTTTTAAATAGTCAAAGAGTTGGGCTGAAAATCATAATAATAATTATTGGTCATAGAAACAAACAGTTAAACACTTGATCATATGTATTTGTGTTTGTGATTATGTGACCCATAATAATTTTTTTCTCAGTATAAATAAATGTTTTGGGTTTTAAGAACTCCAAAAGAGCAACGACAAACTTAGGAGTGGAAGGTGAGAAACCTCAATGGAGAATACTGAGTATGACATGGTGTTATTTGCTCTGTGTGTGTGTTTTTGGCGGGGGGATGGGTGTGCATGTTAAAGCCAACGGAGAAATGCACACACATATACACACACACACCTCTCCATTCATCCATCATTGATTAAACCTATGAACACGGCTGTTCAGCAGTTCTAAACACAAGCGCAGGGTCTGTTTTTGTCCTTAACTAAAATACTTCAATACGTTAATAATGAATTTATTTTGCTGAATAAGGTAATAAGCGATATTTAAACCAAACCAGTAAGTTAAGTAAGTGTTCCATACATTAAAGTACTGTATAACACATGAAATCGCGTAAAACCAAATGAAACTAGGGTAAAAAATATAAGCAGTAAAAATACAGTAGTATCCTGTAGGTGATTTCTGTTCTGTGATAACAGGCACTAACACTGCATCTATACACAGTTGTGATAAGTGATTTATGCCCCATCAGATCTTTGATGTGGGACGTTATGCTGGTTAAATGACTAAAGAAATACTGATCCGTATGGCCAGATATTTGTTCCAGATATTATGCGCCATTAATCAATTTGTTATTCCAATTTGACTATCAGCGAAAACATCAAAAATATAACGAAAACAAACCCAAGCAGAAGTTAAATTTTAAGTTTTACTTTCAAATTCAAATTTTTTGTGTCACATACACAGTGCGATATGCAGTAAAATGCTTATAAATCTGTGCTTTAGGTGAGGCTCGAACTCGGCATTGCTTCACCGGGCCTGCTTGATAAGTATCACGCGCTAACCGATTGCACCACGGGAGTCACACGGAAGTTTCTCTTGTCAGAATATCCTCTCTCTCGCGCGCGCGCACACACACACACACACACACACACACACACACACACACACACACACACACACAAACAAACACATGAAATTGCGTAAAACCAAACGAAATATAAGCAGTAAAAAAATCTGTAAAAATACATTAGTATAACAGGCGCTAACCCTCTGGAACTTTTTTTTTTACTACTGTTTCCAAGTGTTTATGGGGATTAAATCTGTCTCTGCTGTAGCATCCATTCACAGCTGTGATAAGTGATTAATGCCCCATCAGATTTTTTGACGGGGGAGCATTATGCATGATTAAATGACTAAAGAAATACTGATCCATATGGGCAGATATTTATTCCAGATTGCATGCGCCATTAATTGCCTTTCTTATGCCACTTGTTGACTATCAGTGAAAAAAAAAACATCATCAAAAATATAACGAAAACAAACCCAAGCAGACGTTACATTTTGAGCTTTACTTTGCAGCAAAATATTATCTATCAGTATATTAAATGGAACAAGGTAAAATACACCGTAATGTAAAATACTGTACATAGCCCGCGTTTTTATTCCGTACCTACAATGATCGGTATAGACAAATTACAGATGCTACCGTGTCTTTAAGGATCATTTCAGGATGTCTTAAAAAATATTTCATTAACTAGTTTTATTAATTCATTCATTCATTCATTCATTTTCTGTACCGCTTTATCCTTATATACAGGGTCGCGGGGGCCTGGAGCCTATCTCAGGAAACTTAGGGCACAAGGCGGGGTACACCCTGGACAGGGTGCCAATCCATCGCAGGGCACACACACATACTCACATACACACACTCATTCACACACTACGGGCAATTTGGAATGTCAATTAACCTAACCTACATGTCTTTGGATTGTGGGAGGAAACCGGAGAACCCGGAGGAAACCCACCAAGCACGGGGAGAACATGCAAACTCCATGCACACAGAGACGGGAATCGAACCCGGACCCTGGCGGTGCAAGGCGACAGTGCTAACCACTACACCACCGTGCCGCCTTTTATTAATTCATTATTAAATAATAAATAGCATAATCATCATGGGTTGTGTTTTGAGTGATTTAACAAATCTGTTTTATTAATCGGTTTGTTGTTGTTTTTTACCACGTCATCTATTTATGAAACTATGTTGACAATACAAGAACTGTCTGTATATTAAAGATACGGTATTGGGCTTCCTGGACACTGCAGTTAACTGTGCCAGTCAATGCTCCATCTGGCGGAATTATACGGCATTGCAACCATCTTTTTAGAAAGCGCATGGGGGCGTTTTTGGGGCGGGGCATCATTAACTGCGTCATCGCGGGGGATCACATTCCGTGCACGAAGCGTGCATGGTGCCCTCATGATTCCGTCATGGATCTATCATGCTCCAGGCGGCTGTTTGACGTGGCTCCCACTGTACCTGCTAAATAGAGAACCACACATCCCAATGGCAGACCTGGCAATGACATACCAGGTAGCCTGCACAGCTACACAAGCTGCGAACAAGAAGCTATTCCTGATACAATAAACAACGTGGTTAGCTAAGATGCACAAGCTTGCTGCAACATTTGCCAAACAGCTCAACATAACTGCTAAACAGAGACCCACACACCCCAAAATTGGGGATGGCAATAACACATTCCTGTTATCCTGCGCACCACTGTGAAGCTGCAAACAAGATGCTATTCCAGCTACAATAAACAAACCAACATGGTTGGCTGAGATGCACGAGCTCACTACACCATTAACCAAATGGCTAAACATACCTGCTAACCAGAGACCCACACACACCAAGGGGGCGGAGCTAGCAATGACATTGCAGTCTTTATATAATGCACTAAGCTCTGATATGCTAACATTTTAAATCATTGGCGGGAAGTTACTCACTCGACCACACTGAGGTTTTTAAATGTTCAAATTGTATATCTAGGCACTTTGTAGCCTATCACAGCAAAAATACATGTTCCTGTTTCTTTCATTTAAAGTTCATAATTTGTCTCCAACAAAGGGGATTTTACAAGAGGATTTGAGAGTTTGGTTCAGCAATGATTTATCCAGTAGCCACACTGCTATGGAACTGGACCAGCACATGGCTTAAAAGGTGTCTGAAATCGTGGCTCTCTACAGGTTCTTGCTCTCACTACCTCTAGAAGAATAAAATACCATAAATATGCAGGCCCCTGCTACACTGCAGTCCATGTTAGAAGTCCAGGTGTGTGTAGTGGCTACCTAAGCCATTGGGATGGAAACACCCTCAATGCCAATCAGGTTGCAGAGAAAAACACCTGGGCAGAGGTCCAGGCTTTCCTATCACCCAATTGTGATCGATCTCTTCAGCAGACCAGAGGATCTTATATGCTGATAATCTGGAGGTCTGGATACAATTCAAGGTTGCATAAGGCATCAATTACATAACCCAGTCATACCTAAAGCCCCTCAAAACAGGTCCTCTGGCAGAAGTGACTTCACAGAGGTCAAGGTCACTGTCTATAATTACAGTATGTGTATGCGCAAAAAGAGTACAACCTGAATTCTGTTGCTGTAGAACAAAACCTTTGTAGTTTTATTGATTTCATCAAATAATTTCTTACAGTTTACATTTTTTATGTAAGATGGATCTGCAGAATGTGTTGTTGTGTTTATTTTATGTGTTTAATTCATTTCATTCTACCTTATTCTAGTCATTAGTTAAGAATTAAGCATTAAGTTTATTGCATGAGCCATAAGCTCTGAATGTGTTAGTTAACCCTCTGAGGGCCCTTGAGATGTTTGGACATGCTCTGATATTTGTGCTTTTTTCAGCTACTTATAATATATTATTGACCAACCTGTATTTTTCTTGTAATCAGCACAAACTGTTCCTCATTAATATGTGACCAAAATTAATGTATGTGTTTGCATTGCTTAGGAAAAAAATATTATGCGTGGTTAGTAAGTTTTGTGGGAAAAAAAGTAGCTGAAATAAGGCCATGAAACTCATACAGAACATTTGTTCACAAGACATTGTTTCACAAGAGCTGGTGGACTAGTATTTTTGCTTCAAAATGATGTGAAAATGATCTTGTTTACTTGCTCACAGAAAACAATATAGTGTTTACCACTTTTTAAGTCACTTTTTGAGAAGGCGTGAACTATCATTACTAATGCAGTGATTCACACCTGAGAAGACAAAGGCCTGCATACTGATCTGCATAATGAGCCATCAAACAGGTATGTGACTGAGAGAGGAGAGTTACAAGAAAGAATCTGAGGATAAAATAAGTTTATATATTTTCAGTGTTTAGATTATTTGAGAATGTATTTGACACACAAAAAAAAATCTTGAGATTCACTTGCGAGTTCAGTTAAACAGTTTATTAGGAACAATCAAAGTTGACTTTTTAGCAGCATTACTGCAGTCACTATATACAAAACAACAACAACTCTTTGTAATTACCAGAACAAATGACTTTACCAATACTGTACTACATTTTTTCTACAATACACTACAGTTTACTATAATGAATATGTAACCCACTTGGGTATTTGAGATTGTGGGGAAACACTTTTTGGTATTTTCTAATAACTGAAAATATGTATTTCTTTTGTTTTTGTGTAGTTGCTCACAACTATTGTATGTAATTTTTTTCTTGCTTGATGTATCATTGGTTCAGGTGTATAAAGTGGATGTATGTTTGTTGTTCTGTTGTGAAATTAATTCGCTGTGGGAGAAGTGTGTCGAGGGTTGCTGACGTCACTTTTGCGCCAGCTCGTGGTGAGATGCATGCCGCAATTTGGCTTGCACTTAATCTTATTAATCTTCGCCATTACCTTCTTTAAATGTATGCCTGAACTGTGTCATTGCATTAGTGCTGGGAGGATAAAGTGTGTGCTTGACGGGATCGGACTGTCTCATCGCGTTGCAATCGTTTGGATTATTGTCCGGAGAGAGACGAGTTGGATTTCACTACAGGTGGATTGCGCAATCAGGGAACTCTCTCATTCTAAGGAAGGCAAGGATTCTTCCTCGTTCATTGCAGCAATATATATATTTATAATATTTATGTATTTATTTTTTTCATTTCAATGGTAAGTGTGAACTGACATTACATTTCAAGGGGTGAGTTGTAATTATTTGAAAGATTTTCTTTTGAATTTTTGAAAAAAAAAAAGAGTATTGCAATATAATTGTAGTTGAGAACAAAAGAAAAAGAAAGGAAAAGAAAGAAAACAAGGTTGCTAAAGACAAAGTATTCGTTAAAACCTGATTCTGCAGTTGGTGAGTAAATTGAAACAAGTGCAGCCACAATTCATAAACATAAATTTATCTGTAATACTGTGTATGTAGTGGGAGATCCCGAACCCGAGCCTCGAAATACTATAAATGTATATGTGTGTTTGGTGAGCTCAGACCCTGTAGATATTTTTCCTCCTTTTGATAGAGATTAATCCAAGGAACGGGTTACAAATAAATATATATATATATATTATTGTATGTAAAATACAATAATATTATTATATTATAATATATATTTATATAATATAGTTATATTTAACTAACATCTATGATATACTGAATGTGCACTTACTCGTGGTTCTCCAGCGAACTCGAAACTGAACGACACTTGCGTGTTTTTCTTGTGCACGAAGCCGGTGATGCAGCCACAGTCCTAAACAAAAATTGAAACTTGAAGAATGGACGCGCATACAATCATTCGCAAACAACAGCTGGTGAACAATTTGACCATTTGAAACACGGTATAAACAATAGAAAAACCTGTGTATATATATAAATAAATAAAACTTTAGACAGATCGTAATCAGATTTTATTGCGGGCTTGGAAGTAGCGTGCATATTTCATATTTTACGCAATTTTACTCTTGCTGGCATTTAGTATTTTCCAAATGTACATATAAAATATAGAGCAATGATGGTGAGAATAAAAGACTTACTCATCAGGAATTACATCCTCCTTTGAGTCCAGACGTTGTTCAAAATAAAGACGTTCCTCGTTTGAGTCTTGCTCTTCCTCTGATGAGAAAGTAAATTCTTCATCGCTGTCCAGAACCATCTGAAGTGCTTCTTCACCCGTGTAGCGTGCCATCATTCAAACCCAGAAAAAGTAAGTAACTCTATGATGAAGCTTGTTGTTTTATGCCATGGGGGCGTGTAGATGATTACCTGGCTCACCTCAGTTCATTTCCATATGAACAGCGCGCGCGCAGGGAGGCGGGAGCTCATTAGCTGTAATGAGCCGATACAGGAGAATCTGTACCACTCCTTACTTTCATACGGATTACATAAAAACAGATTATTTGTTTTCACTGTGACTTGCATCATTTAAAAGTAGACTCTTTAAGCTTTCTATAGATATATTTCTCATGTCTCTGTGTGCAGTATTCGCGGAGTTTCAGTTCATCTTAGTGACGTGTTTCAAAAAGATTTTCGCGGAGACTGAGACGGCTTAAAGCGCACCCAGTTTGTTTTCATTATTTTATTAATGCACAAAGTTTTATTTTTAACATGTGTGCATACAAAAAAAGTAGACACTTTACAGATTCGCTTAATATATAGATCTTGTCTGTACGATCAAAACTGAGAGTGTAATTTAAGTTCTTATTGGCGTCATCAGGGGAAAACACCTCAAAACGCATATATGGATTCTGTTTCGGATGCTTAAGAAAGGGTCATTTGTGGAAAGACTGTACCATAAAAATTATATGTTCATTGTGTTCAAAGCCACATCCTCGCATGCTACACAGAGCAGTGCAAGACACGGCGCAGTTAGTTACAAGCGCCAACGAAAACGAAACTGAAGGTGACACAAAAAATACACCACCTGCAGTGAGTCACGAATCAAATGCCCTCACTGGGGCTGGAGGTAATTGCATCCTCCCCATAGTACCTGTTAAAAGAAAGTCCAAGAAAGGTGACAAAATTGCAGAAGTGTATGCATTTATAGACCAAGGCAGTTCCGCCACATTCTGTACAGAGTCATTAGCAAGGCAATTAAATGTTCAAGGCAGAAGAGTTAAGATACGGCTGAGCACCATGAACTCCACAAAACTAGTAGAAAGCTACATGCTCGGTGATTTGGAGATCAGTAGCCTGGAAGAAAACACCTTTATTTAACTTCCCAACGTCTTTACACAAAAGAATATCCCAGCTACAGTGGAAAGTATTCCACAACAGCACGACATCGAACAGTGGCCCTACCTTAGCAATGTAAAGTTGCCCCAGATTAACGCTGGAATCGAAATTCTCATAGGAAATAAAGAGCACAAACTCCTAGAACTCGACGAACCAGCGAGCGTTACAGTTAACAGAACCTCCATTGAAAGTGTAGAACAAATGCTGGTACAGCAGTTCAACCACGATTTTTGGTCAACCGAACGAAATTGTGATGATAAGGCCGAGTGGTCACAGGAAGACTATCAGTTTTTAGACTCCGTGAATAACTCATTGCAGTTCATAATCACTACCACATCGGCCTTCCACTAAAAAAGGCAGTCATTCAAATGCCAAATAACCGAAGTGCAGCTGTGCAACGAGCATTAAACCTTAAACGAAAACTTAGCAGCAACAGCTCCTTTCACGAGGAGTACACAAACTTCATGAATGACATGCTTAAAAAGGGTCATGCAGTCAGGGTCCCCACTCATCACGTAAACCGCCAAGACAGGCAGGTGTGGTACATACTGCATCATGGCGTCTATCATCCTCAAAAGAATAAACTGAGGGTGGTTTTTGACTGTGCTGCCAGTTATCAAGGAGTGTCACTAAATAATGAGCTCCTACAAGGACCAGACTTAACAAACTCACTTATTGGCGTGCTCACACGCTTTAGACAAGAAATTGCCATGATAGCAGATGTAGAAGCCATGTACTATCAAGTGAGACTCCCCGAGAAGGTCACAGATCTGCTGCGCTTCCTATGGTGGCCGAACGGAGACATGAACGAAGATTTAGTTGAGTATAAGATGGTAGTTCACTTGGTCGGTGCAAAATCGTCTCCTAGCGTTGCTAACTTCGCCCTTAGAAAGACAGCAGAAGAAAATCGCAGCAACGCACCTGCTGTGACAGTTAAAACAGTACTTAAAAACTTTCACGTCGACGACTGCCTGAAGTCTGTTGCAACCCATGATCAAGCAGTCACCCTGTACAATGATCTCACAAGCCTCTGTGCAAGTGGAGGGTTCAACCTCACTAAGTGTGCAAGCAACAGACGTGCCCTACTGACTTCCATACCCGAAAGCGAAATGATCAAAGACATGAGACACTTAGACTTGAGTAAAGATGCACTGCCTATTGAGAGAGCTCTGGGGGTGCTGTGGTGCATTGATTCAGACATGTTCAAGTTTAAAATTAGTTTAAAAGAACGACCTGTGACAAGACGAGGAATCCTGTCAGTCACTAGCTGAATATACGACCCCTTAGGCGTTCTCGCACCTGTCATACTGCCAGCTAAAATTCTAATGCAGCAGTTATGTAAAGAAAAACTAGCCTGGGATGATGACATTCCCGAGCAGTTTGCAAGGCATGAAAAACCTGGCTGCAAGAGCTGCCCTGACTGTCCAAGTTCAGCATAGCAAGATGCATAAAACCAGTCGACTTCGGAGTTACAGCTACAGCACAACTCCACCACTTCTCGGATGCAAGTGAAATGGAATACAGAGTTGCCGCATACCTCAGGTTAGTAAATGCTGATGTACTTACACATTGTGCATTCATGATGGGGAATTCCCGTGTAGCACCCCTGAAACAAGACACCATTCCACGAATGGAACTGACTGCAGCAATGGTCGCTGTAAAAAATGACAATGTTGAAAGAACAGCTAGAATTGAAATTGCGGGACTCTATGTTTTGGACTGACGGTACAACTGTTTTGAGATACACTGACAATAAAATACTTCGTTTTAAAACCTTTGTGGCCAACAGAATTGTCATTATAAGAGATTCAACCAAGTCACAGCAATGGAGGTATGTCAATACCTCAAAAAAATCAGCTGATTCTGCATCCAGGGGGGCATCCTGTGAAAAGTTTATGAAAAATGTTATGGTAAAATGTAATAAATCCATGGTCCCTCCTTTCTCAAAGAAGCAGAGTGTAACTGGCCTGAAAATATTCAGGACACATCAATAAAAGAAAATGATGATGAAATTAAGCTCTCAGCTTTAGTGAACATTATGAGCATTACAAAAAGCACAGATGCAGTGAGTAAATTGATTAACTATTACTTGAACACTCTAACAGTTCAAGACCTAACAAGAGCAGAAAACGAAATCATTAAGACAAAATTTTAAAGAAGAAATTCTCACGTTGCAAAAGGGTAAAGCAGCAACAGAATTCAAACAGGGAATTCCCACACAGCAAAAATGCAAGGCATCTGTAAAAAGAAACGTCTCGGGTTACTTTGCTGTAACCCTGTTCCCTGAAAAGGCTGGAACGAGATGCTGTGTGAAAACGCTATGGGAACCATTTTGTCACGTTGCCGGTTGTGAAGCATGTGTGCAAACACGCCAAAATTTGGCTATATATAACCTCGGTCAGGTGACGTCATCTGATTAGATGCAGGTGGAGATTATAAATACAAGTGAGCCGGCAACAAACCTCAGATTAATTTGTCTGCACGGACGTCCGGTCACGTGGTAGTGCGGCATTCGGACGCAGCATCTCGTTCCCGCCTTTTCAGGGAACAGGGTTACAGCAAAGTAACCCGAGACCCTCTGGTTGAATGAGCCCTGACTCCTAGAGGCGAAGTGAGTCCACGCGCCTCGTAGGAGAGGGCAATAGCATCTCTCACCCAGTGTGACAGAGTTTGTGTGGTGGCGGCCGCCCCCCGCAAAAGGAGAGAAGGAATGCTCGATCTTTGTCCTTAATGCGAGTTAGATTTAGCCAGAGGTGCCTCTCTGCAGACACCAGGGAGGCCATAGAACGGCCAATAGCACAGGCTGTCTGTTTCGTCGCACGCAGGGACAGATCAGTAGCCCGGCTTAATTCTATGAACGCTTCATGATTCATATTGCCGCTCGTGCTCAGATCATTCAGCAGGTCAGCCTGCTACGCCTGCAAAACCGCCATGGTGTGTAAGGAAGCGCCGGCCTGACCTGCTGCTTGGAACACCTTCCCTACCAGGGTAGAAGAAGTTCTACATGCCTTGGAGGGAAGGGTCGGCTTCTTTAGTGAGGATGATGTTCCAGGAGCGAGATAGCCCGCGAGCGTCTCCTCAATCTGGGGCGAAGTCAAAGGTACAAAGATACGGGAAGAAAAAGGATGTCTCCATGAACGAGATAACTCGTTGTGGAGATCATCAAAAAAGGGAAGAGAGCGGCATTGTGGCGCCATCTCCTGGCCACCCGACAGAAATCTGTCATCTAATTTCGACCGTTTTGGGTGAGCTTGCTCCTGTGGCCAGTTAATGTTTAATCGTTCGACTGCGCGTGTTATAACTTCAATTAACTCCTCATACTCTTTATCATCTCTAGAGGGTCGTTCTGAAGTAGCTAAAAAAAACAACACAAAATTGTAATTGTCAGTCTTCCTGCCTGTCAATTAGGGGCTGGAATGTAAGAGCCATATCACATTTGTTATGTAAGATGGATCTGCAGAATGTTTATTTTATGTGTTTAATTCATTTCATTCTACCTTATTCTAGTCATTAGTTAAGAATTAAGCATTAAGTTTATTGCATGAGCCATAAGCTCTGAATGTGTTAGTTAAGCATCCATTTTGACAATCGTGAGTTGGTCTGTGATGTATTTGTATGACTATCGCATGATAGAAGGTTTCAGTTTAGATGCGGAAGGCTACAGAAACACAAGCTTTTGAACGTAAGCTACCCGTAAGCAGATATACAACAAAAGTGTTGTTATATGCATAAGAAATTTATAAGATACAGCAACTGATGTTGTAATCACAGTGGATTTACTCAAGACGACTGTATGAAGTGTTGATTCTTTGATGCTGACAAAATAAACTACAAGAGACAAAGAGATCGGACTTCTGTTGTGTGAGTGAAACTTCAAACCAAAGCTACGCGTCAAAACTAGTGAAATAATATGTCCGCATCTACACAATGTAATAAACAATACCAAATATTCTATGTATTATTTATATGTTTTTCTGAAAAATTGTTTTGCCCATTTGCAGAGTGTCATTTAACTGAACAAAACCATGTATCAAGAGATGCCTTGGCAGCAAGATGCATTACATGAGGCTTTGGAGTATGACAAGTGAGCTTTAAACAGCATTCAGAAGTAATTGGGTGGTAATTGGTGCTCAAAGAGTAAAGTGGACAGGGATCATAAAGGATCACACTAACCGGTAGAGATTTGATCCATCTGCCCAGAATATTGATTGATTTAGCTGTACTTAACTAAGACTTTTGTTGTATACAGTCTAATTGTTTTTGTCCTCAATTATTTTTTAAGATGGTGAACAATCAATTTTGCATAGCTTTTTATCATCTCAGTTCTACATAATCATTGGGATTTGAAAGATTAAGATTTGAGTAAATTAATTAAATAAATAAATAAATAATAATAATAGCTACAAGAATAATGAAAATAAGATAAAAATTAAAAAGAATGTGCATAATATTTTTGACTATAACTTTTTTTTAATTTGTTTATTCATTCATTCATTCATTCATCTTCTATACCGCTTTATCCTTCTATTCAGGGTCGCGGGGAGCCTGGAGCCTATCCCAGGAGACTTCGGGCACAAGGCGGGGTACACCCTGGACAGGGTGCCAATCCATCGCAGGGCACACACACACACTCACACTCACACACCCAATCACACACTACGGTCAATTTGGGAACGCCAATTAGCCTAACCTGCATGTCTTTGGACTGTGGGAGGAAACCGGAGTACCCGGAGGAAACCCACCAAGCACGGGGAGAACATGCAAACTCCATGCACACAGAGACGGGAATCGAGCCTGGCCGGGGAATCGAACCCGGACCCTGGAGGTGCAAGGCGACAGTGCTTTAATTTGTTTATTTTATGTAAAATCCATAGTCTAGCTACCGTAGTGGAATACGTGATCTTGTGTGATTAAAAACAATGGGCTGCTGGACTACTGTACCAATTGAAAAACTACAGCAATACCTCAGTGCCACAGACTGGATCCAGTTTAAATCAAGTACACACAATATGGATGAGTATACATTTATATCTTACATCAGCTTCTTAATGGGAAACTATAAATGATCACCTGCTTCTCCAACAACAAAGCATAGTTAAATGTGAAGCAGAGACAGGAGCAGACAGGAGATTTTCTGGACAGGCAAAATGGAGGAACAAATAGAAGGCAAAACTAAAAAGAAATGTCGGAAAGCTATCAAATTAGCTAAACAGCAATAGAGAATGGGCAACCAAAAAAAAAAAAAGCGAAAAAAAAAAAACAATACTAAGTACCCTCTTATTCTTCCATACTGTATGAGCCTGATGCTAGCCTACAAAGCTAAAAATGTACCAGCACCCACTTTCCTTTCAGCTCTAATCATACCAGCACTCCCTCCAGTTCTCCAGCACTGCTCATTTGGTCCCACCACCTCAGGGATCGAGGGAGACATGCATCCAGATTATTTTCTGTTCTGGCATCTAGTTGATGGAATGAACATGCTCTAGATGGCTGTACTTCTGAGTCTTTGGCAAACTTGTACTAACCGAATAAGATGTACTTACTGCCTAAATGTAAATCAGCCCTTGATTAATTGATCATCAGCAGGTGTGTAAACCTCTATAAAAACAGAAGTTTTGGCAATTTTCTGGTCTGGAGCATTCAGTTGTGTTTATACAATGTCAAGAGGGAAAGACATGAGCACTGGTGAAAAAGCAATTGTTACTGCACATCTAGAAATAGTTATTTATAAAAGTGTGTGTGTAGGTGTGTGTGTGTGTGTGTACATAAAAAAAAAAAAAAAATATATATATATATATATATATATATATATTTTTTTTTTATGTAATATATATATATATATATATATATATATATTTTTTTTTAATGTAATATATATATATATATATATATATATATATATATATATATATATATATATATATATATATATATATATAACACACACACACTACTCACAATAAGTTAGGGATATTGTTACTTAGATGAGTGCTTTTCCTATTTGATCTGAATTTTAATGGAATAAGTAAAAATTCCCTTTGATATTACTAATAATGTATGAGAAGAAACACCACTTTCATTAGTTTAATATTTATTACCCCAAAAATTTAGGCAATAACAGGGATAGCCCCAAATAGAAAAAAATTACAATGTCAGTGGCGGGTGTTTCCACCTGTAAGAGCCATATCATACTTGTTATGAATTTGTTGATGTGTTTATTTTATTTTATTTTACTTGTTATTTCATTTATTCTACCTTGTTCTATTCATTAGTAAAGCATTAAGCATTAAGTTTGTTACATAAGCCATAAGCTTTAAATTTCTAAGTTATGCATCCATTTTGACAATCGTAAGTTGGTCTGTGATGTCATTCCACTATTACATGCATTTGTATGACTGTCATATGAAAGAGAGTTCAGTTTAGATGCGGAAGGCTACAGAAACACAAGCTTTTGACCGTAAGCTCGTGAGCTCCCGGTAAGCTAAGAATGTAAGATACAACAACTAGGTTGTTGTAACCGTAAGCTCCCGTAAGTAGAGATATACAACAAGAGTGTTGTTATACTTGCCAGGCCACAGTTGTAAATAAGAAACCTGTTCTTAATCTGTCTTGCCTGGTTAAATAAAGGTAAATAAAAAAATAAAAATATACGTAAGCTAAGACTGTAATTTATAAGATACAGCAAATAGGTTGTTTTAAAAGTCAGAGATTTGCAAGATGCAGTAACTGATGTTGTAATCACAGTGGATTTACTCAAGACGACTGTATGAAGTGTCGATTCTTTGATGCTGACAAAATAAACTACAAGAGACAAAGAGATTGGACTTCTGTCGTGTGAGTGAAACTTTAAACCAGAGCTACGCGTCAAAACTGGTGAAATAATATGACCGCATCTACACCACCATTTGCCACAATGACAGCTTGACAGCAATGTCTCATGCTCCTCACTAGCCTCATGATGTTCTTCTGAAGGCAATGCATTCCACTCTTCCACAAGTGCTACATGCAGTTCTGCCAGGTCACGTGGGGGTTGGGTACTGCTTCCAGTCTCTGCTTCAACTGGTCCCAGATGTGCTCTATGGGGTTCAGGTGAGGGGACATTGATGGCCATTCCATATGAGGCACTCCAACTTCGAGCTGTGACAATTCTGCCACGATGTGGTGGAGCATTACCATCCATGAACAGAAAGTTGGGGTGTGCTGAAGGAATTGGGAGATGATAATGGGTTCTATGATGTCTCTGAGGTAATAACGTGCAGTGACTGAGCCATGTACAATAACCAAATCTGTTTTGCGTTGACTAGTGATGCCTGCCCAGACTGTTGCACCTCCTCCACCAAAGCAAACCCTGGAGACCATGTTGACCTCAGCGTATCGCTCACCTCACCTTCTCCAGCAACGCTGACGACAATCATTTCTGTGCAAGGTAATGCAAGCACTGCTGCATTGTCCAGGTCACATGGTCTTGTGCCCACTGCAAATGTTCACGGCGGTGTCTTGGTGTCAGTGGAGTCACCTGCAACGGTCGTCTGGCATTCAAGCCAAAGCGGTGGTTGTAAATGGTTTGTCTGGAAACCATAGTATCCCTCGCATCTCATGAATGGGCCTGCAGCTGTGTGGCAGTTGCATGACAATGGCTAAGTGCATAGGTCCTTAGGTACTGGTCATCGTTGTGGTCTGTCACTCATGGGGCTCCACTCCTGAGTCTGTCATGAACTTTGTCAATAGTTCTGTGTCTTGATGCAAGTCTGCTGATGACACTTTGAGACACATCAAGTTTGCGAGCAACATCTGACTGATGTTTAAATGATGAACTTGGAATGACTTACTGACAATACCAGCTTTTTATACCCACAGAATGTTGAAATTGATGCAACATTGAAAAAGGTAGTCTTTTGAGACTGGCCCCAATATAAGGCACACCTGTACACAAGACCATTACATGGAAAACACAAACTGAGGTGTGTCTATCACCCCAATACAATTGCCTCCCTATCCCAAAAATGTCTGAAATGAAACAAACACCGTATGCATGACATCCACTAAGTCTCTCACAATATCCCTAACCTATTGTGAGTAGTGTGTGTATATATATATATACTTGACTTAAGTAACAATATCCTAAGGGCAAATGATACCCAGGAGTTGTTTGGTGGTTTGATGTAATACAAGCAGCATTTTACCAGAAAAAAAACTCATACCCAACTGAAATGCCTTGGCGAGACTTTAAGAGAGCTTTACATAAGTGAATGCCCAAAAACCACAATGAATTGAAAGAATGGGCCAAAATTCCTCCACAATAATGTGAAAGACAAAAACAAAGAAATTTGCAAGTGACCCCAAACTTTTGAACGGTAGTGTATATTAAAAAATATAACTTAACCACCTTTCGTCAAACTCGATTTTGACAGTTTTATTACCCCCTTAAGTGCTTTTTTATGACCTTTTATGACCTTTAGGAATTTTTATGACCGGGAGGTTTTTGTTAAAAAGGGAGGGGTTAATGCATTAGACATTCATTCATTTATATACGTATTTATTTATATACATATTTATTTATTAATTTATTTACGTATTTGTTTTATATACATATTTATTTATATACGTATTTATTTCATTTATTGTAAGAATTAGCACAGTGTGTTTTATTTGAAAATATGCTTGGTGACGGGACTCATTTCAAGGTGTTTGTGCGTAACTATTAAGACAGGGAGAATGTATTTATTACCGAGGGGGACAAACAGTGAAACATTTATTCACTATGGTAAAAACTTGGAGCACTTTGAATGACTGAGGACTACGAAGTTTTAAGTTACTTTTAAAGAGAAGAATAATAATAAACTGCTAACGCAACAACCTAACTAAATGCCTGCTTCATGCTAGCAATACAGTTAACAGTTTAGCGTTCATTCATCACTTCACCATCTTCGTATGGAACTCCAAAATTTTCAAAATTAAATTAATAAATAGGACATTATGAAATAAATAACTCTATGAATAAATAAGACACATATATGTAATATGAGAATGATATTGTGAAATAATGGCACATATTTAGAAAAAAAGCTAATTATTGTGAAATATATTTACTTATTATTATGAAATAATATTTCATGGGCATTATTTTTCCCAATAACAGAGATTATTGCACAGTCATTTTATTTAATTCATGCTGTTTTTATTTCAAAATGTCATTTTTTCAAAGTCAGTTTTTATTTCAAAATGTCATTTTTCACGATGGCCTATTTATTTCATAATGTGGCTTTTCAGCAGAATGAGTCGTTCTGTCAATCAAGAGTGATAGGGCAGAGCCAGTTGTGTGATTGGTTGCTCCTTTATTCAGACGTAAGTAATAGCGTATGAAGTATCGATTTAGGTCTAATGGTGCAATATGTATTCTATGCAGTAGGTGGCAGTTGAGCTCCCACACCGCTGATGACGGTTGATCCGCCTCGGGCATTTAAGGGAAAATTACGTTAAATACAAGGTCTGTATACGCATGTTCACTCACCTAATTCACATATTACTGAAAAATTATTACTATATGAAACATTTCCCAGATAGCAAGGTGACATTGATTCAATGTTGAAATTTCATCAGAATCATCATTTTGGTTGAAGTTGATTTTTCAATGCTAAATAATGTTGAATCAATGTTGATAATTCAATGCTTTTCTGTGTTGAAAAGACAAACATTGAATCAATGTTGATTTTTGGTTTTGGAACCCATCCCTCATTCAACAATGTAAGGCAAATTAAATTAACTAAGTGCATTTCTATAAAAATGTGTATGCATGTGTGTATGGGTTTAAAACAGGTTAAAAAATTGACTACGAGAGATTTGCCATGGTGCTTAAAAAAATGAAATAAATAAAAAAATAAAATTATTTAAATATATATATATATATATATATATATATATATATATATATATATATATATATATATATATATATATATATAGTTATTGAGGAAAAAAAATAATTTGACGGTAAGTTTTGTGTATTTATCTTGCTATCTAGTTTACTCACTTGAGAGCTTAATTCCTGTTTGCCGTTCAAAAGTACTCAATTTTCGGCTCGCATTTAACATCGGAGGGTGTTTTTACACTGTCGCCACGTCATTATAATACACTCTACAGGCATGAGAATTCAATATGTTGTAGTCTGGAAGTTCCTGCCACTCACGGTGAAAGAATTTCGGCAATGCAACCTACGGTATTCTGTTGGGAAGCATTTGTTTGAGAGCTTAGTTCCTGTTTCCTGTTGTCTGTGTCTGACCCAGAGCAGTGTGCGTGCCCCACATGGAAAGAACCTATATGAGGATATATGCGCATATATGAAACCTATATGCAGTATATATGCGCATATAACTGCACCTATATGGGGCCACGGGTAGATCAGTGGTTAAGGCATTGGACTATGGTTCGGAAGATCCCAGGTTCAAACCACACAACCACCAAGTTGCCACTGTTGGGCCCTTGAGCAAGGCCCTTAACCCTCAACTGCTCAGATGTATAATGAGATAAAAATGTAAGTCGCTCTGGATAAGAGCGTCTGCCAAATGCCTAAATGTAAATGTAAATATGAGGATATATGCGCATATATGAAACCTATATGCAGTATATATGCATATATATGATAATATATATGCTGTATATATGCCACATGTACAGTAGGCAACATTGAGGTGCATATATGTGCATATACAGGCCATATAGGTCTCCTGTATTGCTTCTTTATATCCACATATAAGCCCTATATGTACATACAAGATATGTCTCCTATGGCAGGATCTGGTCATTTTAGCTCATATCTCACTTTGGCAACTGGCATACATGATGCCTAGCTTATATTTTCTATTATCAAGGCAATAACTAAGAACTAACAAAAAAAAATGCAAAAAACTAATCCTAATTGCCCACATACAGTATATGAGGATATATGCACATATATGAAACCTCAGGCTCCGTGAAAATCTTTTTGAAACACGTCACTAAAATTAACTGAAATGAGAAATATATCTATAGAAAGCTTAAAGTGTCTACTTTTAAATGATGCAAGTCACATTGAAAACAAATATTCTCAGTTTATGTAATCCATATAAACCAAGGAGAGGCACAGAATTTCTGTCACACTTATATGCTAATGACCAGATGCAGGACACGCCCATCACACGGAAATCAGTCTGGGTAATTTACATACTAGACCACGCCCCCGGACACCGGCATGAAAAACGAACACAGCTAGACAGGTTTGAAAATACTCCGGTTCAGTGAGTTTTCTGCACGTTTTGGAAGATGGCACGCGCTTACACATCCGAGGAAACTCTTCAGAATGTTCTGGAAAGTTTACATTTACCTCAGAAGAAGACTGTGTGACTCCGACGACGAACGGGAGCATTTTGAACAGAGAATAGACCCATGCTACACTGGGTAAGTTATTAAGTCTTATATAACTCTTATTCTGATAATATTAAACTAATTTTAGTAAATATTTTCCTCACTACAGCTAGCTGTTGTCAGCTTGTGTGACACATTGGCTTTCAATGTCATTTATATAGTTTAGGTCAATCATGCTAACATGCTGCCTCATGTAGCACAAACATGATATTTCCCGGTGGCTAAGCTAATGCCTTATGGAGTTTACAGATGTTTATATTCACCTTGTTTTGGATAGCTTTAGATTATGGTTGCTAATGTGTATTTGGCTCCATTTTGGTTAGCTTATAACACTGCTATCGGTAATGTTATTTAGCACAAACAAGCTAGTTCCAGGTGGCTAAAATACTGCCTTACGTAGGACATTTCCTGTGACTGCGTACAACCAGCACATGGGGAGTTGATCCCTCTGATCAGCTATTACAATACTATACTACACAGCACAAAACAATGAAGTCGTACAGAAATATTTCTCTACACTGCTTGGACATTGCTCCCACCAATGCTTACCCTGCATGTATGTTTTGTACAGGGTTTTTTTTTTATCTTGCACTGTTTTACCCTGAATGTCCGTCCTTTTTCAGTTTTTATTTTGTACTGTTCCTGTTGCAGTTTTACCCTGCATGTATCTTTATAATTAATCTGCATTTATACATAAAATCCTATTAACTATTGGGAAGATAAACATAAGAATCAGTATGAAACATGAAAAGTTTCTAAAAGTTGCCAATAAATTAATATTGTGATGTGAAATAATTTTTCAGATTGAAGTTATAAAGGGCTCTGGGGTGTTTTGCCAGGCAGAAGCGTGGAGAGCAGCCCGCCTTGCCACCTCTGCTACTGCCATGGTACGGAATCTGCTGCTGGGCTCCTTCGACTTGGAGACTTGACCAAATTAAAAAGGTAGCCATTATTGGTGAGTAAATGCATAATGCGTTGAGAAGGGAAAACAAAACATTTCAGACTTTATAAGTTCACCACTTTAACCATAGCCTACTTGTATCAATGTTTATTAGGCATCAATGGAGACTGCATAAGGTAGGGCACCCATTATTGTTACTGTATCTGCTTGGGACCTATAATCCTAATTCATCGCTTGCTCACTTCTTAATCCTACCTTTCCTCTTCTAAAGCCACATTATATTGCGCTGTAAGGTGTGTAGTCCTCTATTTTGTAGAACACATAGTGTTGCAAATAACCTTGTGGCACTAATTGTTGTTGTCTGAAGTTTTAATAAATAATCATAATGCTGTCAAAAATAATGTCATAAATAGATTTTCTTTATCAATTAACTTCTATTAACTAAATAAAATTTTAAATGTAAATTTTTAAAGTTTAATGGAATGGCTGTGTGAAAGATGCTGAAGCTGACGTGCCTCTGGTCTTTTATATTAATGTTGTTCGGAAGCCTGTGTAATGATGTAGTTTCGACATCTATCGACTGAACAGCGTTTTTTCGACTTGTTTTCATGTTATTGTTGTTCAGCAATGGCATGGACGTGATGTTTTGGCAAAAGAAGGGTGGGATGGTGGTTGATGGTGACTGAAAGTGGTGACTGAGTAGATTGGACGTCACAGCAGCTCGTGAAAAGGCAGAGCTACTTTATGCAGGCTGTGTGCATTCTACTGTGGATTGACTGTTTTGAAACTTATATGGTAGTTACATAGCCCCTAGACCTCAGTTACCTTTAAAAAAGCCATGAAATTTCAGTTTTGACCATATGGGATCTTAAACAAGGACGTCATCTTTTTTTTAATTATTGTTTGTTCAGGGAGGAATTATAGACCACAATGTCAGCATGATCTTGGGTTGTTTCCTTATCACTTCTTGTGTGCGTTTGGCTGTAGCTTGCACACCAGACAGAGTTGTTGGCGATTCTTCCTATTGTAAAGTCATGCAGTGTGTAATCTCCTGTCGCCAATTCATTGTGCAGTGTGAACACAGCAGCAACTAAATGCTACCACAGATAGTACAGTGTGAAAACAATGGTGATCCGATGACTTTGAAAATCATGCAGTGTGAGTTTGAGGAGAAGGTAAAAAGCAATACAAAACAAATAATGTACAGTTTATGTTGTCATTACTTTGCTCTCAAACTAAATGCAATGTAATAATAGGCGTTATTTAATAATAACATTAACAGTGCAGCATGCATCTAAATCTGGGTAAAAAGCTTATAATAAAATCACCAAAATAAGTCTTCATGTTAAGAATAAATATGCAAACAGTACGGTATCTGAGCGTACGGATTGGAAATTTGTGCATACAGTTTGTTAATCCGTGGCCACGATTTGTTAAACTGAGGGAACAGTTTAAGTATTTGTGAGTGCAGGGGACAAATTGCAAAACCGTCGCCACGGATTGATTTTTTTTGTTTATTTATTTTTTTGGTCCTACAGGTTTTTTTTTTTTTTGCACATAACAGACTACATTGTTACATTAAGTATATTTGTTTTCATAGCACTGAATATGTACATTGTAGGACAACATTTGCAGATTGTGAAATAACACATACAGGTCCTTCTAAAAAAATTAGCATATTGTGATAAAGTTCATTATTTTCTGTAATGTACTGATGAACATTAGACTTTCATATATTTTAGATTCATTACACACAACTGAAGTAGTTCAAGCCTTTTATTGTTTTAATATTGATGATTGTGGCATACAGCTCATGAAAACCCAAAATCCCTATCTCAAAAAATTAGCATATCATGAAAAGGTTCTCTAAACGAGCTATTAACCTAATCATCTGAATCAACTAATTAACTCTAAACACCTGCAAAAGATTCCTGAGGCTTTTAAAAACTCCCAGCCTGGTTCATTACTCAAAACCGCAATCATGGGTAAGACTGCCGACCTGACTGCTGTCCAGAAGGCCATCATTGACACCCTCAAGCAAGAGGGTAAGACACAGAAAGACATTTCTGAACGAATAATTCAGAAGATGGCGCCGGTGAGTTCGGCTGCCGTCACGACTGCTCCGACCACCTTTTCTTTGTTTTTGTTTTTTAAGTTAGTTTTCAGTGTTTTAAAATCGGCAAAATCACCACCATTGAGTACATTAGGTATGATAGAGACACTCTTGTTTCTATTGGTATACAATGTACTTACAATTCGACGGTTTTAACTCCGGATCCGAGCTGGCCGAGTGAGATCCTGAGGGAGAACAATGGACGCGACGCGAAGCGACGAACCCGAGGGAGACGAGCTGGTGTGAGGAACCGGCTGAGAGCCCGTGCACACCGCACACCTCTGCCTAGCATCCTGCTCGCCAACGTCCAGTCACTGGAGAACAAACTGGATGACCTCAGGGCCAGGATAAAGTTCCAGAGAGACATTCGGGACTGCAATCTCCTCTGCTTCACCGAGACATGGCTGAACCCAGCGGTGCCAGACCACGCCATACAGCCGGCCGAGTTCTTCTCGGTTCACCGCATGGACAGGACACGGGACTCGGGGAAGTCAAGGGGAGGCGGCGTGTGCTTAATGGTGAACAACAGCTGGTGCAACAGCGCGAGCGTTGTTCCTCTTACACGCTCCTGCACACCAAACCTGGAACTACTGTCCATCATGTGTCGTCCATTTTATCTTCCACGGGAGTTCACATCGGTCATAATCAGCGCCGTTTACATACCTCCACAAGCGGACACTGAAACTGCCTTATGCGAGCTGCATGAGGCGCTCACACAGCACCAGACACAACACCGGGACGCTGCGCTCATTGTGGCGGGGGATTTTAATAGTGCCAACCTCAAACGCGCAGCGCCGAACTTTTATCAGCACATCACCTGCCCCACCAGGGGCGAAAGGACACTGGACCATTGTTATACCACGGTCAAAGACGGTTACAAGGCACAATCTCGTCCAGCGTTTGGTAAATCCGACCACGCCGCCATTTTCCTCATGCCAAAATATAAACAAAGGCTGAAACAGGAAGTTCCGGTCCTGAGGGAGGTCGCGCGCTGGACGGACCAATCGGTGGCCGCGTTACAGGATGCACTCGATGACGCAGACTGGGACATGTTTAGAAACAGCTCCGATGATGACGTCAGCGTGTTTACGGAAGCGGTTGTGGGATTTATTGAAAAGCTGGCAGGCGATACGGTAGAGAAAAAGACTATCAGAACGTTTCCCAACCAGAAGCCGTGGGTGGATAAAACCATCCGCGACGCTCTGAGATCTCGCACAGCTGCCTACAACACGGGACTTGCATCGGGGGACATGGAACCGTACAAGGCTGCGTCATATAACGTCCGGAAGGCGGTGAAAGAGGCGAAGCAGCGCTACGGGAGAAAACTAGAGTCACAGCTTCAACAGAGTGACTCTAGGAGCCTGTGGCAGGGACTAAGAACAATAACGGACTATAAAGCACCAACATCCGGTATGACAAACGCGGACGCGACTCTGGCAGACGAGCTGAACACATTTTACGCTCGCTTCGAGGCTGCAGCTAAAGACGCTAGCAATGCTAATGCTAACGGCGCTAATGCTAACGGCGCTAATGCTAGCGGCGCTAACGGCTGCAGACAGGAAGACACAGTCAGCACCGGGAACGCGCTCATCATCTCCGAGCACGACGTGAGGAGAGCCTTCAAGAGAGTGAACACCAGGAAAGCAGCAGGACCAGACGGCATCTCAGGTCGTATCCTCAGAGCCTGCGCAGACCAGCTAGCACCTGTGTTCACTGAGATATTCAACATCTCTTTATCTCAGTCGGTGATCCCCACATGCTTCAAAGAGTCCATTATTGTTCCTGTTCCAAAGAAACCACATCCTGCTTCTCTCAATGACTATCGCCCTGTAGCTCTCACCTCAGTAGTGATGAAGTGCTTTGAACGCCTTATCAGAGACTTCATCATTTCTTCACTACCCGACACACTGGACCCACTACAGTTTGCATACCGTCAGAACCGCTCCACAGACGATGCAATCTCTCATCTCCTCCACACATCACTCACTCACCTGGACACTAGGAAAGGGAATTATGTTAAAATGCTCTTCATCGACTACAGCTCTGCTTTTAACACAATAATTCCTTCCACACTCACCACCAAGCTGGAGCACCTGGGACTGAGCTCATCTATATGTCAGTGGATCTCCAATTTTCTGACTGGCAGACCACAGGCAGTAAGGATGGGTGGACATGTCTCAGCTACACTCACTCTCAGCACTGGAGCCCCCCAGGGTTGTGTTCTGAGCCCCCTGCTGTACTCTTTGTACACCCACGACTGCGTGGCCACTACCAACTCCACCTCCATCATCAAGTTTGCTGACGACACCGTCGTGGTCGGACTGATCACCAACAATGATGAGTCGGACTACCTAGAGGAGATTGGAAATCTGGAGAACTGGTGCCAGAGGAACAATCTCCTCCTGAACGTCAGTAAGACAAAGGAGCTGATAGTGGACTTTAGTACAAAGCAGGAGAGGAACTACCAGACCCCCGTCATCAACAGGAGCCCAGTGGAGAGAGTGGACAGCTTCAGATACCTCGGTGTTCACATCACGCAGGACCTATCATGGTCCTGTCACATCAACACCGTGGTGAAAAAAGCCCGGCAGCGTCTCTACCACCTCAGACGCTTGAGAGACTTTAGACTGCCCTCCAAGGTGCTCAGGAACTTCTACTCCTGCACCATAGAGAGCATCCTGACGGGAAACATCACGACCTGGTTCGGGAACAGCACCATGCAGGACAGACGAGCTCTACAGAGGGTGGTGCGATCAGCCGAGCGCATCATCCGCACTGAGCTCCCTGACCTGCACTCCATCTACAGCAAGCGGTGCTGGACTAAGGCCAGGAAGATCATGAAGGACCTCAGTCACCCCAGTAATGGACTGTTCTCTTTGTTGCGGTCTGGGAAGAGATTCCGCTCCCTAAAGGCCAGCACAGAGAGACTGAGGAGGAGCTTCTTCCCGCAGGCGATAAGGTCTCTTAATCACACCTCCACACAGGACTAATAACATCTTTTAAGCTCACAACACTGACTGGACAATCATGGACACATTCATACACACTTGCACTAAATACTCATACATCTGGACAATTGCACATGTCACCTTTCATGCATATTTGCACAACCACGGACACTTTAATACCATATTTCTATATTTTTGCAATATTTTATTATGCCCTTATGCACAGTTAATTTTACAAATTTTACTAGTTAAAATTATTTCTTAGTATTTCCTTTTTATTGATTATTTATTTTACGTACAAGATTTTATTTTCTTATTTTCTTTCTTTTTAAGGTCACTGGCGGTCGTATAAAAAGCATTTCACTGCATATTATACTGTGTATGATTGTGTATGTGACTAATAAAATTTGAATTTGAATTTGAATAGGCTGTTCCCAGAGTGCTGTATCAAGGCACCTCTGTGGGAAGGAAAAAGTGTGGCAGAAAACGCTGCACAACGAGAAGAGGTGACCGGGCCCTGAGGAAGATTGTGGAGAAGGACTGATTCCAGACCTTGGGGGACCTGCGGAAGCAGTGGACTGAGTCTGGAGTAGAAACATCCAGAGCCACCGTGTACAGGCGTGTGCAGGAAATGGGCTACAGGTTGCAAATTTTGCATGTCATTCGGAAATCAAGGTGCCAGAGTCTGGAGGAAGACTGGGGAGAGGGAAATGCCAAAATGCCTGAAGTCCAGTGTCAAGTACCCACAGTCAGTGATGGTCTGGGGTGCCATGTCAGCTGCTGGTGTTGGTCCACTGTGTTTTATCAAGGGCAGGGTCAATGCAGCTAGCTATCAGGAGATTTTGGAGCACTTCATGCTTCCATCTGCTGAAAAGCTTTATGGAGATGAAGATTTCATTTTTCAGCACGACCTGGCACCTGCTCACAGTGCCAAAACCACTGGTAAATGGTTTACTGACCATGGTATTACTGTGCTCAATTGGCCTGCCAACTCTCCTGACCTGAACCCCATAGAGAATCTGTGGAATATTGTGAAGAGAAAGTTGAGAGACACAAGACACAAGAATCTGCAAAAGGATTCCCAACCAAGTATTGAGTGCAGAACTGAACATAATTATTTGAAGGTTGACTTTTTTTGTATTAAAAACACTTCTTTTATTGGTCGGATGAAATGTGCTAATTTTTTGAGAGAGGGATTTTCATGAGCTGTATGCCACAATCATCAATATTAAAACAATAAAAGGCTTGAACTACTTCAGTTGTGTGTAATGAATCTAAAAAAAATTAAAGTCTAATGTTTATCAGTACATTACAGAAAATAATGAACTTTATCACAATATGCTAATTTTTTGAGAAGGACCTGTATATTAAAAAAATCTAATGTGTGCATTGTATCTATGGAAGATTGTAGGACATTTCAAAACATATGTTGCATATCTGTACATTTGTAAAAGTCACATTTCCAAAAATTTAGGACCCACCTTCTGTCATTCATAAACAACTACCACTCCAAGTTTTTAGAGCATTGTATAGTTCTAACCTTTTGTTTGTTTTTCATTCTTTAGATGCACTACAACAACAACAACTGAAAGCTGAAGAAAAGGAGGCCACAGAGTTTCTTTGCTTCAACAGTTCAGAAATGGCTTCGTTATGCCCCAGAACGGCTGGGGGGAATTGCTCGTGGTGGAAAACCATAAGTTCAGACTCATGTCTTATTATCTGTTTTGCTGAGTAAATACATTTCAACTTACGAATAATGTTTCAGTCATCTGTTGTGTTTCTGACTTGGTTGTTTCTATTTGCATTTGACTGAATTTTGCTGAGGCAGGCTGCCATTTTTATATTATGGTTTTCCAGTCTCTTCTCTTGGCAGTTAGATTCTGTTTTATGAATTCACAATTAACAATCTCTTCTAATGGTTCTCTTCTAAAAAGTCATTTTGTCATCCAGTTTATAATAATTTGTATGTAAGTTGTAGTGTGTTTTATTATATACAGTAGTTGTTTTATTGTAATTGTGATGTTACTTCCTGTTTAAATGGGTATGGAGCATAAATAAATAAATATGTTTACATGTAAACTGAAGGATGTTGAGTTACTGACTTTTTGTTTAAAAAAAAAAAAAGCTTTTCAGCCCTACATGGTCTCTGATTTAAAGAAATAAATCAAAACGGACATGATTTACTGTCATAGAATCTTTCTGTACATAAAGCAAGACTAAACTATAATTGCTTCAATGTTGATTCAATGTAAAATAAGTGATTGAATTTACGTTGAACAAAGATTGATTTTATGCCCATCTTGATCTATTTTTCATCATTGAAATAACATTATTTCAAGGTGCAAACCTGATGAAAAATCAACATTTAACATTGAAATTTCAACATTGATTCAATGACAAGTTGGTTGATGCTTTAATGTTGATTCAACGATGATTCAATGTTGTTCTGCTATCTGGGTTATTACTGTTACCGTGTTAAGGTTACACACAAACTTTCCGGCTGGTCTGAGGTACTGGATGATAATTTAGCTGAGAATATCTGCTACCAAAATACCCCACCTGTGTATGAAAGAAACAGCTAAGATGTCTGAGCTTTTTAATTCAATTCAATTCAGTTTTATTTGTATAGCGCTTTTAACAATTGACATTGTCTCAAAACAGCTTTACACAATCAAAAGAATTATTTAAGTTTGTATGGAATGTGAATGTGTAGGAATAAAATGTTCAGATATTGCCTGGCGAGCAAGCCCGAGGGCGACAGTGGCAAAGAAAAACTCCCTGAGATGGTAATAGGAAGAAACCTTGAGAGGAACCAGACTCGACAGGGAACCCATCCTCATCTGGGTGAAACAGATAGCAGGAAATGATCTGCATTTATACAGTGTTAGGTTCAGCTATAATAGTTGATGTTAATTGATGGTATAATAGTTGATGTAAAATGGAGTCCAGTAGTTATTCGAGACTCAGATAGACTTGTAGAAAGTTCCAGTCCTGAACTATCGAATTGTCAAGTCCTCAGAGAAACAGCTGACAACACCAGTCGAGGCCAGAACCATCTTCTAAGTAGATAGAATCATCCCCAGACACCAGGCGCATCCTAAAGAGACACACGGGGCATCCATGCGATGAGACCTCCAACCAGAAACCGGGCACCAGGATGGATCAGACAGGTCCGGAGGGCAGAGGGAGTCTGGATCACTGGCAGCTCAGGAACCACATGTGTAGCTCGACAGAGAGAGAGAGAGAAAGAGTGAAAGGGGGAGACAGGGGGAGAGAGGAAAGAGAAAGAGGGGAGGAAGAGAAGAGGAGGAGAGATTGCAATTAGGTATGGTCACAGTCACAATGTCTAATGTGAATGTATATTTACTGTAGAGTGCAAGCAGGGACTCCGGCAGAACTAACTATGACAGCATAACTAAAAGGGAGAGCCAGAAGGAAACACAAACATGAGGGCTCCCTGAGATGTAAAGCAAACAATCACCTCACCGTCAACAAACCTGAGTGATCAAATGAGACTGAGGAAGACAGCATCTAAACATACCAGTTCACCATAATACTCTACGTCCATGAGTCCCCCAGATCTGCTCCTTTACCTTATGGCAAATCTATTTATAAAAATGCTTGGCTAAATAAATAGGTTTTGAGCCTAGACTTAAACACTGAGACTGTGTCTGAGTCCCGAACACTATTTGGAAGACTATTCCATAATTTTGGGGCTTTGTAAGAAAAAGCTCTGCCCCCAGCTGTAGTTTTCATAATATGCGGTACTGATAAGCAGCCTGCATCCTTTGACCGAAGTAGGCGTGGCGGATCGTAAGACACTAGCAGTTCGCTCAGATACTGCGGGGCGAGACCATTTAATGCCTTATATGTCAAGAGTAGTATTTTAAAATCAATGCGAAATTTCACAGGGAGCCAATGCAGTGAAGATAGGATAGGGGTGATTTGCTCATATCTTCTGGTTCTAGTGAGGACTCTCGCTGCTGCATTCTGGACTAGCTGAAGCTTGTTTATGCACCTAACTGAACAACCAGACAGTAAGGCATTACAATAGTCCAACCTAGAAGTGATAAAAGCATGAACTAGTTTTTCTGCATCGTTTAGCGACAATATATTTCTTATTTTGGCGATATTTCTGAGGTGAAAGAATGCTATCCTGGTGATATTATCTACATGAGCTTCAAATGAAAGGCTGGAATCTATAATCACGCCGAGGTCTTTTACTGTTGCACTTGACGGAACAGAAAGGCCATCTAAAGTTACGGTGTGATCTAAGATTTTACTTCTAGCTGTATGCGGTCCTATGACTAGAACTTCTGTCTTATCCGGATTAAGCAGAAGGAAGTTAATTAGCATCCAATTTCTTATGTCCTGCACACATTGCTCAACTTTAGTAAGATGGTTTTTCTCATCAGGTTTTGTTGAGACGTATAGCTGTGTGTCGTCAGCATAACAATGAAAACTAATACCATGCTTACGGATTATGTTGCCCAGAGGAAGCATGTAAAGGGAAAAAAGCAGTGGGCCTAAAACTGAACCCTGCGGAACGCCAAACTCCACTAGAGAACATGCAGAATAATCACCATTTAAGTCTACATACTGATAACGATCGGTCAAATAGGATCTGAGCAAGGAGAGGGCTGTACCTTTAATTCCAACTACATTTTCTAATCTGTGAAGAAGAATAGCATGATCAATAGTGTCAAAAGCTGCACTGAGGTCGAGTAATACAAGCATAGTTACACAACCCTGATCAGAGGCCAATAGGAGGTCATTTACTACTTTAACGAGTGCTGTTTCTGTGCTGTGATGAGGCCTACATCCTGACTGATACAGTTCATGTATGCCATTTCTATGTAGATATGAGCATAGCTGCTCCGCTACTATCTTTTCCAGAATCTTAGAGATAAAGGGGAGGTTTGATATTGGCCTGTAATTGGACAGCTGACAGGGGTCGAGGTCAGGTTTCTTAATTATTGGTTTAATAACTGCTACTTTAAAAGATTTTGGAACATAACCAATGCTGAGTGAGGAATTAATTATTCTCAACAGCGGTTCTGTTATTACTGGTACTATCTCTTTAAGAAAATGTGTCGGTATAGGATCTAATATACAGGTTGATGAATTTGCAGAAGAGATGAGTGAAATTAGTTCATTCTCTTCAAGAGGAGTAAAGTATTCTAGATTTGAATCTGACATGGCTAGGTTAACATCTGTATCAATTACATTGTTTTGTTTCAAAGCCTCAATTTTATGCCTGATATTTACAATTTTATTATTAAAAAAGTTCATGAAGTCCTCACTATTGCATGATGTTGTTGTGGAGATTTCTGTGGTGGTCTTATTTCTGGTTAATTTGGCTACGGTATTAAATAAAAATCTAGGATTATTTTTATTTTCTTCTATAAGAGTGGAGAGATACGTTGATCTACTGTAGCTACACTAAGAGCTTTCCTATAGTTCAGGATGCTCTCTTTCCATGCTATTTGAAATACCAACAATTTAGTTTGACGCCATTTACGCTCTAATTTCCGAGCAGTCTGTTTTAAAGTGCGCGTGTGATCGTTATACCAGGGAGCGAGTTTCTTATCTCTAATAATTTTTCTTTTAGCTGGAGCTACATTATCTAAGGTACAACGAAGTGTCGACTCTAAATATTCAGTCGCCTGATCAAGTTCTGTGGGGTCAGACGGTGGCCTAATCGAAGTTGGTAACTCTGGGAGATTACTGATAAAACTCTGTGTGGTAGTTGATGTGAATGTACGTTTAATACGGTAGCGCGGTGCTGTGCGTACATTATCACTGTGACACACTTGAATGGAGACAAGATAGTGATCTGAGATAATTTCAGACAGTGGAATTGTGAATACATTTCTTATAATTAATCCGAAGAATATTACTAAATCTAAAGTGTGACCTGCTGTCGCGTGGATGCAGAACGTGGACTGTGAAAGTGGACCCAGTTGCAGGTAGAGAGCGAGAGATCAAAGCCGTGTGATCAGTCGACGGGGGCGCACAGTACAGTTAGAGTAAGCTTAGAGTACAGTTTACAATGCGTCGTAGCTGGGACACATGGAAGGTGGGGTGGATGCGTCGCATAGACGATGGGAGTAGGAGACGGACAGCGCACGGGTTGATTATCCTGGTTATTGTGAAGGGTCCGATGAAACGGGGAGAGAGCTTGCGTGAAAGTGTCTTTAGGGGAATGTCTCTGGTGGCGAGCATGACTCTGTCTCCTATGTGATACCTGGGAGTCTTGGAGCGATGACGGTCCGCCTGTCTTTTGTACAGATGTCGCCATTAAAAACCTGCGTTTCGAGAAAAGGGATCCCGTGACTTGCCGCGGCTTTGCGCGGCTGCGTGCGGGAAGCTGTGAACATGCCCTTCATTACCTGTAGGGGGCAGTCGTGTTTCAGTCTGAAGTATTGTGTGTCTACTGAAGCCAAAAATGTGTGCAAATTAAACTGCGCATGCGTGTTTGGAGTCGCTGTGTATCAGTCGGTTGGGAATCATCACGGAGGTTACAACACGGTGTGGCTGCAGCTGGAGTTTGTCGTGTTCGAGGTAAGTTTAGCTTTCTTTTTTGGATGTGATTCTCGCTTTCATGACTCCCAATTAATGTTCATCTTAATCTCAGGACGTACAATTAGCAATTTCAGTTTTTAATAGTGTGGAGATTCACAAAACACCGTTTTCGTGTAAAAACCTGAACCTACGGAGCCCCCATGGGTCCTGTGGTAAATAAATAAATAAATAAAATAATAACGAACCGAGCGCGCGGATTAATACACCGAGATGTGTGTTTCTTACCCCCAACCCGAGTGAAAACGGCGTCTTCAGACAAAGCCTCGCCAGTTAGATGCCATTTCTGAACAAACTGAGTCGTGTGTGTTAAAGCATTAAATGGTAAAAGAGCACTAGCAATAAAAGTTTTTTTTTCTGAAGCCGAACTTTATTAATGAGTTACGAGTAAAGAACCTGTACATATGTTCATACAGTATTGACAGCAGCTCTAATTTACTGCGGTAAAGCCAGCCGCGGTTCAGAAAAACACGGTCAAGCCAGCCGCGATTGATTTTAGTGCGCGCGCATATTACAGTGATTACGGTAGTTTCATGAACAACACAGAGAGAATGCCCCATATCTGAAAAATGCTGCAGTAAAATAGTTTCATATGTGGTGTGTATATAGTATGGGACGTCCTGAATAAGAACTGATCATTGTTTTTTTCTACTTATTAGAAATGGGGTCTTTATACCCCTTTAAAGTGTAATAATGTCCAATATCTCAAAAATGCTGCAGTAAAATAGTTTCATATGTGGTGTGTATATAGTATGGGACGTCCTGAATAAGAACTGATCATTGTTTTTTTCTACTTATTAGAAATGGGGTCTTCATACCCCTTTAAAGTGTAATAATGTCCAATATCTCAAAAATGCTGCAGTAAAATTGTTTCATATTTGGTGTGTATATAGTATGGGACGTCCTGAATAAGAACTGATCATTGTTTTTTTCTACTTTTTTTTTTTTTTTTATCATATAATGTGTGTACATTATATGGGATAAAAACTGACCATGGCGTTTTATACTTACTAGAATTTATTTTTTCATAGGTCTCTGAAGTGAAATAAAGGTATTTTATTTAACTTTTTTTCCCCATTGTGAACATTTGTTTATTTGACCTCTCTTCCAAAGCAGACGTTAATCCTCATTATAGAAAACATTCATTGAAGAATAACTGCTACTTTTGAACAGTAAAACAAAATAAAAATCAATTCTGGTATATAGAAAGACTAAATACATTATTTTGTCTGTTTTCTACGAATTCTGCTGTAACTTATCTACATAAAACAATTATTTGAATGGTGAATATTTAAGAAAAATATTGTAACAGACAACCGTCAAAGTCACCAATAAATAACACGGATATTAAAGCAGAAATGCAAATAAATAAGCAAGTAAAAATTGACGAGCATGTTGTATTATCTCTCAGTCCTGCGCGTCTAAATGAAAAGCGCTCTGAAAGCGCGTTGTCTCTGTGTCGGTCCTGAAACTACCGTAATCACTGTAATATGTGCGCACACTAAAATCAATCGCGGCTGGCTTGACCGTGTTCTTCTGAACCGCGGCTGGCTTTACCGCAGTTCTAATTTGTCTAAATCGCATTGCAGACAATAAAAATAAGTCGAGTCATCCTGTGACCCTGCATGCTTAATCTTTGCACACATGATTCTTGCTTCTCACTTTTTCCTTAATCCCTCACTGTTCTATCTTGTATTTTCTAACGGTGTCAGAAACTTTGTGTTAGTAGCACTGCTTGACATGCTTGATGCCTTCCTCTTTTGTAATTTGCTTTGGATAAAGGCAAACTTACAAAAGATGAAGAAATGCCTGAATGTAGTTGTACGAATAAAAGATTATGTAATGATACAATGTAAATATTTTCACAGAAACAAAGTGTAAAAGATGAGACGTGAATCTGAAGAGGATCTCTTTGATGATTGCCTGGTAAAGCATTGTTTTCTTATTAATTATACAATTTATTAATACCTTGAATATAGTGTTTGTTGTATTGGACAGAAGCATATAAATGCAAATGAATATATAAATGAGTAATTATTGAACGAATTTTCATGTTTGGACTAACCCTTTAAATACAAACTCAGCATTCATCATAGGATTTCCTGACACTGTAAAGCCATCTCATGCGATGTTTTACTGATGCAAGATAAAGCAATTTAACCCAAGTTTAACAATATGAAGTATATGAAGTGATGGTCATTTTTTTATTATCATTTATTTTTATTATTATTTTTTTCTCAATGAAGTCAGCACAGGTTGAAGCAATTCAGATTTTTTTTGCTTCTCAAAATAAATGATTTATTTTCTTGTAAATTTTATGCAGGGGGACAGACGAAGTGACACCTTCTTAAAATCCTTGTCGTCCGTGCTGTTGAAGGGGAAGAACCGGTTGGTGTATCCATAATCCTTGAAGGAGAGGCTATTTTCAGAAAGTTCTTCTAGAACTTGATGGGATTAAGCTATCACCAAAAGTGCAAGCTTTAAAGATGAAGTTATCATCTTAAAACATTTGATTTGGCTTGACTACAAGTGTTTACATGTTGTGTTTACATGTTCAGCTTAAAATGTTTTCATGCATTAAGGTTTCAATGGCATACTTTTAAGTGCACTAGTCCAGAGTGCTGATTTGAAAGTTGCAACTTCACTGCTTCAGAGGGCTATTACGTTTTAACGTTTATTCTACAGTTTGTTTAAAGTATTTTCTGCTGCATTTTATTTCTAAATGAATGCTGTATTTTATTTATTTATTATTTTACACAATTTTGTTTAAAACAAGTATTTCAGGCCCTGGTGCCGTGCAGTTTTTTTCTATGGATGCAAAATTTAGCTGAATGCACTTTTATTAAAAAGACAACTTGGATCTAGACTGTGAATGTCACAAATATTTGGTAATGTTGGTGAATAAACTGTTTAATTATATTTTAGTTGTGTGATTTATGAAAGATATAGATGAAATAATTACTTAAGTTTCTTTCCAAAACATAAATTAGCAATGTTTACATTATTATAGGGAGTAATATAAATTGATAAAACCAAGTAAGGGAAAATCTCACAAAACATGTGTGTATATATATATATATATAGTTAATTCAGGGCTATTTATGATGGAGACACCTTTTTACATTTTAAATATGTAAAACCTCCGCTGCGTGTATTCATTCACAGGCTGCAGCGCGCGCACAGAGAAATAGGAGACTGTGGTGTATGAGTGGATTGGAGAGAATAGAGCTGTTCAGTTACTATAAAATATATATATATAAACATATGATCTTTTTGAGTTATAATGTTTTTTTTTATTATTCATAAGAAAACCTTTCAGTTTTGTAAATATTCTAGTTATAGTGTGTTATGTTTTTCTTTAGGTTAAAAGGTTTTGAGAATTAGACCATCCAGCTAAGATAAATATTATGTCGTTGATTGATAAAATCTGGATTAAGGATAATTTATTTTATTTAATTTGTATTTTTCACCTCCCCCCCTTGAGGGATTGCCACCTTATTGTGGTCAAGGGGGTTTGCGTGCCACAGTGACCTTAAGAGCTATACCAACAGGTAATATATAATATTTGTGATATTGTGCAATATGTGCTATCCGCTAGCAAACTTTAGCGATTTTTTTTGCAAACGTTTCTTTACAGAACATCACCATAAACACAGGCACAAGACTAAAGGTAATATACATACAATGAAAACTTGTCATAAAAATCTTTATTAATGGCAAAAATGACTTAAAATATTTATGGGTCTGTTTGCTCGAGTGAGCAGCCATGTTGAAAACTTCGCTTAGCCCTTCGTTTGAAGTGAGGTCCTGAAAAATCTTCGTTTGGAGGGCTATCTGGCCCTTCCCCCCTCCCCCTACACCTCCAACCAAAAGAGAAATGAGACACCTCTACCCCTGCACGTGAACGCGCCAAATGGAAGAGTAGGGGGAAGGGTTGGGATTCAGCCTTAATATTGGAGCAATAAAATTTACTTAAAATCTGTGTCCAAATTGTTATGAGGATTTTATCAAGTAAATCTTACAAGTTCTTTTTTTCAGTGCATGGGTGAACACGATGTTTTAAGAATTTAATTATATATATATATATATTGTGTGTGTGTGTGACCGGTGCAACTCACACGTCCTATTCCATTGTCATTCAGACACATTCAGCGCGTTCAGACACAAGCAGCGCCAAATGCAGTGGACTCACATTCAGTACAGCAGGCCAGGATATAGTCTGTGAATACGGACGTAAAACTAACAGCAGATTAAACAGCTAAATGTAAAAGTATAAATATGATCCCTGTCAGTCTCCTAATCTAGTGACTGTTTGTCAGAAATCAGTATTGTGAAAGTATTGTAACAAAATTCTAGCCATATGGCAATATTAGTATATTAGTTTGACACCAATAGACAATCCACTTCAGAAAAATAGTTTTTAAAATGCATTCACTTACTTGGCGAACATTAATGATTTGATTCGAGGTTTGCACACTAAGACTCAGAAAAAGTGAAATAAAATGATTGCTGTTTAAATGGCATGTGTTTATCCTGTTTTGTCAGGTAACAGAACCTAAACACCTGTGCTGTATATCAGACAGCGATGGAGAGAGTGTAGATTACACACAGGTGCTCTCTAGTCATTAGCACTCATCAGGCAATGTCTATGGCCAACTGACTGCACTCAGACCAAAGGGGGCTGAATAATTACACACACCTCACTTTTCAGTTATTTATTTGTAAAAAAAAAAAAAATGTTTGAAATCATGTATGATTTTCGTTCCACTTATTGCGTGTACACCACTTTGTATTGGTCTTTCACGTGGAATTCCAATAAAATTGATTCATGTTTGTGGCTGTAATGTGACAAAATGTGGAAAAGTTCACGGGGGGCGAGTACTTTTGCAAGCCACTGTAGTTGTCCTGAGATTTAACATTGTTACCAATAATAGGCTGAGGCATTCTCTGTCCATGCTCATAAGGAATCCCTCAGTGTTTTTCAATTAGGGGACAGAAGCAGATCAGCCATGTTGTAGTTCAGGTGAAGAGGCGAGTTCACAGGAGGTCAATCTGAATGTTGATTATACAGTATATAACATATAATATGTGTGCGTGTATTATACATGTTGATTATACTAATATTTAGCATTATGAGGAGTGATAGGCTGAGGATGTAAGTGATTCATTAGTGTTTTTGGCAAAAGTTTTGAACTGACATTTCACTTTTTTGTCACGCTATTTCATCAGGTGGCAATGCTGTCCGGTCCTAGTGCAGTCAGAGGGGAAGAGTTAGGGTCAAAGCCATTGTTCACCCCCCAAAAAACTTTACTCACTATTTACTCCTTAAGTGGTTCCAAACTTTAATGATTTTCTTTATTTTGTTGAATACAAAATAAGATATTGGGGAAAAAGGGGGATTGGGGGATGGGGTATTAGTTGGAGTCATAGGTAGCAAACCTACGCCCTTGTGTGTGTGTGTGTGTGTGTGTGTATGTATATACAGTGGTGTGAAAAACTATTTGCCCCCTTCCTGATTTCTTATTCTTTTGCATGTTTGTCACACTTAAATGTTTCAGCTCATCAAAAACCGTTAACTATTAGTCAAAGATAACATAATTGAACACAAAATGCAGTTTTTAAATGAAGGTTTACGTTATTAAGGGAGAAAAAAAACTCCAAATCTACATGGCCCTGTGTGAAAAAGTGATTGCCCCCCTTGTTAAAAAATAACTTAACTGTGGTTTATCACACCTGAGTTCAATTTCTGTAGTCACCCCCAGGCCTGATTACTGCCACACCTGTTTCAATCAAGAAATCACTTAAATAGGAGCTACCTGATACAGAGAAGTAGACCAAAAGCACCTCAAAAGCTAGACATCATGCCAAGATCCAAAGAAATTCAGGAACAAATGAGAACAAAAGTAATTGAGATCTATCAGTCTGGTAAAGGTTATAAAGCCATTTCTAAAGCTTTGGGACTCCAGCGAACCACAGTGAGAGCCATTATCCACAAATGGCAAAAACATGGAACAGTGGTGAACCTTCCCAGGAGAGACCGGCCGACCAAAATTACCCCAAGAGCGCAGAGACGACTCATCCGAGAGGCCACAAAAGACCCCAGGACAACATCTAAAGAACTGCAGGCCTCACTTGCCTCAAATAAGGTCAGTGTTCACGACTCCACCATAAGAAAGAGACTGGGCAAAAACGGCCTGCATGGCAGATTTCCAAGGCGCAAACCACTTTTAAGCAAAAAGAACATTAAGGCTTGTCTCAATTTTGCTAAAAAACATCTCAATGATCGCCAAGACTTTTGGGAAAATGCCTTGTGGACCGACGAGACAAAAGTTGAACTTTTTGGAAGGTGCGTGTCCCGTTACATCTGGCGTAAAAGTAACACAGCATTTCAGAAAAAGAACATCATACCAACAGTAAAATATGGTGGTGGTAGTGTGATGGTCTGGGGTTGTTTTGCTGCTTCAGGACCTGGAAGGCCTGCTGTGATAGATGGAACCATGAATTCTACTGTCTACCAAAAAATCCTGAAGGAGAATGTCCAGCCATCTGTTCGTCAACTCAAGCTGAAGCGATCTTGGGTGCTGCAGCAGGACAGTGACCCAAAACACACCAGCAAATCCACCTCTGAATGGCTGAAGAAAAACAAAATGAAGACTTTGGAGTGGCCTAGTCAAAGTCCTGACCTGAATCCTATTGAGATGTTGTGGCATGACCTTAAAAAGGCAGTTCATGCTAGAAAACCCTCAAATAAAGCTGAATTACAACAAGTCTGCAAAGATGAGTGGGCCAAAATTCCTCCAGTGCGCTGTAAAAGACTCGTTGCAAGTTATCGCAAACGCTTGATTGCAGTTATTGCTGCTAAGGGTGGCCCAACCAGTTATTAGGTTCAGGGGGCAATTACTTTTTCACACAGGGTCATGTAGGTTTGGATTTTTTTTCTCCCTAAATAATAAAACCCCTCATTTAAAAACTGCATTTTGTGTTTACTTGTGTTATCTTTGACTAATAGTTAAATGTGTTTGATGATCAGAAACATTTTGTGTGACAAACATGCAAAAGAATAAGAAATCAGGAGGGGGGCAAATAGTTTTTCACACCACTGTATATGGAAATATAATTAATATTTTCGTGTTTAATTACAAAAAAAAAAACATTTTAATGGTTAGTGATTGTTGCAGACATTTACACTATTTTTGAGAACTATTAAGTTCTCCTTCAACGTGTCATAGCCGATAACTGCCCCTTTGAAGCCTTTGAATGGTGTTAAAAATACTTGCAAAACAAGTATTGCAGCCATCCATTGGAGGGAACTTCTGAGGTGGTCAGTGATTGATGGCACGGTCGGTCGGAGGGGGTTGTGATCACACCTATAGATCTTTTGCTCTAGGCTATCGGTCAAATATCTCTCCACTTGGAAGCAAAAACATGCAAGGGATTTCAGCATCTCGACGCACATACTAAGCTGTTTATAAAGTAGACACTGTTTGTTTTTTCATTTTGTAATCTTTCCCGTGTTTACCGTGTACTGTACAATGTATATTAATTTTTTAATGAATTACTGTAAATAAACTACACATTCCGTTGATTTACCAGAAATGACTTTTCTGTTTTTTTGTGTGTGCTAAACTAAACTTCAGGGTCAAAGTAATAGCGATTTTATTTGAAAAGTATTATATATTTACAATGCTGATAAGTTCAAGCTTAGATTCATATATAAACTGCTTCAAAGTCTTTCCATGACCGCTGAAATCCGACAGACGCAGGGCTCAAGGGAGGTGTGTCTGTGTGTGTGTGTGTGTGTGTGTGTGTGTGTGTGCGCGCGCGTGTGTATGTGTGTGTGTGCGGGTTAGTGTGCCTGTCCTATTTCAGCGGATTTTTCCGCTACCGCAGATCAGTTTATCAACTTGTAATATATACATTTTAGGAATATATTAACATGTGCAGACATTTAAGGGTGCGCTGCCCTCTCTTGCCCCTGCGTAGAGCCTACACACACACACACACACACACACATCTATCTATCTATCTATTATATAAATACACATTTGGAATCTGCATCTACATTTTCTGTTACAAGTATAGAATTAGGTTCAGCTGAGACTCATGATCAATGGTGTTAGGGTACTTATGTAGTGATAATTAGTTTCAGCCAGATCATTAAAACTAACAATGGACTATGACACTCTTGAGAGGGGATATGAAGGTGTTATTCATTTATTTATTCTCTACAAGGGTGCGAACAACAGTACAGACCAAACTATAACTCTCTCTTACTACTATAAAAATTCTAGATATAAACAAACAAAATACAGCTTTTTTTCCTCAGAGGTAAACGGAAAAGTGAAGTTGTTCAGCTGTCACTGCAGCTTCTTCAAAGTCTTCCCACTCCGTGACCACTGAAATCCGACACGACACCACGTTAGGCTACGTCTTGACTCATTTGTATACCGACGGTGATTGGATGTTTCCCGAGGGCTCAGGGGAGTGTGTGTGTCTGTGTGTGTGTGTGTGTCTATGTGTGTGTGTCTGTGTGTGTGTGTCTATGTGTGTGCGTACTTGTTCTACTGTTATAAAAACTCTAAATATAAACAAACAAAATACAGCTTTTTTTTCAGAGGTAAACGGAAAAGTGAAGATGTTCAGTGTCACTATGCAGATGTTACACTCAGTGGAGTTACCGAAATCATTGGTTTAGTCCTCATTGAGCTTTTGTTCCTCTTATGTGAGCATAAACAGTGAAACATTCCACAGGTTTATAATACACCGCGGCCAAGTGAACCACGTTCCCGTCGAACGAAACGAGGCATAATCGTGGTGTTTGCTTCGCTTATGACACACCATAGTTTATTACCTGCTGTGGTAGATCTGAATATTTATTCAAACAAAATAATAAAGCTTTATATCCTCAGGAGGGCTCAGTACATTGTTTTAGCGATAGTTTCACGGAAGCGAGTTCAGAACTAATCTAACCAAACCAAAAAAAAATAGCTGGATAGTTTTGTTCTTCAGAAAAGATATCTGAAGTCACAGAGAGATCCTGCTCTGTAGAAGCTGCCTCAGTCTATTTGTGCAATTACTCCATCCCGCCCTTATCAATGATAGTATAGTAATGATGTCGCTGTTGATTATCTGTTCTTGTGCTTTTGAAAAATAAATATTTTTTTCTAAGAACATGTAATAGGATGGTGTTTATTGCATATATGTATGTTTTTTTGTAATAGGCAAGTATATCAAAATAATTTAACTGTTTAATAGACATGGGTGTTTTTTTTACAGATTCACTGTAAAACATGAAAATAATAATAACCTTTTTGTGAGGTAGAATTAACCCAACATTCCAGTTAAAATGAACCAACAAACCCCAAACATATGGGTAGAACATTTGAACCATTTATGTGGTAGAATTATCCCAGCATTATAGTTAAATATGACCTAGCATTTGGATTGAATATTTAACCCATCTTGCTGGGTTAAATTAACCCAGCATTTAGTTAGTCCTATATTTACCCAGCAGCTGGGTTAAAAACAACCCAGATTGTTTTCAACCCAGCATTTTTTAGGGTATATATATATATATATATATATATATATACACACACACACAGACATGCGTGTGTCATTTTAATTCAAATGAACATTTTAATCTGTGCATGGGCGTCAACTCGCACGTTCTGTAATGTTCCATTGTCTTTTAGAGCCCATTACTAAAGCAGGTTACTAAAACCTGGCTTACTACCTATAAAAAATATTTCAATTTAACTCATGGGTCTCAATCACAGATGACACGACAAATTATATACTCTGAAACGTTCATTTGAACATTTAAAATGTTACTACAAAAATACAAAAACATGAATACTAATGTTATCATGGTGTAAATTATTAACATTAGGTTAGGTCCTGCCCTTAATTAATTCATATTATAATTACTTTTACATAGTATAGTTACTGGACTGACATTACCAAAACTAGCTATTTGATTTAGCCTTTCTAAAATCAACCCATATATCATTTATAATCAGAAAACATAAAACATATTATGATCTGTTCAACAGCCCATCTGTTTTAATTTAGTTTGTATTTTTTATTATTCATAAGACAACCTTTCAGTTTTGTAAATATTTTAGTTATAGTGTAAGTCTTACTTTAGGTTAAACGTTTTTGAGAATTTGACCATCCAGCTTAGATAAATGTTATGTCATTGATAAATGATAAAATCTGGATTAAGGATATTTTATTATATAATATATATATATATATATATATATATATATATATATATATATATATATATATATATATATATATATATATATATTTATTTTTTAGTTTCCCCCTGAGGGATTGCCACCTTATTGTGGTCTGGGGGTTTGCGTGCCTCAACACAATTCAGCAAATACAATACTGTTACTATACAGTAAGGCCAGGTAAAAACAGTGCTCGAACTTGATGCCCCCCTCCCCCCACCCCGTGTTGTCTGGTCTAGAACGGCGCTGCCTCTGACCGTCTTTTGTCTTGTAAATGAGTATTCTCACTCACCTTCCAATCCCCCCAGCGCACACACTCTGTTTGTACTGTAAACTGTACTGTAACTGTGTTTGCTAGGGCACTTGGTTATACACAGTACTTTAATGTATGGAACACTTACTTAACTTACTAGTTTGGTTTAAATATCGCTTATTACCTTATTCAACAAAATAAATTCATTATTAACGTATTGAAGTATTTTAGTTAAGGACAAAAACTGTGCTTGTGTTTAGAACTGCTGAACAGCCGAAAACACACACACACCCATCCCCCCGCCAAAAACACACACGCACACACAGAGCAATTAACACCATGTCCTACTCAGGAGTGGAAGGTGAGAAACCTCAATGGAGAATACCAAGTTTGTCGTTGCTCTTTTGGAGTCCTTAAAACCCAAAACATTTATTTATACTGAGAAAAAATTATTATGGGTCACAATCACAAACACAAATACATATAATCAAGTGTTTAACTGGTTTCATTTGTTTCTATGATCAATAATTATTATTATTATTTTCAGCCCAACTCTTTGACTATTTAAAACAAAGTTGTGTCCCATTTTTTGCCCATTGAAGTTGTTGGTTCAACTAAACAATTTTTAAATACCCAAACAATCCCCCAAAATTAAAACACGCAAAACATGACTTCAACAATTCAATTTATTCTTCCAAAACTAGTCAAAGTTAAAACAGTAATTTATATAAAACAGATGAATACATGTTGTCTTTTTGCTTAAAGTTCATTAAACAACCCGGATACACCAGCTGCTTATAAGTCTCTATCTATAGTCCTTTTACATTAAAATGAAAAATTTTCAAATATCAAAACTATTACATATTTGTTATTAATAATGTTATTACTTAACAGTTTAAGTCTTTGTTTCCCCCAAAGTACTGTATCAGACATTTTGCAGTTCTATGTTCAGAATATACAGTAGACCTGATCAAACATCATTCTAAAGCTGTCGGACTGTGACGTCATCGCTACCGCAGATCAGTTCATCAACTTGTAATATATACATTTTAGGAATATATTAACATGTGCAGAAATTTAAGGGTGCGCTGCCCTCTCTTGCCCCTGCGTAGAGCCTACACACACACACACACACACACACACACACACACACACACACACATCTATCTATCTATCTATCTATCTATCTATCTATCTATCTATCTATCTATCTATCTATCTATTATATAAATACACATTTGGAATCTGCATCTACATTTTCTGTTACAAGTATATGTCATGCACACGCAATCTGCGCCCGGCACTAGGACCCGGAAGTAAGACGGGCGCAAAACCAGGAAGTATAAAAGAGGTAAACAAACGATGGCTTACCGCTCAGTCATTGAGTTCGGCCCATGTCAGCTCCAGTTGTCGTTTCAGCAAACCGTGAGTACTCACATGTTGGTTCCGTTGTCTTTTGCTATTGTGTGTGTATTTCTAGGACGCGGGTTAAATTTGTGTTTTTCCCTTGCTCCGTTTTTGTGAGAGTCCTTAAACTAAATCGCGTGGTTATCCTGCCTGCTCGCTTCTTTCCGCGTTTGGGTTTATCCTCCACGCTACATTGGGCTAACCGCTAAAGCTACGTCTTCTGGTCACCTCAGGTTAGTCCATCTTGACAGAATGACTGAGCCTTCCGCGGTAAACCCAGCGGATTATGCGAGTCTCTGCGACGTTGTAGATCAGCATGCGGCGTTAATCAATCAGCTAACCGGGGATCTCGCTTCCCTCCGCCGCGAGATCGCTGAGCTCCGGCGGGAGAATACGGATCTCCGCGCGGCTGTTGATGACGTCACTGCTCGATCGCACGCCGCGGAGGCCGCGGCGCCGCATCCCCCCCCTCCCCCTCCTTCTGATGTTTTTCTTTCTCTACCAGAGAAGTGGAACGGCACGGACGGGAAGTGCAGCGTATTTTTGACAGCTCTCGATCTGGTGTTTGAGTTTAATGCCACCAAGTACTCCACCGATCGCCTTCGCATTGCTCTTCTCGTTTCGTTGCTAAAAGGGCAGGCAGCAGAGTGGGCCACGGCAGTTCTCCAGGCGGATACAGACACCGCTCACTCATACAATGAGTTCACCCACCAACTTAAACTAACTTTTGAACATCCAGCGGGCGAGGTGGAGACCGACACCAGACTTTACCATCTGAGGCAGGGAGGGCTGTCCGTGAGCCGCTATACGGCCGAGTTTCGCACCCTCGCCGTTCAAACAACATGGGGCGATGCAGCGCTCCGGACATCCTACTACGAGGGACTGGCTTCTCGAATCAAGGACGAACTAGCCGGGCGAGAGCTTCCTGCGACCCTGGAGGGTCTGATCCAGCTCGCCCTCCGGATCGACCAGCGCCTCCTCTCTCGCCCGAGGCCAGCTCCTCGCACCCTGCCACCTGCACCCCACTTCGCCGTCACCACTTCACGACCCGCACCCGCCTTCACCGTCACCACTCCACGTCCCGCAGACTCCGCCACCTACGCCACCCCAGGACATGTCGGTTCTCCACCTCCTGCCGTGGTTGACACCGGAGCCGGGGAACCCATGCAACTAGGACGCGCCTCCTTGACCGCTGCAGAACGGGAGAGACGCTTCCGTGAAGGGCTCTGCGCCTATTGCGGGTCAGCCGCACATCACAGGGCAACCTGTCCTTTCAGGCCGGGAAACGCCCAGGCCCGGTGAGAGAAGAGAGATACTCGCCGGGTCACCTTCGTCTCTCCGCCATCACCACCAATTCCTCCCGTCTCACGGTTCAGGTACACCTCCAGGTTGGCCACAAACGAGTCCGAAGTGCTGCATTCATCGACTCCGGGGCAGCAGGTAACTTCATTGACTCCGCATATGCCAAAACCCTGGGGGTTAAACTCGAGGCGTTATCCCAGCCCGTTCACATCACCTCTGTCGACGGTCGCCCCCTCTCCACCAGCCCAATAAACGCCCGAACCGAACCCATCACCGTCTCCATCAACCAACACCATGAAAAGCTAAACTTTTTCGTCACCTCCATCTCCTCACCTCCCATCATCCTTGGACATCCCTGGCTGCTCCAGCATGACCCTCTCATCTCCTGGACCCAGAACCGGATCCTCCAATGGGGCGCGACCTGCACCGAACTGTGCCTACGGGCAACGGCTGGGACATGCTCTAGGGAGTCCGAGGCCCCCGACGTCGACACCAACGCCATCCCAGAGCCGTATCGGGACCTGGCGGAGGTCTTCTGCAAAAGACGAGCTACTCATCTTCCTCCGCATCGGCCCTACGACCTCACCATTGACCTCCAACCCGGTACAGTCCCACCCCGCGGCCATCTCTACTCCCTCACACCTACAGAGACGCAGGCCATGGAGGAGTATGTGACCAACGCCCTTCGCCAAGGCACCATCAGGCCCTCCTCCTCACCTGCCGCCGCGGGGTTCTTCTTCGTGAAGAAGCGGGGCGGTGAACTTCGTCCATGTGTCGACTATCGGGGGCTAAACAATATAACTATCAAAAACCGACACCCATTGCCTCTTACCAACTCAGCCCTGGACGCCCTCTCTGGCGCCACCATCTTCACTAAGTTGGACCTTCGGAGCGCCTACAACTTGGTGCGCATCAGAGAGGGCGATGAGTGGAAGACGGCCTTCATCACCCCTACTGGGCACTATGAGAATCTCGTCATCCCCTTTGGACTGTGCAATGCCCCAGCCGCCTTCCAACACCTCATTAATGACATCCTTCGCGACATGCTCGGGCGGTGGGCGTTCGCCTACCTGGACGACATCCTCATCTACTCACGCACCATGGAAGAACATACCCAGCACGTCAGGGCGGTTCTAAAGAGATTACTCGCCCATCAACTGTACTGTAAGTTGGAAAAGTGCGCTTTTCACGAGCGCTCCACCACGTTCCTGGGTTTTGTCATCTCGCCCCAGGGTGTGGCCATGGACCCGCAGAAGCTAGAGGTTGTGCGTCATTGGCCCCTACCCAAGACCCTCAAGCAACTTCAACGGTTTCTCGGGTTTGCGAATTTCTATCGTCGCTTTATCCGGGACTACAGTACAGTTGCCGCCCCCCTAACCGCTCTGACTCGCCCCTCACCCCTCCCTTTTCACCTCAACCCTGCAGCTGTCTCCGCTTTTAAGTCACTTTGTCACCGCTTCACCACAGCACCGATTCTCCTCCATCCAGATGTCAGAAAATCATTCGTTGTGGAGGTGGATGCTTCAGATGTGGGCGCTGGAGCCATCCTCTCACAACGAGGTCCAGATCAGAAACTACACCCATGTAGTTTCTTCTCCAGAAAATTTGACTCCACTCAGCAGCGATACGGGGTAGGGGACCGCGAGCTGCTGGCCATAAAGTGGGCTCTGGAGGAGTGGCGTCACTGGCTCCAGGGCGCCAGTGAGCCATTCAAAGTCTGGACGGACCACCAAAACCTCATAACCATCAAGAATCTGAAACAGTTAAACCCACAACAGGCGCGGTGGGCCTTATTTTTCGAAAATTACGATTTCCACCTCTCGTACCGCCCGGGCTCCAAGAACACAAAAGCGGACGCTCTCTCCCGACAGCTGGAAGTGGACGTTCCCCGGGCGGACCCCGCGCCTGTCCTTCCATCGTCCAGGATCATCGCCCCACTCCAACTAGACCTGGAAACGAGAGTCCGCCAGGCGCAGGCTACAGAGACCGAACCGGCAGGTGTGCCACCTGGACGACTCTTTGTGCCCGAGAGGATGCGATCAGAAGTCCTCCAGTGGGGTCATTCCTCTCCCATCTCAGGACACCCGGGCACTCGACGGACGCTCCAATTCCTCCAACGAGACTTCTGGTGGCCATCCCTCACGAAAGACGTCCAAGAGTTCGTTCAGGCATGCCCAGTGTGCGCCAGGGCCAAAACCACCAATCAACCAACCCCCGGTGAGCTGCAACCACTCCCAGTTCCTCGACGGCCCTGGACGCACATTGCCGTCGACTTCATCACGGGCCTGCCGGTCTCCGAAGGAAAGGACACCATTCTCACCATCGTCGACCGGTTCTCTAAAGCCGTGCACCTGGTGGCTCTCGCCGGACTCCCGTCAGCCAAAGGAACAGCAGAGCTGATTTTAGAGCACGTAGTCCGTCTGCATGGGTTCCCCAAGGACATCGTCTCGGACAGAGGGCCCCAGTTCACAGCCCGGTTCTGGAAAGCCTTCTGCCGTCTGATCGACTCCACCTGCAGTCTCTCATCTGGATATCACCCACAGACTAACGGTCAGACGGAGCGGACCAACCAACAGCTGGAGCGCTATCTGAGATGTTTCGTAGCTGATCGACAGCGCTCCTGGGCGCACTATCTCATCTGGGCTGAACTGTCACACAACCTCCACACCTCCTCTGCCACCAACCTAAGCCCATTTGAGGTATGTTACGGTTTCCAACCTTCGATGTTCAACCACCCAGAACCGGAGGTTGATGTACCGTCCGCCCAACAGTTGGTCCGCAGATGTCGGCGGCTATGGATTACAACCAACCGGGCCATCCAACGCGCCAACGCTCGCTACACCCACCAACACCGCCGTGGACATCCTCCGGGACGATTGTACCATTTAGGTGACAAGGTATGGCTTTCTACAAAGAACCTCCACCTTCACATCGAATCAAAAAAACTCTCACCCAGATTTATCGGACCATACCGCATCACCCACAGGATTAACCCTGTCACCTACCGGCTCCAGCTGCCTGCGGCGCTCCGGATCCATCCAGTCTTCCACCTGTCCCAGTTCAAGCCCTTCATCACCTCACCCATGATTCCACCCACCCCCCCAGCTCCTCCTCCCCGGATCATCGACGGCGGTCCCGCCTACACCGTGCGCCGAATCCTCGACTCGCGCCCTCGGGGCAAAGGTACGCAATACCTGGTGGACTGGGAGGGCTATGGCCCCGAGGAGCGATCTTGGATCCCGGCCCGGTTCATTCTCGACCCGGAGCTAATTCGGGACTACCGTCACAAGGTATCCTCCGCCCCAGGACCGTCAGGAGCCAGTCCTGGACAGGGGGGTACTGTCATGCACACGCAATCTGCGCCCGGCACTAGGACCCGGAAGTAAGACGGGCGCAAAACCAGGAAGTATAAAAGAGGTAAACAAACGATGGCTTACCGCTCAGTCATTGAGTTCGGCCCATGTCAGCTCCAGTTGTCGTTTCAGCAAACCGTGAGTACTCACATGTTGGTTCCGTTGTCTTTTGCTATTGTGTGTGTATTTCTAGGACGCGGGTTAAATTTGTGTTTTTCCCTTGCTCCGTTTTTGTGAGAGTCCTTAAACTAAATCGCGTGGTTATCCTGCCTGCTCGCTTCTTTCCGCGTTTGGGTTTATCCTCCACGCTACATTGGGCTAACCGCTAAAGCTACGTCTTCTGGTCACCTCAGGTTAGTCCATCTTGACAGTATAGAATTAGGTTCAGCTGAGACTCATGATCAATGGTGTTAGGGTACTTATGTAGTGATAATTAGTTTCAGCCAGATCATTAAAACTAACAATGGACTATGACACTCTTGAGAGGGGATATGAAGGTGTTATTCATTTATTTATTCTCTACAAGGGTGCGAACAACAGTACAGACCAAACTATAACTCTCTCTTACTACTATAAAAATTCTAGATATAAACAAACAAAATACAGCTTTTTTTCCTCAGAAGTAAACGGAAAAGTGAAGTTGTTCAGCTGTCACTGCAGCTTCTTCAAAGTCTTCCCACTCCGTGACCACTGAAATCCGACACGACACCACGTTAGGCTACGTCTTGACTCATTTGTATACCGACGGTGATTGGATGTTTCCCGAGGGCTCAGGGGAGTGTGTGTGTCTGTGTGTGTGTGTGTGTGTCTATGTGTGTGTGTCTGTGTGTGTGTCTATGTGTGTGCGTACTTGTTCTACTGTTATAAAAACTCTAAATATAAACAAACAAAATACAGATTTTTTTTCAGAGGTAAACGGAAAAGTGAAGATGTTCAGTGTCACTATGCAGATGTTACACTCAGTGGAGTTACCGAAATCATTGGTTTAGTCCTCATTGAGCTTTTGTTCCTCTTATGTGAGCATAAACAGTGAAACATTCCACAGGTTTATAATACACCACGGCCAAGTGAACCACGTTCCCGTCGAACGAAACGAGGCATAATCGTGGTGTTTGCTTCGCTTATGACACACCATAGTTTATTACCTGCTGTGGTAGATCTGAATATTTATTCAAACACAATAATAAAGCTTTATATCCTCAGGAGGGCTCAGTACATTGTTTTAGCGATAGTTTCACGGAAGCGAGTTCAGAAATAATCTAACCAAACCAAAAAAAAAAAAAACATCCGAAGCTTCAAATAGAATGAACGAACTAATGAAATTGATATATATCTAATTGATATACTGTAAACACAGACGTGTGTGTGTCATTTTAATTCAAATGAACATTTTAATGCTTTCTGATACACTTATCAACTTATCCACATAAACTTATCAACACATACTCTCCGTGCACGCACATACAATCTCTAAAAAAGTAAAATTAATAACATACATATACAAATAAACAAAAATATAAACGTCTATGTATATTGAAGTTTACGGTGAACGCAGAGTCGGCTAAGCACATGTGATGACGCGCGCGCCCTCACCTCTTGTTACGACTGCCTATTTGGCCAAAAAATAATTGAACGATATGCCTGGTCCTGGAAAGAGACAATAAATATATATATATTTTTATACATTTATTGCATTGTTTGTTGTTTACAGTCAAGCCATCAACATACAATAAAATGTAAACATGAGATCTAAACTAAAAACTGTGCTCCCTGTGCTGGTGCTGGCAATATCATCTCTTTGTTCTGCTGTCTCCGGCTCCCTCCCTGGTCCTGAACCGTACCATACATACCAGATCAAGAACTTGAAGATGAAGATTATATCTCTGGTCTTCTCTCTGACGGGTTCCTCCCTAGTTTCTGATGATCTCAATTAGTTTGTAGTGTTGCTTGTCCAAGGAAACCAGTAATCTTGCTTGAAGTGGAGCAGATATAATTCTCAGAAACTCATTACTGATCTTTAAAAAAAAAAAAAAAAAAGGTAAAAACAAAAATTGGACTGGCTCAAGTTCTTATGTTAGCAAATCTTAATTACAGTGTGTATAAAGTATAGAAAGCAGTACACTACAAACAGCACTCACTCCAAATTAGCTTGTTCTATGTTTACGTCACTTTCCTATTAATTTTTACATCGTTAACCAACGGTACTTAAATATAATTATTTTCTTCGGCGCCGCTGACTTACTGTAGAAACTCCGGTGTTTTTGAAAATCACCACGTTAGTTAGCTAATGCTAATGCAGGTAATATAGGTGGTTTTAGCTACAGTAGCAAACACGGACACAAAACTCAATCTACAAAGTAGTTGTTCCTGACATAAATCATGAATTTGCTCATAGAAGAGATACATTTAACATAGAAATGACATGAGTTTGCTTTCTTACCTGGTTTAAAGGAGTTTTCTTTGAGAATCTCCACCCGCATGTGATTCAGTCCGTGAAAATGCTGCGTCATGAGGTCATGAGACACGGTTTGAAGCAGAAATGTCCTTTGTGAATGGATTAGATTTAAGTTTAATCAGGGGCTTTAACTAACAGTAACTGAAATACAGGTTCTGATATCCTTCCTTACTTGTTTCAACGTCATGCTCCGGTTTGAGGCGGAAATAAAATTATACCGGCAAAACTATGGTCTAAAGACTGCGCATGCGCAAATCACACTCAACCTAATAAGAGTACCTTGATCAAAATGAAATATTTCACTTTGGTTTCCTGCTGTAAACAGCATTATACTAAAAAAAAAAAAAAAAAAAGATTCACCCATAAGCATAAATTAGACACTTCAGTTAAAAAGAGCAAATTATTTTTTTTACTAATGGAATGAGAAAAAAAAGGACATTAAACTAGGTTTACTTTTTTCAGTGGATCCCTCAATAATTTCTGTCTCCTTTGCCTGTGTTTGATAATGTGAAGCACATATACACTCATTCATCATGAAAGATCTATTATAAAACAAAATAAAATTCATGTTCGCTTCAGCACTGTTCATCCGCGTCCTTACATTCATTGTTGTACTTGGTCCGGCTTTTAGATAAAGTCCTTCCATGCGCCATCTGGCGGATATTCAGTGAAGCGCAACACATTTATTTAAAATTCCCGAATGTTGCCTCCGGCAAGACGCGGCACGCCGCGCGCTAAATTGCGGCATCCCGCGGGAAAACACGCAGGGTTTTAAGGGCGACATCTGTATAAGCGGGATGCTTGCAGCAGGGATCGTCTGGCTCGTAACCATGTTCGTCTGCAGCGGCGGACAAAGTGTTGTGTCGAGGGAACCTCTACCTCCTCCTCTTGAGTGGGGAACAGTGGTGGTTGGTAGCCCAGGCAGCACTGGAACGGAGAGAGACCCGTTGAGGCAGATGGCAGGGAGTTGTGAGCGTACTCGACCCACGGGAGAAACTTACTCCAGGTGGTGGCATCACGAGTAGTCATACACCGGAGGGAGACTTCCATTGCTTGGTTTTTTCATTCTGTTTGGCCGTTGGATTGGGGATGAAAACCAGAAGATAGGCTAGGAGAGGCTCCGATGAGTTTACAAAAGGCCCCCCAGAAACGTGAGGTGAATTGAGGGCCACGGTCTGAAACTATGTCGGTGGGGAGGCCGTGAAGACGAAAAACATGAAGTATCAATTGCTCTGCGGTCTCTTTGGCAGACGGGAGCTTGGGGAGCGGGACTAGGTGGACGGACTTGGAGAAGTGGTCAACAATGGTCAGGATGCAAGTGTTTCCGTCAGATGAGGGTAGCCCTGTTACAAAGTCCAGCGAAATATGCGACCAGGGACGGTGAGGTATGGGTAAGGGTCTGAGGAGGCCAGCCGGAGGACGGTTGTTGGGTTTGCAGCGGGTGCAGATGTCGCAGGCTGCCACAAAGCTGGAGACATCCTTCCCCATTGTGGACCACCAGAAACGCTGTTGTATGATAAAGAGCGTTCGGGCAGAGCCTGGGTGACAGGACAGCTTGGATCCATGACCACACTCCAGGACCTGCGGGCGCAGACCGGGGGGAACAAAGAGGCGATCTGGGGGACATTGCTTGGGCCGGGCTCCTGAGTCAATGCCTGCTTGACTTTGGTCTCGATGTCTAGCTCTAAGGCGGCAATGAGACAACGAGATGGTAGAATGGGTTGGCATGGTGTGGGATCTTGTGGGAGGGAGAACTGACGTGAGAGGGCATCAGGCTTAGTGTTCTTAGAACCTGGGCGGTAGGACAGGGTGAAATTGAATCTTGAGAAGAACAGCGACCACCGAGCTTGGTGGGCATTGAGTCTTTTGGCGGTGCGCAGGTACTCTAAGTTCCTGTGATCGGTCCACACTATGAAGGGAAGCTCGGTCCCCTCCAGCCAATGTCTCCACTCCTCTAGTGCTAACTTGATGGCCAGGAGCTCTCGGTCGCCTACGTCATAATTTCTCTCAGCTGGAGATAGACGGCGGGAGTAGAATGAGCAGGGGTGCAGCTTGTTGTCTTGCGGGGATCTTTGGGAGAGAATTCCCCCAACGCCAGTGTTGGAGGCGTCCACTTCTACCACAAACTGGCGAGATGGATCGGGTATGGTGAGTATGGGGGCTGAGGTGAACCGCTTCTTGAGGTCCGCGAAGGCCTTGTCTGCCTCATTGTTCCAGTAGAACTGTGTCTTGGAGGAAGTCAGGGAGGTGAGGGGGGCGGCAACAGAACTGTAACCCCGGATGAAGCGGCGATAGAAGTTCGCGAACCCCAGGAACCGTTGGAGGTCACGTCGAGAGGCTGGCGTGGGCCAGTTGGAGACGGCCTGGACCTTGGCGGGCTCCATCTCCAGTCTGGAGGGAGAGATGACAAACCCTAGGAACGTTGTGGAAGTTGTATGGAACTCACATTTCTCGGCTTTAACATAGAGATTGTTCTCTAGGAGCCTCTGCAGAACTTGGCGAACGTGGTGCCGGTGCTCCTCCAGGCCTCGAGAAAAAATCAAAATGTCGTCCAAGTACACGAACACGAAAGAATTCAAGAAGTCACAGAGAACGTCATTAATGAGGGCCTGGAATACGGCAGGGGCGTTGGTCAGTCCGAACAGAACCACCAGATACTCGTAATGCCCAGTGGGTGTGTTGAAGGCAGTTTTCCACTCGTCGCCCTCCCGGATGCGGACGAGGTGATAAGCGTTTCGTAGGTCGAGCTTGGTGAAAATGTCCGCCCCTTGGAGAAGTTCGAAGGCGGTGGCCATGAGAGGTAACGGGTAGCGGTTCCTGACGGTTATCTCGTTAAGCCCTCTGTAATCAATGCATGGACGAAGGGACTTGTCTCTTTTCTTGACGAAGAAAAATCCTGCCCCAGCGGGCGAGGAGGATGGACGAATAATTCCGGCGGCGAGGGAATCTGTGATATACTTATTCATGGCCTCTCTTTCTTGGTGTGCCAGAGAGTAAAGTCTGCCTTTCGGAGGAGAGGTGCCCGGGAGAAGATCAATGGGACAGTCGTATGGTCGATGCGGCGGAAGTGACATGGCTCGGGTCTTATTGAAGACCTGCCCAAGATCATGGTATTCGGTGGGTACGCTGGAGATGTCCGGGGTTTCATGGGGCGTGACCAGGATAGGAGCTGGAGGGAGTGCTGAATGCAGGCATGTCGTGGAGCATGAGGGGCTCCAACCCGTGATGACTTGCTTGTTCCAGTCGATCTGGGGTCCATGGAGGGCTAGCCAGGGAAGTCCGAGGACCAAGGCGGCGTGTGATCTCTCCATAATGAAGAAGGAGATCTCCTCAGAGTGGTTCCCTGACGTTCTTAAGGTTAACGGTGGGGTTCTAAGTATGATGGGTGTAAGCCGGCTCCCATCCAAGGCCTGAACGGCGAGCGGAGTGTCTAGTGGTACGCCAGGGATCTTTAATGCTCTCACCGTAGTCGCGCTGATCAAATTTCGATCGGAGCCGGAGTCAATTAGTGCCTGAATTGGGTGAGCCTGACCACCGATGATTAGGTTTACGGGAAGTAGGGGACGTGATTGTGGAAATCTATAAGGAGGGGAGCCCTCTAGTCTTCCCAGTCTGACTAGGGGCGGCCTCCCTTTTAATGAGCAGTCTTTAAGCCTGTGTCCTGAAGCTCCACAGTAAAAACAAGCCCCTTGTAGGCAGCGTCGGCGTCTCTCCTCATCAGAGATGCGGGTCCTGCCTAGCTGCATGGGCTCCTCTTGATCGGTTTGCTGCAGGGCAGGAGGCGCGTGCCCTATTCTGGGGTGCCGTCTTAACTGGAGACGTGAATCGACCCGCCCGGCGAGATCCAGGAGTTCGTGGAGGTCCTTGGGGGTTTCACGGGAGATGAGCTCATCCTTAAGACCTTCTGATAGCCCTTCCAGAAAAACATCCGCTAGGGCTCTGTCATTCCATCCACTAGAAGCGGCTAGGGTGCGGAACTCGATGGCATAGTCGTAAGCAGAGCGGGATCCCTGACGAAGTCTTAATAACCTTGTTCCAGCCTCCCTGCCGGCGAATGAGCGATCAAAGACCCTCCTCATCTCCTTGGAGAAGTTGTCGAAGTTCTCGCAGCATGGGTCGCGAGCCTCCCAGAGGGCTGTACTCCACTCCCTGGCTCTATCGGTTAGTAGCGTGATGATGTAGGCCACCCGGGAACGTTCTGATGAGAAGGAGGAGGTTTGTAGCTCAAAAATCAGTGAGCATTGTGAGAGGAAGGACCTGCAAGTTCCTGGTTCTCCCCCATAGGTGGGAGGGGCTGGTAGGCGTGGCTCTCGTGGTGTTCCGGAGTGTGAGGTCTGAGCTGTAGGTACCTGGAGCAGTTGTACTTGGGAGACGACGTCAGTTAGAGTTTGTCTCGTGGCGATGAGTTCCTCCTGGTTCTTTCCGAGGAGCACACTTTGGGTCTCCAGTGCCCGTCTCATTCCGTCTAACCCTGCTGGGTCCATAGTGCTGGCTGGATTATTCTGTCGCGTGGATGCAGAATGTGGACTGTGAAAGTGGACCCAGTTGCAGGTAGAGAGCGAGAGATCAAAGCCGTGTGATCAGTCGGCGGGGGCGTCGAGCCAAAACATGAAGCTGAGCCGTGGTCGAGGAGGAGAGCAAGAGATCAAAGCCGTGTGATCAGTCAGCGAGGGCGTCGAGCAAAAACGTGAAGCTGAGCCGTGGTCGAGGAGGAGAGCAAGAGATCAAAGCCGTGTGATCAGTCAGCGAGGGCGTCGAGCAAAAACGTGAAGCTGAGCCGTGGTCGAGAAACGAAAGCGAAAGTTCAAAGCCGTTAAATCCAAGCGTGGCCATAATCCAAATCGGGAGGCGAGGGGAAAAACGAGAGGCAAGCGAGATCGGCAACGTGAAAAGTCATGAACAGAAACGCGAGAAAACTATGGCCAAAAAAACACACAATAATCCAGCGCGAGGCAGCGCGCTGCGCTTTCTTATAAGCTGGGTGAAATCAGCGCCAGATGAGAAACCGGTGTGCCGGCGGGGCGGTCTGGGAGGAGCGATGACAGCATGGGAAAGCATGACCACGTGATGAGGGTCTGACAGCGTGGGAAAGGAAATATCAAAAGGTCCCTGATCAGCGCGAAGGCACTGAGAGCGTGACACCTGCTTTATGAGTGGGTCCTACTACACACTGATTTACCCATGATTTACCACATACCCATTTTTAGCTTTCTTTGTAGAATGTTTGCAGGGTTACGAAGATGGTGAAGTGATGAATGAACGTTAAACTGTTAACTGTAGTGCTAGCATGACGCAGGCATTTAGTTAAGTTGCTAGCATTAGAACTTTATTAATCTCACTGCTTGAGACAATAAAATGCTGGGGTGTTAAACACTGATCTTCTCACAAATATGCACACTGTACCTGCTAACCCTCCCGTTTTTCACTAGCTAGTAATTTACTCCACGGTCAAAATTCTCCCGAATTATAACAATATTTTACACCTTTCCCCCTTTGCAAATGTAATCATCAGTAATTGCATGTAAGCTAACCAGGTCGCCCTCTTTAACCAAAGTTGTTTATGACTCAGGCTAAATTAACTATCAGTCAACACGCCAACTACAGGAAAAGTACCAAACCTGTACAGATAACTACTAGATGGAAGTATTAATATTAGGGTGACTGTATAATTAGCTTAAAATCAACGCAGACCACAAGATCAACTAGTCTGACATAAACAAAAAGAATCTAATTTATCTTAAAAGCCATGCTTATTCTGCTGTTTTATTTTTGGTAGTAGCTGTCTCCATGTTTTTGTTTCAGGTTACCTATATCCTATCTTAATGGACAGCTTTGTCATTTTTTATTTTGTATCAATCCTATTACACACTAAATTGATAGTCTTATTCAGTTTAATCTTTGCTATTCAACAAAATGTTTACTTTCTTTCATTTCTTTCTTTCTTTCTAAGGTTGTAAACAACATGGTGGAATACCTCCAACAGGCTGAAGTGTCAAGGCCGTACCCCTACATCCTGACGTTGGGAGATATTGACCAGCGCTGCTCTCAGGCATTCGTCATTCTGGTGCGACAGGCTCTGGAGCAATGCACACTACTTGGGGCAGTTGATGTGTGCTTCAAGGCATTTTATATTTTTGACATTAACTATCCAAAGCAGTGTACTCCTGTATAGGACTTTTTGTAATGTTGCTATGAAATAGCGAGGCCTACCTGAAAAGTCATAGACAGTGTTTGTATGTTAAAATGAGACCAGGGCTGGATAGTTTTGTTCTGCAGAAAAGATATCTGAAGTCACAGAGAGACCCTGCTCTGTAGAAGCTGCCTCAGTCTATTTGTGCAATTACTCCATTCTGCCCTTGTGAGTAATAGTATAGTAATGATGTCACTGTTGATTATCTGTTCTTGTGCTTTTGAAAAATAAATGTTTTTTCTATGAACATTTAATCGGATTTTGTTTATTGCATATATGTATGGTTTGCAAAACTTGGAAGTTTTTTTTTTGTAATAAACCAGTATATCAAAGTAACTTAACTGTTTAATAGACATGGGTAGTTTTTTTTTTTTTTTTACAGATTCACTGTAAAACATGTGAGGTAGAATTAACCCAACATTCCAGTTAAAATGAACCAACACCTGGTTAATTTTACCAATTTTTTTATTTACATCCATGGCAATTATTCATTATTTGCTGTATCAAGAAAGGATACATCTCTCTCCCTCTGTAAATTAAACGTGAAAGGGGGCGTGGTTTCAGAACACATATGGAATAGGATTACAATACATTCACATGCACACAAACTGTGCCGCTTTGGGTCGGATAGCCGAGAAAAAGAGCTCAGAGCCAACAATAGCGTTCAGCACAAAACCTTTTTCAGCGTCACAAAATTATAATACAAAACATACAGTAAAAGTAAAGAAAAGGGTAAAACAATAGAGCGTTTCGGGGGGAGCAGCACAGCTGAGCTCCTGCTCTGTTCTCTCCTCCTCACGCGCACACACACCTCCTCAGCGGACACGCGCAGCAGCTCATAAAGGGCAACATACTGTACATACATAATGTGATTTACAACATATTAAAAACACACGCACTTTTTATCGGCGATTAACGCACTCATCTATCTGCGTAAAAAAAGAGATGCAATATTATAGTTTCCGTCATTTTTAAAGTAAATTTACGTACTGACTGGGCCGGCCACATTGACCAGCAGCACACCGGGAAAACGCCCGGTACTCCACACGGCCAGTTAGCCACTGCCTAGCATGTTATTGCTAGCTATACTTCTTCTTCTTCTCTTAATGTTTTAATGTTGGAATCCATTATGTTGCATTACCGCCACCTTCTGGTCATAAACTCCCCTTCCTTCCACCCCTTTTTTTTTTTTTTTTTTTCTCCTTCTTTTTCCTTTCTCCTTTTTCTTCCTTTCTACTTTTCTCCCCTTTCCCCCTTTCCCTCTCTTCCTCCTTCCCTCCTCTCCTATCCTTTCCAACGGTTGGCATCCAGCTTTATGGTGCTTTTCCTCACCTCTGTTCCGGAGTGTGGGTTAGAGAGTAGGCTTTAAAAAAAAAAAAAAAAAAAAAAAAAAATTGCTAGCTATAGTGGCGGTCCGCGGACAGGTATCCAGGGAAACTAATCGATGTTAAAGGATCAGCCAATAGGCGCGCAGGTCCAACCCACTGGCGCTGATTGACAGAATGACCCATTCTGCTGAAAAATCGCATTATGAAATAAATAGGCCATCGTGAAAAACGGGATTTTGAAATAAAAACTGACTTTGAAAAAATGACATTTTAAAATAAAAACAGCAGGAATTAAATAAAATGCCTATGCAATAATCTCTGTTATTGGGAAAATAATGACCATGAAATATTATTTCATAATAATAAGTAAATATATTTCACAATAATAAATTTCTTTTCAAAATATGTTCCATTATTTCACAATATCATTCTCATATTACATATATGTGTCTTATTTATTCATAGAGTTATTTATTTCATAATGTCCCATTTATTTATTTAATTTTGAACACTTTGGAGTTCCATATCTTCGTAACCCTGAAACCATTTCACAGAGAAAGCTAAAAAGCCCAGACATCTTAACGGTTTCTTTCATACACAGGTGGGGTTCTTTGGCTAACTATAGCAGCTATTCTCAGCTAAATTATCATACTGTACCTCAGACCAGTGGCGGTTTTAGGCATGGGCGAACTGGGCAACCGCCCAGTCTTGCCCGGGGTGCAATTCAGTGTAGAACCGCCACTGCCTCAGAACAGGTTGAAAGTTTCCCTGCTGAAAACAACTGCATAGACCAGCACAGCTGGTGACCAGTTTGACCAGCATATGTTGTGTTTTGGTGCTAGTATGCTGGTGACCAGCATTATAGTGTCATGATGCTGGTATGCTGGTCACTTTACTGATGCTGGTCCCCAGCATACCAGCACCAAAACACAACATATGCTGGTCAAGCTGGTCACCAGCTATGCTGGTCTATGCTGTTTTTTCCACCAGCATCAGCAGGGTGACCAGCATCCCAGCATACCAACATCTAATGGTAGGCTGTTCATTACCCCATCAAATGTTGGGATGGTATACAAGCCAGAATACATGCAAATATTACAACGCTTCTTTTGTTTCGTGTACATTACTAACTCATTATTTACAAGACAATATTCAGATCATTAAATAAAATATAGAATAGAATCATTATAAAATCTAATTTATTATCCAAAATAAACAGTAACAAATCAAATTCAAATTCAAATTTTATTAGTCACATACACAATCATACACAGTATAATATGCAGTGAAATGCTTTTATACGACCGCCAGTGACCTTAAAAAAAAAAAAAGAAGAAGAAGAAAATAAAATCTTGTACGTAAAATAAATAATCAATAAAAAGGAAATACTAAAGAAATAATTTTAACTAGTAAAATTTGTAAAATTAACTGTGCATAAGGGCATAATAAAATATTGCAAAAATATAGAAATATGGTATTAAAGTGTCAGTGGTTGTGCAAATATGCATGAAAGGTGACATGTGCAATTGTCCAGATGTATGAGTATTTAGTGCAAGTGTGTATGAATGTGTCCATGATTGTCCAGTCAGTGTTGTGAGCTTAAAAGATGTTATTAGTCCTGTGTGGAGGTGTGATTGAGAGACCTTATCGCCTGCGGGAAGAAGCTCCTCCTCAGTCTCTCTGTGTTGGCCTTTAGGGAGCGGAATCTCTTCCCAGACAGAGAACAGTCCATTACTGGGGTGACTGAGGTCCTTCATGATCTTCCTGGCCTTAGTCCAGCACCGCTTGCTATAGATGGAGTGCAGGTCAGGGAGCTCAGTGCGGATGATGCGCTCGGCTGATCGCACCACCCTCTGTAGAGCTCGTCTGTCCTGCATGGTGCTGTTCCCGAACCAGGTTGTGATGTTTCCCGTCAGGATGCTCTCTATGGTGCAGGAGTAGAAGTTCCTGAGCACCTTGGAGGGCAGTCTAAAGTCTCTCAAGCGTCTGAGGTGGTAGAGACGCTGCCGGGCTTTTTTCACCACGGTGTTGATGTGACAGGACCATGATAGGTCCTGCGTGATGTGAACACCCAGCTATCTGAAGCTGTCCACTCTCTCCACTGGGCTCCTGTTGATGACGGGGGTCTGGTAGTTCCTCTCCTGCTTTGTACTAAAGTCCACTATCAGCTCCTTTGTCTTACTGACGTTCAGGAGGAGATTGTTCCTCTGGCACCAGTTCTCCAGATTTCCAATCTCCTCTAGGTAGTCCGACTCATCATTGTTGGTGATCAGTCCGACCACGACGGTGTCGTCAGCAAACTTGATGATGGAGGTGGAGTTGGTAGTGGCCACGCAGTCGTGGGTGTACAAAGAGTACAGCAGGGGGCTCAGAACACAACCCTGGGGGGCTCCAGTGCTGAGAGTGAGTGTAGCTGAGACATGTCCGCCCATCCTTACTGCCTGTGGTCTGCCAGTCAGAAAATTGGAGATCCACTGACATATAGATGAGCTCAGTCCCAGGTGCTCCAGCTTGGTGGTGAGTGTGGAAGGAATTATTGTGTTAAAAGCAGAGCTGTAGTCGATGAAGAGCATTTTAACATAATTCCCTTTCCTAGTGTCCAGGTGAGTGAGTGATGTGTGGAGGAGATGAGAGATTGCATCGTCTGTGGAGCGGTTCTGACGGTATGCAAACTGTAGTGGGTCTAGTGTGTCGGGTAGTGAAGAAATGATGAAGTCTCTGATAAGGCGTTCAAAGCACTTCATCACTACTGAGGTGAGGGCCACAGGGCGATAGTCATTGAGAGAAGCAGGATGTGGTTTCTTTGGAACAGGAACAATAATGGACTCTTTGAAGCATGTGGGGATCACCGACTGAGATAAAGAGATGTTGAATATCTCAGTGAACACAGGTGCTAGCTGGTCTGCGCAGGCTCTGAGAATACGACCTGAGATGCCGTCTGGTCCTGCTGCTTTCCTGGTGTTCACTCTCTTGAAGGCTCTCCTCACGTCGTGCTCGGAGATGATGAGCGCGTTCCCCGTGCTGACTGTGTCTTCCTGTCTGCAGCCGTTAGCGCCGCTAGCATTAGCGCCGTTAGCATTAGCGCCGTTAGCATTAGCATTGCTAGCGTCTTTAGCTGCAGCCTTGAAGCGAGCGTAAAATGTGTTCAGCTCGTCTGCCAGAGTCGCGTCCGCGTTCGTCATACCGGATGTTGGTGCTTTGTAGTCCGTTATTGTTCTCAGTCCCTGCCACAGGCTCCTAGAGTCACTCTGTTGAAGCTGTCACTCTAGTTTTCTCCCGTAGCGCTGCTTCGCCTCTTTCACCGCCTTCCGGACGTTATATGACGCAGCCTTGTACGGTTCCATGTCCCCCGACGCAAGTCCCGTGTTGTAGGCAGCGGTGCGAGATCTCAGAGCGTCGCGGATGGTTTCATCCACCCACGGCTTCTGGTTGGGAAACGTTCTGATAGTCTTTTTCTCCACCGTATCGTCCACTAGCTTCCCAATAAATCCCACAACCGCTTCGGTAAACACGCTGACGTCATCATCGGAGCTGTTTCTGAACATGACCCAGTCTGCGTCATCGAGTGCGTCCTGTAACGCGGCCACCGATTGGTCCGTCCAGCGCGCAACCTCCCTCAGGACCGGAACTTCCTGTTTCAGCCTTTGTTTATATTTTGGCATAAGGAAAATGGCGGCGTGGTCGGATTTACCAAACGCTGGACGAGATTGTGCCTTGTAACCGTCTTTGACCGTGGTATAACAGTGGTCCAGTGTCCTTTCGCCCCTGGTGGGGCAGGTGATGTGCTGATAAAAGTTCGGCGCTGCGCGTTTGAGGTTGGCACTATTAAAATCCCCCGCCACAATGAGCGCAGCGTCCCGGTGTTGTGTCTGGTGCTGTGTGAGCGCCTCATGCAGCTCGCATAAGGCAGTTTCAGTGTCCGCTTGTGGAGGTATGTAAACGGCGCTGATTATGACCGATGTGAACTCCCGTGGAAGATAAAATGGACGACACATGATGGACAGTAGTTCCAGGTTTGGTGTGCAGGAGCGTGTAAGAGGAACAACGCTCGCGCTGTTGCACCAGCTGTTGTTCACCATTAAGCACACGCCGCATCCCCTTGACTTCCCTGAGTCCCGCGTCCTGTCCATGCGGTGAACCGAGAAGAACTCGGCTGGTTGTATGGCGTGGTCTGGCACCGCTGGGTTCAGCCATGTCTCGGTGAAACAATATGTAGCAATATGTCAAATATGCACATTTGTAACAATATGATTTTTAACAATCAACAAGTTTTGACAATAGATTAATAACTTAACAAAATATGAAAGAAACCTCTCATGGACACATTCACAGTTACGTTCACACTATTGCTTCTCCTATTGATAACACAACCCCAATATGTCTCCTGCACACAAACATGGCAATAACAACTTACCCCAACTTTTTGTTTGTTAATGTCCATTATTTTTTCTGTAATGTAACGTCCAGCTTTCCCCAGTCTGGCTTCTAATTCTGTCTCCTTCATGTTTTTGTCTTGAAGCCATTCCTTGAACCAGACTAAAAAGATATTTGTTGACTATGTTAAACAAATAGGATTGGTTAGACAGAAAAATTATAACCTTAGGACCAAATCTGGCATCAAAATGTTTGTAGTCTATAAGAGTATAGAATCTTTTCAGCAAGTGGCATCTGCTACCAAAGATGACATACCTTTTAATGTTGTGAGTTTCTGTGGTGTTAAAGGCTGTCTGGTGGTTTTTGTAGTAGGACACTCTTTCCCAGTTAGGCTCCATTCCCCCAATGTTTTTGTACCCCAAAACGCCACTGCTAACTCTTTCATAAACAAAGAGTCCTTGGTGTTGTTTTTGAGACTGGACCAGGCCTCTTTATGGACTGTAATTTCTCCTCCCAAGAGAATCTAACAAATAACCAAAACAAAACTGATTTGATTGTTAAAACGTTGTAAGTTATTGTTGGTGTTCCTACATGTGTATCTCAATAAATTATAATATAATTGAAAAGTTTATTTATTTCTGTAATTCAATTCAAAAAGTGAAACTCATATATACAGTGGCTTGCAAATCATACTTGATTCCAAACATTTTTTTACAAATAAATAACTGCAAAGTGGGGTGTGCGTAATTATTCAGCCCCCTTTGGTCTGAGTGCAGTCAGTTGCCCATAGACATTGCCTGATGAGTGCTAATGACTAAATATAGTGCACCTGTGTGTAATCTAATGTCAGTACAAATACAGCTGCTCTGTGATGGCCTCAGAGGTTGTCTAAGAGAATATTGGGAGCAACAACACCATAAAGTCCAAAGAACAGACCAAACAGGACGAGGATAAAGTTATTGGGAAATTTAAAGCAGGCTTAGGCTACAAAAAGATTTCCAAAACCTTGAACATCCCATGGTTCAAGGCTTTGGAACCATGCGATCCCAAGCGATCATTCAGAAATGGAAGGAGTATGGCACAACTGTACTGTAAACCTACCAAGACAAGGCCGTCCATCTAAACTCACAGGCCTATCAAGGAAAGCACTGATCTGAAATGCAGCCAAGAGGCCCATGGTGAGACTGGACGAGCTGCAGAGAATCTGTCCATAGGACAACTATTAGTCGTGCACTGCACAAAGTTGGCCTTTATGGAAGAGTGGCAAGAAGAAAGACATTGTTAACAGAAAACCATAAGAAGTCCCAAACGTGGAAGAAGGTGCTCTGGTCAGATGAGACCAAAATGGAACTTTTTGGCCAAAATGCAAAACGCTATGTGTGGCAGAAAACTAACACTGCACATCACTCTGAACACACCATCTCCACTGTCAAATATGGTGGTAGCAGCATCATGCTCTGGGGGTGCTTCTCTTCAGCAGGGACAGGGAAGCTGGTCAGAGTTGATGGGAAGATGGATGGAGCCAAATACAATCTTGGAAGAAAACCTCTTGGAGTCTGCAAAAGACTTGAGACTGGGGCGGAGGTTCACCTTCCAGCAGGCCAACAACCCTAAACATAAAGTCAGGGCAACAATGGAATGGTTTAAAACAAAACATATCCATGTGTTAGTATGGCCCAGTCAAAGCCCAGATCTAAATCCAACCGAGAATCTTTGGCAAGATCTGAAAACTGCTGTTCACAAACGCTGTCCATCTAATCTGACTGAGCTGGAGCTGTTTTCCAAAGAAGAATGGGCATGGATTTCAGTCTCGAGATGTGCAAATCTGGTAGAGACATACCCTAAAAGACTGGCAGCTGTAATTGCAGCAAAAGGTGGTTCTACAAAAAATTGACTCAGGGGGCTGAATAATTACGCACATCCCACTTTTCAGTTATTTATTATTAATGTTTGGAATCAATGTATGAACTTGAACTTGATTTTCGTTCCACTTCTCACGTGTACACCACTTTGTATTGGTCTTTCACGTGGAATTCCAATAAAATGTATTCATGTTTGTCGCTGTAATGTGACAAAATGTGGAAAAGTTCAAGTGGGCCAAATACTTTTGCAAGCCACTGTATATAATCATTAATGCAACTTTGACACTGAAATCCTCAAATGCGAGCTACCAAATACTTACATTTTGTGATGTGGGAGTCATTCCTCCAAGGGCCTCCATTGCCAGCAGCACTTTTGTAGCAACTTTTCTAACTCTTTCGTTGCCCATCATCAATGCAAACTCAAACAACACCTATATGTAAAACAGATGAATGATTACACCACCAAAATATGTTTTATATTCACTAATGTTACAATTACATATGTATGTTTTTAAGCATAAATAATACACAATTCTTAATAACTAATCAATTAAGCTTAAATACTGCATATCAATTTACATAAATACTCACATATTGACCATCTGTCAGACAAAGGTACTTTTTTGTGATGGCTGAGATGCCCCCCTCTGAACTTTTGACCAGCATCTCCACTCTATCCTGCCTAGTGCTTTTCAGCAGTGCCTTTATATGGAAGGGGTTCTGTCCACTCTTCTGCTTCTCACACTCTTTCCCCAGTTCAACATGTCTAGCCACATCCTCTGCGGAAACGACTTCTGGCTGTTGATTTGCAAAGTCAAACGGCCTGAAACATCTTTCTTGGTAGGGGCATTTCGTTGGAGCTGCCAGGCTGAGGCTGTGACTTTTTTTTTGAGCGCACAGCGAATGTGCCTTATTTGTTTAGATAGGCTCTTGTTGGAGGCAAACTGAAATCAGGAGAATTTTATAAATGGGCAGATAATTACTTAATGATTAAGTAGTAAATGCTTATTTAATGCTATCCTTAGATTTTTTTTTTCTTACTGGTAATCATAATGTAAATCACTTGGAGAGCCTGCATCACTTGGTGTCTTTGGTGTTCTTGGTGTATTGGGGCATTCTTGTCTAGCTATGGCTGTGCTAGTGGTAGGCAGTGACTCTGGCCATGTCTGTAGTGGACTCTGGGTAGGCGTGGATAGCATCTTTGGTGCTGCTGTCCAAGTCTAGTAGGAGAAGCAGGGTGGAACCACTCAGGTGAGAGAAGAATTTCATCTTCGCCAATCACAGTCCCATCTTCTTCCAACACTACTGTCAGGTCGATGATGTGGTAGGAGGACAAGCTTTTGGGCACATAAAATCAAGTACAGCAATAACATTAATTGCAATGAATATTAATATATCAAAATTGTAAGTAAAAAATTTATTGAAATGCATAAATAATAAATACTATTGGACTCACCTTTCTCCTTCAAATCATTTAATGATGATGCCGCAACGGCTTTCTTTAAAGTATGTGTGGTATTCCACACTTAACAGATTGGCATGGCCTATAGTCTGAGATATTTTGTGTAGTAATATTAGATGTTGAGCAAAGCTTATGAAAGTTATATCACACCTGATATCAATCTATTAATACAATGGTAATGGTTTCTCCAATACACAAACCTTGTAATTGGACCTTTTTTTGTGTGTGTATGCACAGGCATCAATGCAACAGGCAATGGAAACGAGGGGGTCATTTTTGTGACTTCTAACATAGTGTTTCTGAAATTATTCAAATAAATGGGTAGAGTAACCACATAAGTTACACTGAAAAGTTCCTTCTTCCATTCTTTCAAATTCGATGGAACATATACAGTGGTGTGAAAAACTATTTGCCCCCTTCCTGATTTCTTATTCTTTTGCATGTTTGTCACACTTAAATGTTTCTGCTCATCAAAAACCATTAACTATTAGTCAAAGATAACATAATTGAACACAAAATGCAGTTTTTAAATGAAGGTTTACGTTATTAAGGGAGAAAAAAAACTCCAAATCTACATTGCCCTGTGTGAAAAAGTGATTGCCCCCCTTGTTAAAAAATAACTTAACTGTGGTTTATCACACCTGAGTTCAATTTCTGTAGTCACCCCCAGGCCTGATTACTGCCACACCTGTTTCAATCAAGAAATCACTTAAATAGGAGCTACCTGACACAGAGAAGTAGACCAAAAGCACCTCAAAAGCTAGACATCATGCCAAGATCCAAAGAAATTCAGGAACAAATGAGAACAAAAGTAATTGAGATCTATCAGTCTGGTAAAAGGTTATAAAGCAATTTCTAAAGCTTTGGGACTCCAGCGAACCACAGTGAGAGCCATTATCCACAAATGGCAAAAACATGGAACAGTGGTGAACCTTCCCAGGAGTGGCCGGCCGACCAAAAGTACCCCAAGAGCGCAGAGACGACTCATCCGAGAGGCCACAAAAGACCCCAGGACAACATCTAAAGAACTGCAGGCCTCACTTGCCTCAATTAAGGTCAGTGTTCACGACTCCACCATAAGAAAGAGACTGGGCAAAAACGGCCTGCATGGCAGATTTCCAAGGCGCAAACCACGTTTAAGCAAAAAGAACATTAAGGCTCGTCTCAATTTTGCTAAAAAACATCTCAATAATTGCCAAGACTTTTGGGAAAATACCTTTTGGACTGACGAGACAAAAGTTGAACTTTTTGGAAGGTGCGTGTCCCGTTATATCTGGCATAAAAGTAACACAGCATTTCAGAAAAAGAACATCATACCAACAGTAAAATATGGTGGTGGTAGTGTGATGGTCTGGGGTTGTTTTGCTGCTTCAGGACCTGGAAGGCTTGCTGTGATAGATGGAACCATGAATTCTACTGTCTACCAAAAAATCCTGAAGGAGAATGTCTGGCCATCTGTTCGTCAACTCAAGCTGAAGCGATCTTGGGTGCTGCAGCAGGACAATGACCCAAAACACACCAGCAAATCCACCTCTGAATGGCTGAAGAAAAGCAAAATGAAGACTTTGGAGTGGCCTAGTCAAAGTCCTGACCTGAATCCTATTGAGATGTTGTGGCATCACCTTAAAAAGGCGGTTCATGCTAGAAAACCCTCAAATAAAGCTGAATTACTGTACAACAATTCTGCAAAGATGAGTGGGCCAAAATTCCTCCAGAGCACTGTAAAAGACTCGTTGCAAGTTATCGCAAACGTTTGATTGCAGTTATTGCTGCTAAGGGTGGCCCAACCAGTTATTAGGTTCAGGGGGCAATTACATTTTCACACAGGGCCATGTAGGTTTGCATTTTTTTTCTCCCTAAATAATAAAACCCCTCATTTAAAAACTGCATTTTGTGTTTACTTGTGTTATCTTTGACTAATAGTTAAATGTGTTTGATGATCAGAAACATTTTGTGTGACAAACATGCAAAAGAATAAGAAATCAGGAGGGGGGCAAATAGTTTTTCACACCACTGTATATTCTGCAAGTGAATGCTAGTGTTCACGGTCAGAACTCCTCAGTGCATATATATTATACATGGTGATGGTGTTGCATTTATGACAAATTATATCTGTACATTAAATACTATATCCTGTTTTTATGATTTTTGACAAATTAACGTTTGCAATTGCCTGTTATGCTTCGAAACTAGCTACATACATAGCTACATACATAGATTCACAATCAAGCTAACCACATCCATTAGAATCTAACTGCCACAGAACATTCTAGAATCTAACTGCCTATTATTTACCTCAGTGCTCACCTTGTAACATCACACACAAATGTTCTCTGTATGAAACACAATTGCCACGGATACTTTGTAACTTCAGCAGACCGCAATTCTTTACAGAACATCACCATAAACACAAACACAAGACTAAAGGTAATATACATATAATGAAAATGTGTGTGTGTGTGTGTGTGTGTGTGTGACCGGTGCAACTCACACATCCTATTCCATTGTCATTCATACTGCCGTAGTTTTTAGAGCCCTAAAAAAGCATTCGCTAGTAAGTAAGTAAATAAAAGACAAATGAATAAATAGTTTTAAATTATATATATACAGGGGCGTAGATTTAGGGTGGACGGAGGGGATGTGTCCCCACCAATATCCTCCGACCATTGAAATGTCCCCACCAATAATTTAATCCACTTTTTTTTTTAATCGTTCTGTCAACATTAACCTAGACACGCAGAAAGGGATAAATCACGTTCTCTCCTTGAGTCCTCCCGCCCCCAAAACACGTATGAACATTTTGATTGGCTGTGCCTTTCCCTGCCATCATGTGATAGACGATTGGCTGCGTTCAGACACAAGCAGCGCCAAATGCAGTGGACTCACATTCAGTACAGCAGGCCAGGTTATAGTCTGTGAATACGGACGTAAAACTAACAGCAGATTAAACAGCTAAATGTAAAAGTATAAATATGATCCCTGTCAGTCTCCTAATCTAGTGACTGTTTGTCAGAAATCACTATTGTGAAAGAAATTGATAAATTAATATTGCCATATGGCTAGAATTTTGTTGACACCAATAGACAATCCACTTCAGAAAAATAGTTTTTAAAATGCATTCACTTACTTGGCGAACATTAATGATTTGATTCGAGGTTTGCACACTAAGACTCAGAAAAAGTGAAATAAAATGATTGCTGTTTAAATGGCATGTGTTTATCCTGTTTTGTCAGGTAACAGAACCTAAACACCTGTGCTGTATATCAGACAGCGATGGAGAGAGTGTAGATTACACACAGGTGCTCTCTAGTCATTAGCACTCATCAGGCAATGTCTATGGCCAACTGACTGCACTCAGACCAAAGGGGGCTGAATAATTACACACACCCCACTTTTCAGTTATTTATTTGTAAAAAAAAAAAATGTTTGAAATCATGTATGATTTTCGTTCCACTTCTCGCATGTACACCACTTTGTATTGGTCTTTCACGTGGAATTCCAATAAAATTGATTCATGTTTGTGGCTGTAATGTGACAAAATGTGGAAAAGTTCACGGGGGGCGAATACTTTTGCAAGCCACTGTAGTTGTCCTGAGATTTAACATTGTTACCAATAATAGGCTGAGGCATTCTCTGTCCATGCTCATAAGGAATCCCTCAATGTTTTTCAATTAGGGGACAGAAGCAGATCAGCCATGTTGTAGTTCAGGTGAAGAGGCGAGGTCACAGGAGGTCAATCTGAATGTTGATTATACAGTATATAACATATAATATGTGTGCGTGTATTATACATGTTGATTATACTAATATTTAGCATTATGAGGAGTGATAGGCTGAGGATGTAAGTAATTCATTAGTGTTTTTGGCAAAAGTTTTGAACTGACATTTCACTTTTTTGTCACGCTATTTCATCAGGTGGCAATGCTGTCCGGTCCTAGTGCAGTCAGAGGGGAAGAGTTAGGGTCAAAGCCATTGTTCACCCCCAAAAAAACTTTACTCACTATTTACTCCTTAAGTGGTTCCAAACTTTAATGATTTTCTTTATTTTGTTGAATACAAAATAAGATATTGGGGAAAAAAGCTGAAAACATTGACTTCCGTAGCAGGAAAAACAAATACTATGTAAATCAATGATTACAGGTTTTCAGCATTCTACAAAATATCATCTTTAGTGTTTATCAGAAGAAAAAAAGAACAGCCTGGACAATATTGATGTCAAACAAATATGCCAGCAGTTTATTTTGGGGATTGGGGGATGGGGTATTAGTTGGAGTCATAGGTACAGTAGCAAACCTACGCCCTTGTGTGTGTGTATGTGTGTGTGTGTGTGTGTGTGTGTGTGTGTATGTGTGTGTATATATGGAAATATAATTAATATTTTCGTGTTTAATTACAAAAAAAAAAAAAACATTTTAATGGTTAGTGATTGTTGCAGACATTTACACTATTTTTGAGAACTATTAAGTTCTCCTTCAACGTGTCATAGCCGATAACTGCCCCTTTGAAGCCTTTGAATGGTGTTAAAAATACTTGCAAAACAAGTATTGCAGCCATACATTGGAGGGAACTTCTGAGGTGGTCAGTGATTGATGGCACGGTCGGTCGGAGGGGGTTGTGATCACACCTATAGATCTTTTGTTCTAGGCTATCGGTCAAATATCTCTCCACTTGGAAGCAAAAACATGCAAGGGATTTCAGCATCTCGACGCACATACTAAGCTGTATATAAAGTAGACACTGTTTGTTTTTTCATTTTGTAATCTTTCCCGTGTTTACCGTGTACTGTACAATGTATATTAATTTTTTAATGAATTACTGTAAATAAACTACACATTCCGTTGATTTACCAGAAATGACTTTTCTGTTTTTTGTGTGTGCTAAACTAAACTTCAGGGTCAAAGTAATAGCGATTTTATTTGAAAAGTATTATATATTTACAATGCTGATAAGTTCAAGCTTAGATTCATATATAAACTGCTTCAAAGTCTTTCCGTGACCGCTGAAATCCGACAGACGCAGGGCTCAAGGGAGGTGTGTCTGTGTGTGTGTGTGTGCGCGCGCGCGCGTGTGTATGTGTGTGTGTGTGCGCGTGCGCTGTAGCCTGTCCTATTGTCAGCGGATTTTTCCGCTACCGCAGATCAGTTTATCAACTTGTAATATATACATTTTAGGAATATATTAACATGTGCAGACATTTAAGGGTGCGCTGCCCTCTCTTGCCCCTGCGTAGAGCCTATACACACACACACACACACACACACACACACACACACATCTATCTATCTATCTATCTATCTATCTATCTATCTATCTATCTATCTATTATATAAATACACATTTGGAATCTGCATCTACATTTTCTGTTACAAGTATAGAATTAGGTTCAGCTGAGACTCATGATCAATGGTGTTAGGGTACTTATGTAGTGATAATTAGTTTCAGCCAGATGGAACTAACAATGGACTATGACACTCTTGAGAGGGGATATGAAGGTGTTATTCATTTATTTATTCTCTACAAGGGTGCGAACTACAGTACAGACCAAACTATAACTCTCTCTTACTACTATAAAAATTCTAGATATAAACAAACAAAATACATCTTTTTTTCCTCAGAGGTAAACGGAAAAGTGAAGTTGTTCAGCTGTCACTGCAGCTTCTTCAAAGTCTTCCCACTCCGTGACCACTGAAATCCGAGACGACACCACGTTAGGCTGCGTCTTGACTCATTTGTATATCGACGGTGATTGGATGTTTCCCGAGGGCTCAGGGGAGTGTGTGTGTGTGTCTATGTGTGTGCGTGCGCGCGGGTACTTGTTCTACTGTTATAAAAACTCTAAATATAAACAAACAAAATACAGCTTTTTTTTGAGAGGTAAACGGAAAAGTGAAGATGTTCAGTGTCACTATGCAGATGTTACACTCAGTGGAGTTACCGAAATCTTTGCTTTAGTTCTCATTGAGTTGCCACACATCATTTCCACATTTCACTCGCTTTTATTCCTCTTATGTGAGCATAAACAGTGAAACATTCCACAGGTTTATAATACACCGCGGCCAAGTGAACCACGTTCCCGTCGAACGAAACGAGGCATAATCGTGGTGTTTGCTTCGGTTATGACACACCATAGTTTATTACCTGCTGTGGTAGATCTGAATATTTATTCAAACACAATAATAAAGCTTTATATCCTCAGGAGGGCTCAGTACATTGTTTTAGCGATAGTTTCACGGAAGCGAGTTCAGAACTAATCTAACCAAACCAAACCAAAAAAAAAAAAAAACATCCGAAGCTTCAAATAGAATGAACGAACTAATGAAATTGATATATATGTAATTGATATACTATATATACTGTATGTGTGTGTCATTTTAATTCAAATGAACATTTTAATGCTTTCTGATACACTTATCAACTTATCCACATAAACTTATCAACACATACTCTCCGTGCACGCACATACAATCTCTAAAAAAGTAAAATTAATAACATACATATACAAATAAACAAAAATATAAACGTCTATGTATATTGAAGTTTACGGTGAACGCAGAGTCGGGTAAGCACATGTGATGACGCGCGCGCCCTCACCTCTTGTTACGGCTGCCTATTTGGCCAAAAAATAATTGAACGATATGCCTGGTCCTGGAAAGAGACAATAAATATATATATTTTTATACATTTATTGCATTGTTTGTTGTTTACAGTCAAGCCATCAACATACAATAAAATGTAAACATGAGATCTAAACTAAAAACTGTGCTCCCTGTGCTGGTGCTGGCAATATCATCTCTTTGTTCTGCTGTCTCCGGCTCCCTCCCTGGTCCTGAACCGTACCTGGCCCTTCCTCTACTCTCACTGTCTCAGACTGACTCCTGAAGCAGAAAAAAACAATGCAGGAAAAGATGTTTTCCATACTCATAATAACTAACTTGTTTACATTACACTTGTTAAATTGAAAGATCATACTGTAAATTGGTGAGCCTATTACTTTCTACTGAACAGCCCCAACTCAGAAAACATTAAAGAAATTGTTCACCCGAAAAAAAAAATAATAATAATTATCAGTCATTATCCCTTCAATAAAAGCACAACACTTACCCACACTTTACATCTGATTGACCCTACTGAAAAAAAAAATAGCACTGGCTAAACTTAAAACAATTGAAGTAATCTCTCACACCTAATATTTGGGAAGTGACGTAATGTAAATAAACCTTTTACTCTAAGATTTAAGGCATTCATAATTTAAATATAAAAAAGCATAAGCATAAAAATAAGCATAAAAAACTTAATTACATATTGATTTACACTCAAAGCACATTTCTTTATATAAACATTTATTGTGGAATGAACATATTTTCATCCAAAATGTTAACATTACTCCATAAAATTACAAATAGTAACACTCAACTTTGCAACACACATTTATTAATTGGACTGAAAAGAAAATTAGAAAATGTTCTTGAAACAAAATCAGCAGAGGTAAAACATGGAACATTCATGTGCGACTGATGGAAACTCAAAAAGTCACAATCCCGATTTCCTGTGGAGGCTGAAGACAGTCCTCTTCCTACCTGAGGACAAACAGGGCCATTGTGCACCTCACAAGTTCTGCCTGAGCTTCATCTTTCTGAACAACCTAATAAAAGAAAGGACATTTGTTAGACAATTGCTCTATTTGGCAAAACAGTGTCTGATGTATGCATGTAAAATCACTTAATGCTCCCTATCAGTGAAAAAAACACCTAGGATTATGGTGCAGCATGATAAATGTAATTAGCTCAATGAATACGCCAAAATAACTGACATACATATACACACTATGTATTAATGATGAAGTTTATCATTTTAAGTATTAATTTCAGGAGGTAATCACCTCCAGGCTCTAGGGTCATAAAAACAAACATAGTATTGTTGGTTATGTTAGGCTTGTAAAGCGTGAAAAAATGAACATGGCAGACATTGAAACCTGTATTCAGACAGCATACACTAACCTGTGAACAAGTTAAACTAAAGTTTTATTCTGCTAGTTATGTTTTAATTTAGTGCATCACAGCCAACTTGATGTGGATGCCTTGCTCAGGTCCTGTGGCTTCCATTCACAAGATTACATTTGACACCAAGCTAATTTCTGCTTTTGAGCGAGTACATACCAGATCAAGAACTTGAAGATGAAGATTATATCTCTGGTCTTCTCTCTGACGGGTTCCTCCCTAGTTTCTGATGATCTCAATTAGTTTGTAGTGTTGCTTGTCCAAGGAAACCAGTAATCTTGCTTGAAGTGGAGCAGATATAATTCTCAGAAACTCATTACTGATCTTTAAAAAAAAAAAGAAAAAAAGGTAAAAACAAAAATTGGACTGGCTCAAGTTCTTATGTTAGCAAATCTTAATTACAGTGTGTATAAAGTATAGAAAGCAGTACACTACAAACAGCACTCACTCCAAATTAGCTTGTTCTATGTTTACGTCACTTTCCTATTAATTTTTACATCGTTAACCAACGGTACTTAAATATAATTATTTTCTTCGGCGCCGCTGACTTACTGTATAAACTCCGGTGTTTTTGAAAATCACCACATTAGTTAGCTAATGCTAATGCAGGTAATATAGGTTGTTTTAGCTACAGTAGCAAACACGGACACAAAACTCAATCTACAAAGTAGTTGTTCCTGACATAAATCATGAATTTGCTCATAGAAGAGATACATTTAACATAGAAATGACATGAGTTTGCTTTCTTACCTGGTTTAAAGGAGTTTTCTTTGAGAATCTCCACCCGCAGGTGATTCAGTCCGTGAAAATGCTGCGTCATGAGGTCATGAGACACGGTTTGAAGCAGAAATGTCCTTTGTGAATGGATTAGATTTAAGTTTAATCAGGGGCTTTAACTAACAGTAACTGAAATACAGGTTCTGATATCCTTCCTTACTTGTTTCAACGTCATGCTCCGGTTTGAGGCGGAAATAAAATTATACCGGCAAAACTATGGTCTAAAGACTGCGCATGCGCAAATCACACTCAACCTAATAAGAGTACCTTGATCAAAATGAAATATTTCACTTTGGTTTCCTGCTGTAAACAGCATTATACTAAAAAAAAAAAAAAAAAAAAAAGATTCACCCATAAGCATAAATTAGACACTTCAGTTAAAAAGAGCAAATTATTTTTTTTACTAATGGAATGAGAAAAAAAAACACATTAAACTAGGTTTACTTTTTTCAGTGGATCCCTCAATAATTTCTGTCTCCTTTGCCTGTGTTTGATAATGTGAAGCACATATACACTCATTCATCATGAAAGATCTATTATAAAACAAAATAAAATTCATGTTCGCTTCAGCACTGTTCATCCGCGTCCTTACATTCATTGTTGTACTTGGTCCGGCTTTTAGATAAAGTCCTTCCATGCGCCATCTGGCGGATATTCAGTGAAGCGCAACACATTTATTTAAAATTCCCGAATGTTGCCTCCGGCAAGTCGCGGCACGCCGCGCGCTAAATTGCGGCATCCCGCGGGAAAACACGCAGGGTTTTAAGGGCGACATCTGTACCACCTGTTAGAACCAAAGTTCTGGTGGCCCAAAATCCGAGAAACCGTGAAAAAGATCGTTCTGTCTTGTGCCACATGTGCGACCACTAAAAGCCCACGTTGCTTACCCGTTGGTAAATTAATGCCCCTCCCGGTGCCGAACAGACCGTGGTCCCATATCGCAGTGGACTTTGTCATGGATCTGCCGGTTTCGAACGGGTACACCACGGTTCTCGTGGTAATAGATAGATTCTCTAAGGGATGCAAGTTTATCCCGTTTTGTTCTCTTCCGTCAGCCCTCCAGGTAGCAGAAACCCTATTCACTTCTGTGTTTCGCCACTACGGCATCCCCGAAGATATTATTTCCGATCGTGGCCCCCAATTTATCGCCAGGGTCTGGAAAGCGTTATTCCAGAAGTTGGGGACCACAGTTAGCCTAACGTCGGACTATCACACCGAGTCGAATGGACAGGCAGAGCGGACCGTTCAGGAACTCGGGAGATATCTTCGAGCATATTGTAGTAGCCGACAACGACTGTCTTATCTGGGCGGAATATGCACAAAATTCCCTCCGCCACTCCTCCACCGGCCTAACGCCGTTTCAATGCATATTAGGATATCAACCTCCGCTATGTCCTTGGGATGCCACTCCCACCGATGTACCTGTGGTGGACGAGTGGTTTAAAAAGGCGAGAGTGTGTGGGAAAACGCACACACAAAAATTTCCAGAGCAGTGCAGCGGTTCTCAAAATATGCCGATAGGCGGCGACGGGAAAGCGCTCCGCTCCAGGTAGGCGATCGGGTGTGGCTCTCGACACGGGACCTTCACCTTAACCTCCCCTGCAAGAAGCTCTCTCCTAGGTTCATCGGGTCGTTTCCCATAACGGCACAAGTAAATCCTGTATCATTTAAGCTGTCCCTCCCTGCACATTTACGTATTAACCCTGTGTTTCACATCTCTCTTCTCAGGCCAGTGGTCCGGGGTCCGTTGGACGAAGGAGCAGCAGAACCCTCACTCCCTGGGGCAGTGGACATAGGGGGCGCCCCCGCGTTCCGAGTCAAAGAACTCCTGGACTCTCGGAGGAGAGCGTTGCAGTACCTAGTCGATTGGGAGGGGTACGGCCCGGAGGAGCGGAGCTGGGTCCCGGCCCGGAGCATACTGAGCCGGGAGCTAGTCACGGAGTTCCACAGGGCAAGGCCGGATCGCCGGGCCGCGACCACCAGGCCGCCCCCCCGTCGGCGGGTCCAGCAGACAGGTGAGCTCACGCTCCCTCCGACAACGCGGAGGGGGCGCCCTCGCCTCCCTGAGGAGGCCGGTACTGGGGGAGGGGGTACTGTAACATCGGAACCACCACGACCTCAGGGAAGAAGATCCAGTTCTCCGGACTACTGAGCCGCCACTCTGTCTCCCCCTAGTGTGTCTGTCTGTATGTCAATCACAATCACCACCAAGTAGATTCACCTGTGTATTCCTAGTGTGTGTTCCTATATAAGCCAGCCGACCCTGTAGCCACCTGTTCGTTCACCGTTATGCAAAAATCCTTCTACGTGCTTGTGTGTGTTCTTATGTCCCCCCTGTTTTCGTTCCTTGTAATCCAGGACTGAACCGACTCACAGCTCGGACACCGTGGGCCGTGGACAGCGGACACGAGGATCCCTTTTCCTTCTTTAGGCGTTCGGAGCTCCCGCTACTATTTTGTGTTTTTTCACGGGGACTGTTGGTGTGTGGGAAAAATAGTTCAATAAAACCTTCGTGTGAGTGAAAGCCTGCGTCTGCGTCTCAATTCAAAGAAAAGACATGACACTGATCACTGCGCATGCTCAGTACCACTCGCTAGACTGCGACGTCACTCTGCGCAGCGCCGCCTATGTGTTGCCACTGATAGCACATCGGTGTTCTAAACTCATTTTTAGTTTGCAAATCCGGTGTATGTTGTAGTCAGATGTGGCATTTAGGCAATTAGTAACACATTTTGAATGTATGTGTATAATTTTATAATAATGATAGATGTTTTAGCACAATATATATATACAAATTCAATCTAAAACTGTCAAAAACAAAGCTTTCGTGTCCGATGTATTATTTAAACTGAATAGAAATATTATTTTACAGTGGAGTACCTTATTTCTAATCCGGATTTTTGAGTTTTTGTGTAATTTTTGTGTTTTTATGTAATTTTTGTGTTTTTAAGTGTAATTATAACATGAAGTGCACAATATCTGACATCTGTGTTCTGTGTTTGAACTTATGTGTTCTAGATTTAAATACACATGTGCAACTTCAGAATACCCATGTTCAGTATTTGAACATAAACATGACATTTTACAACACATTTTGGATCATGTCATTTGCATCATTTTATTGTGTATGAAAGGTTGTCTTTTGAATAATAAAAAAATTAAATAAAAATAAAAAAACTAAGTTAAAGCAGATGGGCTATAGAACAGGGGGGTGTTCCAGAAAGCTTGGTTAACTTACCATTTGGTTAATCTTAACCTCTGGGTTGATTAACCCCAAACCCGCATACCGTATGTCGGTTCCAAAACACCTGATAAGATTACGTTTAATCAACCCTCTACTGGTTACCCAGAGTTAGTGCGCGTGCACGGTGCATTCATAAAGACATTTTCAATGGATCGACAATTTCACGAGTCAAAATGGACAATCAGTATGAGGAATTTAAGCCAATAATAATGAAAAAAAAAAGCAATACGGCTGCATCGGCTAAAGAAAGAGAGTTGACTTGTCAAATAATAAAAGACAGAGTAAATGTGTGAGTGTATAAATTGCAAATTTGACATTGCCTCCCCTTTTATTATAATGCAAAAATAATTAAACTCCCCTTCCACATCCTTTTGGCTGTTAAATGAAAGCATTTACTTTTCCTGCCATTAATTTCTTTAGGTTAAAATACCAGTGTATACTGACTAGGAATGTATGGTTTCTTATTTAATAAGGTTTAATCCTTCTGGAGGCAGAAGCCAAGTGAAAATGAAACACAAAAACGTTCTGCAAAAAGGTAATATTTGATTACACGATCACTGAACTATTTTTTAAACATGGTTTAGTATATTCTTTCTGTCATGTAGCTAATAGAAAGAAAGCTAAGACTTAGCCCGTCTAACTGGCGGGGGCTCACCACCACCTCCCCTCACCCCATCTGAGGAGCGGCTCTGTCCCTTAATAAAGGGCCACCAGTGACACTAACATGGTCAAATGTACGTTTACCACTATGATTTATTTTCATTATACGACTTAATAAAATACTATCTCTGTCACTTAAAGGCTTTTGAACATGCTTTATGTTTTTATGCAGGCTTACTTTAGTTAACTGCATATGATGTATACTGTAGGCTACTGTGATCTTAGTTGTATTACTTTGACATGTTTTTTCCTGCATTATTGGTTTTTTCTTTGATAATATTGAGAATTCTATAGGTTGTATTTTCTTATAGATACTAATAGAGGGATTGTATTATTGGACGATACAGAAAGAACACAGTCTGTCACAGTTGTAAGTGTTTTGTTGTACTTTAGTTACTTTTATTTAATTTTTTTGCCAGAAAACGTATACTTGCATATTTTCACTGAAGAATGAAGATGAAGAGACCACATCTGCTGTGACAGAAGTGGACAATGCTGGTAGATCCACTGAGGTAGGATGCATACTATTATAATGCATGCCCCCTTTTACATTAGAGTAATAAACTGTCATTGTTCTTTCACAGTACATACCTGGGGATTTCTCCATGAATGAAGGTCCTTCAACCTCAATGCACAATCTAATCAATGTAAGAATATTTGTGCAGATGTCCATATTTTAATTTTATTGTCTGACAGAATCTTACTTATTTTATTATTTTTAATAAAAAATCCTAGTTTCCTTCCAGTTGCCAGCAAAGGAGCTGTCTTATACACCTTATACCTTATGTCCATCTTCAAAAGAGTAAGTTGGCTATCCATTAAAAAAGCAACACTAGAAAATGAATTACTGGAGCATCACCTTAAGGTGAGAACTAGTGCGTATATTGATCTGTTGCATGTTAAAAGCATGTGTATATAAAGCAATGTCATTAATATAACACATTTTATTTAATTTTACTTTCATTGTTTTTCAGGAAATAAAGAAATGAACTGTGCAGCAGACCAGTGCAAACTATTTAATAAAAGTAATTTTGACAAATACTGTCTTCCATCTCTATTGTGTGCAAAAATCTGTAGAGGTTCCTTTGGGCCATCTTCTTCAATACAAGGAAGGTGGCTCTCTCCTCTTATATTGGTAATGTTGTGAAGCACAACACAAGCCACTATGGTGTTGCATGCCCTCTCTGGACTGGCTCAGAGCCCACGCAGACACTGAAACCTAGACGTGAGGATCCCTATGGTCATCTCCAACTTGGCCCGTGTTCAGCTGTGAGCCAGGTTATAGCGTGTCTATGGTCCAGGATCAGGTTCAAAGTAGGGTGTCATTAAATAGGGCAGACAAGGGTATCCTCTCTCCCCCAGCAAGTAACCATTGTACTGTCCTGTAATGATTCAAGTGTACAATATATATTAAAAAAACAAAACAAAAAAAAAAACATTGTATAGAGCAAAACATACCCAACTGAAATGTCTGGCATAATGATGACTTGTGGAAAATTCTGTCATCATGCACAGACCCTGGCCATTTTGCTTCACCATTAGTAATGATGTGAGTTGCCTCACATATTAAAAAGTAATGAGTTTAATGATTTTAACAAGGCAAAAAATTAAGCACACAAAATTAAGTTGTTACCTGTACACTGATACTATGAATAGATTTCCTATTAACATATGCCTCTTTTCCACTGCAGTACGGCACAGCACGGTTCAGTACAGCTCACATATGTAACGCTTTAGAGTGGGCGGGATTATTCACGTGTCGTTATAGTTGCGGCACCTCTACTGCCGTGACATCATCGTAAACGCACCACAAACAAACACACAACAATGGAGCATATCGACGGCATGATGTTCTTCATTCTCGGCATGTCGATGTTTTTAACAGTGAGACGAAGGAGTTTGTTTCAAAAGAGGCTGATGGCAGCCAAAGAAAATTTTTGGTTAATACAAAAAGTTGTGTCCGATCCCTCGCTGGCTGTTCTAAATATAGCGGTTCTGTTGTGTCTCGTGTCGCAAGTTCAGTGACGCAGTAATGACTATTTTCTCTGGCCAATCAGTGACCAGCGGAGTTTACACGTCACGTATTGGTAACGGTTCGGCGCGCTTGAATCCTCGGCTGAGGTGGTACTAAAAAAAGGACCAGGTGCCATGTACTGTTCCCAGTGGAAAACCCTCCAAAAGTGAGTTGAACTGAACCGTGTCGTGCTGTACTATGCAGTGGAAAAGCGCCAATAGTCTCCCTCATTTATTGAAGGAGCTTTAATAGGAATGTGGGTGCCATCAATGCACCCAATTACACATTTGGAAACCCTGAAATAGAAAGTCATATATGGAAGCATCAAGTGTGTGTGTGTGTGTGTGTGTGTGTGTGTGTGTGTGTGTGTGTGTGTAGGATGAATACACGTATACAGTAGATCTAAATAGTATGACTACATATTAAATATGCATCATCGATTTTACTACAAAGGACAAACCTGCCACTCTGTGGAATTCCTCTTTAATACCATGCAGAGGTTTATGTCCAGGGAACTGTACACATATGTGTAAGAAGTGTTTAAGTGCCAGACATACAGTTTCCCACATGCTCTGCATCGCCCACGTTGTACAAAAAATGCCCTGACGCAAAAAAAAAAAAGTGCTATGCACGGAATTTTTCCTAAGCGCAGACCCACCATTTGTGACATTTGCAATATGCGGTTTCAAGAGATGTGTTAAGTAAATTAACGATTCCATTGAAAATCAATAAAACTCTTTCTAATAATCATTAGGAAATGAAAAAACATCAATACGAGGTCTTATAACTCTCCTGGCGAAAAAAACCTCGTATAATTTGTGCCTCCGCGTCCACGGGATCCTCATCAAAAAGGGCGCGACATGCTGAATAACCTTCTGAAACAAACTTACCCTGGAACATAACCTGCTACCGAGCAGGTTATCTTCAGAGAGTAAGTTGCTATGCACTCTAAAAAATTTGACCATTGGTTACTCAAAAAAATTGTGGCAACAAAGTGACACTTAAAATAATTAGTAGATTTTAAGTGCCGAAAATTTGAGTAAAATGCATTAAATAAATTGTTTAAATTTAATCAAAATATTCAGTGATTTGTAATAAAAGCAATACCTAAATTGTGTTGCATTTAGTAATATTATAGTAAATTATGAGTTGATGTAATCAAATGCATTAAGTAAATATAAAGCAATTTAAACAAAAACAAGCTTTACACTAACTCATTATCCGGCCTAAAATTGATTTCAATCTACTAATAATTTTGTTCATATTTAATTGATATTTACTAAATATCTATCTTAAACAAATTTATATTTACTAAAAATATATGTAAAATTAATAAATATTTATAAAATATCCAAGTGTAAATGATTTAATTTGACTAAATAAATTAAATATAAATAAATGGAACTCATTTTTCCTGCTTACTTTTTACTGCATTAACTACAATTTACTGAAATTACGGTACCAAGAAACTGACATTATAAATATAAGTAAAGTCACAAGATGGTATTGCAAGATATGTAACAATTTATTTTTGCAACTTGGAAACAAAAATGTTTACCTGCAAAATGCCAAAACACATTCTGAGACCACTTGGTTAGCATCGCTCAGATACATACTGTACAGTACAGGCAGTAGACACAAGATTAATACTTACAACAAGTGCTTACTGTATGTACTGTAGGCACATGTTGCTTTACAACATTTTTAATTGTAAACAGGTTTGGTGAGGCTTAAAACAAAATTATATACATATATATATATTTGCAATTTTTTTTAACAAAAATATGACATTTCTTAAAGAAAAGTTAAAGAATCCCTTGACTTAAGCAAGAAGCTTATTTTAAAGAACTTTTTAAGCTTTTGAGAACTTTTGGAGACATCCTCCCACAGTCCAGCTATAAGAACAGATTCTTAAAAGGGCAAGATCCAGTGCATACGTCAGTGCATGATCCAGTGCATACCAGCACGGAGCAAGACCTTTCAGAACTTTTACCCCCCTCAATTATGATCCCAGTGTCCTCTGGTTCTTCTGACACAATGTTCTTGATCATAGATTTTCATCATTTGTGTTGTGAGGAGACAACACTCTGTCTCCATCAGCATTCTGGTGAAACAAAAACAAAAAACATATTTGAGATTGGAAACCTCTATTCAAAAAGATCCATTCATGTAGACATAACCCACATTCATAACCCCTGGTGTTCTTATGTCCTGGTGAATAGTTTACTATATCTTAACTTACATCATATCATTTAGACCTCCTACGTAAATTATCCATGAAACATGATCTTTATCATAATTAAGTATGCATCTTGTCCTAATTAAGTGTTAGAAATGTTCAGTGTAAAATCTCACATACAAATATTTGTCAACTTGGCAACTAATGAAATATGCATATAAAAATAAAGCCATTTTTTTTTTACAAAGTAAGAGAGAGAGAGTAAAAGAGAAATATAAGTTTCGGAGCTTAAACATTTTGTAGGTAACATATTACTGCAGTCATCCTTAGCATCCCGTGAAAACGCCAAACAGCATTTACTTTTGAGGCAATAGACAATTTTTTTTTTACTGATTTTACATTTGTATTCACTTACGTCTTTCATAAGTTGATCTAGTTCCCCTACGTACTCCATCAAGCAGCATTGTTTGGGACCTGAAATGGCAAAACAAAAACAAAAAACATTATAAACGAATATCATGTTACTGTAATTAATACTGTAGTTACTGTAACTCTCCAAGAAAATAGATTGCAGAATGAGCTTCGCACTGAAGCAGTAAGTAAAGATAGGACCAGAAGTATCTGGACAGTAACAATATCGTTTGTGCCGTGTACACGACCATGGATTTGGAATGAAATGAAGAGATGTGCTTAAAGTGGAGACTGTCGGAATTATTATTTTTTTGGTCGAGAGAGGGAGAGAGAGAGAAAAAAAAAGGTTGAACTGTGTAGGCATTACAGACATTTTCAAGGACACCTATTTTTGGTGGCAGAAAAATATTGGGATAACTTGCTCCTCAGCAGTTCCATGGCCAGGGGTGTATTTTCTCTTGAGTTCATTTACAAGTCAGCAGATAAAAGGTCTAGAGTTTATTCTAAGTGTTGCATTAGGAACCTGTTGCTGTTAACAATGTGAAGTCTAAAGACCTGTTACTGCCAGGGAACCAGCATCATTAGGCTAAAAAACTCAAATGAATCCATCAGAGAAATAAAAACATTAGGTGTGTGCAAATGAACTATTTGGTGCATTATTAAAAAAGACAGAAGAGACTGGTGAGGTCAGGAACATCAAAAGTCTGTAAGACCATGGAAAACAACTGTGATGGATTACAGAAGAATTCTTCTCTGCTAAAGAAAAACCCCTTTAGAACAGCTGTCAAGAACAAAAACACCTTCCCAGAGGTAGGGACATCTGTGACAGTGACAACAATCAACAAAAGACTTAACAAAAGAGCAAATACAGAGGTTTTGTAAACAAAAAATAGGAAGGCCAAGCCCTTAAATTAAAGCTATTACACGATAAGCAGGACCTTTCATTCCAAATCCATTGCGGTGGTGTCCAGAGCCAAAATGATCTGTCCAAATACTTCTGGTCCTCACTGTGAATATTTATCATACAGTCCAGTTTGATTATGAAATCCCTGACACTGCATATAGGCAAACAGAACCCTTGTTGAATGATACAGAGTAGGACTGTCTGTAATCCATCGTTTATTTTTCAAGCAAAATGACTTGCAGGAAAAGAACATGACTGTCTATAATTGTTTATGTTCATGGCTTCGAGGTGTGTAACCCACTTGGAACTTCAAGGAAAAAGCACAAAATAACAGCTGTTTATTGGGTTTTGGCAAATCTGCCATCCAAGTTGTGATCTGCATTAACATCAATAGCCCTAGCTTTACTTTGAAATCTATACAATAATGTTCATGAACCTTTTCCTGTATTACATGATAGACATTCTGTGCCTTTTCGCAAAAATATATATAGTCTTTATCACATTGTATGTATGGTGTATATAAATACCTGTAGATAAGAGTCAGTCAGACACTGCATATGCACCTGTAAAAGAAATAAATATACATTTCTGTTCATACATTCAAATTACAGTCACTGACAGTATAAAAAAATCTAAAACAGGGAACTTGTCAGAAGTAACTCAGTCAAATGTTAAAGACTTTATGACAAAAGATATTTAGAACATGTGAGATTCAGACAGAGTACAGTACCAGTCAAAAGTTAGCACACACTTTCACATTCAGTTAAATGGTGTCCAGACTTTTGACTGTTACTGTACGTCATGTAGACATTTTAGAAAATTTGTCATGTTGGCAAATGTCAGTCAGATAAGTTCCCAATTGTGGCATCCAACACACAACACAACAACAGCGCCTACGCAAATTACTACCGAGAGGATTTACATTAATTTACGACACCCGGATACACAGAGTGATAGACCCGCTATGAGGTGATTATCGACACCCGGATACACAGAGTGATAGACCCGCTATGAGGTGATTATCGCTGGTTTCGAAGGCGAACCAGTCACTAAAACATGATAACATTTACCTAACATTATATACACAACGTTAGCTTATATTTTATCTACCTTGCCATACACTGTAGGGTGGCGTGTCTTGCGGTTTGGCGGTGTTTTTTTCCCCACCCGCATCATGTCTCCTCTTTCTTCCCACCTGACAGGCCGCTGGTGAACTTGAGGCTGCCATGTCGTTCATTATTGTGTGGGACTTTAAGCTTACAGCACCGTTGAGTTGGTTAGCAGCATGCTAACAGGTGCTCGGCTTTACGAGACCTGACTTGCTGGATAGATTCTCGTCCAATGAGAGAGAGGATTTGCACGTTCAAACGGATACATGCAAACGATTGGTTTAAAAAAAAGGGAAAACTTCGGCGCATTGAGATGGGAATATTAATGTTATATTATTATAAAAATAAAAATCGTTAAAATTTCGTCATTAATTAAAACGTCGTCACTGAATACTTATTGTGAACAAATTAACACTGATATATTTACGTTTATTTGCCCTGTAATGTGCATTTTGTGCTCTCATGTAGCAACTTTGCTAATACTTTGACGTGGGGTAGGAAAAGAGATGCAAGGCTGCCACTACTATCTGTAAAATATAGAAGGGGACATTAGTGTCATGTTTTATGCAGATAATTTTAAATTAGAAGGGTATGTTATTAACAGTTTTATAAAGTTAGACGGTCTTCCTCAGTCCTATCCTTGACCTGAAGCAAATTAAGATGTCCGTCACCTGTTACAACACAAACTAAATGCAAAGACTTTGTTTTTCACAGATTCAGCAGCAGTAATTTAACCTAACGTTAGCATTAACATGACTTCAGTTAATTAAATATACTTTGAGCACTTGTTAACTATATTAGCTTCAGCAGCTCATGTGCAATGAAATGAACTAATGTTAGTCTGTCAAATTGCATTAACACCAACATTGCTACTAGACATTTATTAATTAAAAATGAGAGAAAACATCTTACCTTGAGGTCTTTACTTGATATGTGACAAAGCAATCCAACAAGCTTCTGCTTGGTTCATGTCCATGTGGCGCGATTCAGGCGGAAGTGGATGTTGATTAAAATTAGAGTGTGTTTTGAGTTAAATCCACCTTTTTTTTGAGACTTTAATTTTCCTCACTTAATTTCTACTCAGTTTATTTAGTCTAAGTATTTTCAACAAAAATTGAGTAAAATAAATTAAATGTTTATCAAAATTTGCTGAATTAAGCTTAATGTTGTTTAAAACTAGCTGCACTCTTTTTAATAGTGTAAAGGTTAATCAAATTTTCTATTAAATATTACTTCACCCCAGTCCCAGTTTTTACAGTGTGGTTACATACATACCCAGAAAGTTACCTCCGTTTTTGGAACCGGAAGTTGAGGTTATCCACTAACTTACCCTCAAACTTATCCGGGTATGTCACATAACCTGCTTTCTGGAACACCCCCCAGATCATATTATGTTTATTTATTTATTTATTTATTTATTTTTATAGTAAATGAACAGCTCTCTTCTCTCCAATCCACTCTTGCTACGTCTTGACTCATTTGCATTACCGACGGTGATTGGATGTTTACCGAGTGCAAGTGCCATATCGCACTTTTTATGAATTTGTTGTTGTGTTTATTTTATTTTATTTTACTTGCTGTTATTTCATTTATTCTACCTTGTTCTATTCATTAGTAAAGCATTAAGCATTAAGTTTGTTACATAAGCCATAAGCTTTAAATTTCTTAGTTATGCATCATAAGTTGATAATCGTAGGTTGGTCTGTGATGTCATTCTACTATTACATGCACTTGTGTGACTGTGATATGCTAGAAAGCTCAGTATAGATTTGGAAGGCTACGGAAACACAAGCTTTAGACCGTCAGCTAGTGAGAGCTCCCGGTAAGCTACAAATGTAAAATACAGCAACGAGGTTGTTGTAACCGTAAGCTAACGTAAGCTGGGAATGTAAGAAACAACAAGAGTGTTGTTAGATACCCAAGCCAAGATTGTAATCTACAAGATACAGCAAACAGGTTGTTGTAAAACTCAGAGATTTGCAAGATGCAGCAACTGGTGTCTGTAATAACAGTGGATTTACTCAAGACGACTGTATGAAGTGTTGATTCTTTGATGCTGACAAATAAACGACAAAAGACAAAGAGATCGGACTTCTGTCATGTGAGTGAAACTTTAAGACATTAGCTACGCGTCAAAACTAGTGAAATAAGCCAACCGCATCTAAAAAAGTCTAAAGCTTTTCCGCTGTTTGAACGAAAACAAGTGAACACTGAAATGGAAAGTGAAAGAGAATAGCCGTCGAACTTCACCATGCCGAACAACGAGGACAACGCTCCCAGCACTTGGCTGGGGAGCTTAACGGCGCTCCACGAGACGAACAGAAAGAACCTCAACGAGGCGCTGGATGCAAGAAAAGGCAAGCGAATTCGACTGAATGCAACGTCTAATGCATTAAAGACACCTATGAACTATGCACGTAAGTTAGACATCGTTGAAACTGAGTGCAGAAGAGAGAACTTCATGAGAAGTAACGTTGATGTGCTTGTGTACACTCGTAAAGACGAACACAGACGCGATCAGGTCGCTTGCGGCGCACCTGAGGCTCAAGGCCGCACAGAATTCATATCTACGGTGGGTCGCTGGAAAGCGGACACCAAGGACACTAAGAGCCACTCTGCCACTTCGCGACTACGCGAAGGTGTCTCGCCGGGCGTCAGCGTGTCACAGACAACGGCAGCATCCAAAAGGTCTGTAACTTCTACATCATCCTCAGCCCTAATAAAGAAAGCGGAAGCCAACAGAGCAGCCTTGTTGATTAAAGCAGCAGCCTTAGCAGAACGGCGGGCGTTAGAACAGAAGGAAGCACAATTAAAGGCAAAAGAAGCAGAATTAAAGGCTGAGGCAGAGCAACTAAAAGCTGAAAAAGAAAAGTTGGAATTAGAAACTGCGCTCGCAATTGTCGACGCTGAATTACAGGTTTATCAGAGTTGTAAAAAACGACAGCCTGCATCAAAGAGCGGAGTCATCGACCCGAGCTGCACACGCTCGAGCAGCCCGCCTTGGACGGGCCACAAACCTGAATACGTCAGCCGCCGAAAGCCGGTAAGAGAGAGCACCTTCAACGAACCAAGTGGCGCACGCGCTCCCAAACTGGAATACAACGAACTTTACGAGAGCAGCGCGTCGATAGAAGATCTTGGACTGCCATCACGTCATAGGACCGCCCATCTAAGTGTACCAGTAAGTTTTGAACCAAAATTGAAAAGTACTTTAAATGAAGGGTCTACCCAAGACAATAAATACACCCGCCATGACATTGATACTTTAGAATTACAGAGCATGATGCAACAGCAGGCTGACATCACAGCAATGCTCATGAAATGCCAAAGGCAATCCTTTTTACCTCAGCGCAATGTTCCTGTGTTTCATGGTGACCCTCTTGAGTTTACGTCCTTCATGAAAGCATTCAAACATGTTATTGTTGACAAAACAGATAGTGATGCTGATAAGCTGTTTTATCTTGAGCAGTTCACTAAGGGAGAGGCTAGAGACCTCGTTATGAGCTGTCAGCTTATGCCAGATCAGTGTGGTTATGCAGAGGCAATGAGTCTGTTGCAGGATAGATTTGGAAATAAACGTCAAGATCGCAAATACGACAGCCGATCGTCCAAGAGCAAGAGCGCACTCATTGAATCGAGCAGCGCACGCCCGAGCAGCGCGCACTTTCACCTCTCCAACTCAACATGCAACAGCCGAGCGCAGCCTGCGAACGAGAGCGCGGTCACTGAATCGAGCAACGCGCACCTGAGCAGCGCGCACACTACGGACCTGGACGCCGCAATCAGCGACGGAAAACCCTGTCACACATCCCTTCAAGGACCCAAACAAACGGGCCAAGGAAAACCCAGGGTCAGCGTCGCAACCGAGGACGGACAGGTTGGTAAAATTCACAAAGAATTGATTACAATGAAGAATGCCGGTACATTACCTGTCAGCGCCTTCACTAAACCGTGCGCACACTGCAAAGGGGAGCATATCTTAGACGATTGCTTCCAATTTAATGATAAGACACACAAAGACAAAGTAGAATTCTTAAAAAGAAACGGATTCTGTTTCGGATGTTTAAGAACGGGTCATTTGTGGAAAGACTGTACCAGAAAAATTGTATGTTCATTGTGTTCAAAGTCACATCCAAGCATGTTACACAGCGCAGTGCAAGTCACGGCGCAGCCAGGTACACGCGCTGACGAGAATGAAACCGAAAGTGACACAAAAAATACACCACCGGCAGAGAGTCACGAATCAAATGCGCTCACTGGGGCTGGAGGTAATTGCATCCTCCCCATTGTGCCCGTTAAAATAAAGTCCAAGAAAAAGGACACAGTAGAAGCCATGTACTATCACGTGAAAGTCCCCGAGAAGGACACTGATCTGCTGCGCTTCCTATGGTGGCCGAATGGAGATGTGAACCAAGACTTAGTTGAAAATAAAATGGTAGTTCATCTGTTCGGTGTAAAATTGTTGCCTAGTGGTGCTAACTTCGCCCTCAGAAAGACAGCAGAAGAAAACTGCAGCAATGCATCTGCTGTGGCAGTTAACACAGTGCTTAAAAACTTTCATGTAGACGACTGCCTGAAATCTGTTTCGAGTCATGACCAAGCAGTCGCCCTATACAATGATCTCACAAGTCTCTGTGTAAGCGGAGGGTTTAACCTCACTAAACGGGCAAGCAATAGCCGTGCCCTACTGACTGTCATTCCCGAGAGTGAAATGATCAAAGACATGAGAGACTTAGACTTGAGTAACGATGCACTGCCCATAGAGAGAGCTCTGGGGGTGCTGTGGTGCATTAACTCAGACATGTTCAAGTTTAAGATTAGCTTAAAGGAACGACCTGTGACAAGAAGAGGAATTCTGTCAATCACTAGCTCAACATACGACCCGTTAGGCTTTCTCCCACCTGCCATACTGCCAGCTACAATCCTAATGCAACAGTTATGTAAAGAAAAACGTGCCTGGGATGATGACATTCCCGTGCAGTTTGCAACGGCATGGAAAACCTGGCTGCAAGAGCTGCACAGACTGTCCGAGTTCAGCATAGCAAGGTCCATAAAACCAGCCGACCTCGGAGTTACAGCTACAGCACAACTCCATCACTTTTCGGATGTAAGTGAAATGGGATGTGGAGCTGTCTCATACCTCAGGTTAGTAAACGCTGATGGACTTACACATTGTGCATTCATGATGGGGAATTCCCGTGTAGCACACCTGAAACAAACCACCATTCCACGAATGGAACTGACTGCGGCAGTGGTCGCTGTAAAAAATGACAAAATGTTGAAAGAACAGCTAGAATTGAAATTGCTGGACTCTATGTTCTGGACCGACAGTACAACTGTTTTGAGATACATTGATAACGAAACACTTCGTTTTAAAACCTTCGTGGCCAACAGAATCGCCATTATAAGAGAGTCAACCAAGTCACAGCAATGGAGGTACGTTAATACCTCACAAAACCCAGCTGATTCTGCCTCCAGGGGGGTATCCTGTGAAAAGTTCATGAAAAATGTCAACTGGATCCAAGGTCCCTCCCTTCTCAAAGAAGCAGAGTGCAAATGGCCTAAAAATATTCATGACACATCAATAAAAGAAAATTTTGGTGAAAATGCTGATGAAGTTAAGCTCTCAGCTTTAGTGAATATTGCGAGCATTACAAAATGCATAGACACAGACACAGTGAGTAAACTGATTAATCATCACTCTGACTGGCACAAGTTAAAAGGATCCGTTGCCTGGATCCTTCGCATCAGAGACATGCTGAAACAAAAAAAAAAAGGGTTAAAACACAAGTAGATGACCCAAAGACAGAAAATCACAAGTCGCTAACAGTTCAAGAACTAACAAAAGCAGAAAACGACATCATTAAGTTCACTCAAAGACAAAATTTTAAGGAAGAACTTCTCACGTTGCAAAAGGGTAAAGCAGCAGCAGAATTCAAACAGGGAATTCGCTCACAGCCAAAACGAAAGGCATCTGTGAAAAGAAACAGCTGCTCGCCCAAACTGAAACCTCTGACACCAAACTACCTGCTGCTGATGAAAAAACAGCCAAACCTGCCACCTGGATTTGTCATCTATGCACGTCGCAGGGAGAAGCAGATCCAGCATCGATCAGACCTGCTCTGGAAGCGATGGGTACGTGAATACTTGCCCTTGCTCCAGGGGCGGCAAAAGTGGTTTCAAAACAAAAAAAACCTTTCGATTGGAGACATAGTTTCAATAACTGATGAGTCATCTCCAAGAAATTCATGGGTCATGGGAAGAATCACGAAAGTGTTCCCCAACAAAGGGGGACTGGTGAAACTTGTGTTAGTTAAAACTAAGACCAACACTCTGGAAAGACCCATCGACAAGCTGTGTCTCACATGTGAAATGGACTGTTAAATGTGTGGTAATGTGTTATGAAATTTGATATGCAAATGTAAACACCTGAGACAAATATTACACACTTAAAAGATTTAAAACGTTTAAAAGGGTAAAAATGTTTGATTTCATAGCTTTATCAAAAAAAAAAAAAACACAAAATTGTAATTGTCAGTCTCCATGCCTGTCAATTAGGGGCTGGAATGTAAGTGCCATATCGCACTTTTTATGAATTTGTTGTTGTGTTTATTTTATTTTATTTTACTTGCTGTTATTTCATTTATTCTACCTTGTTCTATTCATTAGTAAAGCATTAAGCATTAAGTTTGTTACATAAGCCATAAGCTTTAAATTTCTTAGTTATGCATCATAAGTTGATAATCGTAGGTTGGTCTGTGATGTCATTCTACTATTACATGCATTTGTGTGACTGTGATATGCTAGAAAGCTCAGTATAGATTTGGAAGGCTACGGAAACACAAGCTTTAGACCGTCAGCTAGTGAGAGCTCCCGGTAAGCTAGAAATGTAAAATACAGCAACGAGGTTGTTGTAACCGTAAGCTAACGTAAGCTGGGAATGTAAGAAACAACAAGAGTGTTGTTAGATACCCAAGCCAAGATTGTAATCTACAAGATACAGCAAACAGGTTGTTGTAAAACTCAGAGATTTGCAAGATGCAGCAACTGGTGTCTGTAATAACAGTGGATTTACTCAAGACGACTGTATGAAGTGTTGATTCTTTGATGCTGACAAATAAACGACAAAAAACAAAGAGATCGGACTTCTGTCATGTGAGTGAAACTTTAAGACATTAGCTACGCGTCAAAACTAGTGAAATAAGCCAACCGCATCTACACCGAGGGCTCAGGGGAAGTGTGTGTGTGTGTGTGTGTGTGTGTGTGTGTGTGCGTGCGGGCTGCAGCCTGTGTGCGGAGGGACAGAGAAATCTAATACCGTATTGTGTAGTGTCCCTTTTTCGGCGGATTTTTCCGCTACCTCAGATCATTTTATCAACTTGTAATATATTCATTTTGTGAGTATATTAACATGTGCTTTCTCAACATTTAAAAATGTTGATTTGAGGGGGAAAGACATTTATTTGAGGGGGCGCTGCCCGCTCTTGCCGCCCCCACCACCCCCCGTAGACCCGGCCTCGGTCATAGCTGATGCTGCAGCTTCCCGTCCACATACCAGAAAATTTCGGATGATAAAGATATGTCGTATAGACGTCGTATAGACGTCGTATAGACGTAAAGACGATGTATCATTTAACATCTCAAACAGGCGATCTACAGACGATCAAAATCCAACTATAAAAAAACGAACGCAATGTTCACCAGATGATAAAATCTTTAGCAGATGTCTCCGTGACGTACCTGTGCTATCTGGGATGCTACTTACTCAGACATAGGTTGACACTGTACATGTGAGGCAGCAGTGCTCACCACAATGCATATGCCTCAAGAATGTGCAAATATATTCTAAAAGTAACTAACTAATAGGAAAGTTTGAAGTGATGGTGTACTGCACCTACTTTGAATTTTACTTTGAGAGTCAATAGGGCTAAAAGAAAATAATGTTATATTCGTCAACTGTATTATTTTCTTTGGACACTGCCATTTGAATGCATTATTTACTTTAAGGTCAGGCATTTACCACTCAGCTCCCCCAGTGCATGTTATTTTTACCTTGAAGGCTGAATAGTAAATTCTATACACAATGGTCATTTTAAAAAAGACAGTTTCACACAGACATGGCTTCATTGTGAAGTGCTGTTATGAGTTCTTTTCTGTATTCATAAAAAGGCCTTGAATTACTGTGCTCTGACAGATAGAGAAGTTCTAATATACTGCATAAAACATAACTCTCATTTAAATTTTGTGTTTTAAAACATGGTTCATTGAGATGTTTCTATAGCTACAGTTTTTGAATAATAAAATACTAATAATGAATACAAGAAGTAGTATACTGTATATGCAATATATAGTAACTTATAGATAATGTCTCCCATCTCTTTATCTAAGAACCAGACGATAGTAAAGTATAGTGCTTTGGTTCAAATCAAACATTTTTGTTTTCTTTGAAGGAAAATCCCACCATTACTCCACCAATACAGCATAATTTCATTAAAATGGTTAAGGCAAATATCAGTTTTTATGAATATACAATCCACTGTAGCATATTGACAAAAAATTAATCCAGAATGGAGAAAAAGTGAGACTAGCTATGCACATGCTGAATCCATGGGGAAAAAATCACAGACATTAATGTCTGATCGAAACATATAAACTCATAATTCATAATGAATTAATGTTTTTGGAGAATTTTATCATTATAATAACAAAAAAGTACTGGCAATATTCAAAATATTTGTAATATTGATATTTTATTTATATATTATTTACTGTATTTAGTCTATAGTAATCTAGGAGGTATTGTATATCATTAAAACATTTGGGGCAATTAGAAATACATTTTAAAAGACTACATAACCATACATAGTGTGTATGATAACCCGTATGACTACAAACAATATTAATGATGAGTTCATCAGCAGTAGGAGGAGTTAATGGAAAACACTTGAATATTTGTATTTTTGAAGCAATGAAGTTCATACGATTGTCCTGTAATCCATATACAGTAACAAACACAAAGACGGAAGTAGATAATAAAAGGAAGAAAGACATTGATTTTGCCCTCTGAATCTTTAATATACCTACAGTATATTTTTGAAAAGCAAAAGATGTCAAAAGGTTGGGCAGAATATCATGAACAATAAGATTTTATGTATGTCATTTTAAATCTGAATAAGTAATGGCAGATAGGGTTGGCAGAATGGGTGAAGGGGGAAGTGGGATTCCTGGAAATTATATATGCTGCACATACTAGATTTAATTTTACATGACAACCTACTTTATCTAGTGACGTATACCTATAAGATGTGTAGAATGTGGTATAGTGTACATATATAACAACGAGGAAAGTCACAAGGCAGAAACCTCACAAGGATGGAATGACCTAAATAAAAGTGGGAATAATTCAAATTATATTGCACTCTGTCAGCCACTGAGTTAAAACCATTGCCATTTCAGGAAACACACACACACACACACACACTGAAAACAGTGACAACTACAGGGGTTGGACAATGAAACAAACACTGGTCAATTTCACAGCCTGGTGACCAATCTTTATTGATTACACATTCCACCAGTAAGAGCAGAGTGTGAAGGTTCAATTAGCAAAGTAATAGCACAGTTTTGCTTAAAATATTGCAATGCACACAACATTATGAGTTCAAAAGAGAACAAATTGTTGGTGCGTGTCTTGCTGGCGCATCTGTGACCAAGACAGCAAGTCTCTGTGATGTATCAAGAGCCACGGTATGCAGGGTAATGTCAGCATACGACCAAGAAGGACGAACCATATCCAACAGGAGTAACTGTGGACGCAAGAGGAAGTAGTCTGAAAGGTATGTCCGGGGATAAAAAAAATAAAACCACTCAGTGCAGAATTAAATTTGCACCTCAACTCTCCTGTTTCCACCAAAACTGTTTGTCAGGAGCTCCACAGGGTCTATGTACATGCTATAGCCAAACCTTTTGTCACTTGTTTTCTGATGCACACCCATTTCACTTTTTCTGATGCACACCCAGAGTCAATTTCCTGAAAGTCTAGTTATAAAGTTATTGTGAGGGTTGCCCACTAGAGGGCAGTGTTTAGTTTGTAGTTTTGTTCATAGAAACATAGACCTTGTTTCCCAGAAGGTACCTCAGTCAGGTGACGCGGATGCTCACCTGAACTGAGGATGCTCATTAGATCTCTTATAAATAGCTGTTAGTTCTGGGAAACTGGGTCGAGCATTAATTTCTGTTCTGTTAAATGGGTTTTGTTTGATCTGGTTTTGTTTTATTGTTTGATAGTTGGCCTTTTTTGTTTATAGTGCTTTAAGTTTGTTTCTATTAAGATGTCTTTGTCTCTGTGTATCCTAGCAGGATTAGCCTCTAGGAGAATTAGCCTTTTGTATGTACCCTCATGTGTAAGTAACCCCCATTGCATGTTTAGTTATTAGTCTGTGTAAGTACTAATGAGGGCACTACTAACCTGATTAGATCTTAGTCTGTTTAGTCTTCGAGTCTGTCTAGTCTCATCGTCTAATTAGCTCTTAGTCTGTGTAGGTACTAACCCGTTTAACAACTAACCTTTAGAGTTCTTAGTCTGTTTCATACCTAGTCTGCTGTGTACATTGTCTGTTCATCCCTTGGGTCTCAGGCTACTAGCCTGTTTAGCAATTGGTCTGTTTGGCTGCTAGCTAGCTTAGCAGCCAATGGGCGTAACAGCTAGTAGACCTAGCCAAGCCTGTGTTGTGTTTGTTTATCCCTTACATGCATAGTCCCTAGTGTTTAGTCTGTTTAGTGTGTCTTGTCCAGTCTGTATTGTAACAGTGTTTGTAATCCCTAGTCTGTATGTTTGATTTTGAGTTCTGTTTATAGTATGCTCCACGTTTTTAGCCAACTTCCGTTGTTTGTTTGGTTTTGTTAAAGACTTTCATTGTTTCACCGCATCCCCTCTGCGCCTATGCCTCCTCACTTTCGTGCCCACAGTCCAACATTTAACAGAACGTGACAGTTATACAATGTTTCACTTGTATTTAATAAGGTTTTGGGGCTGTGGTACAGCACAAGAGGATGCTACAGGGATGTAAAAAAATTTATTTATTAAGGAAAATCATGATGATGATGATAACAGCCTACTGCATTTAATTCTTGTGTGTGTGTGTGTGTGTATATATATATATATATATATATATATATATATATATATATATATATATATATATATATATATTTATTTATTTATTTAGAATTTGAGCTTCAGGAAAGTTCTCAGGCGCTCTATGCGTAACACCAGCCCAACGCATTTCTGAAAACTACTGCTGGCTGTTATGTCTGTAATGGCTAAATCATTGGATGTATTTTATTTTGGATATTTCTAACTGGTATTCTTTGGTATAATACGCTTATAGTATAATATGTCGCGGCTGTGTGATGCATCCTGTACTCTGCGTTCCAGACACTTTGGTGGAGCCTGTTTGTTTTAAAGGTTTTCTGGTCTTTGAACTGCACAACCCAGATAGCACAGGTACGTCGCGGAGATGTCTGCTAAAGATCGTATCATCTGGTGAACATCGCGTTCGTTTTTTATAGTCATATTTTGATCGCCTGTTTGAGCTGTTAAATGATGCATCGTCTTTACGTCTATATGACGTCTATACTACGTATCTTTAACATCCAAAGTTTTCTGGTATGTGGACGGCTCTACGGGGGGTGGGGAGCGGCAAGAGCGGGCAGCGCCCCCTCAAATAAATGCCTTTCCCCCTCAAATCAAAATTTTTAAATGTTGAGAAAGCACATGTAATATATTCATTATGTGAGTATAGTAACAAGTTGATAAAACGATCTGCGGTAGTGGAAAACTCCGCAGAAAAAGGGACACTACACAATACGGTATTAGATTTCAAGTCTCTGACCCTCCACACAGGCTGCGCGCGCGCACACACACACACACACACTCTCTCCCTGAGCCCTCTGTAAACATCCAATAACCGCCGGTAATGCAAATGAGTCAAGACGTGGCAAGAGTGGATTGGAGAGAAGAGAGCTGTTCATTTACTATAAAATAAATAAAACATAATATGGACCTCTGATGAATAAAATCTTTGATAAACATTTTCCCTCGCCCGGACGTGGGTCACCGGGGCCTCCCTCTGGAGCCAGGCCAGGAGGTGGGGTCCGATGGCGAGCGCCTGGTGGTCGGGCCTGCAGAAATGGGGCCTGGCCGGGCACAGCCCGAAGAGGCAACGTGGGTCCTCCTTCCCATGAGCTCACCACCTGAGGGAGGGACCAAAGAGATCAGGTGCAGTGTGAGCTGGGCGGTGGCCGAGGACAGGGGCCTTGGTGGTCTGATCCTCGGCTGCAGAAGCTGGCTCTAGGGACATGGAATGTCACCTCTCTGGTGGGGGAGGAGCCTGAGCTAGTGTGTGAGGTTGAGAAGTTCCGGCTAGATATAGTTGGACTCACCTCGATGCACAGCTTGGACTCTGGAACCAGTCTCCTTGAGAGGGGCTGGACTCTCTTCTACTCTGGAGTTGCCACCGGTGACAGGCACCGAGCAGGTGTGGCATACCGACAAGCATACTTATTGCCCCCCGGCTCAGGGCCAGTACATTGGGGTTCACCGCAGTGGACGAGAGGGTGGCCTCCCTCCGCCTTCGGGTGGGGGGACGGATCCTTACTGTTTGCGCTTATGCGCCGAACAGCAGTTTGGAGTACCCGCCCTTTTTGGGGTCTATGGAGGGGGCGCTAGAGAACGTCCCTCCTGGGGACTCCATCATTCTGTTGGGGGACTTCAATGCTCACGTGGGCAATGACAGTGAGACCTGGAAGGGCATGATTAGGATGAACGGCCCCCCGATCTGAACCAGAGCGGTGTTTTGTTATTGAACTTCTGTGTTCATCACGGATTGTCCATAACGAACACCATGTTCAGGCATAAGGGTGTCCATATGTGCACCTGGCACCAGGACACCCTAGGCCGCAGTTTGATGACCGACTTTGTGGTCGTGTCGTCGGACTTGCGGCCACATGTCTTGGACACTCGGGTGAAGAGAGGGGCGGAGCTGTCAACTGATCACCACCTGGTGGTGAGTTGGCTTCATTGGCGGGGTAGGATGCCGGTCAGTCCTGGTAGACCCAAACGTATTGTGAGGGTCTGCTGGGAACGTCTGGCAGAGTCCTCTGTCAGGACGAGCTTCAACTCCCACCTCAAGCAAGGCTTCAACCACGTCCTGGGGGAGGTGGGGGACATTGAGTCCGAATGGACTATGTTCCGCGTCTCCATTAGTGGGGATGGTGCACTGCTGACCTCGACTCGGGACGTTGTGGGTCGGTGGGGGGAGTACTTCGAAGACCTCCTTAATTCCACCAACATGCCTTCCGATGAGGAAGCAGAGTCTGGGGACATAGAGGTGGACTCTTCCATCTCTGGGGCCGAGGTCGCCGAGGTGGTTAAAAAGCTCCGTGGTGACGGGGCCCCGGGGGTGGATGAGATCCGCCCGGAGTTCCTCAAGAATGTTGTAGGGCTGTCATGGTTGCCAGGTCTCTGCAACATTGCATGGACATCGGGGACAGTGCCTCTGGACTGGCAAACCGGGGTGGTGGTCCCCCTCTTCAAGAAGGGGGACCGGAGAGAGTGTGTTCCAACTACAGAGGGATCACACTTCTCAGCCTCCCTGGTAAAGTCTATTGAGGGGTCCTGGAAAGGAGGGTCTGTCGGATAGTCAAACCTCAGATTCAGGAGGAGCAGTGTGGTTTTCGTCCGGGTCGCGGAACAGTGGACCAGCTCTACACCCTTAGCAGGGTCCTGTAGGGGGCATGGGAGTTTGCCCAATCTGTCTACATGTGTTTTGTGGACTTGGAGAAGGCATTCAACTGTGTCCCTCGGGGAGTCCTGTGGGGGGTACTCCGGGAGTATGGGATATCGGATTCCCTGTTAAGGACTGTCCGGTCCCTGTACAACCGGTGTCGGAGCTTGGTCCGCATTGCCGGTAGAAAGTCGGACCTTTTTCCGGTGAGAGTAGGACTCCGACAGGGCTGCCCTTTGTCACCGATCCTGTTCATAATTTTTATGGACAGGATTTCTAGGCGCAGCCAGGGCGTTGAGGGGGTACAGTTTGGTGGGCTCAGGATTGAGTCACTGCTTTTTGCAGATGACGTTGTTCTGTTGGCCTCATCATCCTGCGACCTACAGCTCTCACTGGATTGGTTCGCAGCCGAGTGTGAAGCGGCTGGGATGAGAATCAGCACCTCCAAATCTGAGGCCATGGTCCTCAGCCGTAAAAGGGTGGAGTGCCCTCTCAGGGTTGGGAGTGAGATCCTGCCCCAAGTGGAGGAGTTTACGTATCTCGGGTCTTGTTCACGAGTGAGGGTAAAATGCAACGGGAGATCGACAGGCGGATCGGGGAAGCGTCTGCAGTAATGTGGGCTCTGTATCGGTTCGTCGTGGTGAAGAAGGAGCTGAGCCAAAAGGCAAAGCTCTCAATTTACCGGTCGATCTACGTTCCTGCCCTCAGCTATGGTCATGAGCTGTGGTTAGTGACCGAAAGAACAAGATCGCGAATACAAGCGGCCGAAATGAGTTTCCTCCACAGGGTCTCTGGGCTCTCCCTTAGAGATAGGATGAGAAGCTCAGTCATCCGGGAGGGGCTCAGAGTAGAGCCGCTGCTCCTCCGCATCGAGAGAAGCCAGATGAGATGGCTTGGGCATCTATTTAGGATGCCCTCTGGACGCCTCCCTTGTGAGGTGTTCCGGACAAGCCCCACCGGAAAGAGAACCCGGGGAAGACCCAGGACACGCTGGAGGGACTATGGCTCTCGGCTGGCCTAGGAACACCTAGGGATCCCCCCGGAAGAGCTGGAAGAAGTGGCCAGGGAGAGGGAAGTCTGGGCATCCCTGCTGAAGCTGCTGCCCCCGCAACCTGACCTCGATAAGCGGAAGAAAATGGATGGATGGAACATATGATCTTTTCTATAGCCCATCTGTTTTAACTTAGTTTTTTTTATTATTCATAAGACAACTTTTCACACTCTAAAAAAACATGATGCAAATGACATGATCCAAAATGTGTTGTAAAATGTCATGTTTATGTTCAAATACTGAACATGGGTATTCTGAAGTTGCACATGTGTATTTAAATCTAGAACACAAGTTCAAACACAGATGTCAGATATTGTGCACTTCATGTTATAATTACATAAAAACACAAAAGTTAAACAAAAACTAAAAAATCCGGATTAGAAATAAGGTACTTCACTGTAAAATTATTTCTATTCAGTTTAAATAATACATCGGATGCGAAAGCTTTGTTTTTGACAGTTTTAGATTGAATTTGTATATATATATTGTGCTAAAACAATATACCATTCTACCATTATTATAAAATTATACACATACACTTTTTCAAAATGTGTTACTAATCGCCTAAATGCCACATCTGACTACTACAACATACACCGGATTTGCAAACCTAAAACTAGTTTAGAACACCGATGTGCTATCAGTGGCGACACATAGGCGGCGCTGCACAGAGTGACGTCGCAGTCTAGCGAGTGGTAATGAGCATGCGCAGTGATCAGCCTTTCCTGGATCCCGTTTTTTTTAAGTGGAATTGCGAAACATTTATAGCTAATAAAAAGAAATTAGAAAGTTAGAAATTTGTTTATTTTTGCGGTCTGCTGAAGTTACAAAGTATCCATGGCAATTGTTTTTCATACAGAGAACATTTGTGTGTGATGTTACAAGGTGAGCACTGAGGTAAATAATAGGCAGTAATATTCTAGAATGTCCTGTGGCAGTTAGATTCTAACGGACGCAGTTAACTTGATTGTGAATCTATGTATGCAGCTAACGTAGGTTTCGAAGCATAACGGGCAATTGCAAACGTTAATTTGTCAAAAATCATAACAGGCTATAGTATTTGATGTACAGATATAATTTGTCATAAATGCAACACCATCACCATGTATAATATATATAGGGCAGTGGTGGCTCAATCGGTTAAGGCTGTGGGTTTCTGTGTTACTGATCGGAAGGTCGGGGGTTCGAACCCCAGCATCGGCAAGTTGCCACTGTTGAGCCCTTGAGCAAGGCCCTTAACCCTATCTGCTCCAGGGGCGCTGTAAGCTGGCTGACCCTGCGCTCTGACCCCAGTTTCCTAATTGGGATATGCGAAGAAGAAATTTCGCTGTGCTGTAAAAAGTACATGTGACAATAATTGAATATTCTTCTTCTTCTTCTTCTATATATGCACTGAGGAGTTCTTACCGTGAACACTAACATTCACTTGCAGAATATATATGTTCCATTGAATTTGAAAGAATGGAAGAAGGAACTTTTCAGTCTAACTTATGTGGTTACTCTACCCATTTATTTGAATAATTTCAGAAACACTATGTTAGAAGTCACAAAAATGACCCCCACGTTTCCATTGCCTGTTGCATTGATGCCTGTGCATACACAACAACAAAAAAACGGTCTAATTACAAGGTTCGTGTATATTGATAGTATTATATTGGAGGAACCATTACCATTGTATTATAGATTGATATCAGGTGTGATATAACTTTCATAAGCTTTGCTCACCATCTAATATTACTACACAAAATATCTCAGACTATAGACCATGCCAATCTGTAAAGTTTGGAATACCACACATACTATAAAGAAAGCCATTGCAGCGTCATCATTAAATGAATTGAAGGAGAAAGGTGAGTCCAATTTTATTTATTATTTATGCATTTCAATTAATTTTTTATTTACAATTTTGATATACAGTGGGAGCCACGTCAAACAGCCGCTTGGAGCATGATGGATCCATGGCAGGACCATGAAGGGTTAATGCACGGTCCGTGCACGGAATGTGATCCCCCGCGATGACGCAGTTAACGATGCCCCGCCCCATAAACGCCCCCATGCTCTTTCTAAAAAGCTGGTTGCAATGCTGTATAATTCCGCCTGATGGACCATTGACTGGCACAGTTAACTGCAGTGTCCAGGAAGCCCAATACCATATCTTTAATATACAGACAGTTCTTGTATTGTCAACATAGTTTCATAAATAGATGACGTGGTAAAAAACAACAAACCGATTAATAAAACAGATTTGTTAAATCACTCAATACACAACCCATGATGATTATGCTATTTATTATTTAATAATGACTTAATAAAACTAGTTAGTGAAATATTTTTTAAGACATCCTGAAATAATCCTTAAAGACACGGTAGCGGCTGTAATTTGTCTATACCGATCATTCTAGGTACGGAATACACACGCGGGCTATGTACAGTATTTTATATTACTGTGTATTTTACTTCGTTCCATTTAATATACTGATAGATAATATTTTGCTGCAAAGTAAAGCTAAAAATGTAACGTCTGCTTGGGTTTGTTTTCGTTATATTTTTTATGATGTTTTCGCTGATGTTTTTTTTTTTTCACTGATAGTCAACAAGTGGCATAAGAAAGGCAATTAATGGCGCATGCAACCTGGAACAAATATCTGCCCATATGGATCAGTATTTCTTTAGTCATTTAACCATGCATAATGTTCCCCCGTCAAAAAAATCTGATGGGGCATTAATCACTTATCACAACTGTGAATGGATGCGGCAGCAGAGACAGGTTAAATCACCATAAACACTTGGAAACAATAGTAAAAAAGTTCCAGAGGGTTAGCGCCTGTTATACTAATGTATTTTGTGTTTGTGTGTGTGTGCACACGATTCGTTATATTTTTGATGTTTTCGCTGATAGTCAAATTGGCATAACAAATTGATTAATGGCGCATAATATCTGGAACAAATCTCTGTCCATACGGATCAGTATTTCTTTAGTCATTTAACCAGCATAACGTCCCACATCAAAGATCTGATGGGGCATAAATCACTTATCACAACGGTGAATAGATGCGGCAGCAGAGACAGATTTAATCCCCATAAACATTCACACTTGAAAACAAAACTAACAGAACTAAACAGTTCTAGAGTGTTAGTGCCTGTTATCACAGGACAGGAATCTACTGTATTTTTACTGCTTATATTTTTTACTCTAGTTTCATTTGGTTTTACGTGATTTCATGTGTTACGTGTGTGTATATGTTAATAATACACATATATATGTTAATAATACACATATATATATATACAAACTCAATTAAAGCATTAATGGGCTATTTAACAGATCATAATATATATACACACACACAGAATAAAAGATTAGGTCCTGCCCTTAATTAATTCATATTATAATTACTTTTACATAGTATAGTTACTGGACTGACATGACCAAAAGCTATTTCATTTAGCCTTTCTAAAATCAACCCATCTATCATTTACAGTGGTGTGAAAAACTATTTGCCCCCTTCCTGATTTCTTATTCTTTTGCATGTTTGTCACACTTAAATGTTTCTGAATGGAGCGATATCGCGGACATTATTCAAATGCAATTGCAATTTGCATTTGCAATTGCGTTTCACATATGTGGACGCACAAAGTGTGCCATAATTCAAATGCAATTGCAAACTTTGCATTACCGTTTGCTGATTCGCCTTTGTGAACGTACACAGACTGCCAAATTTCAAATGAAAAAACAAAGACCATTTGCATTTGTATTTCCCAGGTCTTACACGTCATGAACCTGTCATATTTAAATATCAAAATAAATTACCACATTTGCTTTTTCACTTTCTCTGCGCCGCGCGTCAAGCCGGCCAAAATTCAAACACAATCGCTAATCCATTTGCAATTGCATTTCCAACACGTTACACAGAAACCTGTCAATCAGCGTCAGGGGCGGGTCTATACTGTGGGGCGGGATTGTATGGGGAGTGACGTCACTCGCAGTCGCCGACCAAGAGGGGGATATTTGAGCACTGGAGGTGAACCGAGATTATCTCATTTGTTTATCAAGAAATAAACACACAAAAATGACAAATCGCATATTTTCTTGCTCCGGAGTGGACAGAGAAGTTTTTACAAATAAAAATATTTTTAGATCTTCTCCTGTTACAGCCTGCTGGAGCTAAATCTTTCAGAAACGCTGCGTACCGGTGTTATGCGCTAAAAAGCCTCCCTGCCACGGATTGCCCCCCCTCCCAACATAACCTCTATCACATATTATATTACAACATAAATTAATAGGTTTATGATTTACAAATTGCACCAAACGAATTTGATTATAAAATAATCTATATATAAAAAAACACATGTAGTATAGGGGGAAAATATATTAATTATATATTATTTTCATATACAACCCCTGGCAAAAATTCTGGAATCACCATCTCAGAAGATGTTCATTCAAATGTTTAATTGTGTAGAAAAAAAAAAACAAGCACATACATGCCACAAAACTATTTTCACTCAACAATCCAAACTTCTGGCTGTATAAAACACTTTAAAAAAAAAAGAAAGAAAGATAACTATAGTCAACGACAACTGTTTTAACAACTCAAACAGAGGAACAAAAAAATATGGAATCACCAAATAAAAACACTACTTGTACTTTGTTGCACCACCTCTGGCTTTTATAACAGCTTGAATTCTCTGAGGCCTGGATTTAACTAATGTCAAACAGTATACTTCATCAGTCTGTCTCCAGCTTAGTCTTATTGCAGTTGCCAGATCAGCTTTGCAGGTTGTCGTGGACCATTTTCTTTCATTTCCACCACAGATTTTCAATTGGATTAAGGTCCGGACTATTTGCAGGCCATGCCATTGACATTATATGTCTTTCCTGTAGGAATGTTTTCACAGATTTTGCCCTATGGCACGATGCATTATCATCCTGAAAAATTATGCTACCATCACCAAACATCCTTTCAATTGATGGAATAAGAAAAGTGTCCAAAATCTCAACATAAACTTGTGGATTTATAGAAGATGTAATGATTGTCATGTCTCCCATACCTTTACCTGACATACAACCCCATATCAATAATGATTGTGGAAATTTGCATGTTTTCTTCAGGCAGTTGTCTTTATAAATTTCATTGGAACGGCACCAAACAAAAGTTCCAGCATCATCACCCTGCGCAATGCAGATTCGTGATTCATCACTGAATCTAACTCTCATCCAGTCATCCGCAGTCCAAGATTGTCTTTCTTTAGCCCACTGAACCCTTGTTTTTTTTCTGTGTAGATGTTAATGATGGTTTTCTTTTGGCTTTTCTGTATGTAAATCCCATTTCTTTTAGGCGATTTCTTACTGTCCGGTCACAGACATTGACTCCACTTTCTGCCCATTTGTTCCTCATTTGTTTTGTTGTGCATTTTCTGTTTTCACGGCATATTGCTTTAAGTTTTCTGTCTTGGCGCTTTGATGTCTTTCTTGGTCTACCAGTACGCTTCCCTTTAACATCCTTTCCATTTGATTTGTACTTGGTCCAGATTTTAAACACAGCTGACTGGGAACAACCAACATCTTTTGCAACATTCCATGAAGATTTACCTTCTTCAAGAAGTTTGATAATTCTCTCTTTGTTTCAACTGACATCTCTCGTGTTGGAGCTATGAGTTATGTCAATCATCTTGGTTCAACACATCCCTAATGTGTGCAAGCACTCTTTTTTAACTGTAGACTAATTAGCAGTTGTAGAAATGCAAAGTGCATGGTGATTCCATATTTTCTTCCTCAGATTTGTGTGATTCCATATTTTTTTCCTCTGTTTGAGCTGTTAAAACAGTTGTCGTTGACTATAGTTATCTTTCTTTGTTTTTGTTTTTTAAGTGTTTTATACAGCCAGAAGTTTGGATTGTTGAGTGAAAATAGTTTTGTGGCATGTATGTGCTTGTTTTTTTTTCTACACAATTAAACATTTGAATGAACATCTGAGAGGGGTGATTCCAGAATTTTTGCCAGGGGTTGTACATGTATATTTTTATATTTCTTATTTATAATAAAAATCACTTCGTGATAATACTCATGTATTATATTTGATAATAATAATATGAATATTTGATTGTGATGTCCTCATATATTTGACAGAGATTTTGTGGGGGTGCAATCAGTGGCAGGGAGGCATTTTAGCGCATAACACCGGTACGCAGCGTTTCTGAAAGATTTAGCTCCAGCAGGCTGTAACAGGAGAAGATCTAAAAATATTTTTATCTGTAAAAACTTCTCTGTCCACTCCGGAGCAAGAAAATATGCGATTTGTCATTTTTGTGTGTTTATTTCTTGATAAACAAATGAGATAACCTCGGTTCACCTCCAGTGCTCAAATATCCCCCTCTTGGTCGGCGAGTGCGAGTGACATCACTCCCCATACAATCCCGCCCCACAGTATAGACCCGCCCCTGACGCTGATTGACAGGTTTCTGTGTAACGTATTGGAAATGCAATTGCAAATGGATTAGCGATTGTGTTTAAATTTTGGCCGGCTTGACGCGCGGCGCAGGGAAAGTGAAAAAGCAAACGTGGTGATTGATTTTGATATTTAAATATGACAGGTTCATGACGTGTAAGACCTGGGAAATACAAATGCAAATGGACTTAGTTTTTTCATTTTAAATTTGGCAGTCAGTGTGCGCTCGCAAAGGCGAATCAGCAAACGGTAATGCAAAGTTTGCAATTGCATTTGAATTATGGCACACTTTGTGCGTCCACATATGGGAAACGTAATTGCAAATGCAATTTGCAATTGCATTTGAATATTGTCCGCGATATCGTTCCATATTTCTGCTCATCAAAAACCGTTAACTACTAGTTAAAGATAACATAATTGAACACAAAATGCAGTTTTTAAATGAAGGTTTACGTTATTAAGGGAGAAAAAAAACTCAAAATCTACATGGCCCTGTGTGAAAAAGTGATTGCCCCCCTTGTTAAAAAATAACTTAACTGTGGTTTATCACACCTGAGTTAAATTTCTGTAGTCACCCCCAGGCCTGATTACTGCCACACCTGTTTCAATCAAGAAATCACTTAAATAGGAGCTACCTAACACAGAGAAGTAGACCAAAAGCACGTCAAAAGCTAGACATCATGCCAAGATCCAAAGGAATTCAGGAACAAATGAGAACAAAAGTAATTGAGATCTTTCAGTCTGGTAAAGGTTATAAAGCCATTTCTAAAGCTTTGGGACTCCAGCGAACCACAGTGAGAGCCATTATCCACAAATGGCAAAAACATGGAACAGTGGTGAACCTTCCCAGGAGTGGCCGGCCAACCAAAATTACCCCAAGAGCGCAGAGACAACTCATCCGAGAGGCCACAAAAGACCCCAGGACAACATCTACAGAACTGCAGGCCTCACTTGCCTCAATTAAGGTCAGTGTTCACGACTCCACCATAAGAAAGAGACTGGGCAAAAATGGTCTGCATGGCAGATTTCCAAGGCACAAACCACTTTTAAGCAAAAAGAACATTAAGGCTCGTCTCAATGATTGCCAAGACTTTTGGGAAAATACCTTGTGGACCGACGAGACAAAAGTTGAACTTTTTGGAAGGTGCGTGTCCCGTTACATCTGGCGTAAAAGTAGCACAGCATTTCAGAAAAAGAACATCATACCAACAGTAAAATATGGTGGTGGTAGTGTGATGGTCTGGGGTTGTTTTGCTGCTTCAGGACCTGGAAGGCTTGCTGTGATATAGATAGAACCATGAAATCTACTGTCTACCAAAAAATCCTGAAGGAGAATGTCCGGCCATCTGTTCGTCAACTCAAGCTGAAGCGATCTTGGGTGCTGCAGCCGGACAATGACCCAAAACACACCAGCAAATCCACCTCTGAATGGCTGAAGAAAAACAAAATGAAGACTTTGGAGTGGCCTAGTCAAAGTCCTGACCTGAATCCTATTGAGATGTTGTGGCATGACCTTAAAAAGGCGGTTCATGCTAGAAAACCCTCAAATAAAGCTGAATTACAACAATTCTGCAAAGATGAGTGGGCCAAAATTCCTCCAGAGCGCTGTAAAAGACTCGTTGCAAGTTATCGCAAACACTTGATTGCAGTTATTGCTGCTAAGGGTGGCCTAACCAGTTATTAGGTTCAGGGGGCAATTACTTTTTCACACAGGGCCATGTAGGTTTGGATTTTTTTTCTCCCTAAATAATAAAACCCCTCATTTAAAAACTGCATTTTGTGTTCACTTGTGTTTTCTTCGACTAATAGTTAAATGTGTTTGATGATCAGAAACATTTTGTGTGACAAACAAGCAAAAGAATAAGAAATCAGGACGGGGGCAAATAGTTTTTCACACCACTGTATAATCAGAAACATAAAACATATTATGATCTGTTCAATAGCCCATCTGTTTCAATTTAGTTTGTATTTTTTATTATTCATAAGACAACCTTTCAGTTTTGTAAATATTTTAGTTATAGTGGGTTAAGTCATACTTTAGGTTAAACGTTTTTGAGAATTTGACCATCCACCTTAGGTAAATGTTATGTCATTGATTGATAAAATCTGGATTAAGGATATTTTATTTTATTTCTTTAATTTTTATATTTTAGTTTCCCCCCTGAGGGATTGCCACCTTATTGTGGTCAGGGGGTTTGCGTGCCTCAACACAATTCAGCAAGGACAATACTGTTACTATAAGCCAGTGGTTCTCAAACTTTTTCTGTCATTCCCCACTTAAGGGGGTGAGCGAATTTTCAAGCCCCACTTGTCAACAAAATAATAACGAAATCGGCCAAGTTTACTGTTTAAGATCAAACAACACCAAGTTCAAAATAGATAAAATACACGTGCAATTGTTATAAAACGCTTACGTTGTCACATATCTTTGCATAATTGACCCCATGTTTATTAGCTGCTCAGCAATTGTTTGTAGTTTGTTTTGCACTGGCCAATTCTGTGTGCAACTTTGAATGAAGCCATTTGTGCTTTGCTGTCCACTGATTCAGATTTTACCATGCGATTATCCTGCTGTCTGTATTCTGCCAGCTTTCTTTGAAAGAAGTCTAGTGGCTTATTAACGTGACTGGAGTGTGTGGTCTCCAAGTGTCTTCCTAATTTGTTGGGTCTCATGCGGTCTGCTGCCAGTGGTTTAAGACACAAAACACACATGTGTCTCTCTTCTGCCCCCACCATCCCCACCATGAATCCAAGCTCAAGATAGGCTTCATTAGGTGTGGGCGATATAACCAAAATCTTCTATCACGGTAGAAGCAATTTTCTACCTCAATAACAATATACATCACAATATAGCAATTTGTATCTGAAAATGCATAAATAAAAATTCAAACACAAAGAAACTGTTTTACATAATGTAATTTTATTTAAACTATGAATTGCTGAGGTTTGCTGCATTTATTTATTTTTTACTTTGGCCATATTCGTTTGGATGCTTGGATTTCAGATGATAGAAAAGGTTTGACGTGTTTCCACCACTTGTTAAAATAGTGCACTTGCAAATCACATTCGTCTCATTCATTTCACTTTTCTTCTTCCCAAACCAATTCCACACCACAGACGATGCACCTTTTTTCTTTACAATCTCCTCGTTGTTGGTTTCGTCACATGTAAGCAAATTCACTGCTGCTGCACCGTCTTCTTCCGTTGTCGAAGTGTATGTGAAGCCAAACACATCAAAAGTGGGACGAAACAGCGGCAACCGATTGAACCAAATATCTGCGCAAATACAGCGCAGCTCGACTATCTGGATAGCGCAGTGATGATCTGGTTTATTTGCGCAGCCCGGTGGATCGCGCAGCGCTGCTCGAGTCACAAACCTGCGTGACTCAGTTTATTTAAATGTTTTTGTTCAATTGTTAAATGTTCAGTTTATATGTCAGGACTGTTTAATATTGTTTCCGCTTTGCCATGCCTGGTTTGTACGCACGCATCCCAGTGGGGTAAAATCTACTTTGATGGTCGGCGCGGTCTATTTCTGTCAGAGTCGCGCAGCGCTGCCCAGTGGGTCGCGCAGGTTTCAATTCAATTTACTTGTATTAATGATCCATTTATTTGTGTGTGCTTGTTTTTAGTGTACACTGTGGGAGAAAATTCTTCCACCTTGTTGAAGTTGCCTGAATTTAAAATATCAAACAGTTAACAAATTACTTACAAAGACAATTTAAAGTATAATCAAAGAAGATTTCAGAAACCACTCAGAGCTGGATGAAGTAAGTCAGGTTTATTATTGCAGCAATAAGAACCCAAGTGAGCCAGGCCCAGCAATGCTCTAGATCAAATCACAAGCAGTGCCAAAGTCAGACTGAATTTTACAGCGAAAACCACGCTTCTTTTATACAATTCTGGAGAGGAGGGGACGTCCCGGGGAACTTCCCAAACTCCTCCCTTTGTACATTTCATCTGATGACCAAAGCAAAATTTTATTCCATTATAATCCAGTTTCTATTAATTAATTTTCCCATTATAATTACACCTTTGTCATTTAACCCCTTCCTGCGCGTATCTGACTCCTCCTTGCGCTCATCTGACTCCTCCTATGCTTATTAATCTTTCCCATTAAACTTAATTTTCATTAATAATTATTTTCCATTATCTTTACACTTTTCGTACCTTTTTATAAAAAAAAATAGGGGTGGCGTTTGTTTTCAAGACTTTTCCTTTGTTTGTTTTTGGTTTATTCCTCATTTCTCAAAAGACCAGCCATGGGTAAGCATCTCCCTTTAGTTATATTTATTCACATTAAATATTTTACCCATTTCAATGTTTTTAAACACTTTATTCTATTTTATAGCCAACTGCGACTTCTCCATTGATGACTTCATCCCTGTGGATGATTCGGACAGCCAGGACAGTTCAGATCATGTTCCTTCTGAGGACTACAACCCGACTGAGCCTGTTTTGGATCCGACCTCTGTGAGTCCTGTCCGATCTGATTCCGAGTTGTCTGGATCTTTGATGCAGTATCTACGAAATAAAGGGCTTACTTATTTTAGAAAGGATGAGTCTAAGCCTGCTCCTTCTAAGAGACAATGCTTGGATTTTGAGAGCCCTCACTGTTCTTTTCAGCCAGTGAGGGCCACATTCAACAGACGGCCTAGATTTAAAGTAAGTGTGAGTACTCAGACTGATTCAAACGTGTCTGTTAGTACACAGACCAATGAAACTAATTCCATTGGTGTTCAAACAGATTTTCCTCAGGCCTCTGTGTCTATGTTAAACCGTGGGGTCTCTGTGTTCATTCCCCTTACTGACCTTCCTCTAGGAGTCGTTCTAGGCCAGAGAAGGCTTGATATGTAATTTACTTTCTCTAGATGCTTACCCATGGCCCCCTATCTTGTATGTTTTTTCCCATTGGGCCTTTATACTGTTTGTAAGTATTTTATGTTATTACCATGTAGATACGTATTTTATTCTGTGTCTACTCTTATTAAACTATGTTATTCATAAGCCTGTTTCTGCGTCTTTTTTCTGTGTCTTTTTTCTGTGTCTCTTGTTATCAGCTCGTACCAGTCTGCGCTGACACATGTACACTGTCCTGCCTGGAAATTCCCCCTGTCATGTAGGTTTCGGTCAACTAAATTATTACTTTGTTTTTCTCGCGATCCGCCTGTCATGTACGGTTTCGATAGCTGAATTATTGCTTTGTTTTTCTCGTACCTCCGAGTTTTTATGGCCGGAACATCCGCTCTTCTCCTCATTAATTTTCAGGTTTATCCAATTATTTTTGATTTCTGGTCTTATGTGTAATGGAAAAATGATATTTTAATTATGTATTAATCCTATTTGATTCTTGTAGTAAGAGTGTAATGTAGGCCTTAGAAGTTTGAACTTGTTTGCCGAAGCTTAGAGACACAAGGCCGAGAACAGAATAGAAACAACCTGATTGTAGTTGTCCATGAATAAATGATAAGGTATAGACATCTGGTCTGGGTCAGATAAAGAGTCATGAGTTTGAATGCAGGAACTTCACGTATGGGGCGTTGATTATGTTAGCAGAGATGTTTGTGTATAAAATAGGTCAGCTAGAGAAAGAGATTACCTTTCTCTATGCTGCAACTGTTTGCTGTATGAGACTGGTCCTTCTGCAGAAGTTTGAAATAAAACCTTTGTTACTTTGCTCTTACCCAGTGTATGGATTACTTGTCTTTATATTGGTTTCAGAATTTCCACCACAACTTGGCGTTGTCGGCAGTTCTCCGTGTTTGAGGAGGGCATTGGAGAATCCCGGGGAGGCGCACGTGCACTGACGCCTTGGAGGCTTTTCACTTCATCTCGAACGCCTAATTGACATCCTAGCGTGAGAGGACCGGGGATTCACCATGTCACCTCAACACCGGAGTTGAAAGAACTAAATTAGTGTGGTAAGGAAATATTTTTTCTTTAAGTTGTAATTGTTAAAGTTAAAGCAATGAGCTCTGCTGCTTGTGCAGATAGATGTTTAGGAAGTGGCTCTGATTTTAATATACCATATGCAGTTACCACGGCATACCCTACACAATTTTGGCCTGTTTGTTTGTTCCTGAATGCTGATCCATCTACAAACACTTCCATTTCTGCATTCTGCAAAGGAATATCTTGTAAATCAGGTCTTGGGCTGCAAATTTCATTAGTTACAGCTACACAGTCTTGTGGTTCACCATCGCCTTCTGTAGGAAGAAGAGTAGCAGGATTAAGCACAGTGCATCTTTTTACTGTAACATTTGGCATCTCTAATAAAATTGTGTTATACCTCAACCATCGTGCTGTTGACATGTGTGCCGTTTTTTGTTCGAGGAGAAGTAGTGAAACTGCATGTGGAACCAATAAAGTTAAATCACTGTACCCTACTATGTCCCTAGAAGCTGTTACAGCTTTTTCAGCAGCTGCAACGGCTCTTAAACACATTGCTAACCCTGCTGCTACAGGATCGAGTTTTGCTGAAAAATAGGCCACAGGCCTAAGTTTACTCCCATGTTCTTGCAATAGCACAGACGTCATACAACCTCGCTTTTCATCCACTGTCTGCACAAAAGGTTTATTTGGATTGGGGATCCCCAAAGTAGGTGTGGTTTGTAGTGCCAATTTCAAATTAGTGAATGCCTTTTCTGCCTCTTGAGTCCAACTAAGTGCACTGTGGGCCTGTAGGCCCTTCCCATGAGCTATCTCACTCAAGGGAGCCTCGAGGATTGCATGGTTAGGAATGAACGTTCTGCAATATGAACACATGCCCAAAAATGACATAAGTTGTTTTTTTGTTTTTGGTTTTGGAATTTCTTGAATTGCTTTTACTCTGTTTGGACCTAAAGTTTTACCTTGTTCTGATATCAGATGCCCCAAGAATTTTACCTGCTGTTGTACAAACTGTAATTTAGATAGACTTGCCTTGTGACCCTTTTTTGCTAGGTGACAAAGCAAGGCTATGGTGTCCTTTTCACATTGCTCTTTAGATGGCGCTGCTATCAAGCAATCATCAACATATTGAAGAAGGCTTGACCCTGGAGACAGGGTCAACGATTCCAGACTTTTTCTTAATGCTTCATTGTAAATTGTGGGTGACTCTGAGTACCCCTGGCATAATCTCGAGAACGTATAGGGTCTCCCCTTAAATGAAAACGCAAACCAGTACTGGCTGTCAGGGTGAACAGGAACGCTAAAAAATGCATTGGCCAAATCTACAACTGAAAACCACCGGCTGCCCGGTGGGATTTGTGCTAGGCAGAGGTGGAAAGTAACGGATTACATTTACTCGCGTTACTGTAATTGAGTAGCTTTTTTGTGTATTTCTACTTTTTAAAGTAGTTTTAAAAATCTGTAATTTTACTTTTACTTAAGTACGTTTTGTTGGAAGTATTGTAATTCGCTACATTTTAAATCATATTCGCTACTGAGTAAAAAAAAATGAATGAAAATGATAAAACAATAAAAAATATTATGCTTTGTATAAATGCTCCGTTGCGCCGCGTGTGTGTATCAAGTCCTGGTCGCGCGCCGCTCCAGACTCCACTCCAGGTTTTCTGACATCGGCATCTTCCTGACCTACCACACGGTCGCTTCTGCCCTGAGTGACGTCATCGACTAGCGCGACTGGAGAGAGACGCGCGAAAGATGAAAGAGGTTGTGATTTTGGCGTTTTGATATTTGGTTGTGTATTCTGGTTTGACTTTTTGCCTCCAATTGACTTTGATTATTGCTTTGTCCCTTTGGTTTGGTTGGTCTTTGTATATATTTATAGATAATTTCACTGTATGTCTGTGCACTCACTAGTAGCAGGGGCATGGCTGCCATTTATTTTTGGAAGAGGGAGTTTATTTGGGAATTTATTTGCTCAGGATGTTATGTGGCAATAAAATGAAGATAGCTGACTACCTTATTGTACGGAATGATGGGGGGGTGATAAAATTATATATACATAATATATATAAGGTTATCAAAGCAGTCCCACAGCTTAATCATAGCTAAAACAATCCAGTGAAATATTAGACTGTGAGACTTTTTTGAGCCAGGAATTTCATATAGTTTAGCTTAGGTTTATATTTTATATAGTTTATATAGGTTTAGGGAGTCCGGGAAGGTACCTGTATTTTTGTTTGTGTTTTTTTTTTTTTTTTTGCAGGTAATCTAGCTACTAAATATAAATACCATTTTGTTTATTATTTTGGCCTGGGTCCATCCTGAATCTGATCCTCCTCCTGTTGTGTGTGTGTGTGTGTGTGTGTATACAAACCTCATTTTTTTCATCAGTTAATGATTGGATCTAGTTCTTTCTGCCATATACCACCATTTCCATACAGTTTAAAATAGAACCCTGAACCATTCTTTTGCTGTATGACCCTAGACTGGGACGTAACACCATATTTAAGTGACCACTTTGATTTTCAAGCACAAGAAAGACAACAGCTTTATTATGCAAAGGTGTTCCTTCAGTTAAAAAACAACTAGTTTGAGATTTATATCTGCTCATCTTTTTTGAACTACGCTAGAATGCCTCATCCCACCCCGCTGTTAAAAAAAATAAAAATAAAAAAGTAACTCGGTAACTTTTACTCTGAGTAAATTTTTTAATGAGCTACTTTTTACTTTTAGTTGAGTAGATTTTTATAATGGTAACTTTACTTGTACTTAAGTAAAATTTTACTGAAGTAACAGTACTTGTACTTGAGTACAAAATTTTATTACTCTTTCCACCTCTGGTGCTAGGATAGTGTATGGATTCGGGACATTTGGAGCTCTTGGTATTATTGCATCATTTACTGCCTGAAGGTCCTGCACAAATCTCCAATCATCAGGTTCACCTGGAATTTTTGCTTTTTTCACTGGAAAGATTGGTGTTCTAACTGGTGAGTCTTCACATGGGATTATCACTCCAGCCTTTAATAAAGAATTAAACACGGGAGTAATGCCTTCTATCGCCTCAGTTTTCAATGGGTACTGTGTTTTACAAGGCCTATAATCTGACTTTGGTGTAATTTTTACTCGTTCAACATCACATATGAGTCCCACATCATGTTTTCCCTTTGCCCACAGACTCTCTAGCACTGTTTTTAGCCTTGGGTCGCTTATCTCTATCTGTGGGAAGCTCCAATTCACTCTGTCATGATTCAATGTTGACACCGGAATTATCTCTACAGCTCTCTTAGCTTCTACCAACCAGTTCAGACCGACCTTGTATGTGTTATTTGTTTTACTATACCAAGTTTCTGTGTCTCCCACACGAACCCAATCATTAATTCTGAGGTTATTCAACACCCACGGTCCCAATTCTTGCCATTCGCCATTATTTTTAGATAATGACACATGAGGATGTGACCCTTCTATGGTAAATGGGTGTGGCATACCAGTTCTTACATTTACTCTAGAGAGGTCTATAGATGCAGCGCATCTATATTGGTCCCAATATAGATCTTGAAAAAATAGCATGTCTGGGTTTTGTAGTTCTCTAAACCATTCACTCTCATACTCATTGTCAGGCTTTTCAAAATGAATGTGTGCAGTGCAGTGCAAATCATGTTCAGACATAAAACTTGTGTTAGTAGGGTTAGTGCGGTCATGTGCTGCTTCCACAAGTGTCTGGTTCACTGAACTCGTAATAGATTGAGCCCATATCCACTCATACACGTACATCAATGGCCTGGTGTCATATTTCACCCCTTGAATTTCTACTTCATCTTTCTCTACTACTTTTAGCCCTCCTGGGGTACTAATCAAACTCAATCCCAATTTGTTTATTAAATCACGCCCCAGGAGATTAATAGGACAACAACTAGAAAGCAAGAATGAAAATTTGAATTTTTCTCCTTTATCAGTTTCACACTTGAGGGGTGTAGAAAATTTTTCTTTTACCATGACACCAGATGCCCCTACTGAGTTCAGGTACCGTCCACTCGTTTTTACTGGCTCACTTAACTGACTAGATCTTATCACAAAGTTTCCTGCTCCAGAATCTACCAGAAACATAATCTTTTCTCCTGCAACATTCAGCATATACACAGGCATTTGTTTATATGACTCTTCACCATACTTTGCGTAAGTGCCAAGATGTTCTTGCACATTTTCTAGTCTTAATATAGTTTGTGAAATAAGTTCAGAAAGGTTAGTTGAAGAGGTTAGCTCTAGCGAATCTTCATTGCAAAGCATTAAAGGTTTTGACTCACCCTCTCCTTCCGGTCTGCTCCCCACGGCCCCGTCCTTTTTCTGTCAATTTCCACCCTGATCCTCACCTCTCCTAATCCATTCCTCTCCTCTGCTCCTTCTCGGACAGTCTCTAATCCAATGGTTTTCACTTCCGCATCCATAACAGCCATTTGTTCTCCCACGTCCACGTCCACGGCCTCCTCGTCCTCTTCCACGTCTCCTGTACTGTCCATCCGCAGTTTGTCTTACCATCTGCAACACTGCCAGCTGTGCACTGTGACTCTCGTCTTCTCTCTTCTTGTTGCGCTTATCTTGTTCTTCTGATATCAGCTTTTCCGCGTGTATTGCATGTTGTTCAATGAGACTAAGTTTTCCAGTGTCCCATCCAACGCATGTGTTTTTCACCTTCTGAGCAATGTCCTCCTGTAATCCATTTATGAAACTGTTCCTCAAATGTGCTTCATACGGTGAAATTGCTGCCACAGACATGTCTGCAGGCCTCTCCAACCCGCTGTTTACATCATGTACCTCAGTGAGACGGGTGAGATAGTGTGACACGCTCTCTCCTGGTTGTTGTTTGCACATTGATATTTTAGTCATATCCATTTTTGCTGGGAACGCTTCTTTACACGCTGCTGTAAGGCACACCACAAAACCGTTAAATGCTTGGTTTTCTTCATGATCAGCCTGAGCTCGCCGTGCGAAAACATTGTCCATTGGCCAGGAATACTTAATCTTTGCAAAGTCCGCACCTAGTTTTCTCCCCAAAAGTCGTCGCATTTCATAAGATGTCGGGCGAAACTCTGAGCAAAATCTGCTCATTTCATCACCGAATTTCTGTCCTCCCCCTCTCTCTCGGGTCTGGGAGTTGTCCATGTGCATTTTCTATATCCTTTATTGTCCATGGTCGGTGAACAAGCATCGCTGTGCCATCCGCCCCTGCTACTTCCATCATTGGAGCAGTGATTACTTGATGAACATTTCCTGTAGCTCCTAAGAGTTCCTCTCTCTCGTCCTCGCTGTCATCAGGTGGTGGTTGTCGATCAGCCTTTTCTCTTTTCAGCTGAGCCTTGGTTCGAGTATGTGACGAAATTGGAGACAGAGCCGTCATTGCTGTGCTGGCTGTGCTGGGGCCTGGGGCCTGTCGAGAAGTCTCTTGTCCATGTTGTCTTACTGGATCTGCTGTAGGGGCTATCTGTCTAAGAGCTGGGGGTCGCGGGGGGCAGCCGTCCAGGTCGGGATCTGAAATAGACTTAACACACTGAAAAGAATCAATGTTTTGTGCTTGCATTTTAGGTTGTATGCGTTTTTCTCCAAGTTCTGCTTCTGCCTTCCACATATTAAATCCTACCCAATTAATGATTACTTTGTTTTTTTTCTTTTTGTTATTGTAATTATCAATCTCTTTTTGTTGCAATCTTGCGTTCAATAATTCTATCTGGCGCCGGCTAAAACTCCCTGCTTCAGGAAAGCCACACTCCCTTATCCACATTTCTACTTGGGTCACAGCCTCAGGGCCATAATTTCTAAACATAAATTGGATGTTAGGTTTATCACAACCCCATGGAATCTTTTCTTTAGTTTTAGTTTTGCTTTTCTGAACGTCTGGGAATAGATTTAAGACAGCATTGTGCATACCACCCAGCTAGTGGGGGTGCAGTAGAAAGAGAAAATGCCACATTAAAGAACAAACTTGCAAAATGCTGTGATGAAACGGGAATATCATGGACCAAAGCACTTCCCATAGTACTAATGTACATGAGAACTAGAGTAAGGGGGAGAGCAAAATTAAGCCCTTTTGAGATTTTGTTTGGCAGACCACCCAATACTGGAATTGGACCAAAACCCATCGCTAGAAATCTAACAGGTCATTGTGAAGATGAAATGTTTTGTTATTGTGCAAAACTCTCTGCTGTTTTATCTCAAGTACAGGCCCAAGTGAAAGAGGCCTTGCCACAACCAGCAGAGGGAATCCTGCATAACCTGAAGCCAGGGGACTGGGTAGTGGTAAAAGACTTCAGGAGAAAGAGTTGGAGAGCTAGAAGGTGGCTGGGACCGTTCCAGGTGCTCCTTGTGACGCAGACAGCAGTTAAGGTAGCGGAAAGAGCAACATGGATACACGCCAGCCACTGTAAGCGCGTCCTAGAACCAGAGAATCTGAAGAGAGAGCACGCAGAGGTCAACAAGGGTGAACAGTGAAGTGCTAGTAACCTCTCCTGTAAACCCCAACAGACCTTCATCTGCACGCAAAGTGCATGGGTCAGAAGAACCAACCAGAGTGACAGAAACAACGCAGAACCACAACTCTCCACTCAAATTCATCGCAACAATAAGTACACTACATTTGAGAACAACACATGAAGAAATTGTAAGGTGTCAAAGTAGCAGTAGTGACATATTGGTGACATATAAAAGTAATTAGAGTTAAAAGTAAGTGTTGTAACTAATGATAGGATAGAAGACTGATTTAAGGAACAAAAAAATAATAATAATAAAATATCAGTGACTGAGAGTATTCACATTACAGACATTGAATTGACTGGACTGGACGGTAAGAAAAAAGTAACTAAAAATGAGAAATCAATTCCAACAACACCCCAAAGTAATTTGGGTGGCCTTAGGAGTAATAATAGTTATGGTTATCCTGATATGCTTTACTGAGAACACTGAGAGAAACGGCGATGGTAAAGTCTATTTAACAAACTCAAGCCACATGCATTTAACTAGAATAAAGAGAAGAGACAGCATGATAAAAAGGCATAACGCTAATCTCAATAGATGTGTTGGGAATTGGGGATGTGCTCTATCATTAGACATTGCTGATAATATGACAGATATACACAATGGCTCGTGCTGGATATGCCATGCCATGTCCTCGAGCTGGGTAGCATTGCCCCTTAATAATGTCACAGCAGCAGAAGCAAATGCAGACAACACATCTTGTATCATACCGATAACCACCATGGCCATCTTACAGATATCTGCATACTACAAACAAACAGGGAGGCCAAACTCAGCAGTAATCTATGCAATAATCTATGTTTTGACGCGCCAGGGAGCTATTGTTCCCCATTGCCTGTTAAGAAATATGAAGACAATTCTACTTATATGGTCCCATGGCAAAAAGGAGACACTTGCGTTGTGCAAGATCAAAAGGAAAATGGGGAACCTGACTTAGGATGGTCTGAGTGCACCACTTACGTTCGTATAACCAATCGTTCAAAAGGTAGGTCACCTAAATGTAGTATAGATGGTAATTATTTTCCAAATGATGGTAGTTGTCCGTTCATAGAACTATCGTCAACAAATACAGTAATGTGGGTGTGTGGGTTAAATGCATATGTGACCTTACCTAGGTATTTCAATTGGACAGGCTCATGTTATCCTGCATATGTAACTCCTAGTGTGTCAGTACACACAGAAAATACGTGGGGGCCACGGATGTTAGAAAATAGACGGAAAAGAGATATCCTATTAAATTTCATGGTTACACTTTAGGAAACCCGTGGACTAGCCCAGGAGTAAGTGTAGGCTGGTCGCTCTTCCTCGGCGGAGGAACAGCTGTAGCCCTAAACAAGGTAAATGGTTTAGCATACATGTTACTGATACTAAAAAATGACACCGTAAATGCCTTGCAGTTAGTAAATGATGAACTTAAGCAGGTTAGAGAGATCACGATTCAAAATAGAATGGCTCTGGATATTTTACTGGCCGAGAGAGGTGGAGTGTGTAAAGTTCTAAACACCTCTTGTTGTTTTTATATTCCTGACAATCATCAGAATATCAGCAACATCATAAACCACATGAAGAAGGCTTTGCAACCACCTCCCCAAGTAGAGTCTTGGATCTCGTGGTTAACGCAATTGTGGGGAGGCTGGGGTTATTGGCTGGTTTATAGTGTTTTACCAATTGGGATTATAATCTTGTTAGGCCTCTGTATAACACCCTGTATTTGTAGATGTATACAGGGACTAGCTCTGAACACAGTAAAATATCAAATGTTAAGACAGACTGACAACATAGAATGTAAACCGGACTGGGACGACCCGACTTCTGACAGAGTTCAAAATTCCGGTGACTATCAGTTTGAGATTTTAGATCATGATATGGAAGAAGACATAATGTAAATCTTTAGAGAAATGTAAAGCATGTATATTTAAGTAGATTGCAGAATTTTTAAAAAAAATGCTTTTGTGTCAGGGGTCTATCCCAATAAAAACAGCTGTAGTGTCCTCTGTGTGTATTATATTGTAATTTTATTGTATTATATTTACAGTGGTGTGAAAATCTATTTGCCCCCCTCCTGATTTCTTATTCTTTTGCATGTTTGTCACACAAAATGTTTCTGATCATCACATTTAACTATTAGTCAAAGATAACACAAGTAAACACAAAATGCAGTTTTTAAATGAGTGGTTAATAAAACCCTTTTTTTTTTTTAGGGAGAAAAAAAATCCAAACCTACTGTACATGGCCCTGTGTGAAAAAGTAATTGCCCCCCCCCTGAACCTAATAACTTGTTGGGCCACCCTTAGCAGCAATAACTGCAATCAAGCATTTGCGATAACTTGCAACGAGTCTTTTACAGCGCTCTGGAGGAATTTTGGCCCACTCATTGTAAGAGCCATATCATACTTGTTATGAATTTGTTGTGTTTATTTTATTTGTTAATATTTCATTTATTCTACCTTGTTCCATTCATTAATTCAATTCAATTCAGTTTTATTTGCATAGCGCTTTTAACAATTGACATTGTCTCAAAACAGCTTTACACAATCAAAAGAACTATTTAAGTTTGTGTAGAATGTGAATGTGTATGAATCAAAATGTTCAGATAGTCCCTGGTGAGCAAGCCCGAGGGCGACAGTGGCAAGGAAAAACTCCCTGAGATGGTAATAGGAAGAAACCTTGAGAGGAACCAGACTCAACAGGGAACCCATCCTCATCTGGGTGAAACAGATAGCAGGAAATGATCTGCATTTATACAGTGTTAAGTGTTAGGTTCAGCTATAATAGTTGATGTTAATTGATGTTATAATAGTTGATGTAAAATGGAGTCCAGTAGTTATTGGAGACTCAGATAGACTTGTAGAAAGTTCCAGTCCTGAACTATCGAATTGTCAAGTCCTCAGAGAAACAGCTGACAACACCAGTCGAGGCCAGAACAATCTTCTAAGTACACTGTAAATTCCAATTGCTTTGCTGACTCACATATAAATAGTAAACTTTACTCAAAAATTCAAATTATACATCTTACAAGGTTTTGTTGAGTAACACTTACTTGCAGGGTGAGTAAAACAATTTACTTAATAGTTTTAGTGATGCTTACTTGCAACACATAAGTACAGTGGTTGCACAGGCAGTATGCGACTTCTACCGTCGCCGGTGTATGGCGTGTATGGCGTCAGCATTTGGGTTTGTGCGTTTGCTGGCTTTTACCACTGAGTGGCGCTATATAACTATAGACTGACGCCTCAGGCATCAGTTCGTTCTCTCCATGCTTAATGAGGCGCAGGTCGTCCACAGCTGCACGTCGTTGCAGATAAAATAAAGTGAAACATTGTAAATAAACGAATTCATAATCACAGTAGTAACATTACAGTACAAATTTATAATAAAAATTTAATTCAGTTTTTTAGGATCGAATTTAAGCAACGTAAACGTTGTAAACTGTGTAATTACAGTAGAAAGGCTACACGTGTAGGGTCTTGTGTCATCTTATATTTTGTGTTCTTTAAATTTGTAGCTTTTATAAGACTCTACTTTTATTTAGGTGCACACACAATGACGAAAAAACTTTATGATTTTGTTAAATAAATAAAGTAAACGGGGTTCTGTATTCATTTTGGTGAACTTGAGCGCGTCAGAAAATGAACCCAAACTCCGTGTATACTCGCCGCACAGACGTGAAAAATATATACTTATAGAAAGAGAAATATCTGCTTTAATATAAACTAATGAAAAAAAAATTAGATTATGTAATTCGTATGAGAAGTGAATTACTGTATAGGCGCGCTCACTGACGACGAGATGACATGATCAGCACAGCCGTAACCAAAGGAATAACTAACTTATCAATGAATTATTAAAATGGTCAGAGTGAGTTTCCTGGCTGTTTTGTTTGAAGTAGATAACAAATATTTGAAGTAGATAACAGTAGCCCACATTTATAAAAGCATTTTTATTTATATAAAAGTATAAATAAAAAAAATTATAATAATCCGGCATTTATTATTAGGTGTGCCCGCTGCCAAAGTTCTTCAGTAACAAACCTATAAAACATGTACATCTGTATGAATAAATTGTTTAAATGTGATCAGTGATTTATGTAAATGACTCAGTTTAGATGTAAGTAAATGCTCCTGTAAATGTGTTTGCTGAAAGAGATATCTAATCTCTCATCAGATGAGCGCGCGCGTTCATCTGACTTTAGATCAAAACTCGGCAAAGTTAAACAGCGCACACATTTAACGTACATTGACTAAAAGGTTTATTCAAAACCACGTTTCAGCCATTCACACATGCATTGTGCTGTTGTTTGTACACACTTTCAGTCTTCCACTTCTACTCTCCTCTTTCATCAAAAATGCTCCCGATATGAGCCGACATGAGCAGATTTGTTTCAGTCATAATATTTATCAATCATAAAGAGAGGCGACATACTTGCTGATTAAACACTGCATTTTTTTTAAAGTGAAAGTGCGCAATGTGAGCAGCTTTAATTACTGATAATTAAATCATTATTAAATGGTGGACATAAACAGCAAAAATAATAATATTACTCTTTTGATTATTATTATCATGTTCTTTTGCTGTTTGAGCGTCTATGGATTCCAAAATTGATATTTTTACAGTTTTTTTAATCACTGGACTGGAAGGGAAAGTTTCCTTATCATAACGTGCCTTGTATTGTTTTTAATCGCTCGATACACGACCCATCATTTTAATGCTATTTTACAAAGGGTAAATACACATGGAATAATTTTATTTGGTTTGTTTATTTATAAATAAAATCTAAAATTAAAACATTGTAGAGTAATTAAAAACAGTGTAGAGTGATTAATAACACTACATGTTATGGTAAGAAAAATCTCATTCCAGGGATTACAAACTGTAACAATGTCAATTTTAGAACTCTAAAGATTTTAAATTTACACAAATTTAAGAAGAGGCCTGAAGCAAGATCCAAGATCCTCCCCAGTTTGCTGAAACCATGAACAGTGGTGATTTTAGTTTCTCCGAGTGTATACTGTAGGTGAGAACAGCTATTCACACTTGGGGAGGTGTATTATTTGCATTTGTACAGTATGTGTCTGACTCTGCAAAGCACACCTGTAAAACCTGTTTAAATGTAAATGCTCCTCGCTGCGCTGTTTGGGGGAGGGGCACGCTAATGACGATTTGGTCAGCTGTGTGAACGCTCGCCCGTTAGATGTTGCGCGCGCACTACACAGCAAAAATATGTTAGTATATCATGACTGAAATACAGATACAGAAAGCAAAATGTCTGCTTTTATATAAATTAATGGGGGGGGAAATCAGGTTATGTAATTTGTATAAAACGTGGATTACTACAGCGCATCCACTCACAGCCGAAACCAAAGACATCAACGTATCAATGAATTATTAAAATGGTCAGTCAGTTTCCCTGCTGTTTACTTATCCCCACCCCCGTTAAAAAGGCGCACTGTATTCAGAGGCTCTGCCTATTCAGTAAAGAAAAACACTATTGTTATTATTTCAATTCATACTGTACAGCTGTGAGAATTGGGGCAGGGATATTATGCCAATATTAAATATTATATACGATATTAAATTTCAAGCCCTGGTCAACAGAATTCTGTGAAGGAAGGAAACAGACAGAGGCAGAGATTGGTACCCTTCGGAGTGAGTTGGGAGTTTGCAAGGCAGAGAAGGATGCTCTTCGGAGTGAGTTGCGAGTTTGATGAGACGGCATAAATATTTAATACAGCAAATTAAATATTTTGGTTTATATTTTGGTTTATATTATATGGTTAATGTATTTCGGTTTATATTGCAAATGAATAACGAATCAAGAGCCTGTGATTATATTGCATAAATATTATTTTGTACAGACAAATATCTGAATTTTTTTTTTTTTTAGATTTTTTTTTAAACAAATCTCTCAAAAATAGTAAGATGTATTTTGGTTTTATACTGCAAACGAAAAACGAATCCAGAGCCTGTAATTATATTGCATAACTATTATTTTGCACAAATACTGCAAATCTCTGAATAAAACAATGATATTTTATTCACAAATGTAAGACAATATATTTTGGTTCAGTGCCAGACGAAGTGCGAGCAAATAATGTAATGAGAGGCCCGATTATACTGCATACATCTTTTTTATTGATTTTTTTTTTTATTATATATTCTGGAAGTTTGCTCTATTTGTTGTAGTTATTTCTATATTTAAATCTTGATGTCTTAAACTCTAACAACTGTAAGTATTGTCGAAATAAAATTTTTTTAAAAGCCCTAGTGCTGTTGTTTGTGCTGTTTTCTTTAATAATAACACTAAACAGATAAAAACAGAGAGTCTGTCTAAACAAAATGAAACCAATGTTTTCTAACTCATATTTTTTTATATTTATAGTTTTTCATGTTTGTTGGATGTGTAAATTATCATAATTGTAGTATTACTTTGCTACAACATATTGTTTTGACTTTATTATGACTTAAGCTCTGAATATATTTAAAAACCGAGACGACGGAAAATGTCAATTTGCACCACCTGGCGGTCGTTTCACGAATTATTTTGAAATGCTCCTGGTTTATTTTGGCCGCTGCCGCTTTCCACAGCGGTGAGTGCGACGGTAATGAGCAGTCTGGTTGTCACACCACTGTAGCAACAAATAAAGCAATGACGTTATTGTACCAGTGAGAGGCAGCAGCGAGCCAAAGAATAATGAAGAAGTAAAAAAAGGGGGGGAAGAAGAAGCAAGAAGCAAGAGAGCATGCGTAGTAGAATTTGTGCGTGCTCAGCTCGTGAACGGGTGAATTGGCGCCAATTTTCTGATGTTGAAAGAAGCATCAGGAAGTTTTTAACATCTGAAGCTTCATTACGGTTTTAAGTTACATGTTAGGTTAAAATGTGTAAGAATAGTGATGATTTGGGTCAGATTTCAATTGTTCCTGACAGTGGATATACAGTATATTCTCAGTGTTTTATACTGTAGCGTGGGCAGGGCGGCGGCTGACGACCATCATGCTTTGCGGGGTTTTTGCTTTTTGCTGTTCACCCTTTTCAGGACAGTTGTTTGGGTTAGTGGCTTCGGCCAAGTTGGATGTTTCAAGATATGTATGTGTGTGACCTGTTGAATGTGTCCCAGTTCATGCTAAGGCTGAATTGGATTTGGTTCCCATTCTATACAGTGACTGTGTGGTGAATAAACTTCTTCCAGCCATTGCATTGAGTAACAATTAAGCTTACTTAGTCTCTCCAAGTGGAGATGAGTGAGCTTGGTTGCTGCCCAATGCAATGGCTAGGAGTATTTTATTAGGTCTCAGCACTGTATGGCATGAGCAGCACATTCACTGAGATAGCACACACAAACACGGCTGAATCCATTAACCCAAACACCTTTCTCCAACACGGTGGACACATAGAGAACCCCTGCAAGGCATGATGGTCGTCAGCCACCACCCCGCCCATGCCACAATGTAATAAACTATTGATGAACTTAAGTTATTCGAGTAACGTTTACTTGGCTTTTTTAAGGCAATCGGTTTCTTCACTTTTTCCTAGTAATGTGAACACTAATAGAAAGTTAACTCAAATAATGATTTTAAGTCAACAGTACTTAAGTATACTTGATTAACAAGTTGTCCCTACAAATTGTGTTAAGTTATGCCAACTAAACATTAATACTCTACTTTACTTGGAAATTTTAAGGCAATCGGTTTCCTTAATTTTTCTAAGTAAAGTCAACTTATTACATTTTACAGTGTAGAGAGAATCATCCCCAGACACCAGACGCATCCTAAAGAGACACACGGGGCATCCATGCGACGAGACCTCCAACCAGAAACGGGGCACCAGGATGGATCAGACAGGTCCGGAGGGCAGAGGGAGTCTGGATCAGTGGCAGCTCAGGAACCACATGTGTAGCTCGACAGAGAGAGAGAGAGAGAGAGAGAGAAAGAGTGAAAGGGGGAGACAGGGGGAGAGAGGAAAGAGAAAGAGGGGGAGGAAGAGAAGAGGAGGAGAGATTGCAATTAGGTATGGTCACAGTCACAATGTCTAATGTGAATGTATATTTACTGTAGAGTGCAAGCAGGGACTCTGGCAGGACTAACTATGACATAATAACTAAAAGGGAGAGCCAGAAGGAAACACAAACATGAGGGCTCCCTGAGATGTAAAGCAAACAATCACCTCACCATCAACAAACCTGAGTGATCAAATGAGAGTGAGGAAGACAGCATCTAAACATACCAGTTCACCATAATACTCTACGTCCATGAGTCCCCCAGATCTGCTCCTTTACCTTATGGCAAATCTATTTATAAAAATGCTTGGCTAAATAAATAGGTTTTGAGCCTAGACTTAAACACTGAGACTGTGTCTGAGTCCCGAACACTATTTGGAAGACTATTCTATAATTTTGGGGCTTTGTAAGAAAAAGCTCTGCCCCCAGCTGTAGTTTTCATAATAAGCAGTACTGACAAGCAGCCTGCATCCTTTGACCGAAGTAGGCGTGGCGGATCGTAAGACACTAGTGGTTCGCTCAGATACTGCGGCGCGAGACCATTTAATGCTTTATATGTCAAGAGTAGTATTTTAAAATCAATGCGAAATTTCACAGGGAGCCAATGTAGTGAAGATAGGATAGGGGTGATGTGCTCATATCTTCTGGTTCTAGTGAGGACACTCACTGCTGCATTCTGGACTAGCTGAAGCTTGTTTATGCACCTAACTGAACAACCAGACAGTAAAGCATTACAATAGTCCAACCTAGAAGTAATAAAAGTGTTACGTGCAGAAGTAATGCACGTATGTGTGTGTGTGTAGTGCGGGTACGTGCGCATGCGCAACGGCGCGTGCGAGATCTCTTCCTCCTTTCTCTCTCTCCCGCTCTCCTTTTCGCAGGAAGCCCCGCCTCGATGGAACGTGCCGTGACGTGCGCCGCGATTGGCTGGCTGTGGATCTGCACGCCTTCTTAAGCCGGCGAGTGGAAGCAGACAATGCGCGACTTATGCCTTATGTGTGACTTCCGTGCTCTTTTGATTGGTGAATTGTGAATTGTGAACGTGTGATTGTTGTTGAACTGTGATTGTTGGATTGTGTGGTTGGTTGATTGAGTGATTGATTGATTGAGTGATTGACGGTATGTTGAAGTGTTGGAGTGATTGACTGAGTATTTGTTTGTTATTTTGTATTTGTTTTGAGTGACTATGTGTGTGTGTTTTTGTTTGTTTGGTTGGAGAGAGAGCCTGTGTGTCGCGCCTTGCCTCTCTCCTTCCTGTTTGTTGTTTTTGTTTCTTTTGTTTGTTTGTGTTAGCGTGGATGGAAGTGTTCCTCCCGCTAGTGTATATAGTTTTCTTTCATTGTAAATATTGTGTATATATATATATTGTTTTGTTCTTTTTTTGTGTTTGTACATAGTTGCAAGGAAGCAGTAGGGGTTGAGTGCCATTTTTGTTGTCCCCTGTTTTCTCCTGTTTTTGTGGATAGTTAGGTAGTTAGTTTAGTTGATGTATTTTGATTTATATTCGTTTCTTTTGGTAGTTTAGTTAGCTTGAGGGTGGAGATAGAGGGGGGGGGTTTTGTTTATTGTTTTGGCCTGGCTCAATCCTGAAGCCCAGAGCTTCCTGTATGTGCGTGTGTATAAAAAAAAAAATTCACGCACTGAATTCTTGGTTGCAAGATTCATTTATTTATCATAAATTTATTATTTTCTTTGTTGCGTCCCTTGACCCTAGACCGGGGGTTGTAACAAGTGGGGGCTCGTCCTTTGCAAGTCCCTGGTTGAAAAGTGGGGACACGTCCGTTGCCATTAACTGGTTAGCAAGTGTGGTCTCGTCATTTGCCAGTTACTGGCTAACAAGTGGTGGATATTCTGTTGTCGAGTATATTTGCCCTTTTTGTTTGTTTGGCTGCCTTCTTAGGTTGGACGGTAGTGGTAGAAACATGGCATTTGACTTAATTGCCTTTACACTGGCTCCTACCATGGAACAGTTTGACCAGTGTCGTAAGGACGATTTGTTCAGCATTGCTGACTTTTTTGAAGTTGAGGTACCAAGAAAAGGTCTTAAAAGAGAAGTTAAAAAAATATTGCTTGACAAATTAATCGAACAGCAGATTTTGCCTGGAGAGCCTGGAGAGTGTGCTAAGAGCGAGGACGCTTCAACGCCGATGGAGGTCGACGGTAGGCCATTACCTGCGCCGCAGTCACCTTCCACGCCCGCCAAGCATAAGGTAACCACACCACCAATTGGGGAATCAGAACAACTTTTAGTTCTTAAAACGAGGGAGGTGGAGCTGGAAATTAAACGAGAGGAAACCGAAGCTCAAAGGTTACGGTTGCGAGAGCTGGAGCTTGAGATGGAGAGGGAGCATTTTCGGCGAGATTTCAGCCGGCTACACCGGGCTGAGATCGCGCCGGAGAGTTCCCCTGTGTTTCCATCATTCACACAGTTACCTGCAACGGCTCCGCCGGGCTCCTCTTCTCCAGTTTCTGCCCCAGTGACTACCGCCCCAACCCATTTCAATGTAAGCAAGCATATTGTTTTAGTACCTCCTTTTAGAGAGACCGAGGTGGATAGCTATTTCATAGCTTTTGAACGTGTGGCAGCTACGTTACAGTGGCCGAGAGCAATGTGGGCTCTCTTGTTACAGTGTAAATTGACTGGTAAAGCGCAGGATGTGTGCTCTGCGTTGCCTGTTGAACAAAGCCTGGATTACGACACGGTTAAGCAAACTGTTCTGCGTGCGTATGAGTTAGTGCCAGAGGCTTATAGACAAAAATTTAGGTCCCATAAAAAGACAGACAGACAAACATTTGTGGAGTTTGCCCGTGAAAAGCAAACACTGTTTGAAAAGTGGTGTGCTGCAACTAAAGCTACGACTTTTGAGTCTCTTAAAGAGTTAATTCTATTGGAGGACTTTAAAGATTGTGTCAATGAAAATGTTGTATTGCACTTAAATGAGCAAAAAGTCATGTCATTATCAGCAGCCGTGGTATTGGCTGATGAATTTGAGTTGACGCACCGTACTGTATTTTCTCCTACTGTGAGAACGGATAAATTCGTGGGGTTGAAGGGCAGGTGAAACCTTCAGCAGGCAGTGTGAAACCTGCAAGAGGGAGCACGTTTAGAACTTCTCAGTATCGCTCAGGGGGAGGTAGAGTATGTTTTTACTGTTTGAGTGCTGATCATCTTATCTCAGACTGTGAGGCCTGGAAAAAGAAAAACACAGCTGTAAAGTCAAAATCTGTGGGGTTTGTTGAAAGGCAATTAAAACATGTCTTACCTGAACAAATGGTGGAAGTTTATAAGCCATTCATGTTACAAGGGTCAGTGGCAGACAGCCCTGAAGGTGTTCGCAGACCAGTGTCCATTCTGCGAGATACAGGTGCAGCACAGACTCTGATGTTAGCTGGTACACTTTCACTATCTCAAAAAACCTACACAGGCACTGATGTTATTTTACGTGGCATAGGAGCAGGCTGTATCACAGTTCCACTTCATGACATTTATCTTGAGACAGAAATAGTGAAGGGGAAAGTATGTGTTGGTATTTGTACCGAACTCCCTGTTGAAGGAGTTCAGGTAATCCTGGGAAATGATCTGGCAGGTGGTGTTGTTTTCCCTCATCCTATTGTGACAGTAGAACCGGTAGCTGATGTAAACAATGATTGTGTTTCCAATTGTCCCACAGTATTCCCATCATGTGCAGTTACACGTGCACAAGCACAAAAGTTTGATGATGCTGTCAATTTATCTGAATCTTTTCTGCAAAATACACCTGTCAGAGCAAAATGTCATGTTGAACCAACCTTGTATGATGAAGCTGTGGTACCATTACAGATGGGCCGTTCGCAATTGGCGGCGGCACAAAGGGCTAATGTAACATTGGCTAAATGTTTTATGTTAACCTGTCTAATTCTGTTCATCTGTGTTGGTGCAGCTTCAATTTTGGTGACCGACATAGATTATGTGTGTTTCTTGATGTGTCTTTTTGTCAAAATAATGATTTTGACTTTTATGGGTGGGGGTGTTACGTGCAGAAGTAATGCACGTATGTGTGTGTGTGTAGTGCGGGTACGTGCGCATGCGCGACGGCGCGTGAGCGATCTCTTCCTCCTTTCTCTCTCTCCCGCTCTCCTTTTCGCAGGAAGCCCCGCCTCGATGGAACGTGCCGTGACGTGCGCCGCGATTGGCTGGCTGTGGATCTGCACGCCTTCTTAAGCCGGCGAGTGGAAGCAGACAATGCGCGACTTATGCCTTGTGTGTGACTTCCATGCTCTGTTGATTGGTGAATTGTGAACGTGTGATTGTTGTTGAACTGTGATTGTTGGATTGTGTGGTTGGTTGATTGAGTGATTGATTGATTGAGTGATTGACGGTATGTTGAAGTGTTGGAGTGATTGACTGAGTATTTGTTTTGAGTGACTGTGTGTGTGTGTTTTTGTTTGTTTGGTTGGAGAGAGAGCCTGTGTGTCGCGCCTTGCCTCTCTCTTTCCTGTTTGTTGTTTTTGGGTTTTCTTTTGTTTGTTTGTGTTAGCGTGGATGGAAGTGATCCTCCCGCTAGTGTATATAGTTTTCTTTCATTGTAAATATTGTGTATATATATATTGCTTTGTTCTTTTTTTGTGTTTGTACATAGTTGCAAGGAAGCAGTAGGGGTTGAGTGCCATTTTTGTTGTCCCCTGTTTTCTCCTGTTTTTGTGGATAGTTAGGTAGTTAGTTTAGTTGATGTATTTTGATTTATATTCGTTTCTTTTGGTAGTTTAGTTAGCTTGAGGGTGGAGATAGAGGGGGGGTTTTTGTTTATTGTTTTGGCCTGGCTCAATCCTGAAGCCCAGAGCTTCCTGTATGTGCGTGTGTATAAAAATAAAAATTCACGCACTGAATTCTTGGTTGCAAGATTCATTTATTTATCATAAATTTATTATTTTCTTTGTTGCGTCCCTTGACCCTAGACCGTAACAAAAGCATTAACTAGTTTTTCTGCATCAACAGCGGTTCTGTTATTACTGGTACTATCTAGAAAATGTGTCGGTATAGGATCTAATATACAGGTTGATGAATTTGCAGAAGAGATTAGTGAAATTAGTTCATTCTCTTCAAGGGAAGTAAAGTATTCTAGGTTTGAATCTGACATGGCTAGGTTAACATCTGTATCCATTACATTGTTCGGTTTCAAAGCTTCAATTTTATGCCCGATATTTACAATTTTATTATTAAAAAAGTTCATGAAGTCCTCGCTATTGCATGATGATGTTGTGGAGATTTCTGTAGTGGTCTTATTTCTGGTTAATTTGGCTACGGTATTAAATAAAAATCTAGGATTATTTTTATTTTCTTCTATAAGAGTGGAGAGATACGTTGATCTAGCTACACTAAGAGCTTTCCTATAGTTCAGGATGCTCTCTTTCCATGCTATTTGAAATACTAACAATTTAGCTTGACGCCATTTACGCTCTAATTTCCGAGCGGCCTGTTTTAAAGTGCGCGTGTGATCGTTATACCAGGGAGCGAGTTTCTTATCTCTAATAATTTTTCTTTTAGCTGGAGCTACATTATCTAAGCTACAACGAAATGTCGACTCTAAATATTCAGTCGCCTGATCGAGTTCTGTGGGGTCAGACGGTGACCTAATCGATGTTGGTAACTCTGGGAGATTACTGATAAAACTCTGTGTGGTAGTTGATGTGAAAGTACGTTTAATAAGGTAGCGCAGTGCTGTGCGTACATTATCACTGTGACACACTTGAATGGAGACAAGATAGTGATCTGAGATAATTTCAGACAGTGGAATTGTGAATACATTTCTTATAGTTAATCCGAAAAATATTATTAAGTCTAAAGTGTGACCTGCTTTATGAGTGGGTCCTACTACACACTGATTTACGCCTACAGAGTCCAGTATGGACATAAATGCTGTTCTCAGAGGGTCTTCTGGATTCTCAAAATGAATGTTAAAATCTCAGGCAATTAACGCTTTGTCTACAGAAACGACCAGGTCTGAGATGAAATCCGCAAATTCACTAAGAAATTCAGAATACGGCCCTGGAGGTCTGTAAATTATAATTAGTGGAATCGACTGAGCTGACTTAAGTATACTTATGTTACTATAAAGAATTTCAAATGAGTTGAATTTGTGTCCGTGTTTTTGTACGATAGACAAATTATCATTATGAATAACTGCGACGCCTTCCTCCTCTACCAGTTAACCGAGGCTGGTGTATGTAGCTGTATCCAGGAGGACTAGCTTCATTTAGAGCTACATACTCGTCCTGTTTAACCCATGTTTCAGTTTAACAGAGTATATCAAATGCCTGATCTGTGATAATTTCATTAACAATAACTGCTTTTGATGCGAGAGATCTAATATTTAACAATCCTAGCTTCAGATCAGAGGTGCCGGCTGTGCATTCAGTATGATCGGAGTTTGTGGTCTTTATGTTAATTAAATTATTAAAAAGTCTTTCTGAGTCTTTCTACATTTTTGCTTAGATCGGGGAACAGACACAGTCTCAATATGGTGAACCCTGAGTGACGACTCTATGCACCTAGCAGACGGTTGGTTTAGCCTGTCTGTCTGCTCCCTGGCCTGGGCTCTGGATTGTCACCGATTAACTAGACCTCTACTGAGACTATGAGCTATACTACAGGAAATGAGAGCAGCACCTTCCCGAGTGGGATGGACACCGTGCCGCCCTAACAGGCCAGCTTTGCCCTCAAAGGTCTTCCAATTATCTATGTAGCCCACATTATTTTTGGAGCACCACCTGGACATCCAGCGGTTCAGCGACCATAACCTGCTGTAAGCTATGTCGCCACATCTCATTGGGATGGGACCAGAGCATACTACTTCATCGGACATCGCCTTCGGTAATTTAAACACCTCTGTAAAGTTATTCTTACTAACCTCTAAATCAGCGGTGCCGAATAACATGAAAATAATTATATTTAAGTACCGTAGGTTAACGATGTAAAAATTAATAGGAAAGTGACATAGTAAACATAGAACAAGCTAATTTGGAGTGAGTGCTGTTTGTAGTGTATTTATAGTTATTCTTAAAACCTTCTGGACTTGCTAACTTACTTACTTGTGTAAGTAATGTAATATCACTAAAACTATATTCCCTCGTATGAAACGGGGCTTTAGCACATGTTCCTGACATACTGGTGACACTTTATGACACGTTTTTAACCGTATCAGTATATAACTATTGGCATAAATTTGACATGTTGATTTAACGTTACTTCAAGTACATTTTAGCCATTACAATGTCATGAAATAACTTTAAAAGTAAACATAATCTTTATGCACTTTTGTGTTTACAGGTCTGTTAGCTTACTCATACTGCTTTCTATACATACTGTAATTAAGATTTGCTAACATAAGAACTTGAGCCAGTCCAATTTTTGTTTTTACCTTTTTTTTTTTAAGATCAGTAATGAGTTTCTGAGAATTATATCTGCTCCACTTCAAGCAAGATTACTGGTTTCCTTGGACAAGCAACACTACAAACTAATTGAGATTATCAGAAACTAGGGAGGAACCCGTCAGAGAGAAGACCAGAGATATAATCTTCATCTTCAAGTTTTTGATCTGGTATGTACTCGCTCAAGAAAGCAGAAATTAGCTTGGTGTCAAATGTAATATTGTGAATGGAAGCCACAGGACCTGAGCAAGGCATCCAAATCAAGTTGGCTGTGATGCACTAAATTAAAACATAACTAGCAGAATAAAACTCTTTAGTTTAACTTGTTCACAGGTTAGTGTATGCTGTCTGAATACAGGTTTCAATGTCTGCCACGTTCATTTTATCACGCTTTTCAAGCCTAACATAACCAACAACACTATGTTTGTTTTTATATCCCTAGAGCCTGGAGGTGATTATCTCCTGAAATGTCTTATGGTGTATTTGAGTGGCAGATGTGGACCGGCTGATTAAGCACTGGTAAGCATTTGTTCATGAAGCATTTCATCCTTAGGACTGAAAAATGTTACTGAATTGATAACTTAGCCTTGTTCAAAGGTCCAGGTGGCAGCTTGGTGGTGCTGGGGTTTGAACCTGTGAGCTTCCAATCAGTATACCAACATCCAAAAACCATACAACTACCTCTGCCCCTTCATATTGACAGATATGAGGTCATTGGCATTATCAGCTGCAGCCTACAACCTTTTTATTTTTTATTTTTTTATCAGTATGTATTAACATTAGTTACATACATTCTCCTAAACCTTGTGGAAAGAATTCACAGAAGAGCAGAAGCTGTTATAGCTGCAAAAGCCCAACATCATATTAAACCCTATGAATTAAGAAGTGGATGTTACTCAAGTTTATATTAATACTTAAAATGATAAACTTTATCATTAATACATAATGTGTGTGTATATGTATGTCAGTTGTTTTGGCCTATTCATTGAGCTAATTACATTTATCATGCTGCACCATAATCCTGGGTGTTTTTTTCACTCATAGGGAGCCTTAAGTGATTTTACATGCATACATCAGATAGTGTTTTGCCAAATAGAGCAACTTGTCTAACAAATGTCCTTTCTTTTATGAGGTTGTTCAGAAAGATGAAGCTCAGGCAGAACTTCACAGGAAATCGGGATTTTGACTTATTGAGTTTCCATCAGTCGCACATGAATGTTCCATGTTGTTTTACCTCTGCTGATTTTGTTTCAGGAACATTTTCTAATTTTCTTTTCAGTCCAATTAATAAATGTATGTTGCAAAGTTGAGTGTTACTATTTGCAATTTTATGGAGTAATTTATTTTAGTCGCAGAGTATTTAGTTTGGTTCTTCTTCAGCAGGTTTGACAAGGACAAAATGTACTCATTGCAAAATTTTATTTGTGGATAAATGCAGACATATCTTTTTTTCCCTCTCAATTTCAAATTCAGTTAGCAGTGTTGAATGACTGTTGGTGTTTATATATTTTGAAAAAAAAAAATCTTAATGTTAACATTTTGGATGAAAATATGTTCATTCCACAATAAATGTTTATATAAAGAAATGTGTTTTGAGTGTAAATCAATATGTAATTACGTTTTTTATGCTTTTATATTTAAATTATGAATGCCTTAAATCTTTATTTGATGCAACTTAAAAAAAGGTCATTTGCTCAACCATTCAAAAGTGGTTTATATCAAGTTTATAATTTCATGTTAGATTTAGTAGAATATTTAAATTAAGCAATATAGCCAACTCATTTATTTAGATTTAGAACAACTTAAAAAAATTGGTTTGTTTCACCTTCAGAAATTAGTTTACATGAACTTAAAAATTTTAAGTTAGAGTAAAAGGTTTGTTTACATTACGTCAATGCTAAAATATTAGGTGTGACAGATTACTTCAATTGTTTTAATATAGCCTTTGATCTTCAATATAGCCAGTGCTATAGTTTTTTTCAGTAGGGTCAATCAGATTTACAGTGTCGGGTAAGTGTGGTGCTTTTATTGCAGGGATAATGACAGATAAATTTTTTTTTGGGGGGGGTGAACAATTTCTTTAATGTTTTCGGAGTTGTGGCTGTTCAGTAGAAAGTAATAGGCTCACCAATTTACAGTATGATCTTTCAATTTAACAAGTGTAACGTAAACAAGTTGGTTGAGCGTTAGGAAAACATCTTTTCTTGCATTTTTTTCGGAAACTTCATTTGCCATCTACATACATTAACTCATGCTAGGGTACTTTTACTATGCCGAAATACAATTGAAAGCTATTTATTCGTTTATCTTTGATTTGCTTACTTACTTAGAGAGATTCAGGTTGATTTTTCACATTTTTAATCCTTTTCAAATGCAGATTAACGTGCATATCAGCTGGATAACTAGCGAATGCTTTAGTAATGGGCTCTAAAAGACAATGGAACATTACAGAACGTGCGAGTTGACGCCCATGCACAGATCAGATTCTCACTTTCCACGTCACTATGACATACATTGCCAGGATAAATACAGTCCATCCACACGTACAGTAGAAGCATTTCAAAATGACCAAGATCAGTAAGCTTCATTCTCAAGACATCAGGACAATGAAGTCTGCTGGAAGTTCCAGTCGCGAAATACACCGCCATCTGAAATCTGTTGGTGTAGACGTAACATTGAGCACCATCAGAAGACATTATAAAGACATAAAAAGTCTGCCTTTCAACATGCACCCCCCACCCCCAAAGACTAAGCTCCTGCTGGTATATAGCTCTTAAGGTCACTGAGGCACGCAAACCCCCTGACCACAACAAGGTGGCAATCCCTCAGGGGGGAAGATGAAAAATACAAATTAAATAAATAAAACAAAATAAAGTAAAATATCCTTAATCCAGATTTTATCAATCAACGACATAATATTTATCTTAACTGGATGGTCTAATTCTCAAAACCGTTTAACCTAAAGAAAAACATAACACACTATAACTAGAATATTTACAAAACTGAAAGGTTGTCTTATGAATAATAAAAAAAAAACCTCATAACTCAAAAAGATCATATTATGTTTTTATATATTTTTTAGATTTTTTTAATAGTAACTGAACAGCTCTCTTCTCTCCAATCCACTCCTAAACCACAGTCTCCTATTTTTTCTCTGGAGATGTGTGTGTGTGTGTGTGTGTGTGCAGGGCCGTGCAGAGACGTTTAAAGGGGCGGGTGCTCAAAGTTAAAAAAGATAGAACATGCTGAATAACAACAATTCACATTTATAACGAATATGGAATTGCATCATACTGTATGACTGTCATCAGGTCGGGACAATGCAAAGCAAACGTAGCTTATGTTTTACCTGATGGCGTACAATGTTGCTGTTGATTATTATATTATTAGTAATAATTTTTAAGAACATAAAACACACAAACATGCACATGCAGTGCTTATAAAATGTTTAAACTGTAGAGATACAATAATTTTACTTCTGGAAAATCAGCATTTTATCGAATTTGAAATATAAACCTAATATTATCTGTTACTTAATATATTTTCTTTAAAAACAGTGTTATTTTTTATCATGAATATAATAATCCATAATTATGTGGGTATCCATATTAGATGGCTTTTAGTGAAATAAAACTGTAACTTACTTTAAAACAAAACATGTTCCCTAAAACGGTGGACAGAGCTACAGACCCCCCTGTAACCCCCTTACCCAGTTAGCTAGCAGGTAATGACCACCACTACTTGTGCAGTTCATAAAAGGACAGGTAATGTTTGTCGCGCTGTTGCACAAACAGCACGCTCATTTATTTCAATTCATTTGTTGTTATAGAGTATAGTGTGCGCTGTACAACCTATTTACTGTTTTGCTACAGTCTGCACCTTCCAGTTAATTTGCCTGCTTCTCCTCCAGCTCCGTACCACCCAGTCTGCAGAAAATGCATGTGCACTTTGCGTGCTCGTACCCGGCTCGTAAGGAGCGCGCTCTGCCCTCAAGGGCGAGCATTGGTTAATGGCAGGCATGTGACTGATGCAAGCCAGATCCTTTTATTTAGCAGAATTGAGATTAATAGTTACATTTTATTGTTGAGGGGCAAAGACAGGGCTCCATACGCACATACACAGAAAAAAAGGGCACTTGAGGCATCCTGGAGGAAAGGGGCGGGTGCTCAAGCACCCGCCGCCTTCCCCCCTCTGCACGTGCCTATATGTGTGTGTGTGTGTGTGTCTTTACAGTATATACAACGTGAAAGCGCGCTCAGTTACAGCTCAGTCCCTCTTCTCACCTTTGATAGGTGAGAAGTTATCAAACCGGTTTCGGATGGGGGAATTGGCCCAATTGAGGGATTTAAAACTATTTAACAAGACAGAGACGTCTCTGCCTAAAATGCATTTCTCCAGCAAAACATAGAATAAATAGAAATAAAATGTTTAATATTAATAATATTGATCTTAGCTGGATGGTCTAATTCTCAAAACCGTTTAAGAAAGACTTAACACACTATAACTAGAATATTTACAAAACTGAAAGGTTGTCTTATAAATAATAAAAAACAACAACTCATAACTCAAAAAGATCATATGTTTTTATATATTTTTTTAGATCATAAATAGACATGAATTAACTATATAAACTGGACACAAACAGCAAAAAACATGATGAAAAGCAATAAAGTGCTTAGGGCTTTTCATATTTTTTGCTGTTTGTGTCCAGCATTGAATAATTATTTCATCCATTATTTGACCACGGCTGGGAATAAGAGCTGGAATGTGATTGTGAATTTATATATACAGTGGTGTGAAAAACTATTTGCCCCCTTCCTGATTTCTTATTCTTTTGCATGTTTGTCACAGTTAAATGTTTCTGCTCATCAAAAACCGTTAACTATTAGTCAAAGATAACATAATTGAACACACAATGCAGTTTTTAAATGAAGGTTTACGTTATTAAGAGAGAAAAAAAACTCCAAATCTACATGGCCCTGTGTGAAAAAGTGATTGCCCCCCCTTGTTAAAAAATAACTTAACTGTGGTTTATCAATTTCTGTAGTCACCCCCAGGCCTGATTACTGCCACACCTGTTTCAATCAAGAAATCACTTAAATAGGAGCTACCTGACACAGAGAAGTAGACCAAAAGCACCTCAAAAGCTAGACATCATGCCAAGATCCAAAGAAATTCAGGAACAAATGAGAACAAAAGTAATTGAGATCTATCAGTCTGGTAAAGGTTATAAAGCCATTTCTAAAGCTTTGGGACTCCAGCGAACCACAGTGAGAGCCATTATCCACAAATGGCAAAAACATGGAACAGTGGTGAACCTTCCCAGGAGTGGCCGGCCGACCAAAATTACCCCAAGAGCGCAGAGACAACTCATCCGAGAGGCCACAAAAGACCCCAGGACAACATCTAAAGAACTGCAGGCCTCACTTGCCTCAATTAAGGTCAGTGTTCACGACTCCACCATAAGAAACAGACTGGGCAAAAACGGCCTGCATGGCAGATTTCCAAGGCGCAAACCACTTTTAAGCAAAAAGAACATTAAGGCTCGTGTCAATTTTGCTAAAAAACATCTCAATGATTGCCAAGACTTTTGGAAAAATACCTTGTGGACCGACGAGACAAAAGTTGAACTTTTTGGAAGGTGCGTGTCCCGTTACATCTGGTGTAAAAGTAACACAGCATTTCAGAAAAAGAACATCATACCAACAGTAAAATATGGTGGTGGTAGTGTGATGGTCTGGGGTTGTTTTGCTGCTTCAGGACCTGGAAGGCTTGCTGTGATAGATGGAACCATGAATTCTACTGTCTACCAAAAAATCCTGAAGGAGAATGTCCGGCCATCTGTTCGTCAACTCAAGCTGAAGTGATCTTGGGTGCTGCAGCAGGACAATGACCCAAAACACACCAGCAAATCCACCTCTGAATGGCTGAAGAAAAACAAAATGAAGACTTTGCAGTGGCCTAGTCAAAGTCCTGACCTGAATCCTATTGAGATGTTGTGGCATGACCTTAAAAGGGCGGTTCATGCCAGAAAACCCTCAAATAAAGCTGAATTACAACAATTCTGCAAAGATGAGTGGGCCAAAATTCCTCCAGAGCGCTGTAAAAGACTCGTTGCAAGTTATCGCAAACGCTTGATTGCAGTTATTGCTGCTAAGGGTGGCCCAACCAGTTATTAGGTTCAGGGGGCAATTACTTTTTCACACAGGGCCATGTAGGTTTGGATTTTTTTTCTCCCTAAATAATAAAACCCCTCATTTAAAAACTGCATTTTGTGTTTACTTGTGTTATCTTTGACTAATAGTTAAATGTGTTTGATGATCAGAAACATTTTGTGTGACAAACATGCAAAAGAATAAGAAATCAGGAGGGGGGCAAATAGTTTTTCACACCACTGTATATATATATATATATATATATATATATATATATATATATAGAGAGAGAGAGAGAGAGAGAGAGAGAGAGAGAGGTGTTTTGCTGCCGAAAAACATTTTAGGCAGAGACGTCTACTCTGCCTTGTTAATTGTTTTTAAAAACCCCAATTCTACGAATTCCCCCATCAGTGAAATCATGAATGAAAGGTGAGAAGAGGCATTATAATACAGTGGGGGTTCTGTGGGTCTCCAAACTCAGAAGGCTCTTTACAGTGAGCCGATAACTTCTCCTTTGATCTGCTGGTTACAGCGGGGCGCCGACTGCTGATGAGTAGCCTGTACAAGCCAAGCTCTTCCCCCCAAAATAATGTGAATGTCTGCAACAATCACTAACCATTAAAATGTTTTTTTTTTTTATTAAACACGAATATATAAATTATATTTTCTTTACACATAATATTTTCATTATATATACACGGGCATCGCTAGGCCATTTTTGGGGGGCTTTAGCCCATCGTCCCCTTTATATTTATTTAAAGATTTTCATATTTTTATGTCTGCCAGTTTCCAACAAAAAGCAGCAGTATTGTCAAAGAACTAACAGATAAATATTTAATATTATTGGCACCCACACAGTTTATTCCATTGTCCTGCCTCATAGGTGTATTGTTTATATTGCTAATCAATGTAAGTTTAAAGTTATATCCTGTTTTCTGGTTACATTTGTCTGATTGTACCTGTACATTGAAAAAAGTTTATACGGTAAACACACACATTATTTATATATGTACACTTAATTAAATTCTTAAATCATCGTGTTCACCCATGCACTGAAAAAAAGAACAGACCGAAACCAGAACCGAACCGGAGATTAAGGAAAAAGTGAGAAGCAAAAATCATGTGTGGAAAGATTAAGCATGCAAGGTCACAGGATGACTCTACTTCTTTTTCTTGTCTGCAATGCGATTTAGACAAATTAGAGCTGCTTTGTCAATACTGTATGAACATATGTACAGGTTCTTTACAGTTCAAATTTAACTTGTAACTTATTAATAAATTCGGATTCAGAAAAAAACGTTTAATGCTAGTGATCTTTTACCATTTAATGCTTTAACACACACTACTAAGTTTGTTCAGAAATGGCAACTCACTGGCGAGCCTTTGTCTCAACACGGGTGGGGGTAAGAAACACACATCTCGGTTTATTAATCTGCGCGCTCGGTTCGTTATTATTTTATTTATTTATTTATTTACCACAGGACCCCATAGGTTCAGGTTTTTACACGAAAACGGTGTTTTGTGAATCTCCACACTATTAAAAACTGAAATATTGCTAATTGTACGTCCTGAGATTAAGATGAACATTAATTGGGAGTCATGAAAGCGAGAATCACATCCAAAACAGAAAGCTAAACTTACCTCGAACACGACAAACTCCAGCTCCAGCCACGCCGTGTACTACCTCCGTGATGATCCCCAACCGACTGATCCACAGCGCGGGCACAGCGTCTCCAAACACACATGCGCAGTTTAATTTGGACACATTTTCGGCTTCAGTAGACACACAATGCTTCAGACTGAAACACGACTGCCCCCTACAGGTAATGAAGGGCATGTTCACAGCTTCCCGCACGCAGCCGCGGCAAGTCACGGGATCCCTTTTCTCGAAACGTGCATTTTTAATGGCGACATCTGTATATGAAATGAACTGTTAAATGTGTGGTAATATGTTATGAAATTTGACATGCACATATAAACACCTGAGATAAATATTACACACTTAAAATATTTAAAACGTCTTAGAAGGTTAAGAATGTTTGATTTCATGGCTTTATCAAAAAAATTAAAAATAAAAAAACACAAATTGTAATTGTCAGTCTCCATGCCTGTCAATTAGGGGCTGGAATGTAAGTGCCATATCGTACTTGTTATGAATTTGTTGTTGTGTTTATTTTATTTTATTTGTTGTTATTTCATTTATTCTACCTTGTTCTATTCATTAGTAAAGCATTAAGCATTAAGTTTGTTACATAAGCCAAAAGCTTTAAACAACTAGGTTGTTGTAACCGTAAGCTCCCGTAAGTAGAGATATACAACAAGATTGTTGTTATATACGTAAGCTAAGACTGTAATTTGTAAGATACAGCAAACAGGTTGTTGTAAAAGTCAGAGATTTGCAAGATGCAGCAACTGCTGTCTGTAATCACAGTGGATTTACTCAAGACGACTGTATGACGTGTTGATTCTTTGATGCTGACAAAATAAACTACAAGAGACAAAGAGATCGGACTTCTGTCATGTGAGTGAAACTTTAAGACAAAGCTACGCATCAAAACTGGTGAAATAATATGACCGCATCTACAATGTCTTCTGATGATGTCGACACATTTTTACATTTTACATAAGATATATTGGCATATTCACAAATCAAGACATTCGCATAGTTAACACTATCAGATAGCATACTATCCGGAAATTAAATTAATTTCAAGACCATTTAAACAGAGGCATTGCTATGTCTTTCATTGTTTTGACCCTGTTAAGACATTACAAAAACTATATAAGAAACTTTTATAGCACGATTTTGTGCATCTCAGTTCTAATTATAAAAATTATAACAATTATAAATTTATTATAAAAATCCTATGAAGCACATATACACACATTCATCATGAAAGATCTGTTGTAAAACAAAATAAAATTCATAAAGGTCCCTTGTGTGCCTGTGAAACCTCCGCTTGTTTTTCAGGCCCTAGATAGGAGCCCCCTGCCAGCTACAGTGGTTACTCAAGGGGAATGTCTATGACTGCTGCGCACTCGTGTCGTGGTCAAATGGCAACTGCCAAAATAAATCAATCGCAATTCAAAGTAATTTGTGAAATGGCCGCCAGGTAGCGCGAAGGAACATTTTACAAAATCGGCTGCAATTAATTTTGTTTAGACAGACTCTGTGTTTCTATTTGTCTATTGTTATTATTAAAGAAAACAGCACAAACAACAGCTCAAGGGCTTGTAAAAACATTTTTATTTTTAACGGTAAAAATTTAAATTTTGGAGTCAGTGGTCCGAGCTCAACCTAATAATCTTTCTATGATAAAATGACTCGTGGCATGAATCTACAGGAAGTGCTTCAGTTTCAAATAATAATTTAATGCTGAACCCAAACAGCAAAATAACATGATAATAATAATCTAAAGAATAATAATCATCTTGATTTTAGCTGTTTATGTCCAGCATTGAACGATTATTTAATTATTAATAATTAAAGCTGCTCACATCGCGCGCACTTTCACTTAAAAAAATTGCAGTGTTTAATCAGCATGTATATGTCACCTCTCTTTATGATAGATGAATACTGAAACAAAACTGCTCATGTCGGCACAATGCATGTGTGTGAATGGCTGAAATGTGGTTGTGAATAAGCATTTTAGTGAAGGTAAAATATCCGCGTGAACCCACGGCGCACGTGCGCTCTTTCACTTTGCTGAGTTTTGATCTAAAGTCAAATGAATGCGCGCGCCGATATGAGAGATTTCTCTTTCCCAGAAATACAACAAACACACATTTATAAGTGTTAAATAAGCGCTGTCTATGCAGCGCTATACGAAACGCACGCCGATGTGAGCCGCTTTGTTTCAGATGGTTGTGTATCGAGCGATTAAAAACAATACAAGGAGTGTTATGATAAGGAAACTTTCTATCTCTTCCATTCCAGTGATTAAAAAACGGTAAAAATGTAAATTTTGGAATCCAGAGACGCTTAGTGGTCCGAGCACAACGTAACAATCTTTGTATGGCCAGGGGTAGCTCAGTGGTTAAGGCATTGGACTACGGTTCGGAAGATCCCAGGTTCAAACCCCACAACCACCAAGTTGCCTACTTGAGCAAGGCCCTTAACCCTCAACTGCTCATATGTAAGTCGCTCTGGATAAGAGCATCTGCCAAATGCCTAAATGTAAATGTACAGTAAATGTATGATAAAATGACTTGTGCCATGAATCTACAAGGAGCGCTTCAGTTTCAAATAATCATTCAAGAACATGATATTAATAATCAAAAGTAAAATAATGTTGTTCTTTTTGCTGTTTATGTACACCATTTAATAATTATTTAATTATCAATAATTAAAGCTGCTCACATCGCGCGTGCTTAATTTTTTTTTAAATGCAGTGTTTAATCAGCAAGTATATCGCCTCTCTTTGTGATAGAGGAATATTATGACTGAAACAAAGCTGCTCGTGTCGGCTCATATCGGGAGGATTTTGATCAAAGGGGAGATTAGAAGGGGAAATGTAAATGTGTGTACAAACAACATAGCACAATGCATGTGTGTGAATGGCCGAAATGTGGTTGTGAATAAATTTTTTAGTGAATGTAAAATGTTCGCGTGAACCCGCGACACGCGCGTGTGCTCTTTCAGTTTGCCGAGTTTTGATCTAAAGTCAGATGAACGCGTGCGCCAATATGAGAGATTTATAAGAGATTTCTCTTTCCCAGAAATATAATAAACACAAATTTATACATGTTAAATAAGCGCTGTCTTTGTGGCGCTGTGCGAAACGCACGCCAATGTTCAGTCATAACCTTTATTTCAGTCATATACTAACATGTTTTTGATGTGTAGTGGACCATGCGCGCACAACCTCTCGCAGACGAGCCTCTGAATATGCGGTTTTAACGGGGGTGGGGAAAAGTAACTCCGCACCGGCAGAAGTAGAGTAATTATTATGAATGCGTCGGGGAAAACAGCAGTGAAACTGACTGGCCATTTTAATAATTCTTTGATAAGTTGATGTCTTTTTGTTTCGACTGTGAGTGGATGTGCTGCAGAGGTGTCAAGTAACGAAGTACAAATACTTCGTTACCTTACTTAAGTAGAAATTTTGGGTATCTATACTTTACTGGAGTAATTATTTTTCAGCCGACTTTTTACTTCTACTCCTTACATTTTTAAGCAATTATCTGTACTTTCTACCCCTTACATTTTAAAAATAGCCTCGTTACTCTATTTTTATGATCAGAACGCGCACCCCCCCCCCGGTCGCATGATAACAATGCGCACAACGCCCCGCGACCCCCCCCCCCCAGTCGCATGAAAAGAACGCGCACCGCCCCCCCGTCGCATGATCAGAAAGCGAGACCTTAATGCTTTTGTTGCCCCTCACGGTACTTTTACTTTTATACTTTAAGTAGTTTTGAAACCAGTACTTTTAAACTTTTACTTAAGTAAAAAGCTTGGGTTGATACTTCAACTTCTAAAGAAGTATTTTTTAACCCTAGTATCTATACTTCTACTCAAGTAATGAATGTGAATACTTTTGACACCACTGATGCGCTGTAGTAATCCAGTTTTATACGAATTACATACAGTAAGCTGATTTTTCCCCATTAGTTTATATAAAAGCAGACATTTTGCTTTCTGTAAGTATATATTTTTCATGTCTGTGAGGCGACTATACACAGAGTTTCGGTTCATTTTCTGACATGCTCAAGTTCACAGAAACCGATAGAGAATATCGCTGTATCCCTGTTTGCTTTCATTATTCATTATCATAACGTTTTCTCGTCATTGTGCGTGCACTTAAATAAAAGTAAAGTCTTATAAAAGCTATGTAGCTTATATAGGTTTATTATATAGTTTTTGCCCATTAACCTGACAACACCTGTCGCTCACCCACGTTTTCTGATACACACAGCCAGAGTTTTCTGGCTATGCGAGTGTTACACATGATAAAATATAAAGGCTCACTGTGTTAACATTTACTTTGCTTAAATTCGATGGAACTAAGTAACGCCTACAGTATATTTAATTTAAGTTCTAAATTTGTACTGTAATTTTAGTACTGTGATGGTAAATTCGTTTAATGTTTCACTTGTATTTTGTAAGGTTTTTGCCGGCGGTGGTACAGCACAAAGGAGGTGCGGGAATGTAAAAATGTAATTTGTTAAAATGTTTTCATTATTTATTAAAGAACATTATGATGATCATAACAGCCTACTGCATTTAATTCTTATAATAACGCAAAAACACATCGACATGTTTTAATGTTTTAATTTTTATGGTCATTTATTTTCATTTATTTCACTTAATAAGTCTGCTACAAATTTAAAGAACACAAAATATAAGATGACAAAAAACATACATGCGTAGCTTTTCTAATTACACATCATAAAATCTAAAGGCTCACTGTGTTAACGGTTACTTTGCTTAAATTCGATCCTAATAAGATTTAATTTAATTTAAATTCTACATTTGTACTGTAATTTTAATACTGTGATTATAAATTCGTTTAACTACAATGTTTCACTTGAATTTATCCGCTACTACGTGCAGCTCTAAAGGAGCACGTCTCATTAATCCTTGAGAGATTGAACTGATGCCTGAGGCGTCAGTCTATACTGTAGTTATATATCGCCACTCAGCGGTAGAAGCCAGCAAATGCACAAACCCAAATGCTGCCACTGTGAGGCGTGGCGGTAAAACCAGAATACCGCGTGACTACCATCTGTATCATGCGCCGAACCCATCCACTTATGCTAAGAATCATGAACCATGAACCACTTTGAGATCTGCCTGTTCATTATTGAGAAGTCACATGCTGCTGTAATCCTCTGACTTCCCTGGCTAGAGCTTCATGGCCGAGAATGAATACTCTCGCTGCTGGAATTATTCATCCATTCTTCTCCCCCTTCCTTTCATCAAGAAAAAGGATAGGTCACTTTGTCGTTGTATTGCTTATCAAGGGCTTAACGAGATACAGTCAGGAATTGTTACCCCTTACTGCTCATAGCCACTGCCTTGTCTTGATGTCTTTACTAAGTTGGATCTATGCAATGCATACCCCTCATCTGTATTAGGAAGGGCGTTGAGTGAAAGACTGCTTTCAACACCCGCATCGAGCATTATGAATATCTGAGATTTCCTAAACTACTTTGTGTCAGTCTTTTTGGACGACATTCTAATTTTCTCTCACGGTTTGGAGCATGTTGCCACATTCATCTAGTTCTACAGAGACTTTAAGAGAACAACCTGTACATCAAAGCAGACAAGTGTGTGTTTCACACAACATCTACCACCTTCCTGAGTTTTGTGCGGTCTCCAACTGTCTGTGGTGAGCTTGTGGTAGGGTTTCAGCTCTGGGTCAGAGGTGAATCGAATCGAAGGTTAATTTGATTAAACTGAACATGATTTAGTGTATCTTACCAATTCTGGTTATTCCCATGGCCACCGATGGGATGGGTCAACAGCTCTTTATAAAGAAACACAAATTTATTGGACTGATCTATGATACATGAAACTACACTGTAAAAAAATATTCTGTAAAAAAATGGTAATCTACTGGCAGCTGTGGTTGCCAGCATTGCACTGTTAAAATACAGTGGGTTACTGTTATTAAAATTAACAGCAAGATGCTGTTTTGTTAGCAACAGCATACAAATGTTATTTAGCAGTATATAGCTGTTAATTTACTGTACCAATTATTCTAAATTGCAAATGCTATTATACCCTGCATTTTATATTTGTGGAAAACAAAATAAATAAGGCCAACTTATTGTTTTAGTTCTTCTTTATTTACATTTAACATTATATTAATTGTTAAGCTGTTTGTTGTGCCAAAAAAATTTGAAAAATGCAAGCCATCATATTTTCGAGTGCATAAACTATGGTGCAACAAATAATCACCCATAACATGAAGAAATACAAAGATGGCTAAAGAAAACAAACACAATTTCAAAATGCCTCAACTTGACATTAAATAATAAACAAGCTTCAAATCAAGCTTCAGAAAAAAAACACAACATAGCCTATATAAGTAAAATAAATCAACAAAAGGCTTTATCAAACACCAGCCCTTTCTGGACATAAAAAGTAGAGTACAAAAAAATACAACAGTATATACAAACCACTGTAAAACAAAAAACATTTTAAATAAAGTGCCACTCAAAGTCCATCAATCTTTTTAAAAGATTTGACACTTTCAGATTGACTGTAATGGTCTTTTTTTTAACAGTTTTCCCAGTCTTTTTAGATGTCACTTTTCCTTTTGCAGCCTTGGTCCCTTTTTCCGGATTTATTCAAACAAGTTGTCTGAAAAATAATAGGGGAAGACTTTCTGTGATCAATGTTTTAAAACTTTAATAATAAAACGAGATTTAAAAGATTTACACAGTAGTGTACAGCTTGTTATTTATTACATTAGCTAATGTTATGAAGTGTTACCAAACTTACAGCATAAAGCTTTAAAGACCCAGAAATTTTAACTTTAAAAACACTTATTACCATATTATTGAAAGACAAACATAAATTTACCTTTGAAGGAATTCCAGTGTGGATGCTGCTTCCTCTTGATATTGCAGGTTGAAGATTTAATACAGTGAAAACAAAGCAGCAAGTCCAGATTTTTGAATTTCCAACAGGTTGTTTTCTGTGTGTAGCCACCCAGCTACAATGACGGCCTCTGTTTTAATTGATCCGTTACCCACATGTTTTTATAACGTTATTTTTTAGAAATACTTTGCATGGCTTTGACTAATTATTGCTTTGTCTGATTAAAACATTATAAAAAAAACTCCACTGTAATATTTTTAAAGAAATGACAGACATAGATAAAGGTGCAAACTAATTACCTCGTGGTGATAATACACGTCGCACAAATCGAAAAATATGATATAATACCGTTAAATAACAGTGGCATACTGTTGTTGTTCGACCACTAACCTGAAGTGAACAAGTCTTCCCACAATGCACTGTAAAAACGGCAACCTACTGATATTTCATGAAAACAGCATTTTGCTGTAAAATTTCTATGTAAATTTACAGAGATTTTTTACAGTGTACGCTACTTACACACACACACACACACACACACACACCTACATACAAGCAGTTTGGAGGATTTAAGTGAATCGAATTCTTCTACTATTTACTAGACCAGAGGAAGTCTGGTCTTGTGTATAAGCTTACGGTTACTGTAGTTATGAGTCTGTTGTTGAGATAACGTCTTTCTGGGAAGCCCTTCGGTGGCGTGTTGGTTGCCTGTTTACCGATGGCGTCGCTCTGGAAGTACTTCTGAGGGTTTCTTCGTTGCAGGATTTTGGAGTTCTGGCACAAAGTCTTGTTGAAAATTCTTGAAGAGTGGATGACCCAGTCGCACGAAGCATGAGCAGCGACAGAGTGGGCGAGTTTGCTTCCTTCCTTCAGACGACCATAATGTTCAGACGTTGGGTTTTTGACCCCATAGAGCGTGTTCGTCCCACATGCCTTTGTCCCAATCAGAGGTGGTTGTGCGCGTAACCACACCCCGCATGGTTTCTCTTTTTCATGCATACATTAATCTAGCATTTGGTCTGTCATGTGGGGGGGACATCTCGTTGGAGTTTAGTAATTTTGATAATGTGTATTAACTTGAATCCTGATCATACAACTAAATTTTCATATACATTAAAGCTCTTTGAATACAACAAGCTTTCATTCAAAACCAAACATCCCATATCTAGTATACTCATTCATACTTTCATCTATAGAAAGGGGTTATATATGTTGATTACACTTCCAAGTTTAGGATAAACATGTTGAGCACAACAAAGACATCAAACATCCTATTATCCTGTATAATTTTATATTTGCCCTACTGGCATTATGAATGTCCCTGAAGCAGGTATGTTCTTTGTTCTTGAGCCAAAAGATGAAGCAGGAAACACATTCTGGGGGTCAGCAACTGCCAGGGGGGTTGTGAAACTGTCTTCTTCATTATTCAAGATACTTACTTGTAGATTTACACCATTTGAGTGGGGTGTGTAACTGCTTCTTTCTTGTGCAAGGAAGTTGTTTGTGGATTTACATTGTCTGAATTGGAGATGTGAAATTGCTTCTTTCTTGTGCAAGGGAGTTGCTTGCAGATTTGCACAGTTTGAGGCCGAGGTGGGTGAAAGCCTCTATCGACTGGGTCAAGCTTCCAGCTGCTTTATATCACCTAGAGAGATAACGTTGTCAGCATAGCGCTGTTTGCTGGAAGGCGACTATTTCACGGCTGTTTGTGGTGGCCTGTTAGTCCCTCCACTTGTGATGAGACCTCCAATGATTCCTGGGCTTTGCCAACTTTTATCACGTTTCATTTGGAGATACAGTTCCATCACCGACCCCCTAACTTCTGTAACTTCCTCAAAGACGCGCTTTTGTTCGAACCAGCAGGCACAAAGAGCATTTGTCGACCTCAAAAAAAGGTTTATCTCAGCCTCCATTCTCACCATTCCCAACCTGTCCCATCAGTTTGGGGGGGTGCACGTGTCCAGAGTTGTGGCAGCCTGCGACATCTGTGCCCACTGTAAACACGACTATTGACACCCAGCTGGCCTTCTCAGACCCTTACTTCTCGCCGTCCCTGGTCCCATATCTCTCTAGGCTTTATAATCAGTTATAGAGGTGGTAGAGGTTGACGATCCTCCCCTCAGGATAACAAACTGCACCCCTGTGTGGCACTACACTGTGGAGCAGTGGAGGCAGTAGCAGGAGACCACCGACCGCCCATTCCTAGTATGGACCAATCACAGAAACCTAGAGTATCTACATGCTACCAAGAGGCTCGATGGGCACTATTTTTTTTTCCAGATTTATCTTCATCTTGTCCTAGTGGCCAGGCTTCAAAAACACCATGCCTGCCAGTTCACCTTTTTCCAAGATTTCATGCCTTGTGACACTATCCTCCCATCTTGCTGTTTAATTGAACCCAATGGAACTAGATATTGAGATTAATGTCAAGCAGACATTGATGGAGCCTGGCCATGGATCCAGGCTGTCTGTGACCCAAGCTGCACCTGGACCCATTTGGTCATTAAGCAATGCTTGTGTCATCCCACATTAAGGTACAGATGTCGCCTTTAAGACTGCGCGTGTTTTCCCGCGGGATGCCGCAATTTAGCGCACAGCGTGCCGCGACTTGCCGGAGGCAACATTCGGGAATTTTAAATAAATGTGTTGCGCTTGACTGAATATCCGCCAGATGGCGCATGGAAGGACTTTATCTAAATGCCGGACCAAGTACAACAATGAATGTAAGGACGCGGATGAACAGTGCTGAAGCGAACATGAATTTTATTTTGTTTTATAATAGATCTTTCATGATGAATGAGTGTATATGTGCTTCACATTATCAAACACAGGCAAAGGAGACAGAAATTATTGAGGGATCCTCTGAAAAAAGTAAACCTAGCTATCGTTCGTTTAATGTGTTTTTTTTCCTCATTCCATTAGTAAAAAAAATTATTTGCTCTTTTTAACTAAAGTGTCTAATTTATGCTTATGGGTGAATCTTTTTTTTTTTACTTTAGTATAATTCTGTTTACAGTAGTGAAATATTTCATTTTGATCAAGGTACTCTTATTAGGTTGAGTGTGATTTGCGCATGCGCAGTCTTTAGACCATAGTTTTGCCGGTATAATTTTATTTCCGCCTCAAACCGGAGCATGACGTTGAAACAAGTAAGGAAGGATATCAGAACCTGTATTTCAGTTACTGTTAGTTAAAGCCCCTGATTAAACTTAAATCTAATCCATTCACAAAGGACATTTCTGCTTCAAACCAAAGTTCACCGTGTCACATGACCTCATGACGCAGCATTATCACGGAATGAATCACGTCGTCCTGGCGGCCCGAGTTTCTCAAAGAAAACTCCTTTAAACCAGGTAAGAAAGCAAACTCGTGTCATTTCTATGTTAAATGTATCTCTTATATGAGCAAATTCATGATTTATGTCAGGAACAACTACTTTGTAGATTGAGTTTTGTGTCCGTGTTTGCTACTGTAGCTAAAACCACCTATATTACCTGCATTAGCATTAGCTAACTAACGTGGTGATTTTCAAAAACACCGGAGTTTCTACAGTAAGTCAGCGGCGCCGAAGAAAATAATTATATTTAAGTACCGTTGGTTAACGATGTAAAAATTAATAGGAAAGTGACGTAAACATAGAACAAGCTAATTTGGAGTGAGTGCTGTTTGTAGTGTACTGCTTTCTATACTTTATACACACTGTAATTAAGATTTGCTAACATAAGAACTTGAGCCAGTCCAATTTTTGTTTTTACCTTTTTTTTTTTTTTTTTAAGATCAGTAATGAGTTTCTGAGAATTATATCTGCTCCACTTCAAGCAAGATTACTGGTTTCCTTGGACAAGCAACACTACAAACTAATTGAGATTATCAGAAACTAGGGAGGAACCCATCAGAGAGAAGACCAGAGATATAATCTTCATCTTCAAGTTTTTGATCTGGTATGTACTCGCTCAAAAGCAGAAATTAGCTTGGTGTCAAATGTAATCTTGTGAATGGAAGCCACAGGACCTGAGCAAGGCATCCACATCAAGTTGGCTGTGATGCACTAAATTAAAACATAACTAGCAGAATAAAACTTTAGTTTAACTTGTTCACAGGTATAGTGTATGCTGTCTGAATACAGGTTTCAATGTCTGCCATGTTCATTTTTTCACGCTTTACAAGCCTAAGATAACCAACAATACTATGTTTGTTTTTATGTCCCTAGAGCCTGGAGGTGATTACCTCCTGAAATTAATACTTAAAATGATAAACTTTATCATTAATACATAATGTGTGTATATGTATGTCAGTTATTTTGGCGTATTCATTGAGCTAATTACATTTATCATGCTGCACCATAATCCTAGGTGTTTTTTTCATTCATAGGGAGCATTAAGTGATTTTACATGCATACATCAGACACTGTTTTGCCAAATAGAGCAATTGTCTAACAAATGTCCTTTCTTTTATTAGGTTGTTCAGAAAGATGAAGCTCAGGCAGAACTCGTGAGGTGCACAATGGCCCTGTTTGTCCTCAGGTAGGAAGAGGACTGTCTTCAGCCTCCACAGGAAATCGGAATTGTGACTTATTGAGTTTCCATCAGTCGCACATGAATGTTCCATGTTACCTCTGCTGATTTTGTTTCAGGAACATTTTCTAATTTTCTTTTCAGTCCAATTAATAAATGTATGTTGCAAAGTTGAGTGTTACTATTTGTAATTTTATTCATTCATTCATTTTCTATACCGCTTAATCCTGTGTTCAGGGTCGCGGGGGACCTGGAGCCTATCCCAGGAGACTTCGGGCACTAGGCGGGGTACACCCTGGACAGGGTGCCAATCCATCGCAGGGCACACACATACATTTATGGAGTAATTTATTTTAGTCGCAGAGTATTTAGTTTGGTTCTTCTTCAGCAGGTTTGACAAGGACAAAGTGTACCCAAAGTGTATTCAATAAGGCACACACACACAATTTAGTTGCAATAAAGTTTTATTAAATTTATAATAAAGCAGGCCGTACTGTATGTGGCAAATGGTCACTCAAAATCTTTACAAAAGTAAGAGTATTCATTAATTATTTTTTTTTTAGAAAAGAGGAAAACTCAATCTTTTCTTTCTAAGAAGTTCGTTAATTAGGTCTCTTATTTGCTTGTTGTTGTGGGCTGTGGGGTGGAATTTCCTAGCAACAGCATCGGAAAGTGCTTGAAGCAGAATTGCCCCATCAGCGAAACCGGTTTGATAACTTCACACCAAGGATACTGTAGGTGAGAAGGGGGATTACAGTAACGGTTTCTGTGGGTCTTCACCAAGAGGTGATGTGGGTCACGTTGTATTCAGCGAATAGACTAAAATTTTATTTATATAGCGCTTTTAACAATGGTCATTGTCTCAAAGCAGAATGGTCATTGTCTCAAAGCAGTTTGCTCAAACAAAATCATGTTTGCTTCAGCATTGGAAACAATATTGTATTAGGCCAACTTTATTTAAGATTAAAATAATAGTGGGTTAGGAACGTTATTCTTCATATAACTTAAATGGCTGAGTGAAGTTAAATATACACAATAAATTAATTATTGCGTTTGCTTTACATTTGAGCACTCGTGTAAATAGCTTTTTCATTGTATATTCTACCATATCGTATATCTGTGTCTAATACTGGTTTATTCATATTTTACATTACATTCAGTTTGTAATTTACTTGCGATTGTACTTTTAAAATGTAACCTATATACGTATCTACAGAATAAGCATATTTAACTACATCAGCAGTGAATTAGAAACTTGGTCAGTCTGGCTTTTAGATAAAGTCCTTCAGAGCAAGCATTGTGTAAATATAATATATAAAACATAATGTAAAATAAAATAATATAAAATAAATAAATATATAACATAAATGGTTAATGATAGCAATAAAATCAGACTTTAATAGTTGGATTTGATACTTTTCTTTTTATTTACTGTATATACATCTTATGCTTTCTCTGTTATTAATCTCTTCTTCTTCTTTGTCTTTCGGCTGTTCCCTTTCAGGGTTCGCCACAGCGAATCATCTGCCTCTATCTAACCCTATCCTCTGCATCCTCTTCTCTCACACCAACTAACTTCATGTCCTCTCTCACTGCATCCATAAATCTCCTCTTTGGTCTTCCTCTGTTATTAATCTCTCTATTCTCTAATTATGACTTGAATAAATCGTCTCACATCGGAGCGCGCACGGAGCGAGTACTGTAGTCTATATATTTGTGTTTGTTGTTTTCCTGGGGGGGGGGGGGCGTGGCGTGTTTATGTCTGCATTTTATCTATAAATCGTGTGTGTGTGTGTGTGTGTGTGTACGGAGAGTTTGTGTGTGTGCACACAGAGAGTTTATGAGTGTGCCCCTTTGATGTGCTGGGTATGGCGGGGCGTCGACGGCTGATCAGTGTAAAGTAGCGTACTTTACACACACTGATCAGCAATCGACGCCCCGCCATACCCAGCAGATCAAAGGGGCAGTTAACGGCTATGACACGTTGAAGGAGAACTTAATAGTTCTCAAAAATAGTGTAAATGTCTGCAACAATCACTGACCAACAATCACATATATATATACAGTGGTGTGAAAAACTATTTGCCCCCTGATTTCTTATTCTTTTGCATGTTTGTCACACAAAATGTTTCTGATCATCAAACACATTTAACTATTAGTCAAAGATAAAGCAAGTAAACACAAAATGCAGTTTTTAAATGAGGGGTTTTATTATTTAGGGAGAAAAAAAATCCAAACCTACATGGCCCTGTGTGAAAAAGTAATTGCCCCCTGAACCTAATAACTGGTTAGGCCACCCTTAGCAGCAATAACTGCAATCAAGCGTTTGCGATAACTTGCAACGAGTCTTTTACAGCGTTCTGGAGGAATTTTGGCCCACTCATCTTTGCAGAATTGTTGTAATTCAGCTTTATTTGAGGGTTTTCTAGCATGAACCGCCTTTTTAAGGTCATGCCACAACATCTCAATAGGATTCAGGTCAGGACTTTGACTAGGCCACTCCAAAGTCTTCATTTTGTTTTTCTTCAGCCATTCAGAGGTGGATATGCTGGTGTGTTTTGGGTCATTGTCCTGCTGCAGCACTCAAGATCTCTTCAGCTTGAGTTGACGAACAGATGGCCGGACATTCTCCTTCAGGATTTTTTGGTAGACAGTAGAATTCATGGTTCCATCTATCACAGCAAGCCTTCCAGGTCCTGAAGCAGCAAAACAACCCCAGACCATCACACTACCACCACCATATTTTACTGTTGGTATGATGTTCTTTTTCTGAAATGCTGTGTTACTTTTACGCCAGATGTAACGGGACACGCACCTTCCAAAAAGTTCAACTTTTGTCTCGTCGGTCCACAAGGTATTTTCCCAAAAGTCTTGGCAATCATTGAGATGTTTTTTAGCAAAATTGAGACGAGCCTTGATGTTCTTTTTGCTTAAAAGTGGTTTGCGCCTTGGAAATCTGCCATGCAGGCTGTTTTTGCCCAGTCTCTTTCTTATGGTGGAGTCATGAACACTGACCTTAATTGAGGCAAGTGAGGCCTGCAGTTCTTTAGATGTTGTCCTGGGGTCTTTTGTGGCCTCTCGGATGAGTTGTCTCTGCGCTCTTGGGGTAATTTTGGTCGGCCAGCCACTCCTGGGAAGGTTCACCACTGTTCCATGCTTTTGCCATTTGTGGATAATGGCTCTCACTGTGGTTCGCTGGAGTCCCAAAGCTTTAGAAATGGCTTTATAACTTTTACCAGACTGATAGATCTCAATTACTTTTGTTCTCATTTGTTCCTGAATTTCTTTGGATCTTGGCATGATGTCTAGCTTTTGAGGTGCTTTTGGTCTACTTCTCTGTGTCAGGTAGCTCCTATTTAAGTGATTTCTTGATTGAAACAGTAACTGTGGCAGTAATCAGGCCTGGGGGTGACTACAGAAATTGAACTCAGGTGTGATAAACCACAGTTAAGTTATTTTTTACCAAGGGGGGCAATCACTTTTTCACACAGGGCCATGTAGATTTGGAGGTTTTTTTCTCCCTTAATAATGTAAACCTTCATTTAAAAACTGCATTTTGTGTTCAATTATGTTATCTTTGACTAATAGTTAACGGTTTTTGATGAGCAGAAACATTTAAGTGTGACAAACATGCAAAAGAATAAGAAATCAGGAAGGGGGCAAATAGTTTTTCACACAGATTTTATACACACACACACAAGGGCGTAGGTTTGCTACCTATGACACCAACTAATACCCCATCCCCCAATCCCCTTTTCCACCCACCAACCCCCTGCCCCACCTACCAACCTCCCACCCCAACTATGTCCACTGAATACATTCATTCATTCATTTTCTATACCGCTTAATCCTGTGTTCAGGGTCACGGGGGACCTGGAGCCTAGGAGACTTCGGGCACTAGGCAGGGTACACCCTGGACAGGGTGCCAAGCCATCGCAGGGCACACACACATACACACACTCACACACCCAATCACACACTATGGGCAATTTAGGAACGCCAATTAGTCTAACCTGCATATCTTTGGACTGTGGGAGGAAACCGGAGTACCCGGAGGAAACCCACCAAGCACGGGGAGAACATGCAAACTCCATGCACACAGAGACGGGAATCGAGCCTGGCCGGGGAATCGAACCCAGACCCTGGAGGTGCAAGGCGACAGTGCTAACCACTACACCACCGCGCCGCCCCACTGAATACATGTTTTTCTTAATATGGTGCGAAATCACTTTACATTAATACTAGTAATGCTTCGATTGATATTAATCCACTCGAAATGCAATTCATTAAGTTAAATTAAGGAATAGTGTAACGTTAAAGGAATGTTTCATAACTGACAAAAAGATAGTCTTTAATAAAATAAAAACTATTCTTTATTGAGCCCTAGTGCAAATGAAACATCTCAATCATCTGTATATATATAAAAGTAGATTACATCTAAACATGAACTACTAGGTACAGTACCACACAGCAGCTCAATGCCTATTGCTCCTATATGAAGGAGACAAAAACATGCCTTCGCCTCTCGTTAACAGAAATAAACTGCTGGCATATTTGTTTGACATCAATATTGTCCAGGCTGTTCTTTTTTTCTTCTGATAAACACTAAAGATGATATTTTGTAGAATGCTGAAAACCTGTAATCATTGATTTACATAGTATTTGTTTTTCCTGCTACAGAAGTCAATGTTTTCAGCTTTTTTCCCCAATATCTTATTTTGTATTCAACAAAATAAAGAAAATCATTAAAGTTTGGAACCACTTAAGGAGTAAATAGTGAGTAAAGTTTTTTTGGGGGTGAACAATGGCTTTGACCCTAACTCTTCCCCTCTGACTGCATTAGGACCGGACAGGATTGCCACCTGATGAAATAGCGTGACAAAAAAGTGAAATGTCAGTTCAAAACTTTTGCCAAAAACACTAATGAATCACTTACATCCTCAGCCTATCACTCCTCATAATGCCAAATATTAGTATAATCAACATGTATAATACACGCACACATATTATACAGTGGTGTGAAAAACTATTTGCCCCCTTCCTGATTTCTTATTCTTTTGCATGTTTGTCACACTTAAATGTTTCAGCTCATCAAAAACCGTTAACTATTAGTCAAAGATAACATAATTGAACACAAAATGCAGTTTTTAAATGAAGGTTTACGTTATTAAGGGAGAAAAAAAACTCCAAATCTACATGGCCCTGTGTGAAAAAGTGATTGCCCCCCTTGTTAAAAAATAACTTAACTGTGGTTTATCACACCTGAGTTCAATTTCTGTAGTCACCCCCAGGCCTGATTACTGCCACACCTGTTTCAATCAAGAAATCACTTAAATAGGAGCTACCTGATACAGAGAAGTAGACCAAAAGCACCTCAAAAGCTAGACATCATGCCAAGATCCAAAGAAATTCAGGAACAAATGAGAACAAAAGTAATTGAGATCTATCAGTCTGGTAAAGGTTATAAAGCCATTTCTAAAGCTTTGGGACTCCAGCGAACCACAGTGAGAGCCATTATCCACAAATGGCAAAAACATGGAACAGTGGTGAACCTTCCCAGGAGAGACCGGCCGACCAAAATTACCCCAAGAGCGCAGAGACGACTCATCCGAGAGGCCACAAAAGACCCCAGGACAACATCTAAAGAACTGCAGGCCTCACTTGCCTCAATTAAGGTCAGTGTTCACGACTCCACCATAAGAAAGAGACTGGGCAAAAACGGCCTGCATGGCAGATTTCCAAGGCGCAAACCACTTTTAAGCAAAAAGAACATTAAGGCTTGTCTCAATTTTGCTAAAAAACATCTCAATGATCGCCAAGACTTTTGGGAAAATGCCTTGTGGACCGACGAGACAAAAGTTGAACTTTTTGGAAGGTGCGTGTCCCGTTACATCTGGCGTAAAAGTAACACAGCATTTCAGAAAAAGAACATCATACCAACAGTAAAATATGGTGGTGGTAGTGTGATGGTCTGGGGTTGTTTTGCTGCTTCAGGACCTGGAAGGCCTGCTGTGATAGATGGAACCATGAATTCTACTGTCTACCAAAAAATCCTGAAGGAGAATGTCCAGCCATCTGTTCGTCAACTCAAGCTGAAGCGATCTTGGGTGCTGCAGCAGGACAGTGACCCAAAACACACCAGCAAATCCACCTCTGAATGGCTGAAGAAAAACAAAATGAAGACTTTGGAGTGGCCTAGTCAAAGTCCTGACCTGAATCCTATTGAGATGTTGTGGCATGACCTTAAAAAGGCAGTTCATGCTAGAAAACCCTCAAATAAAGCTGAATTACAACAAGTCTGCAAAGATGAGTGGGCCAAAATTCCTCCAGTGCGCTGTAAAAGACTCGTTGCAAGTTATCGCAAACGCTTGATTGCAGTTATTGCTGCTAAGGGTGGCCCAACCAGTTATTAGGTTCAGGGGGCAATTACTTTTTCACACAGGGTCATGTAGGTTTGGATTTTTTTTCTCCCTAAATAATAAAACCCCTCATTTAAAAACTGCATTTTGTGTTTACTTGTGTTATCTTTGACTAATAGTTAAATGTGTTTGATGATCAGAAACATTTTGTGTGACAAACATGCAAAAGAATAAGAAATCAGGAGGGGGGCAAATAGTTTTTCACACCACTGTATGTTATATATATAATCAACATTCAGATTGACCTCCTGTGACCTCGCCTCTTCACCTGAACTACAACATGGCTGATCTGCTTCTGTCCCCTAATTGAAAAACATTGAGGGATTCCTTATGAGCATGGACAGAGAATGCCTCAGCCTATTATTGGTAACAATGTTAAATCTGAGGACAACTACAGTGGCTTGCAAAAGTATTCGCCCCCCCAAGAACTTTTCCACATTTTGTCACATTACAGCCACAAACATGAATCAATTTTATTGGAATTCCACGTGAAAGACCAATACAAAGTGGTGTACACGCGAGAAGTGGAAGGAAAATCATACATGATTTCAAACATTTTTTTTTACAAATAAATAACTGAAAAGTGGGGTGTGTGTAATTATTCAGCCCCCTTGGGTGCAGTCAGTTGCCCATAGACATTGCCTGATGAGTGCTAATGACTAGAGAGCACCTGTGTGTAATCTACACTCTCTCCATCGCTGTCTGATATACAGCACAGGTGTTTAGGTTCTGTCACCTGACAAAACAGGATAAACACATGCCATTTAAACAGCAATCATTTTATTTCACTTTTTCTGAGTTTTAGTGTGCAAACCTCGAATCAAATCATTAATGTTCGCCAAGTAAGTGAATGCATTTTAAAAACAAATTTTCTGAAGTGGACTGTCTATTGGTGTCAACAAAATTCTAGCCATATGGCAATATTAGTATATTAGATTATCAATTTCTTACACAATACTGATTTCTGACAAACAGTCATTAGATTAGGAGACTGACAGGGATCATATTTATACTTTTACATTTAGCTGTTTAATCTGCTGTTAGTTTTAAGTCCGTATTCACAGACTATAACCTGCCCTGCTGTAATGAATGTGAGTCCACTGCATTTGGCGCTGCTTGTGTCTGAACGCAGCCAATAGTCTATCACATGATGGCAGGGAAAGGCACAGCCAATCAAAATGTTCATATTTGTTTTGGGGGCGGGAGGACTCAAGGAGAGAACGTGATTTATCCCTTTCTGCGTGTCTAGGTTAATGTTGACAGAACGATTAAAAAAAAATTGATTAAATTATTGGTGTGGACATTTCAATGGTCTGAGGATATTGGTGGGGACACATCCCCTCCGTCCACCCTAAATCTACGCCCCTGTATATATATAATTTAAAACTATTTATTCATTTGTCTTTTATTTACTTACTTACTAGCGAATGCTTTTTTAGGGCTCTAAAAACTACGGCAGTATGAATGACAATGGAATAGGACGTTTGAGTTGCACCAGTCACACACACACACACACACACACACACACACACACACACAATAAATGTATATATATAATTAAATTCTTAAAACATCGTGTTCACCCATGCACTGAAAAAAAGAACTTGTAAGATTTACTTGATAAAATCCTCATAACAATTTGGACACAGATTTTAAGTAAATTTTATTGCTCCAATATTAAGGCTGAATCCCAATCCTACCCTTCCCCCTACCCTTCCATTTGGCGCGTTCACGTGCAGGGGTAGAGGTGTCTCATTTCTCTTTTGGTTGAAGGTGTAGGGGGAGGGGGAAGGGCCAGATAGCCCTCCAAACGAAGATTTTTCAGGACCTCACTTCAAACGAAGGGCTAAGCGAAGTTTTCAACATGGCTGCTCACTCGAGCAAGCAGACCCATAAATGTTAAGTCATTTTTGCCTTAGTTTTCATTATATGTATATTACCTTTAGTCTTGTGTTTGTGGTGATGTTCTGTAAAGAAACGTTTGCAAAAAAAATCGCTAAAGTTTGCTAGCGGATAGCACATATTGCACAATATTACAAATATATATTTTTATGTCACATACACTTTACTGCATGCTACAAACAAATATGAAAGTTCAGTAGCACGGCAGTTTGCCGAGCATTTGATAACGCATTGTTTGTTTTGCTTACGGCCATATGTGTACATGTAAATGAACGGTGCTTACACTATTCTTACTTACTGCAACGTGACCACAGTTTTGTAATTTATATTCTGTATATGGACGGCTGAGGAAACCCGAAGGCTCATCCGTGTTCGTGGTGAAAACGAGCAACTTTTTTAAAAATCGAAATACGGCACAAAAAACCTTTGGGAGTGAGTAATCTCTCTTATTGGAATGTGTGATAAACATCGGCGCATGTCCTCTGACGTAACATTAGGAACCAGCGACAACGTATGATGACGTATAACAGTGTTGTCCCATTTCTTAGGGGAAATATTCATACCCTTCCCCTTTCCACTTCGTTTCAAGGGACAAGGGGAAGAAAATAGAATTGTGATTCAGCCTAAGTAAAACTCACCCGTAATTGTCAGGTAAAATTTACTTAATTAAATTAACAATAAAAGAAATCAAGTAAAAGTTACATAATTATATTTAATGCACAAATTAGATTTATTTAAAATAATCAAGTAAAGTTAATTCATTATTGTATCAGCAGGAAGCTTAATTTTATGAAATTACTATCATTTTGTTTTGTGAGATTTTCCCATAACTTGGTTTTATCAATTTATATTACTCCCTATAATAATGTAAACATTGCTAATTTATGTTTTGGAAAGAAACATAAGTAATTATTTCATCTATATCTTTCATAACTCACACAACTAAAATATAATTAAACAGTTTATTCACCAACATTACCAAATATTTGTGACGTTCACAGTCTAGATCCAAGTTGTCTTTTTAATCAAAGTGCATTCAGCTAAATTTTGCATCCATAGAAAAAACTGCACGGCACTAGGGCCTGAAATACTTGTTTTAAACAAAATTGTGTAAAATAATAATAAATAAATAAAATACAGCATTCATTTAGAAATAAAATACAGCAGAAAATACATTAAACAAACTGTAGAATAAACGTTAAAACTTAATAGCCCTCGGAAGCAGTGAAGTTGCAACATTCAAATCAGCACTCTGGACTAGTGCACTTAAAAGTATGCCATTGAAACCATAACGCATTAAAACATTAAGCTGAACATGTAAAGACTTGTAGTCAAGCCAAATCAAATGTTTTAAGATAACTTCATCTTTAAAGCTTGCACTTTTGGTGATAGCTTAATACCATCAAGTTCTAGAAGAACTTTCTGAAAATAGCTCAAATGTGTAGCGCAGTGCTCGGAGCTATTGCCACATTCTTGCAAAATTTCCTCTCCTTCAAGAATTATGGATACACCAACCGGTTCTTCCCCTTCAACAGCACAGACGACAAGGATTTTAAGAAGGTGCATACTGGCATCACTTCGTCTGTCCCCCTGCATAAAATGTACAAGAAAATAAATAATTTATTTTGAGAAACAAAAAAAAAATCTGAATTGCTTCAACCTGTGCTGACTTTATTTATTAAATTTATTAAAAAATAATAATAAAAATAATTGATAATAAAAAATGACCATCACTTCATATACTTCAGTTTGTTAAACTTGGGTTAAATTGCTTTAGCAATAATCTTGCATCACTAAAACATTGTAAAACATGGCATGAGATGGCTACACTCCATAGATTACTCTGCACCTTTACAGTGTCAGGAAATCCTATGATGAATGCTGAGTTTGTATTTAAAGGGTTAGTCCAAACATGAAAATTCGTTCAATAATTACTCAGATTTATATATTCATTTGCATTTATATGCTTCTGTCCAATACAACAAACACTATATTCAAGGTATTAATAAATTGTATAATTAATAAGAAAACAATGCTTTACCAGGCGATCATCAAAGAGATCCTCTTCAGATTCATGTCTCATCTTTACGCTTTGTTTCTGTGAAAATATTTACATTGTATCATTACATAATCTTTTATTCGTACAACTACATTTAGGCATTTCTTCATCTTTTGTAAGTTGGCCTTTATCCAAAGCAAATTACAAAAGAGGAAGGCATCAAGCATGTCAAGCAGTGCTACTAACACAAAGTTTCTGACACCGTTAGAAAAATACAAGATAGATCAGCGAGGGATTAAGGAAAAAGTGAGAAGCAAGAATCATGTGTGGAAAGATTAAGCATGCAGTGTCTCAGGATGACTCAACTTATTTTTATTGTCTGCAATGCGATTTAGACAAATTAGAGCTGCTGTCAATACTGTATGAACATATGTACAGGTTCTTTACTCGTAACTCATTAATAAAGTTCGGCTTCAGAAAAAAAACGTTTATTGCTAGTGCTCTTTTACCATTTAATGCTTTAACACACACGACTCAGTTTGTTCAGAAATGGCATCTAACTGGCGAGCCTTTGTCTGAACACGCCGTTTTCACGAGGTGTGGGGGTAAGAAACACACATCTCGGTGTATTAATCCGCGCGCTCGGTTTGTTATTATTTTATTTATTTATTTATTTATTTATTTACCACAGGACCCCTGGGGGGCTCCGTAGGTTCAGGTTTTTACACGAAAACGGTGTTTTGTGAATGTCCACACTATTAAAAACTGAAATATTGCTAATTGTAAGTCCTGAGATTAAGATGAGTCATGAAAGCGAGAATCACATCCAAAAAGAAAGCTAAACTTACCTCGAACACGACAAACTCCAGCTCCAGCCACGCCGTGTTGTACCTCCGTGATGATTCCCAACCAACTGATACACAGCGCGGGCACAGCGTCTCCAAACGCGCATGCGCAGTTTAATTTGCACACATTTTCGGCTTCAGTAGACACACAATACTTCAGACTGAAACACGACTGCCCCCTACAGGTAATGAAGGGCATGTTCACAGCTTCCCGCACGCAGCCGCGCAAAGCCGCGGCAAGTCACGGGATCCCTTTTCTCGAAACGCGCGTTTTTAATGGCGACATCTGTAGGACATGTCCAGATTTGTGCCAGCCTACAACATCTGTGCCCACTGTAAATACGACTAGTGACCTCCGGCTGGCCTTCTCAGACTCTTACCTGTGCCTTGCTGTCCCTCGTCTCACATCTCTCTAGACTTCGTAACAGACCTACCCTCATCTGAGTCACTTGTGTCATGACCATCGTAAACTGTTGATCTGATGCCACTTCCCAAGCTTCCCATACACCAAGGAGATAGCAAAATAACTGATCCTCCACGTTCTTTTGCCTTCTTGGTCTCCCCATTAACATTGTCTCAGACTGAGGACCAAAGTTCCACTCACAGCTAAATGATTTCAACATATTGTAACACTGATGGATCCCACGGGTCTGCATTTATGCCTTCGCTCTTACGACCATGCCCCTGCTTAGCGATTTCTACTGATCACAACGTTGATGGATCTCACATCTTCGGACTCAGACTTCCGCTCTTAACTGCGTCTCCGTGTAGTGCTTTCACACCTTAAAGCATCTGAAGATCTCCCGCCTTGCACCCACATCTACAGCTAATCCATGCCAGTCTTTATGCCAGTCTGCCTCTCGCATGTGCTTGGATCCAGCTACCTACACTTTGTTTGCTCTGATACACACTGGGATAGGTTGGCTCCATAAAATATACATTGAGGTAATTTATTTTAAACTGTCTAAAATGCAACATATTCAATGATTGAAAAAACAAACAGATGAAACAACAATAAAAAAGCTTAACAGACCACATGTTTTGTTAAAAGGAATTTGTGCTCTTTATGTACAGTATCTTGCAAAAGAACTTTTCCACATTTTGTCATGTTACAACCACAAACTTAAATTAGTTTATTGAGATTTTATGTGATAGGCCAATGCAAGGTGACATAATTGTAAATTGGAAGAAAAATAATAACTAGGTAATTTATTTTTTTTAAATACTGTAAATATCTGAAAAGTGTGGCATGCATTTATATTCAGTACTCTGTAGAACTAACTTTTTGGGTTTGTATCTACCAGCTTTGCCCACCTGGAGGATTAATTTGTTGCCCATTCTTTTTTTATTTGTGGTTATTATAAATACTAGAAAAAGTAGTATCAGCTCAAATATGCACATTCTTGCAGGATAACAACATCCTTGAAGAATTTCAGTCAGGTTTCAGGCCCCATCATAGCACAGAAACTGCACTAGTTAAGATTACAAATGACTTGTTTTTAGCTTCAGACCAAGGCTGCATCTCATTGCTAATCCTGCTCGATCTTAGTGCTGCATTCGACACTGTAGATCATAATATTCTCATAGATCGCTTACAAAATTATATAGGTATTCAGGGACATGCATTAAAATGGTTTAGATCATACCTGTCTGATCGATACCATTTTGTAGATCTGAATGGAGAACCGTCTGGTGTAATGCCAGTGAAATATGGGGTCCCACAAGGGTCAGTTTTAGGACCTCTGTTGTTCTCAATATACATGCTTCCCTTGGGTAACATCATTAGAAGACATGGGATTACTTTCCATTGTTATGCTGATGATACCCAATTATATATCTCAACAAAACCAGACGAAATACCTAAGTTGTCTAGATTAACTGAGTGTGTCCAGGACATAAAAGATTGGATGACCAATAATACTTTCTTTTATTAAATTCAGATAAGACAGAGATATTACTTATTGGCCCAAAAACCAGCACACAACAGCTTTCACAATTCAGCCTGCGCTTAGAAGGATGTACTGTTGATGTACTCTTGATGTACTGAATGATGTACCAGCTCAGCAGTAAAAGACCTGGGCGTAATATTAGACAGTAACTTGTCTTTTGAAAATCACATTTCAAATATCACAAAAACAGCCTTTTTCCATCTTAGAAATATTGCTAAACTTAGGAACATCTTATCTGTATCTGATGCAGAAAAGCTAGTTCATGCATTCATGGACTATAATGCATTATTAGGTGGTTGTCCTGCATCCTCAATAAACAAGCTTCAGTTAGTCCAAAATGCAGCCGCCAGGGTTCTCACTAGATCCAGAAAATATGATCATATAACCCCAATATTATCATCCCTGCACTGGCTACCTGTTCAGTCTAGAATAAATTACAAAATAGTATTACTTACATACAAGGCCTTAAATGGTTTAGCTCCCACATTACCTAACCAGTCTTCTGATATGCTACAATCCACCACACGCCTTAAGATCACAAAGCTCCGGACTTCAAAATTTCAAAATCTACAAAAGGGGGTAGGGCATTTTCATATTTGGCAAAAGTAGACTCAAGACGCATCTTTTTAATCTGGCATACACATAACTCATCCCATAATCTCATACTCCAGTACACCTATCCCGAATGGCAACTACGCTAATTCTCTGTTCTGTATTTCTCTACCCATCCCGAGGCATCGGGAGATTTAGCCAGCTTCAGTAGACAAAGGCCGACCCTGCGAGGTTCCTGAGGCATCCAGAGAAGGACCAGCTCCAGCTGGATTCAGCTTTATGATGGTTGGAGCTACACATGCTGCTCCTGTGCTTCCAGTGATCCAGACCTCATCTGCCCTCTGCACCTACTGACTCGTCCCTATATGGAACGATATCGCGGACAATATTCAAATGCAATTGCAAATTGCATTTGCGATTGCGTTTCCCATATGTGGACGCACAAAGTGTGTCATAATTCAAATGCAATTGCAAACTTTGCATTACCGTTTGCTGATTCGCCTTTGCGAGCGCACACTGACTGCCAAATTTCAAATGAAAAAACAAAGTCCATTTGCATTTGTATTTCCCACATCTTACACGTCATGAACCTGTCATATTTAAATAGCAAAATCAATCACCACGTTTGCTTTTTCACTTTCTCTGCGCTGCGCGTCAAGCCGGCCAAAATTCAAACGCAATCGCTAATCCATTTGCAATTGCATTTCCAACACGTTACACAGAAACCTGTCAATCAGCGTCAGGGGCGGGTCTATACTGTGGGGCGGGATTGTATGGGGAGTGACGTCACTCGCACTCGCCGACCAAGAGGGGGATATTTGAGCACTGGAGGTGAACCGAGATTATCTCATTTGTTTATCAAGAAATAAACACACAAAAATGACAAATCGCATATTTTCTTGCTCCGGAGTGGACAGAGAAGTTTTTACAAATAAAAATATTTTTAGATCTTCTCCTGTTACAGCCTGCTGGAGCTAAATCTTTCAGAAACGCTGCGTACCGGTGTTATGCGTTAAAATGCCTCCCTGCCACGGATTGCCCCCCCCCTCCCCAACATAACCTCTATCAAATATTATATTACAACATAAATTAATAGGTTTATGATTTACAAATTGCACCAAACGAATTTGATTATAAAATAATCTATATAAAAAAAACACATGTAGTATAGGAGAAAAATATATTAATTATATATTATTTTCATATACAACCCCTGGCAAAAATTATGGAATCACCCCTCTCAGAAGATGTTCATTCAAATGTTTAATTGTGTAGAAAAAAAAACAAGCACATACATGCCACAAAACTATTTTCACTCAACAATCCAAACTTCTGGCTGTATAAAACACTTAAAAAAACAAAAACAAAGAAAGATAATTATAGTCAACGACAACTGTTTTAACAATTCAAGCAGAGGAAAAAAATATGTTGTTGTTGGTCTTTCGGCTGCTCCCGGCAAGGGGTCGCCACAGCGGAATATCCAGTCCGCACTACAACTTGGCACAGGTTTTACGCCAGATGCCCTTCCTGACGCAACCCTCCCATTTTATCCGGGCTTGGGACCGGCACTGTATTCAGTGGCTGGGGTGTGGGCACTGGCTGGAATCGAACCCGGGCCTTCCGCATGGCAGGCGAAACACCTACCACTGAGCCACCAAAAAATATGGAATCACCAAATAAAAACACTACTTGTACTTTCTTGCAGCACCTCTGGCTTTTATAACAGCTTGAATTCTCTGAGGCCTGGATTTAACTAATGTCAAACTGTATACTTCATCACTCTGTCTCCAGCTTTGTCTTATTGCAGTTGCCAGATCAGCTTTGCAGGTTGGAGCCTTGTCCTGGACCATTTTCTTTCATTTCCACCACAGATTTTCAATTGGATTAAGGTCTGGACTATTTGCATTATATGTCTTTCCTGTAGGAATGTTTTCATAGATTTTGCCCTATGGCGCGATGCATTATCATCCTGAAAAATGATGCTACCATCACCAAACATCCTTCCAATTGATGGAATAAGAAAAGTGTCCAAAATCTCAACATAAACTTGTGCATTTATAGAAGATGTAATGACTGTCATGTCTCCCATACCTTTACCTGACATACAACCCCATATCAATAATGATTGTGGAAATTTGCATGTTTTCTTCAGGCAGTTGTCTTTATAAATTTCATTGGAGCGGCACCAAACAAAAGTTCCAGCATCATCACCCTGCGCAATGCAGATTCGTGATTCATCACTGAATCTAACTATCATCTAGTCATCCGCAGTCCAAGATTGTCTTTCTTTAGCTCACTGAACCCTTGTTTTTTTCTGTTTAGATGTTAATGATGGTTTTCTTTTGGCTTTTCTGTATGTAAATCCCATTTCTTTTAGGTGATTTCTTACTGTCCGGTCACAGACATTGACTCCACTTTCTGCCCATTTGTTCCTCATTTGTTTTGTTGTGCATTTTCAGTTTTCAAGTCATACTGCTTTAAGTTTTCTGTCTTGGCGCTTTGATGTCTTTCTTGGTCTACCAGTACGCTTTCCTTTTACAACCTTTCCATTTGATTTGTACTTGGTCCAGATTTTAGACACAGCTGACTGGGAACAACCAACATCTTTTGCAACATTCCATGAAGATTTACCTTCTTCAAGAAGTTTGATAATTCTCTCCTTTGTTTCAACTGACATCTCTCGTGTTGGAGCTATGAGTTATGTCAATCATCTTGGTTCAACACATCCCTAATGTGTGCAAGCACTCTTTTTTAACTGTAGACTAATTAGCAGTTGTAGAATTGCAAAGTGCATGGTGATTCCATATTTTTTTCCTCAGATTTGTGTGATTCCATATTTTTTTCCTCTGTTTGAGCTGTTAAAACAGTTGTCGTTGACTATAGTTATCTTTCTTTGTTTTTTTTTAAAGTGTTTTATACAGCCAGAAGTTTGGATTGTTGAGTGAAAATTGTTTTGTGGCATGTATGTGCTTGTTTTTTTTCTACACAATTAAACATTTGAATGAATATCTTCTGAGAGGGGTGATTCCAGAATTTTTGCCAGGGGTTGTACATGTATATTTTTATATTTCTTATTTATAATAAAAATCGCTTCGTGATAATACTCATATATTATATTTGATAATAATAATATGAATATTTGATTGTGATGTCCTCATATATTTGACAGAGATTTTGTGGGGGTGCAATCAGTGGCAGGGAGGCTTTTTAGCGCATAACACCGGTACGCAGCGTTTCTGAAAGATTTAGCTCTAGCAGGCTGTAACAGGAGAAGATCTAAAAATATTTTTATTTGTAAAAACTTCTCTGTCCACTCCGGAGCAAGAAAATATGCGATTTGTCATTTTTGTGCGTTTATTTCTTGATAAACAAATGAGATAATCTCGGTTCACCTCCAGTGCTCAAATATCCCCCTCTTGGTCGGCGAGTGCGAGTGACGTCACTCCCCATACAATCCCGCCCCACAGTATAGACCCGCCCCTGACGCTGATTGACAGGTTTCTGTGTAACGTGTTGGAAATGCAATTGCAAATGGATTAGCGATTGCATTTGAATTTTGGCCGGCTTGACGCGCAGCGCAGAGAAAGTGAAAAAGCAAACGTGGTGATTGATTTTGCTATTTAAATATGACATGTTTATGACGTGTAAGACGTGGGAAATACAAATGCAAATGTACTTTGTTTTTTCATTTGAAATTTGGCAGTCAGTGTGCGCTCGCAAAGGCGAATCAGCAAACGGTAATGCAAAGTTTGCAATTGCATTTGAATTATGTCACACTTTGTGCGTCCACATATGGGAAACGCAATTGCAAATGCAATTTGCAATTGCATTTGAATATTGTCCGCGATATCGTTCCATATCCCTATGCTGAACTGGTCTTCATGTCAATTTAAATAATTTCTGTCATATTGAATTTTTGCCTGCACAACACACAAGATGTTATATCATTTCTATCTCTTATCACCCAAATGAGGATGGGTTCCCTGTTGAGTCTGGTTCCTCTCAAGGTTTCCTCCTAATGCCATCTCAGGGAGTTTTTCCTTGCCACCGTCGCCGTCACCCTTGGCTTGCTCATCAGAGAGATTTCATTCATTCGTCTCATTATTATCTACACATTTTTCTCACACATACACACTTCCAATTCTTTTCTAAAATTATTATTATTATTTTATTTTTTTGTTTTTGTAAATTTTCTTTCATTTTTGTGAAGCTGCTTTGAGACAATGACCATTGTTAAAAGCGCTATATAAATAAAATTGAATTGAATTGAATTGAATATTAAATAGCTCAAGCTTAGTCAGATTGGATGGAGAGTGCCTGTGAACAGCCATTTTCAAGTTTTGCCAATTGTCTCAATTGGATTTAGATCTGGACTTTGACTCGGCTATTCTAACATATAAATATGCTTTAAGCTAAACCATTCTATTGCTAAACCATTACTTGCACACCATACTTCCTCCACCAAATTTCAATTTAAAAAAAGAAAATCTCTATTGTACAGTATATTTCTATTTTTATTTCTATTTTATGTACAGTATACTTTTATTTCTATTTTTATTCTAGTTAAGTTAAAACTTTCCTATCGTATTTCTTTATTCATATTTATTTCTTACTATAAGATTTAATTCTCTTTTTATGGACATTTTTCGGTCATGTAAGCATTTCACTGCATATCATACTGTGTATGACTGTGTATGTGATGAATAAAATTTTAATTTGATTTGATTTGAATTTGTTTAGGGTATATTTATGGTCATTGTTCTGCTGAAAGGTGAACCTGTATTTGTCTCCATCTAACGTCCCAACAACTCTGAACAACTTCCCTGTCCCTGCTGAAGATCATCCCCACAACATGATGTTTCCACCACTTAGTTTCACTGTGGGGATGGTGTGCTCAAGATGGTGTGCAGTGTTAGTTACATTTAGGCCAAAAAGTAAAAGGTAAGTTGACTGGATGCCAATCCATCATAGGGCACACACACACACACAAACACTACAGGCAATTTGGAAACACCAAATTAGCCTAACCTTCATGTCTTTGGACTATGGAAGGAAACCAGGTCAAGGAAGGAAGGAAACCCACCAAGCACAGGGAGAACATGCAAACTTCATGTACACAGACCCAGAGGCAGGAATTGAACCCGGACCCTGGAAGTGCAAGGTGACAGTGCTAACCACTAAGGCAACATGCCACTTTTGTTATGATGATGATGATAATGATGACTATTATTGTTATTAGCTTCACCATGATTATATACAATAAATAATGTTCAATTAACTTGAGACCAAAAAGAAATTATTGTCTAAGTAAACACTGTATTATATACACTCGCACCATAATTCACATGTTAATTATAAAAGATTATAGCTGCTTGATTGCAGAATAACATACACTGTGTTTAAGGATGAATAGCCTCTCTGAAGGCAACAAGAATGTCTGTGGTAGTACTAGTCTCTTAATAAAATATGACAGTTTTTGGCTATTGAAAAGGAGTATTGTGGACTCTTCCCAAATATCTCCATCTTGAGATAAACAAATTTCTCCTTGAGATTTAAGTTATGATAATTATACAGATTAATTTTCTGTTACCCATCTGCTCCAAAATCAGTTTGTCACATCCAGCTACGATTGTCCTCTTCCAGCAGAGCCTTTTGCCATCAATGTTCTTTCGGACCTTTAGGCCTTGGTGGGATGTCTTTGTAGAGCTCAAAGAAAGAAAAATCTCGTATCCTGTTGAAAGTAGGATTGACATTTCAATGGCTGGACAGCCTAAAGGGGACGCTTGTGTGGTCCTGGGAGCCCTGGTGGTAGTCTTCCTGCCCAGACTCATGCCAAATACTGCACAAGTACAAGGCAAAGCTCACATCAGTTCATCAATATGTAATTGACTGGCACATTTACAGGTCCCATCTGAGTGCAGTATCTAGGCAGTAAGCCATATTTCCAGCAGTGACTGAGCAAACAGTGCCAACTGGGGAGCTTTGTGTAAAACAAAACTTTTTCCATTAATTTGCATTATGTCAGGAACAGCATTTGCTACTGTATACAATGTAGTTTTTAATGCTGGAAGTTGCATTAGGCTTTGGAAATGCATTTGTGAGAAAATGAAACTTATACAAATGTAAATTTATAATTTTTTATGGGAATGAAATAATAAACAAAAACCCTCTCTGCAGATAATCGTTCTTTTAGGCCAATACTTTAGTAGTAGTTATAGAAAAAAACATATTACTGTAAGTGAGTAGAAGTAGAATACTCAAAATTTAATTATGCTTCTTGTTTTTCAAATCTTTTTTCACAACCAAAATAAAAATAAAATGAAAAAGTTTAATTGCATTTAAATATTGCTGATTTAACATCCCGATTCCACTGAAAAGCAACAGAATATTGCCCTACGTTTCCTAAAATGTATTTTAAAAAGCATGTGGTTTTGTAATATCTGTGCCACCACGGTCCGGGGAGATAATATCTGGGTCTCCGGATTACTGAGCCGCAGCCTTGTCTCCCCCTAGTGTGTGAATGTAAGTATGTCTCACCTGCACTAATGATATGCACCTGTTTTCCCTCCTCGTGTCTCTATATAAGCCAGTTGAACCCATAGGGTTTTGTCCGTGCACCATCATCACCACGCTGGTTTATTCACACAGAGTTTGTTTCTTAAAGTTTATTTGTTTCCTCTCTAGACCTGAACTGGTAGAAACTGGGTAAGGCCTGTGGCAAAACAGGCAGCTTGTATCTAAACGTGGACACCAGATGAGTTTTTGTATGAAGCATGTGTGACTGTGTTGGACACCAGGAAGCAATTTGTTAAGAATGTATATACGTGCTCGCCAGTGGAATCGGTCATGAGAGGATCACCCAGAACTACAGTGGTGTGAAAAACTATTTGCCCCCTCCTGATTTCTTATTCTTTTGCATGTTTGTCACACAAAATGTTTCTGATCATCAAACACATTTAGTCAAAGATAACAAGTAAACACAAAATGCAGTTTTTAAATGAGGGGTCTTATTATTTAGGGGGAAAAAAAATCCAAACCTACATGGCCCTGTGTGAAAAAGTTATTGCCCCCTGAACCTAACAACTGGTTGGGCCACCCTTAGCAGCAATCAAGCGTTTGCAATAACTTGCAACGAGTCTTTTTACAGCACTCTGGAGGAATTTTGGCCCACTCATCTTTGCAGAATTGTTGTAATTCAGCTTTATTTGAGGGTTTTCTAGCATGAACCGCCTTTTTAAGGTAATGCCACAACATCTCAATAGGATTCAGGTCAGGACTTTGACTAGGCCACTCCAAAGTCTTCATTTTGTTTTTCTTCAGCCATTCAGAGGTGGATATGCTGGTGTGTTTTGGGTCATTGTCCTGCTGCAGTACCCAAGATCGCTTCAGCTTGAGTTGATGAACAGATGGCCGGACATTCTCCTTCAGGATTTTTTGGTAGACAGTAGAATTCATGGTTCCATCTATCACAGCAAGCCTTCCAGGTCCTGAAGCAGCAAAACAACCCCAGACCATCACACTACCACCACCATATTTTACTGTTGGTATGATGTTCTTTTTCTGAAATGCTGTGTTACTTTTACGCCAGATGTAACGGGACACGCACCTTCCAAAAAGTTCAACTTTTGTCTCGTCGGTCCACAAGGTATTTTCTCAAAATTCTTGGCAAATCATTGAGATGTTTTTAGCAAAATTGAGACGAGGCTTGATGTTCTTTTTGCTTAAAAGTGGTTTGTGCCTTGGAAATCTGCCATGCAGGCTGTTTTTGCCCAGTCTCTTTCTTATGGTGGAGTCGTGAACACTGACCTTAATTGACGCAAGTGAGGCCTGCAGTTCTTTAGATGTTGTCCTGGGGTCTTTTGTGGCCTCTCGGATGAGTTGTCTCTGCGCTCTTGGGGTAATTTTGGTCGGCCGGCCACTCCTGGGAAGGTTCACCACTGTTCCCTGTTTTTGCCATTTGTGGATAATGGCTCTCACTGTGGTTCGCTGGAGTCCCAAAGCTTTATAAATGGCTTTATAACTTTTACCAGACTGATAGATCACAATTACTTTTGTTCGCATTTGTTCCTGAATTTCTTTGGATCTTGGCATGATCACTAGCTTTTGAGGTGCTTTTGGTCTACTTCTCTGTGTCAGGTAGCTCCTATTTAAGTCATTTCTTGATTGAAACAGGTGTGGCAGTAATCAGGCCTTGGGGTGACTACAGAAATTGAACTCAGGTGTGATAAACCACAGTTAAGTTATTTTTTAACAAGGGGGGCAAGCACTTTTTTACACAGGGCCATGTAGATTTGGAGTTTTTTTTCTCCCTTAATGACGTAAACCTTCATTCAAAAACTGCATTTTGTGTTCAATTATGTTATCTTTGACTAATAGTTAATGGTTTTTGATGAGCAGAAACGTTTAAGTGTGACAAACATGCAAAAGAATAAGAAATCAGGAAGGGGGAAAATAGTTTTTCACACCACTGCGTCCTGTGATTTAAACCATGGAAACATGACAGATGCACAGCCCAACATGGATGCAGCAGGAACCCCAATGCCGGACGAAAATGCCCGCCTCCACAGCTACCTACGAGACCAGCAGAGGGAGATTGGCAGCTTAGCCCAAGCAGTACACGATCTCGCCTGTAGCGTGAGTCAGCTTGCAACTTCAAAATTGCCATCAGCTGATTCATCAACCCAGGGCGCTCCAGTGACTCCATGGCCCACACCACCTGAAAGGTATGCAGGGGACCCAGAAGGGTGCAGACGATTCTTACTTATGCGAACTATATTTTTCAGAATATCCCAACATGACAGATGCCCAAAAAGTGAGTTTTGTAACGCAACACCTCACAGGAAGTGCTCTGGATTGGGCGACGGCCGTGTGGAGCACTAGGGGCGCCACAATCACCAGGTACTCACGCTACATAGATGCCCATCGCGCTGTGTTTGATCATCCTGACCACGGGGAAGACAGGAGAGCAGAAGCTGCTGAGGATCAAACAAGGGCAGATGCCAGTGGCAGAATACGCGATCGACTTTCAGGTACTGGCAGCAGAAAGCGGGTGGTGTGAAAAGAGCCTGCTGGCTCGGATCCAGAAATTCAGCTAGAGCTATCATGCACAGATGCAGACTTCTCCCTAGACAAGTGTATCGCTGGATCAACACCTGCGAAATCAGCAACGGCACTCCTCCCAACGAGCCAGCAAACGCCAGGAAATACCCCGCAAAACAAACCCTGGCTGCCAGCCCTGGAGCGCGAAGGGTCCTCCTCCGAGCCCATGGACATGGGCACCTCGCATCTCACCAAAGCGGAAAGAATGAGGCGATTGACCGCCGGGCATAATGTTCACTCATGCCCCTTACGTAAAGTAACGTACCTCACCCCACCACGTACACATTCCCCTTTTTGTTTACCTGCCCAACTTTCTTTTGAAAAGAACACAATGTCTGTTGTCTCTTTAATAGATTCGGGCTCGGCTGGCAACTTTGTGTCCTCATCTATCATTTCCGCGCTGCAAGCACCAGTGTCGAAGCTTCCATCCCCGATATCAGTAAAAGCTCTGGATGGTCACACGCTTAATCAGTCGCCAGTTAAATTAATCTCTGCGCTTTACGATTAACTTTCCCCGGCCATTCTGAGGAGATAAAATTCTTTGTTCTCCCTCAGATGGACCATCCCGTCGTACTGGGCCTCCCTTGGCTCAGTTTCTATAATCCTAATTTTGATTGGGCAAATGGTCGCATCCAATCTTGGTCCCCAAGGTGCGCTCAAACTTCGCTAACATTAGTGGCACAGGCCACTACGATTGAAAGCCAGCATGATCAAGTGTCCCTTAGTGTGTCTCCAGAGTATGCGAGTTTTAAGGATGTGTTTAGTGTCAGGGCAGCCGCGAGACTTCCTCCTCATCGTCCGTGGGACTGTGCGATCAAGCTCCTGCCTGGGAAAGCACCGCCTTACTCGGGTGTCTATCCATTGTCCCTGGAGGAGACCAGGGCGATGGAGGAATACGTGGAGGAGGCTCTCGGTCAGGGGCTTATCAGCAGGTCCACATCTCCCGTTTCAGCAGGTTTCTTTTTTATTGAAAAAGAAGGCGGAAGCTTAAGACCCTGCATAGATTTTAGAGGGCTAAATGCAGTGACAATAAAATATAAGCACCCATTGCCACTGGTTCCGGCCGCTATCGACCAACTCCGTGGTGCCTCCATATTCACTAAACTTGATCTCTGCAGCGCTTACAACCTCGTTCGTTTGCGGAAAGGGGATGAGTGGAAGACTGTGTTCAGCACCTCATCGGGGCACTATCATTATAATGTCATGCCGTATGCGCTGGTGAACGCACTTTTGGTGTTTCACGGGTTCATGAATGACGTGTTTTGGGATATGTTTAACCGTTGTGTCATAGTATATCTAGATGATATTCTAATATACTCAAGGTCATTTCCTGAACATGTCAGCCATGTAACTGCCGTCCTGCGTCGCCTGCGTGTACACGGGCTCTATGCGAAGGCAGGGAAATGCAAATTCCACAAACAGGAGGTGTCATTTCTCGGCTATCGCATAGGGCCTTTGGGGGTGGAGATCTAAGGTGGAGGCGGTAACTCAATGGCCGGAACCCAAGTCAGTAAAGGCACTGCAAAGTTTCCTTGGGTTCACCAATTTTTATAGAAGGTTCATTAGGAACTTTAGTTCGGTGGCAGCACCCCTCACCTCCCTACTCAAAGGTAAGCCTAAGAAATTGAAGGCATTCTCCGCTGAAGCGGAGGATGCCTTCCTAAAACTTAAATTGGCTTTTACTACCGCACCTATTTTACGGCTTCCCGACCCCGAGAAACCGTTTGTTATAGAAGTAGATGCTTCGGACGTGGGGATCGGGGCGGTGCTCTCACAACGCATAGGGCAACCAGAGAAACCTCATCCTTGCGCATTTTTTTTTTCGAAAACTGACACCTGCTGAACAGAACTACGATATCGGTAATTGCTTGCAGTCAAAGCGGCGTTAGAGGAGTGGAGACACTGGCTAGAGGGAGCCAAGCACCCCTTTGTAGTGCTAACCGACCATAAAAATCTAGAATCCATCCAACAAGCTAAAAGGTTAAACACTAGACAAGCCCGGTGGGCGCTGTTCTTTACTCGTTTCCGTTTTCACATCACTTATCGGCCAGGCTCAAAGAACAAAAAAGCTGATGCGCTATCCAGATATTACCCAGCCTCCACACCGGTCTTGCAGCCTGAGCCCATTCTCCCCATGCCACTCGTGGTGGCCCCGGTGACGTGGGAGATGGACTTGGAGATTTCTCAGTGGAGCCAAAAGAATCCTATACCCCCGAGTGTCCCTGAGACAAATCATGTGCCTGAAGACTTACGCACTAAACTAATAGTTGAAACACATACTAATGCATCCTCCGGACATCCCGGATTAATACGCACACTCAAAGCAATTCAGCAAAAATATTGGTGGCCGAGAATGACGGAAACAGTAAATGCAGTAGTTTTATCTTGTGCAGTGTGCGCTACCACAAAAAATCCGCGTAGCCTCCCTGTTGGTAAATTAATGCCCCTTCCAACACCAAATAGGCCATGGTCACATATAGCTGTTGACTTTGTCATGGACCTGCCGGTATCAAAAGGGTACACTACTGTTTTGGTTGTGGTGGATCAGTTCTTAAAGGGGTGTCGGTTCATTCCATTTGACTCCCTCCCGTCAGCACTTAAAGTAGCCAAAGCTCTCTTTGAACTCGTATTCCGCTATTACGGCATACCCGAAGATATTGTGTCAGATCATGGTCCCCAATTTATCGCCAAAGTCTGGAAAGCGTTCTTCCAGAAATTGGGGACCACAGTTAGCCTAACTAATGGACAGGCAGAGCGGACTGTCCAAGAACTCGGGAGATATCTTCGAGCATATTGTAACAGCCAACAATACGAATGGGCTAATTGGTTACCATGGGCCGAATACGCTCAAAATTCGTTGGTACACTCCACAACCGGCCTAACGCCGTTTCAGTGTACATCAACCTCCACTTTGGCCTTGGGATGCCACTCCCACCGATGTTCCCATGGTGGATCAGTGGTTTCAAAATGCGCAGAAAGTATGGGAAGATGCATATGCGCAGATCTCCCGAGCAGTCTCCCGTTTTAAACAATATGCTGATAGATGAAGGAAGGAAAGTCCTCCGCTCCAGGTAGGCAATCGAGTATGGCTCTCGACAAAGGACCTTAACCTCCACTTACCCTGTCATAAACTCTCCCCAAAATATGTCGGTCCTTTCCTTATTATCGCACAACCCAATCCCGTATCATTTAAACTCAAACGTCCCTCACATATGCGTATTCATCCTGTTTTTCATGTTTCCCTTCTCAGGCCAGTGATCCGGGGGCCCCTCAATGAGGGCACATCAGAGCCCTCACTCCCCGGGGCCGTGGAGATAGGGGTACTCCGGCGTTTAAGGTAACGAAGTTGCTTGACTCACGGAGGAGAGGAGGGGCTCTTCAATATCTGGTAGATTGGGAGGGTTACGGTCCGGAGGAGAGGAGTTGGGTCCCGGCCAAAGACATCCTATGTCCTGAACTAATAACTACATTCCACCAAGAAAGGCCGGATCGCATGGCTCCCCGTCCTCCGGGGCGTCCCGCCCGACGGCCAGATCCATCTGCCCGCGAGCCCCGACTCCCCCCAATAAGACGTCGAGGGCGCCCTCGGCCTCCTTAGGGAGGCCGGTCCTGAAGGGGGGGGGGGTACTGTAACATCTGTGCCACCACAGTCCAGGGAGATAAGATCTGGGTCTCCAGATTACTGAGCCTCAGCCTCGTCTCCCCCTAGTGTGTGAATGTAAGTATGTCTCACCTGCACTAATGATATGCACCTGTTTTCCCTCTTCATGTGTCTCTATATAAGCCAGTCGAACCCGTAGGGTTTTGTCCGTGCACCATCATCACCACTGGTTTATTCACACAGAGTTTGTTTCTTAAAGTTTATTTGTTTCCTCTCTAGACCTGAACTGGTAGAAACTGGGTAAGGCCTGTGGCAAAACAGGCAGCTTGTATCTAAACGTGGACTGGGACACCAGATGAGTTTTTGCATGAAGCATGTGTGACTTTGTTTGGGACACCAGAAAGCAATTTGTTAAGAATGTATATACATGCTCACCAGTGGAATCGGTCGTGAGAGGATCACCCATAACTAGTTTTTCATCTGAGTGGTTTTTGTGTTTGTTTTGGGCACCTTTATTAAGAAGAGAAAAAGAACTATAAAGAGAAAATAAAGACTCTGTGTATTTCACCAAGCCTGCATTTGCGTCCTGTGATTTAAACCAGGGAAACATGACAGGTTTTGCGTTTAAGAAAATATGTAGTCAATACTACAGACAAATTTAAAAAATTATCATGAAACCTAATATAATTTAATCTTTTTAGACTATTCAGGCTATTCATTTGAAAAACTTTCCTACCATCATCACCACAAGGTATTTTGTCTCCTGATATGTTTACAAACTTAAAGATTCACACTCATGTCCATTTTGCTATAGCACATAAAAAAAAAGTTATCAACTTATTTGGCAGTTATTTGATTTTGTTCATTTATTATCTTGAAATTACTGCAACAGTGATTTCAACAGTGTTGATGCTTTCATTAAGGGGAGCCACATGCCTAAATACTCTGGCTAAGATTGATAATATGCTGCTTAGCTGTTAGTTAAATGCCGTGGTATTGAGGGTAAGCAATGAATAATAATAAAATATTTTGAGTGACTTAATATCAAGGATTATCACATCACTCTTGCATTATCAATGTGTTATTTCCTGTTCAGTCTATAAGATTTGATCAATATTTTAATATTAATTCATATATTTTATCCATATTTAGTTTTTTATAAGGAACACTTAACATTAATCTTTTTGGCCATTATACATTGACCGTTAATATACAATCACTTGAGAGAGATATTTTCCCATTTCAAGCTGTGAAGGTCATGGGCCAAAATGCAAATCCCAGGTGAAGCTGAAACTATAATTAGCTTCGTAACCCATATAAATCGTGGTTTAGAATATACTATCCTACATCTGGAGTGCTGCAGATAAATGCATCAAGGCTTTATGAGGTGCAGATTCATTACTAAACCCAAGAATGGATGGGGAAAATGAAAGAGAATGAAGAGTAGAAGAGGTGACTGTTGTGGAGCAGGAAGTAGCAAAAATTAATATGAGTGAGGTGAGGCGGGCGATGAAGAGTGAAAAGGCAGTTGGTCCTGATGACATACCTGTGGAGGTATGGAAGTGCTGAGGAGAGATGGCAGTAGAGTTTCTGACGAGTCTGTGTAACAAGATTTTGGAGAGTGAGAGAATCCCAGAGGAATGGAGGAAAAGTGTATTGGTGCGATTTTTAAGAACAAGGGAGATAAGGCTAATGAGACATATAATCATATAATCTGTGGTAAAGAGTATTGGATGCTAGGTTAAGGGCAGAGGTGAGCATTTGTGAGCAGCAATATGGTTTAATGCCTAAAAAGAGTACAACAGATGTATATTTGATTTAAGGATGCTGATAGAGAAGTACACAGAAGGTAATAGGGAGTTGTATTGTGTATTTGTAGATTTAGAGAAAGCATATAACTGGGTGATGGGCGAGAAGCTGTCATATTGTTTGAGGAAGTCTGGTTTGGCAGAGAAATATGTTAGAGTGGTGCAGGACATGTATAAGAGCTGTAAGACTGGCCTAAGAAGCTGTAAGAAGTAGTGAGAAGTGATGTAAGTATGACAGAAGAGTTTAAGGTGGAGGTGGGTCTGCATCAAGGACGAGCCCTGAGTGCCATCCTGTTTGCTCAGGTGATGGACAGGATGACAGTTGAGGTTAGACAGGAGTCTTCATGGACTATGGTATTTTGAGATGACATTGTGCTTTGTAGCGAGAGCAGGTGGAGGAAGATCTAGAGAGGTGCAGGTATGCTCTGGAAAGCAGAGAAATGAAGGTTACCTACAGCCAGACAGAATACATGTGTGTGTGAAAGGAAAGGGGTTCAAGACAGTGGTAAGACAAGCGATGCTCTATGGCTTGGACACAGTGGCACTGATGAAAAGACAGGTGGCAGAGCTGGACGTAGCAGAAATGAAGATGTTGAGGTTCTCTTTGGGAGTTACAAGGATGGATAGGATAAATAATTAGTCCATCAGAGGGACAACCCATGTTAGATGTTTTGGAGATAAAGTCAGAGTGACCAGATTGAGGTGGTTTGGACATGTTCAGGCAAGAGGTCTAAAGGAAGACCAAAGAGGAGATTTATCGATGCAGTGGGAGAGGATTTGAAGTGAGCTGGTGTGCGAGAAGATGATGCAGAGAATTGGGTTAGATGGAGGCAGATGATTTGCTATGGCGACCCTTGAAAGGGAACAGCTGAAAGACGAAGAAGAAGAAGATTCATTACTAAACCAGAGCATGCTAAAGTTTTTGTTTGTATACTGACCATTTCTATCACTACTTTAATACTATAGCAAAACCAAAATATCACATTACTATACAAATGCAGGTGGCATACTAACTTCAAATAGAAGTAGTTTAATGTAAATTGTGTACATTTCTCAGACAAGCATCAAAAACATGAAACAGTGAATCATATAAGATTCATTAACATGTCTACTAGACTGCTCAGAAGAAAGCAGTAAATACTGAAAAAACAGACAGGTCTTTGGTCGTCGCATAAAGATTGCAGGTGACTCAGCTGTATTGACATCTAGAGGAAGTTCATTCCATCAACTACTGTAGGAACCAGAACAGAAAATAGTCTTGATGCCTATCTTCCTTGATCTCTGTGAGAAGGTGGTACCAGTCGAGCAGTGTTAGAGCAATGGAGGGAGTGTGAGGTGTGATAAGTGCCTTGAGATGAGTGGACGCTGGGCCATTTTTAGTTTTGTGGCAAGAATCAGTGTTTAGAAATTGATGGGGGCAACTGCAGGAAGCCAGTGGAGGAAGCTGTTGTATAATGCCTAGATATTACAGTTAATTAGAAGCATTTAAATTAAATGTCCAGGAAAAAAAACATCAGTGAGCAGATAAGTAAATTGAATATTTTACAAATCTCATATAAAGTAAATTGGTCAATTGTTTTACCCAAGTTGAACAATAAGTAAATAGCAGGGTCCTTTATGTTGACAGATGACATTATGTGACAGATTTTATTGTTCTCTGATAAAACTACTAATTACTCACTGTCATAACATGGTGTCAAATTTTTATTAGACTAAATCTATCACTTAGATTGATGGCTAAAGTATGACACTTGGCTGACTGATAATAAAACTAAAACATAACCAAGAAAAGGATAAAGTTTTCTGTTAGGTTCAATACATATTCAGCATCTGTAAGATACAGATCTTAATAAAGTCTATGTTGAAAAACACTGTCAGAAACATGACATGGTTAAACTGTAAACAAGAATTTATTTTCAGATGGACAGATCACAGTTAATCCAATATGATATTGTATGCCATTGTACCTCTATATAATTAAACACAGAGAAAACAAAATGGGCTAAATGTGCAATACCAATGCAGAAAACATCTCTGCCAAACACTACACTTTTATATCTGGTCTGGCACACTGACTACTTTTCCCCTACTCACCTGATACCCACTATCCCCATCAGCACAGATGAGTTTAGATAATTGAATTGCAAGTGCAAAATTAAATCAGTCTTTTATAATTCATGACTCCAAGATCCTTCATAAAATGATCCCACCTGTTTACTTTGGTGATGTTCAACCATATGGGAAACTGAGCTTGTGTGAGCAAACAAGTGATATCTCATTTATCTAGATAAAGGGACAAAGCCAACAGGTCAGACACATATTATGGAGACAGTTATGAAGTTTAAATTACTCTGGTGTGATCATATTCCTCTATTAATTTACTTTGTTTTTGTGTAATTAAACTTTAATTTTGAGGTCTGGTACTTATATTTCAGGTCCAGCAGGCAAACAAATGCATCCTTGTGTATGAAGTGAATGGCCAAATATCATTCAAGCAATGTTAATATTTTATTAAATGTCACATTAAATAACATCCAAAGTTTCATTTTCAATTTCTGTCTGTCCTCATGTCTAACTCCATGCAAATATGACAGGTCAAATTAAATAAAATGAGCAATAGCCATCTGGATAAGATTGGACTAGTCTTAATCGAATAGTTAATTAATCTATAATCGTCATCTTCTATACCGCTTTATCCTGTATTTAGGGTCGCGGGGACCTGGAGCCTATCCCAGGAGACTCAGGGCACGAGGCAGGGTACACCCTGGACAGCGTGCCAATCCATCGCAGAGCACACACACACACACACACACACACACACACACACACACACACACTCATTCACACACTATGGTCAATTTGGGAACGCCAATTAGCCTAATCTGCATGTCTTTGGACTGTGGGAGGAAACCGGAGTACCCGGAGGAAACCCACCAAGCACGGGGAGAACATGCAAACTCCATGGACACAGAGACGGGAATCGAGCCTGGCCGGGAATTGAACCCGGACCCTGGAGGTGCAAGGCGACAGCGCTAACCACTACACCACCGTGCCGCCTAATCTATAATCGTAGAGGCAAAAATTATTTTTTTATAAACAAATAAAATGCATTTTACCTTTTGCGCTAGTGGTATGATAATGTATTGTACCTTTAATGTGCGTATTTACAATACAAAGATTTTTGGTACTTTTCAGAGTAAAAATAAAAGTGTATGTAAATGATACTGTTTGTCTTAGAACCTGAGGATTTGGCACATTGATTATGATACATCAAAAATATTGATGTATATTATATATATTTTCCCAAAAAAATATCAATAATAACAGGTATAGCACAAAAGTTAACTTCCTTGTTCTCTTCTTCCCGTGTTTAATAGCAGCTCACAGATGAATAGCGGTTCACAGATCAAGTGTTGTATCAGAGAGTGTAAATACATAAGCATGCCTGAGAATAGAGACCAAAGATCAATAGCCTCTTTTCCATCAAAATGAACCAGGTACTAGTTCAAATCTGGTGCTAGTGCCGGTTCACTAGTGAACTTCCTAAGAACTGGCCTTTCCATGGGCTAGAGAATCACCTTATTATATCACTATATACGGCCGTGTGCCTCTTTACTTCCCCAGCAAAGTTAGAGGAAATGCTAGTCGGCAATGCTGGCACAATTTGCAATAATAGTGGCAATGCTAGCACTAACGGCCATGCTTGCGGCAATGCTAGTGTAAGCAGCCATGATGGCGTAAACATTTTTTTTTGCCGGCAAGCACAACGGCAAACGTCAACATGCCTTGGCGAGCTATAAAACTAAAATTAGAATTCTGGAAATTAGACAGCATTGCACATTGAGTCCATTTTTTAAAGATGGCAGTCATATAGTTGATTGTGATTTTCCCACCCTCAGCCTTTAACATAAGCTAAGTGCAGTAGTTAGCAATGTTTAATGGAATTTATTTGATGTCAACTATCAAACATGGTTTGTTACTAAAAAGAGCTAATGCTTTTTCTATTAATAATTTTAAAGCATGTGTGAGGGTTGCCCACTAGAGGGCATTGTTTAGAGTTTTTGGTTGTAGACCCAGTTTCCCAGAAGGCACCTCGGTCAGCTGACGCGGATGCCCAGCTGAACCGAGGAAGCAATTAGTATAAGCATAAACACCTGTTTGTTCTGGGAAGCTAGGTCGAGCATTAATTTCTGTTCTGCTATGTGGGTTTTGTTTTGTTCTGTTTTAGTTTGCTTAACAGTATGGTTGGCCTTTTGGTTTCAGGAGCACTTTAAGTTAAATTTGTTTATATTAAGATGTCCTTGTGTCTCCTAGCAGGATTAGCCTCTAGGAGAATTAGCCCTTTGTGTTTACCCTTTTGTGTAAGTGACCCCCATTGCATGTTTAGTTATTAGTCTGTTTAAATAGTAATGAGGGTGATACTAACATGTTTAGATCTTAGTCTGTCTAGTCTCATCGTCTGATTAGCTCTTAGTCTGTTTAGGTACTAACATCTTTAGTCACTAACCTTTAGAGTTCTTAGTCTGTTTCATGCCTAGTCTGCTGTGTACCTTGTCTGTTCATTCCCTTGGGTCTCAGGCTACTGGCCTGTTTAGCCATTAGTCTGATTAGCTATGAGCTAGCTTAGCAGCTAATGTGCAGCACAGCCAGTAGACCTAGCCAAGCCTGTCTTGTTTGTTTATCCCTCGCATGTGTAATCCCTTGTGTTTAGTCCTCTAGCCTGTTTAGTGTGTCTTGTCTCGTCCAGTTTGTATCCCCATGTCTGTATTGTATATTAGTTGTGCAATCCCTAGTCTGATGTCCAATGTTTGAGTTCTGTTAACATTATGCTCCAAAGTTCATACCAACTTCCTTTGTTCATGTTTGGTTTTTGTTTACTATTATTATTATTATTATTATTATTATTAAAAGACTGTTTCACTGCATCCCCTCAGCGTCTATGCCTCCACACCAAGCCCACAGTCCAACATCCAGCAGAACGTGACAGCAAGCTCCTACATTATAATCATTCAAGCAAAAGGTCACCTCATTCACTCAATTGCACAAAATAATTTTAGATGTCAGTCATAAGAACTTATCTGTCTCTGTGGAGCTTGACTTACATAAATCACTATTTACTGTATGTAAATGTAGCGGTGTGTCATGCAAAAAACCTCAATACACCGACATTATTGCCATCATGTCCTCGTTTATTGAATCTGGACAACACAAACAGGCGACCTTAGGACTTTTGCAGCAATTAAAACAGCTCGTGACAGCAATGCGCGGCATGCACGCGCGCACTGTGAAATCATATAAAATAATATTCATTAAACAAAAACCAAATGACCGATGAAACACATATGTACATCATTGAGGGACTTGTATCACAATTATACAGGTATATAGTGTGAAATCATGTTATTTGAAATAAACATCTAATTCAATTACTACCAAACTTTTGTGACCTACTGCTTTGAATTCACATGCAGTCTGAGATTGTGTAAAGCTGTTTGGAGACAATGTCAATTGTTAAAAGCGCTATACAAATAAAATTGAATTGAAAAATTTAATAGACTGGGAAGAGATTAAAGGTTAACACTCCCCAATACAGCATAAGGACATAGGAAATCCAAATATGGTCATTACAAGTGGAATCACAACATACTGTTTTAAAGGTATACCTGCTACATAAACAAAATAATTTTAATTGTAATTATAATTTAAAACCATGGCAAAGTTATTATGTAGGATCCACACATTTCATAGGTTATAGAATGTTTTAAATCAGTACAGTGAGGAGTGTGTTCACAGTTGATCTCCCCAGATATGTAGTAGTGATGGATGTGAGAATGAGTGAAAGACTGGCTTTAGGCTTCTTAAATTGGACAGGGAAAGATTTTCCACCAACACCTGCTCACAGCACACTGCTCTATTAATGAAAGTCTTCTCCTCTAACTAGATTTTCTCTATTCTATCAGCGTAGTGTGACTGACCCCAGACAGGACTGAATAGGAACTGGACAGTGACACAGCTGCAGTCATCTGAAATATGTTTATGGTTATTTCTCCATGTGACAAATCCAAAAAGAACAAACTACAAGGATACTTGGCATTGAATATTGTATTGTGATGATATAAAGGTGGAAGGAGGCGTCTGAGCAAAATAAGATTGATTAAGACGGACAAAGTATTGTTTTTTCGAGCATTTCCATACACTACATAAGCAACTGAGGTTCAAACAAGTTCATTAAATTAGTCAGGGTGAGTCACATCTGCACAAAAAAGTTTGTTTTTTTATTTGTTGAATGTATTTTACTTAGGCCATATTTTTCCACATAAAAATAGCACATTAATATAGTTCACTTTAAACTTTAATTAAAATGTTTATCCTAGAATTAGCACAATAATATGTGATTTTGCACTAAACTAAAGTTATCTTTGTTAAATTAAAACATTGCTATATTAATATTAAAGAAATGTAATTTCCCTCCAGGTCATACTTCGCTTAAGCAAATAAAACAAACAAACAAAAAACATATGGACAAGAGCTGCTGTAATAGTCCAGAACGATGTGTTTTACTGTAATATTTTATGTTCTAGTGATCTTGATGATGTTGCTTGTATACAATCGATTATATGTTTTAGAAGATACTATAGACAAAAATTAAATTTGGTTTCTAAATCACAAGCCTTGGATTCCAACAGACCCTATTAGATTTCTAATGAAATTCCAGGCTTATGAGCTGACTGAGAATTTGCTCTCAAAGTGAAAGTCTTTCCTTCATCATTATACATAATGAACTGTGTAGTACTAGCAGCAACATAGCAGCATGTATAGTAGTTAAATTCACTTATAAAATACAGTATCAAGAACTACACCAAATTATAAGCACACCACAGGATAGGACTTTAATGATGGAAGAGGGAAGGAAAAACAGATCTGCAAACAACAACAATAATAATAATAATAATAATAATAAAGAATAGATTTTAAAATTGTTAGGAATTTCTTCCTTTATAAATTGTGTCATTTTAAAGAATCCACAAAGAAAAAGCAAGGAACAGCAAGTGGCTAAATGTTCCTGGCTTGCATGGAATTTCTTTCTTTCTTTTTCATAACGAAGACCAATTAAAGTTTTTGGGGCAGGGATCGCAGCAGGGGTGGACAGTAGAGGCGTATCGTTTGTCATGCATCATGGCACCTGCATAACTGAACCCATAGCCAAGGGAAGGCCAGATTGTAACTGAGGAATGAGGAGATAACTTACCTTTCAATGTTCAAATGTACTGCTCGGGAAGCAATGAATCTCTGGGGTTGTGCTGTAAGCAGAGGACTTGCTACTTTAAGAAAAAAAATGCTATGGTAAATTGAAATTGACCTATGGGGACATTGATTCCTTTTGTTTACCACACTGTTACGTGGTGCGGGTTAGAGAGCTACACCACGAGATGTAATAATATTTATGAGAGCCCTTATGCAGGGCTTCTGAGGGGATCATCGAACTAGGAGAGTGTGAGAGTGCTTATGGGACATGCACGTGAAGACCTTATTATTTGGAGATAGTGTGAGTTTATTAACTAGGACCTAAAGAAAACTGAAAACGTAAAGCAAACAAAGCTCCAGCATCTCCTCATGACCGAATGGGGCTCTGAAATCTAAAAAAAAGGGTTTGTGTGATTTTATATGTGCTTTGCACTTTGACTTAGAGCGAGCGCGCATTACCACTCTTTCGTTTTCTCGATGACTGCTCGAGAAGGTGGTGGTCTTTTGCCTTTGTTTTTCTCTTTTGTTTTTGACTTGCTGCATGCTTTGTCTTTTCCTTTGTTTTGGTCTTGATACCTTACCTGTGCTACCTAATGATCACAGAAAGGTATCAGGGCCCCTAAATACAGTAAGCATGCTGACAGGTGCAGTGTATCCACAATGATTGCACCTGGGGTGGCGTCGCCTAGCAACTGTGCGTCTAGATGGCTGCATCTCTGCCTGTTCAAAACTCCATGGGGTAGCTGTCTGCGAATCTGCCCATTTTGAACAGTGTAGGATGTTTTCTCATGGCTCTGCCCCTTGAGAGACCCGCATTATTACAGAATCCCCCCCCTCTAAGGTCAAATGGGACTCTTTAATGAGTTCGAGGTCCATTGTATGTCATCCCATGGGTGGGTGTATGGGGGAGGTAAGGTCCTAGGCTGGAACCCATTTTAATTATTTGAAAAATAATTATATATGTATAAATGTATTTATGCATTTATATGAAGCTTAAAAGTATGGTGGCGGGCATGCCAAACGCATGAAAGCTGTAATTGCAAATCGAGGTTATTCTACCAAGCACTGATTTAGCTTTGGCTAAATAACATTATGTTGTCTACTTATAACAAATGTTATCTACTTTTTGTTTTAATTGAGTTATTAATTGTTACGTCCCAGGTTTAGGGTCTAGGAGTAACATAAATAATAAATCTTCACACCGAAACTTTTTTTGGTCTTTGGTTCTTTTTTTTATTTTTGCCAAAACAGGAAGCTTTTAAACTTCAGGGCTGGGCCAAGACCAAAATAACAAACAAAAATATTGAACCTAACTCCCCCAACAAAACTTACAGTAATACACTAAAAGAAAAAAAGCAAAACAGGGGCCTTGTGCCCTAAGCCTCCAGGGGGTGGCACGGTGGTGTAGTGGTTAGCACTGTCGCCTTGCACCGCCAGGATCCGGGTTCGATTCCCCGGCCAGGCTCGATTCCCGTCTCTGTTTGCATGTTCTCCCCGTGCTTGGTGGGTTTCCTCCCACAATCCAAAGACATGTAGGTTAGGTTAGGTTAATTTACATTCCAAATTGCCCATAGTGTGTGAATGAGTGTGGGTATGTGAGTATGTGCTGGCATACTGTCCAGGGTGTACCCCGCCTTCTGCCCTAAGTTTCCTGGGATAGGCTCCAAGCCCCTGCGACCCTGTATATAAGGATAAAGCGGTACAGAAATGAAAAACACATGGACTAAACTACCTCCCTGACTATTCGAGAAAACATGAGCAAACGAGTTTTATAAAAGAAAATAGCACCCAACCCTTACAGCTTCCTTAGCACACACACATATACAGAAAAGAAAGGGTGTATTTACAATATTTACAATATGTACAATAACGGGCGAAAACCTACAGCCAACCTACAATCAGAAGAAAACTGTATCACAGGACACACAATATTTACCACGGCGTGATACAACAGTTTATCGTTTTGGTTCAATATAGATCTGCACATACTGTAGCAACACCATCAACAGCCCGCGTGCGCGACTCTCGTCGCCACTTTATTTAAAGACGCGCAGGTCCAAGATCACCCAACCACAGGGCACGAACCGGCACGTTCAATTAGGGCGGGGCCACCTGTGAGAAAGAGAGAGAGAGAGCGCGCACGCAACAACAAGAGCTATGCATGCAACACATACAGTGGTGTGAAAAACTATTTGCCCCCCTCCTGATTTCTTATTCTTTTGCATGTTTGTCACACAAAATGTTTCTGATCATCAAACACATTTAACTATTAGTCAAAGACAACACAAGTAAACACAAAATGCAGTTTTTAAATGAGGGGTTTTATTATTTAGGCAGAAAAAAAAAATCCAAACCTACATGGCCCTGTGTGAAAAAGTAATTGCCCCCTGAACCTAATAACTGGTTGGGCCACCCTTAGCAACAATAACTGCAATCAAGCGTTTGCGATAACTTGCAACGAGTCTTTTACAGCGCTCTTTAGGAATTTTGGCCCACTCATCTTTGCAGAATTGTTGTAATTAAGCTTTATTTGAGGGTTTTCTAGCATGAACCGCCTTTTTAAGGTCATGCCACAACATCTCAATAGGATTCAGGTCAGGACTTTGACTAGGCCACTCCAAAGTCTTCATTTAGTTTTTCTTCAGCCATTCAGAGGTGGATTTGCTGGTGTGTTTTGGGTCATTGTCCTGCTGCAGCACCCAAGATCGCTTCAGCTTGAGTTGACGAACAGATGGCCGGACATTCTACTTCAGGATTTTTTGGTAGACAGTAGAATTCATGGTTCCATCTATCACAGCAAGCCTTCCAGGTCCTGAAGCAGCAAAACAACCCCAGACCATCACACTACCACCACCATATTTTACTGTTGGTATGATGTTCTTTTTCTGAAATGCTGTGTTACTTTTACGCCAGATGTAACGGGACACGCACCTTCCAAAAAGTTCAACTTTTGTCTCGTCGGTCCACAAGGTATTTTCCCAATACTCTTGGCAATCATTGAGATGTTTTTTAGCAAAATTGAGACGAGCCTTAATGTTCTTTTTGCTTAAAAGTGGTTTGCGTCTTGGAAATCTGCCATGCAGGCCGTTTTTGCCCAGTCTCTTTCTTATGGTGGAGTCGTGAACACTGACCTCAATTGAGGCAAGTGAGGCCTGCAGTTCTTTAGATGTTGTCCTGGGGTCTTTTGTGGCCTCTCGGATGAGTTGTCTCTGCGCTCTTGGGGTAATTTTGGTCGGCCGGCCACTCCTGGGAAGGTTCACCACTGTTCCATGTTTTTGCCATTTGTGGATAATGGGTCTCACTGTGGTTCGCTGGAGTCCCAAAGCTTTAGAAATGGCTTTATAACCTTTACCAGACTGATAGATCTCAATTACTTTTGTTCTCATTTGTTCCTGAATTTCTTTGGATCTTGGCATGCTGTCTAGCTTTTGAGGTGCTTTTGGTCTACTTCTCTGTGTCAGGTAGCTCCTATTTAAGTGATTTCTTGATTGAAACAGGTGTGGCAGTAATCAGGCCTGGGGGTGACTACAGAAATTGAACTCAGGTGTGCTAAACCACAGTTAAGTTATTTTTTAACAAGGGGGGCAATCACTTTTTCACACAGGGCCATGTAGATTTGGATTTTTTTTTCTCCCTTAATAACGTAAACCTTCATTTAAAAACTGCATTTTGTGTTCAATTATGTTATCTTTGACTAATAGTTAACAGTTTTTGATGAGCAGAAACATTTAAGTGTGACAAACATGCAAAAGAATAAGAAATCAGGAGGGGGGGCAAATAGTTTTTCACACCACTGTATATCTTAACGTAACACCCCCATCCATAAAAGTCAAAATCCCATTTTGACAACAACAAACACATTTTTAGATACACATTTTTATTTTCACATCCTAGAAAGTGCATCAGCTAAAATGTTTTCAGTACCCTTCTTGCGGTGAATATCAAGGTTAAAACTTTGGACCACTAAAGACCATCGCATTAGCCTTTGATTTGAGTTCGTCATGCGTAGGAGGAAGACTAAGGGATTGTGGTCTGTATAAACTATTACTGGTAGAGAACTATCAACGACATAGACCTCAAAATGTTGAAGGGCAAGGAGTAACGCTAAGGCCTCTTTTTCAATGGTGCTATAACGCTGTTGGGTTTTAGAATTTTTTTTTGAAAAGTAACACACGGGGTGGTCAATTCCTGCTTCGGCTTCTTGTAGTAAGACTGCACCTGCGCCTAATGCACTAGCATCCACCTCCAGCTTAAATGGTTTGGAAAAATCAGGGGCGGAGAGAACTGGGGCACTACACAAGAGGTCTTTGGCAGCATTAAAGGCATTATCACACTCACCACTCCAAACGAAAGCTTTGGACAGACTTAATAAGTCTGTTAAAGGGCATACAACAGAGGAAAGAATTTTACAGAACGCACGGTAGTATCCAACCATACCTAGAAAGCGGCGCAGCTCTCTTTTTGACCTGGGAATGGAAAAATTCATACAGATGGGACATTTAAAAAAGAGCGTTTTTTTTCTGCGGCATGACGCAATTCTTCTTGCTGACTGCCATGCTATTCTGCGAGTGCGCCTTGCAATTTTCATCCAAGTGTTGTTCTTCACAGAATTCCCACCAGGTGGCACATGGAAGAACTCTGCCAGAGCACATTATATGTATAATCATTCAAAGTCTGCAATGTATAGTATAGTCTATATGCACATGTAACTTAGTGATTGTGTGAAAACAGCTACAATAAATTCAGAACAAATAGACACAGTTCTTATATATTAGTTTATATGTTCAGAATTTTACACCAAGTTTCTTCTTTGGGTTCTGCCAAAGTTGCGTGCATTTTCGGAAGTGGAGACACGCAGGTTTTATGTGACGGACTGGTGTGAAATAAATCAAATATCTACAAATCATAATATTGTTGTTGTAACAGTGTTTTCAAAAATACACACTACATTAATGTTGGCAAATAGCGTTTAATCTCATCTCTGGAGGAAACAGTTGTGTGAGGACAGGCGAATGCAGCGAAATTTTACTCAAAACGGAAACCGATTACTCCCTCATGATATTTTATTAATCGTATTTATAGTGAAGAACTGAACAGATGTAAATCTATCAATCTATCCATAAACACACACCTTGATCTCCGTTTCTCACTCTGCACTGCTGCTGTCTGCTCAGCTGATTGAAAAAAGCGCAGAAAGACGTGGAGGATCAAATGTAAAGGGGTAAGAGACGATATAAAATTTTTGAGTTCGTGGAGCTAATTGCAAAATGTTTTAGTGGGGCTGAACATAAATTTAGGGGGCTAAAGCCTAAAAATGGCCTAACAAAGCCCATGCATTTGCTTATGGGCAAACACTATTTATAGGAATGTGACAAATTCCATTTGCCTTAAGTACCTCATTTCCAAAATGAGTCGGGGATAGGAGAGAAGTTTTTGTTAATGCAATATATTTATATATTAAAGCATTTCACTGCATATTATACTGTGTATGATTGTGTATGTGACCAATAAAATTAGAATTTGATTTATTAATGCTATATAAGCACTGTGCCCACTAAACATTGGACGTCGGATAGACGTGCAGATCATGTCTATATTGGGTCCGTCGGTCCATGACCAATTCTGGACGTCTATTCGACGTCCAAACTAGGTCCACTATTTGGACGTCCAACCATGACCAAACTTGGACGTCATTTTGACGTTCAACATTTGACCTAATCTGACCAAAGACATTTCCACAAGAGGGTGAAACCCGCCGCAAAGCATGTCGCTGCCCCGCCAATGCCACTATATATATATATATATATATGTGTGTGTATGTATATATATATATAGTAATACAATATAAAATAAAAACATAAATAACTTGATTATTGGCTTTAAATAAAATAAAAACTGTTAAAGGGAAACAGGAAAATGTAAAAAAGAAAAACATATTGTGGTGTGGGCGGGGCAGCGGCTGACGACCGTCATGCTTTGCGGCGGGTAATCCACTTCTCCAGGCTTTGGACACAGCTAACAACACAATTCAGTATGTGCTTGTCTAGAACCGACCCTGATGCTTGCTCTGAAGGAGTATACTCGACAAGAATATAGAGGATAAGAATCATATTTATAATAAGATAATTAATTAAATAATAAAATTATATCAAATAAGGACTTTATCTAAAAGCCAGACCGACCAAATTTCTCATTCACTGCTGAAGGAGTTAAATATGCTTATACTTTAGATACGTAGGTTACATTTACATAAAGGTACAATTGCAACTAAATTTCAAACTGCATGTAATGTTGTAAAATATGAATAAAACAGTATTAGACACAATTATATGATATGGTAGTATATACACTAAAAAAGCTATTTACACATGAGTGCTCAAATGTAAAGCAAACACAATTATTAATTCATTGTGTATATTTAACTTCATTCAGTCGTTTAAGTTATGTGAAAAATAACATGCCTACCAGCCCACTATTATTTTCTGTTCCAATTTAAAGATGACCGCGCTTGTGTGCAAAAATTCAATTCAATTCAATTCAATTTTATTTGTATAGCGCTTTTAACAATTGTCATTGTCGCGAAACAGCTTTACACAATCAGAAGAATTATTTAAGTTTCTATGGAATGTGAATGTGTATGAATCAGAATGATCAGAATATAACAAGACAAAGATTAACAAATAATTCAAAAGTAAAAGTGAATAATCTTTAATAAAGTTAGCCTAATACAATATTGTTTCCAATGCTGAAGCAAACATGATTTTGTTTTAGTCTATTCACTACTCAGCGAAATAATTTGTTGATGGTGTGGGGGGAGGGGGGGCTATTTTGAGCGCAAAAATTAACACGTTTTATTTTAAACTTAGAATATCAGCCTAAAAATATATCACGATAGGAGCACGGCTCCGGAGCTGCAGCAGAGGCATGAAAGAGCCGCATGCAGGTTGGCGACCCCCGATCTAGGCTATATATTTAAATATATGCATATATATTAAAAGAAAGATTGACACAAACATAATAAAACTCGACCTAAATCCAATCTAGTGTTTTTTTTCAAACTAATGTGTATGAAGGCTGCTGTCCCGCACGCACCCGACTTTGCAACCAATCTGAAGCGTTACTATTTTAATATTATGACTTTTAAGAGCTTTTGTTTTTTTACAATCAAACTCACAATATAAAGTTATGATATTAAAAACTGAAAATATTACAGTAAATATGATTTCCACAAGTTTACTTTATTCGTTTGTTTTAATCTGCGCCTGAGAACTGCCTCCTGAAACATGACTGCCACTTACTGGTCTGAGACATGGCGTCTCTTGAAATCTCGCGCACTGCTGCGAGTCGCCATGAGATTCCTGTCCCTCTGACGCGCATTTTACACTGCCCCATCTGTAATTGCCTCCACTTTGGCATTAACAGGGTGCACCTGGCGCTGGCTAACCTGCTTACCCAAGTAAGTGACTACGGCTTTCCCGCATTCACATTTTTTTAGGTTTACTGTCAAAGACGAGCAAACACTTCATGTAGCGAGTTCATGTGATCACTCCACGAACTAGAATAAAAAACAACATCATCAAGATATGCCTCGCACTGTCACACCAGATAACACTTTTTGCATTAACCTTTGAAGGGTAGATGGAGCGTTTCGCATTCCAAAGGCCATAACGGTGCATTGTAGGAAATTATCAGGTGTCACAAATGCGGAGATATCTGAGGCACACTGTGTAAGTGGCACCTGCCAGTACCCTTTTAATAAGTCTAATTTTATTGTTAGAATCTAATTTCTAATTAGAATCAAATTTTATGTTGCAAAGGAGGATGCACCAACACGATCAACACAGTCCTCCATCCTAGGCAATGGGAAACAGTCTGGCTTGGTGACACTATTTACCTTCCTGTAATCCATGCAGAACCTAAAGGAAGCACCGGGCTTCGGCACCAGCAGACAGGGTGAGCTCCACGGGCTGGAACTGGGAATCGCTAGACCATGTGCAAGCAGGTGCACTACTTCTTTCCTCATTTGTTCTCTCTTCTGGGGATTAACACGATAAGGATGCTGTTTTATCGGTGAAGAGTGTACAATTTCGACAACATGAAAAAAAACGTGAGTTTGCCTGGGGATGTCTGAAAAGAGAGAAGAGAACTTTTGAATGAGAGAAATCACATCTGTATATTGTGAGTGTGGGAGATAGGACAAATGTTCCTCTAAATTTTCCAGTATTTCAGAATTAGACAATTTAGTGGTGGACATACTTTCATGAGTAACCAGTCCATCATCTTCAGACTCAACAGCAAAGGATAAAGGAGAAATAGTAACTACAGGTGCCATATCTACAGCAGACTTAACAGATGTTGTCCTACTCACGTAAGGTTTTAGCATGTTAACATGACAAATGCGACTTTTTTTCTACGCTCAGGAGTACGAATTTGATAATTTGTCTCACTCAACTTCTTTTTCACCACATAGGGTCCCGAAAACCTAGCCTGCAATGCTGAACCTGGAAGTGGAAGAAGGACCATCACCAAATCTCCTGGCTGAAAATTTCGTGACACACTATTTTTGTCAAAATGTTTCGTCATTTGAACTTGTTTTGAAGACAAATTTGTTTTTTAAATTTCCCACACGTGAATTAAGCGTTGATGCATTTGAGTTACATAATCACACACACAGTCACAGGCATTTTTTTTGTCAATAATAATTGTTCGTTTAAAAGTTTCAGAGGCCCACGCACAGTTTGTCCAAAGACTAATTCAGCCGGACTGAACCCCATAGATTCCTGCACCATCTCACGGACTGCAAACATCAACATAGGCAGCCCTTCATCCCAGTCCTTTCCCGTTTCCATACAAAACGCACGCATCATGGACTTGAGAGTCTTGTGAAATCTTTTGAGCATACCCTGCGACTCTGGATGAAATGCACTGGAAACTGATGCTAGCTGGTACACTCCCTTTGTCACAGAAAGCCTACACGGGTGCTGATGTAATTTTGCGGGGCATAGGAGCAGGTTGTGTCAAGGTTCCGCTCCATACTGTCCACCTTCAAACAGACATAGTGATGAGTAAAGTGTATGTTGGAATTTGCCCTGAACTCCCTGTGGAAGGAGTGGGTGGTATTGTTTTCCCTCATCCAATTGTTGTAAATACCCCCATAACAGATGTGAAAAGTGACCTCTCTTCTCCGTTTCTCTGTTGCTACAGTATGTGCAGATCTATATTGAACCAAAACGATAAACTGTTGTATCGTGCCATGGTAAATATCGTGTATTATAAGAGAGAGAGAGAGAGAGAGATAGAGAGAGAGAGAGCACACGCAACAACAAGAGCAATGCATGCAACACATACATCTTAACGTAACATTAATGCTCTGCAAATACTGCATTATCTTGAGGTGGCGACGGGCTTATAGCCAGTGCACCTCACATAAAAGCAGCAATTCACTCATCCGGAAAACCCCACTTCCTATGGCCGGAGCAGCTGCACTTAAACAGAAAAAGGGGCAGGGCAACACAAATCACCGGCATTGGCAACAGCGAATCACCTGCCATCCACCTGTCGACGGTTCACTATAGAAGAACCCGGGCCCTCTCACAGCCGGAGGCACAGAAGAGAGCTGATTGTCTGAGCTCTCTCAGGGGGGAGGGATGAGAGGTACTTGTGCTCCCACATTAATCACGGCTCTACAGCCAATCAGGGGCGTCTGTGAGCTCTGGCACACGGAAGGAGCGGGTAGCGCTTTCCTCCGAGTGTGTTATTCCGCCCCTAATGGTGCGTGCGCAAGCAGTTCGAAAAGATGCGGTCGGCTGACATCACGCGGTTCGGAGGAAACACGGGATAGTCTTCGCCCTCCTGACTGAGTGGTAGTAGTAGCCTTGATTTGGGAGCCCCCTAGTGATGGGGAGGAATTGGCTATGACTAAAAATTGGGGAGAAAATTGGAAAATAAAAAAATAAAAAATAAATAAATAAAAGAACCCGGGCGGCATTTGCAGGTGAGTAGTATGAACCAAGCACGTCTCTCATATTGTGTTCTTGTGTCTACAGACTCCGACACTAGCGAGAGCCCTGGTCCTCGCGCATCGCAGAATCGAAACCAACCGGAGTGTTCAGCCTGTGAGCTCTCCCGCACCACTCCGGCCGAGCTCAGTGAGCGTCCCAGGATTTGCTCCGTCTGCTCACCTCCCTTCAAACCGCGGAGTACCGGTGATCGAGACCCCCAAGTGTGATTTTTGCTGGAGGTTAACCTTATACGTGTCTTTTGCTTCACACTATTCATTTCAATTCAATTCAATTTTATTTGTATAGCGCTTTTAACAATTGACATTGTCTCAAAGCAGCTTTACACAATCAAAAGAATTATTTAAGTTGGTATGGAATGTGAATGTGTATGAATCAAAATGGTCATATACTGTAGTCCCTGCCAAATTACATTTGCCCATAACACTATTTTAAACTAGTCCAACAGTACATAATCATGGTTCACAAACTTTTTTTTATTTGATTAACATTACATCATATCAGATACAGTGGCATCAAACATTGAATTGGTGGCTTATTAACTGAAATTGTATTTTATCATGAGGAAGCCTGAGGTTTACACCCCTAGCTGAGAAGACAAGTGCTACAGCATCTAGTTTATAACAGTCTAGACGAGAAGTAGGAGCTGGGAATGAGACAGGATGAGACGAGGCACCATAAAATGACAATAAGCACCATAAAATAAAGGACACCTGAGTTCAATGCAGCTCTGCCTCGTGTCTATGATTTCTGTGCCCACTACAGAGCTTTACACTTGGGTTATTTTAATGTGTTGTGATGTTGTAATTTCCTTTAAATATACTGTACCCTCTAAATAACAATAGTTTTAATTTTTACAAGAAATATTGTCAGCAACTTACAAAAAATTAAACATCTCAAAAATGCATCCAGCTGTAAGAATAAAAAAACGAAAGACAGATACAGATCGCGTGAAAACCCAAACGGGCGTTTTATTGACAGTTTCTGTAAAGTGAAACAGTGAGTGGAAAAAACAGTTAGCTTAACTGTGGTGAAGTTGGAGCGGGTGGATGAGTGGAGATAACCAGATGACATGTAGTACACGGAGTAGACGCTGGACAGTAGACGAGACGTAGGAGCTGGGAATGAGACGAGACGAGGCGCAACGCTTGAGGTATGCTACGGAGTCTATATTCCATGAATGAGGTCAGACGCTGAGTGATGGAAAGTGAGGTATATATAAGGTGTGGTGCTAATGTGAATTAGGTGTGTGCTCAGAACTCGGGTGATTGGGAACGGAGATTGAGGGTATAGCCTGGTGTTTCCGTGACAATAAGAAACTGATTATTTTGCAGTGGTTTATATTTTTTTTCCAGAGCTGTATATAAACTCATTCAAATAGACACACACTTATTGGAAAGTGGCATACATTTAATGCTATTCAAATGTTTCAATTCAAGTAATCATGCCTTGTCTTTTATAAATAACAAGCATGGTTAACAGAAAAATGTGCTTTCAAACAGACAGCTCTTTAAACCGTTCACACCAAACTAAAGATCTGTCTTCATTTAAGTAATTTGTATTTTGATTGCACAACATGTGTGTAATTTATTTACTTCCAGTTCCCTGCTGCAAAAGATATTTTGGAAAAATAAAATAAAAATCAGTGATAAAATGATTCACTTTGTTAATGTTTATTATACTCAATTCAATTCAATACAGTTTTATTTGTATAGCACTTTAAAAAAATAGACAATTACAATAATAATAATAATTATTATTATTATGGATACATTTAAAATGTAAAAGCTGTTTAGATTTATTGTTTATATACCCACTATCATATCTTGCACGTGTCTTCTAAAATATGTTTATGTGCAGTGAGGAGGGCTGAAATACATTTTTCCAATGCGCATAAAATCAATTTGCTTGAAAAAGATGTGCTGGATGAATCTATAGTGTGGGAGAGAAAGTAACAGCCCCAGCCTCTACATGGTATTTTTTGCTGTTCCTTGGTGTTTTTTTAAGCACTAAACTTGATTGAGCCCGATTATGAAGTACTTATAGCCATATTATACAGTATGTGCACCCCTTGAAAAAGTTAGAGTGAAGTACCTTGTTCAAGGCCCAGATATAGTCAGAGTTCATTGCATTAATGAGGACTTCAGAGCCAGCTGCCCACTGTTTTTTTTCCTTTCCCCTTATCCTGAATTATCTTTAATTTGAACAATTTAACAAGGCAAGCTAAAAACTTTGAAGTAGCTGCTAAAACTAGATCCTAATTATGATACTTGTCCTCCTACAGTGATTTTGAAGGTAAAAAAAAAAAAGAATCAGAAGTGAAAGGTCCATTCACTCAGGGCTGCTGCTACTGCGACTAACAGGTATAAGAAATACTGTAGTGTGTCCACATGTCACACAAGAATTATCTTGTCATACAAGGAATAATTAACATATCGGGCAAGAAATAAAACATTAGAGGTTAAGTGGCAGCATGATTAAATGTTAATACTAAATAGAAGATGGTCAGTGTCTGGTGGAAAAACATATATGGACTTGTGCACATTCCAGAAATAGTCATGGAAATATAATCAACCCATTGAGGTCAAATTACTGCATAACAATTTGTAAATCTACCTGTCTAGAATCAACAATTAATCATCTTCTCCATCTATACCAAATTATAAAACCGGTTTCAGAAAACTTTTTTAAAAAATTATGAAATAAGTAATTTGAAATAATAACAACAACATTAATAATAATAATAATAATAATAATAATTTTTATTATTATTGCCATTGTTATTATTATTTTTGTAGTGATTATTATCCTTTTTTTCATCGTCATCATCTACACCACTTAAACATGGTCTCATGGGACCTGGAACATATCCTATGAAACTTAAGGCATGAGGCGGGGATCGAACCCGGACCCTGGAAGTGCAAGGCAACAGTTCTAACCATTAACCATGTCACCTAATATTTTTTTTTGTATTTAAATAATTAACTTTATAAAAAAAATGTTATTAGTAGCCAAGTTTAGTAACATTTTCTAGCTTTCACTACATTTGCAAAAGTTTGTGTTGTTGGTTCAAGAACAATCCCACTAGCTGTCATATGTTATGATGTGAGGTTATACAGGGTGGGTGAAAAGTAACCATGCATTAAAATTGGTAATAAAGTTCATTATTGAAACAAATTGTACATGTACAGCCTCCAACTCCAGTGTTTGGGGATTTGTCACATGGAGTGAAATCTGATCTTATTGGAGGCCATTCATTCGTTGTCCCAGCCATTATGTCCAGGAAAAAGCTGTGGGACACACTGGAGGACTTGGAGGCACGGATTCAGAGAGTTTTCTGCAATATCCCATTTCATTTCCATATGTAATAAAGAACATGTAGAATTTGTTTTAATACATTTGTATTACAAATACAGATTTTATTACAAATTTTTAATGCCTAGTTACTTTTCACTCACCCTGTATATGGGTTAAGAAAAACGTCTCGGGTTCCTTGTAACCCTGTTCCCTGAAAATGTCAAGATGGACTAACCTGAGGTGACCAGAAGACGTAGCTTTAGCGGTTAGCCCAATGTAGCGTGGAGGATAAACCCAAACGCGGAAAGAAGCGAGCAGGCAGGATAACCACGCGATTTAGTTTAAGGACTCTCACAAAAACGGAGCAAGGGAAAAACACAAATTTAACCCGCGTCCTAGAAATACACACACAATAGCAAAAGACAACGGAACCAACATGTGAGTACTCACGGTTTGCTGAAACGACAACTGGAGCTGACATGGGCCGAACTCAATGACTGAGCGGTAAGCCATCGTTTGTTTACCTCTTTTATACTTCCTGGTTTTGCGCCCGTCTTACTTCCGGGTCCTAGTGCCGGGCGCAGATTGCGTGTGCATGACAGTACCCCCCTGTCCAGGACTGGCTCCTGACGGTCCTGGGGCGGAGGATACCTTGTGACGGTAGTCCCGAATTAGCTCCGGGTCGAGAATGAACCGGGCCGGGATCCAAGATCGCTCCTCGGGGCCATAGCCCTCCCAGTCCACCAGGTATTGCGTACCTTTGCCCCGAGGGCGCGAGTCGAGGATTCGGCGCACGGTGTAGGCGGGACCGCCGTCGATGATCCGGGGAGGAGGAGCTGGGGGGGTGGGTGGAATCATGGGTGAGGTGATGAAGGGCTTGAACTGGGACAGGTGGAAGACTGGATGGATCCGGAGCGCCGCAGGCAGCTGGAGCCGGTAGGTGACAGGGTTAATCCTGTGGGTGATGCGGTATGGTCCGATAAATCTGGGTGAGAGTTTTTTTGATTCGATGTGAAGGTGGAGGTTCTTTGTAGAAAGCCATACCTTGTCACCTACATGGTACAATCGTCCCGGAGGATGTCGACGGCGGTGTTGGTGGGTGTAGCGAGCGTTGGCGCGTTGGATGGCCCGGTTGGTTGTAATCCATAGCCGCCGACATCTGCGGACCAACTGTTGGGCGGACGGTACATCAACCTCCGGTTCTGGGTGGTTGAACATCGAAGGTTGGAAACCGTAACATACCTCAAATGGGCTTAGGTTGGTGGCAGAGGAGGTGTGGAGGTTGTGTGACAGTTCAGCCCAGATGAGATAGTGCGCCCAGGAGCGCTGTCGATCAGCTACGAAACATCTCAGATAGCGCTCCAGCTGTTGGTTGGTCCGCTCCGTCTGACCGTTAGTCTGTGGGTGATATCCAGATGAGAGACTGCAGGTGGAGTCGATCAGACGGCAGAAGGCTTTCCAGAACCGGGCTGTGAACTGGGGCCCTCTGTCCGAGACGATGTCCTTGGGGAACCCATGCAGACGGACTACGTGCTCTAAAATCAGCTCTGCTGTTCCTTTGGCTGACAGGAGTCCGGCGAGAGCCACCAGGTGCACGGCTTTAGAGAACCGGTCGACGATGGTGAGAATGGTGTCCTTTCCTTCGGAGACCGGCAGGCCCGTGATGAAGTCGACGGCAATGTGCGTCCAGGGCCGTCGAGGAACTGGGAGTGGTTGCAGCTCACCGGGGGTTGGTTGATTGGTGGTTTTGGCCCTGGCGCACACTGGGCATGCCTGAACGAACTCTTGGACGTCTTTCGTGAGGGATGGCCACCAGAAGTCTCGTTGGAGGAATTGGAGCGTCCGTCGAGTGCCCGGGTGTCCTGAGATGGGAGAGGAATGACCCCACTGGAGGACTTCTGATCGCATCCTCTCGGGCACAAAGAGTCGTCCAGGTGGCACACCTGCCGGTTCGGTCTCTGTAGCCTGCGCCTGGCGGACTCTCGTTTCCAGGTCTAGTTGGAGTGGGGCGATGATCCTGGACGATGGAAGGACAGGCGCGGGGTCCGCCCGGGGAACGTCCACTTCCAGCTGTCGGGAGAGAGCGTCCGCTTTTGTGTTCTTGGAGCCCGGGCGGTACGAGAGGTGGAAATCGTAATTTTCGAAAAATAAGGCCCACCGCGCCTGTCGTGGGTTTAACTGTTTCAGATTCTTGATGGTTATGAGGTTTTGGTGGTCCGTCCAGACTATGAATGGCTCACTGGCGCCCTGGAGCCAGTGACGCCACTCCTCCAGAGCCCACTTTATGGCCAGCAGCTCGCGGTCCCCTACCCCGTATCGCTGCTGAGTGGAGTAAAATTTTCTGGAGAAGAAACTACATGGGTGTAGTTTCTGATCTGGACCTCGTTGTGAGAGGATGGCTCCAGCGCCCACATCTGAAGCATCCACCTCCACAACGAATGATTTTCTGACATCTGGATGGAGGAGAATCGGTGCTGTGGTGAAGCGGTGACAAAGTGACTTAAAAGCGGAGACAGCTGCAGGGTTGAGGTGAAAAGGGAGGGGTGAGGGGCGAGTCAGAGCGGTTAGGGGGGCGGCAACTGTACTGTAGTCCCGGATAAAGCGACGATAGAAATTCGCAAACCCGAGAAACCGTTGAAGTTGCTTGAGGGTCTTGGGTAGGGGCCAATGACGCACAACCTCTAGCTTCTGCGGGTCCATGGCCACACCCTGGGGCGAGATGACAAAACCCAGGAACGTGGTGGAGCGCTCGTGAAAAGCGCACTTTTCCAACTTACAGTACAGTTGATGGGCGAGTAATCTCTTTAGAACCGCCCTGACGTGCTGGGTATGTTCTTCCATGGTGCGTGAGTAGATGAGGATGTCGTCCAGGTAGGCGAACGCCCACCGCCCGAGCATGTCGCGAAGGATGTCATTAATGAGGTGTTGGAAGGCGGCGGGGGCATTGCACAGTCCAAAGGGGATGACGAGATTCTCATAGTGCCCAGTAGGGGTGATGAAGGCCGTCTTCCACTCATCGCCCTCTCTGATGCGCACCAAGTTGTAGGCGCTCCGAAGGTCCAACTTAGTGAAGATGGTGGCGCCAGAGAGGGCGTCCAGGGCTGAGTTGGTAAGAGGCAATGGGTGTCGGTTTTTGATAGTTATATTGTTTAGCCCCCGATAGTCGACACATGGACGAAGTTCACCGCCCCGCTTCTTCACGAAGAAGAACCCCGCGGCGGCAGGTGAGGAGGAGGGCCTGATGGTGCCTTGGCGAAGGGCGTTGGTCACATACTCCTCCATGGCCTGCGTCTCTGTAGGTGTGAGGGAGTAGAGGTGGCCGCGGGGTGGGACTGTACCGGGTTGGAGGTCAATGGTGAGGTCGTAGGGCCGATGCGGAGGAAGATGAGTAGCTCGTCTTTTGCAGAAGACCTCCGCCAGGTCCCGATACGGCTCTGGGATGGCGTTGGTGTCGACGTCGGGGGCCTCGGACTCCCTAGAGCACGTCCCAGCCGTTGCCCGTAGGCACAGTTCGGTGCAGGTCGCGCCCCATTGGAGGATCCGGTTCTGGGTCCAGGAGATGAGAGGGTCATGCTGGAGCAGCCAGGGATGTCCAAGGATGATGGGAGGTGAGGAGATGGAGGTGACGAAAAAGTTTAGCTTTTCATGGTGTTGGTTGATGGAGACGGTGATGGGTTCGGTTCGGGCGTTTATTGGGCTGGTGGAGAGGGGGCGACCGTCGACAGAGGTGATGTGAACGGGCTGGGATAACGCCTCGAGTTTAACCCCCAGGGTTTTGGCATATGCGGAGTCAATGAAGTTACCTGCTGCCCCGGAGTCGATGAATGCAGCACTTCGGACTCGTTTGTGGCCAACCTGGAGGTGTACCTGAACCGTGAGACGGGAGGAATTGGTGGTGATGGCGGAGAGACGAAGGTGACCCGGCGAGTATCTCTCTTCTCTCACCGGGCCTGGGCGTTTCCTGGCCTGAAAGGACAGGTTGCCCTGTGATGTGCGGCTGACCCGCAATAGGCGCAGAGCCCTTCACGGAAGTGTCTCTCCCGTTCTGCAGCGGTCAAGGAGGCGCGTCCTAGTTGCATGGGTTCCCCGGCTCCGGTGTCAACCACGGCAGGAGGTGGAGAACCGACATGTCCTGGGGTGGCGTAGGTGGCGGAGTCTGCGGGACGTGGAGTGGTGACGGTGAAGGCGGGTGCGGGTCGTGAAGTGGTGACGGCGAAGTGGGGTGCAGGTGGCAGGGTGCGAGGAGCTGGCCTCGGGCGAGAGAGGAGGCGCTGGTCGATCCGGAGGGCGAGCTGGATCAGACCCTCCAGGGTCGCAGGAAGCTCTCGCCCGGCTAGTTCGTCCTTGATTCGAGAAGCCAGTCCCTCGTAGTAGGATGTCCAGAGCGCTGCATCGCCCCATGTTGTTTGAACGGCGAGGGTGCGAAACTCGGCCGTATAGCGGCTCACGGACAGCCCTCCCTGCCTCAGATGGTAAAGTCTGGTGTCGGTCTCCACCTCGCCCGCTGGATGTTCAAAAGTTAGTTTAAGTTGGTGGGTGAACTCATTGTATGAGTGAGCGGTGTCTGTATCCGCCTGGAGAACTGCCGTGGCCCACTCTGCTGCCTGCCCTTTTAGCAACGAAACGAGAAGAGCAATGCGAAGGCGATCGGTGGAGTACTTGGTGGCATTAAACTCAAACACCAGATCGAGAGCTGTCAAAAATACGCTGCACTTCCCGTCCGTGCCGTTCCACTTCTCTGGTAGAGAAAGAAAAACATCAGAAGGAGGGGGAGGGGGGGGATGCGGCGCCGCGGCCTCCGCGGCGTGCGATCGAGCAGTGACGTCATCAACAGCCGCGCGGAGATCCGTATTCTCCCGCCGGAGCTCAGCGATCTCGCGGCGGAGGGAAGCGAGATCCCCGGTTAGCTGATTGATTAACGCCGCATGCTGATCTACAACGTCGCAGAGACTCGCATAATCCGCTGGGTTTACCGCGGAAGGCTCAGTCATTCTGTCAAGATGGACTAACCTGAGGTGACCAGAAGACGTAGCTTTAGCGGTTAGCCCAATGTAGCGTGGAGGATAAACCCAAACGCGGAAAGAAGCGAGCAGGCAGGATAACCACGCGATTTAGTTTAAGGACTCTCACAAAAACGGAGCAAGGGAAAAACACAAATTTAACCCGCGTCCTAGAAATACACACACAATAGCAAAAGACAACGGAACCAACATGTGAGTACTCACGGTTTGCTGAAACGACAACTGGAGCTGACATGGGCCGAACTCAATGACTGAGCGGTAAGCCATCATTTGTTTACCTCTTTTATACTTCCTGGTTTTGCGCCCGTCTTACTTCCGGGTCCTAGTGCCGGGCGCAGATTGCGTGTGCATGACAGAAAAGGCGGGAACAAGATGCTGCGTGAAAATGCTATGGGAACATCTTTTTGTGCTGCTTATTTAACCTCGGTCAGGTGACGTCATCTGATGAGACGCACCTGCAGGATATAAATACAGTGGTGTGAAAAACTATTTACCCCCTTCCTGATTTCTTATTCTTTTGCATGTTTGTCACACTTAAATGTTTCTGCTCATCAAAAACCGTTAACTACTAGTTAAAGATAACATAATTGAACACAAAATGCGGTTTTTAAATTCAATTCAATTCAGTTTTATTTGTATAGCGCTTTTAACAATTGACATTGTCTCAAAACAGCTTTACACAATCAAACGAATTATTTAAGTTTGTATGGAATGTGAATGTGTATGAATCAAAATGTTCAGATATTCCCTGGCGAGCAAGCCCGAGGGCGACAGTGGCAAGGAAAAACTCCCTGAGACGGTAATAGGAAGAAACCTTGAGAGGAACCAGACTCGACAGGGAACCCATCCTCATCTGGGTGAAACAGATAGCAGGAAATGATCTGCATTTATACAGTGTTAAGTGTTAGGTTCAGCTATAATAGTTGATGTCAATTGATGTTATAATACTTGATGTAAAATGGAGTCCAGTAGTTATTCGAGACTCAGATAGACTTGTAGAAAGTTCCAGTCCTGAACTATCGAATTGTCAAGTCCTCAGAGAAACAGCTGACCACACCAGTCGAGGCCAGAACCATCTTCTAAGTATAGAGAATCATCCCCAGACACCAGACGCATCCTAAAGAGACACACGGGGCATCCATGTGATGAGACCTCCAACCAGAAACCGGGCACCAGGATGGATCAGACAGGTCCGGAGGGCAGAGGGAGTCTGGATCACTGGCAGCTCAGGAACCACATGTGTAGCTCGACAGAGAGAGAGAGAAAGAGTGAAAGGGGGAGACAGGGGGAGAGAGGAAAGAGAAAGAGGGGGAGGAAGAGAAGAGGAGGAGAGATTGCAATTAGGTATGGTCACAGTCACAATGTCTAATGTGAATGTATATTTACTGTAGAGTGCAAGCAGGGACTCCGGCAGGACTAACTATGACAGCATAACTAAAAGGGAGAGCCAGAAGGAAACACAAACATGAGGGCTCCCTGAGATGTAAAGCAAACAATCACCTCACCGTCAACAAACCTGAGTGATCAAATGAGACTGAGGAAGACAGCATCTAAACATACCAGTTCACCATAATACTCTACGTCCATGAGTCCCCCAGATCTGCTCCTTTACCTTATGGCAAATCTATTTATAAAATGCTTGGTTAAATAAATAGGTTTTTAGCCTAGACTTAAACACTGAGACTGTGTCTGAGTCCCGAACACTATTTGGAAGACTATTCCATAATTTTGGGGCTTTGTAAGAAAAAGCTCTGCCCCCAGCTGTAGTTTTCATAATACGCGGTACTGATAAGCAGCCTGCATCCTTTGACCGAAGTAGGCGTGGCGGATCTTAAGACACTAGCAGTTCGCTCAGATACTGCGGCGCGAGACCATTTAATGCCTTATATGTCAAGAGTAGTATTTTAAAATCAATGCGAAATTTCACAGGGAGCCAATGCAGTGAAGATAGGATAGGGGTGATGTGCTCATATCTTCTGGTTCTAGTGAGGACTCTCGCTGCTGCATTTTGGACTAGCTGAAGCTTGTTTATGCACCTAACTGAACAACCAGACAGTAAGGCATTACAATAGTCCAACCTAGAAGTGATAAAAGCATGAACTAGTTTTTCTGCATCATTTAGCGACAATATATTTCTTATTTTGGCGATATTTCTAAGGTGAAAGAATGCTATCCTGGTGATATTATCTACATGAGCTTCAAATGAAAGGCTGGAATCTATAATCACGCCGAGGTCTTTTACTGTTGCACTTGACGGAACAGAAAGGCCATCTAAAGTTACGGTGTGATCTAAGATTTTACTTCTAGCTGTATGCGGTCCTATGACTAGAACTTCTGTCTTATCCGGATTAAGCAGAAGGAAGTTAATTAGCATCCAATTTCTTATGTCATGAACACAATGCTCAACTTTAGTAAGATGGTTTTTCTCATCAGGTTTTGTTGAGACGTATAGCTGTGTGTCGTCAGCATAACAATGAAAACTAATACCATGCTTACGGATTATGTTGCCCAGAGGAAGCATGTAAAGGGAAAAAAGCAGTGGGCCTAAAACTGAACCCTGCGGAACGCCAAACTCCACTAGAGAACATGCAGAATAATCACCATTTAAGTCTACATACTGATAACGATCGGTCAAATAGGATCTGAGCCAGGAGAGGGTTGTACCCTTAATTCCTACTAAATTTTCTAATCTGTGAAGAAGAATAGCATGATCAATAGTGTCAAAAGCTGCACTGAGGTTGAGTAATACAAGCATAGTTACACAACCCTGATCAGAGGCCAATAGGAGGTCATTTACTACTTTAACGAGTGCTGTTTCTGTGCTGTGATGAGGCCTAAATCCTGACTGATACAGTTCATGTATGACATTTCTATGTAGATATGAGCATAGCTGCTCCGCTACTATCTTTTCCAGAATCTTAGAGATAAAGGGGAGGTTTGATATTGGCCTGTAATTGGACAGCTGACAGGGGTCGAGGTCAGGTTTCTTAATTATTGGTTTAATAACTGCTACTTTAAAAGATTTTGGAACATAACCAATGCTGAGTGAGGAATTAATTATTCTCAACATCGGTTCTGTTATTACTGGTACTATCTGTTTAAGAAAATGTGTCGGTATAGGATCTAATATACAGGTTGATGAATTTGCAGAAGAGATGAGTGAAATTAGTTCATTCTCTTCAAGAGGAGTAAAGTATTCTAGGTTTGAATCTGACATGGCTAGGTTAACATCAGTATCAATTACATTGTTTGGTTTCAAAGCCTCAATTTTATGCCTGATATTTACAATTTTATTATTAAAAAAGTTCATGAAATCCTCACTATTGCATGATGTTGTTGTGGAGATTTCTGTAGTGGTCTTATTTCTGGTTAATTTGGCTACGGTATTAAATAAAAATCTAGGATTATTTTTATTTTCTTCTATAAGAGTGGAGAGATACGTTGATCTAGCTACACTAAGAGCTTTCCTATAGTTCAGGATGCTCTCTTTCCATGCTATTTGAAATACCAACAACCATTTACGCTCTAATTTCCTAGCAGTCTGTTTTAAAGTGCGCGTGTGATCGTTATACCAGGGAGCGAGTTTCTTATCTCTAATAATTTTTCTTTTAGATGGAGCTACATTTTCTAAGGTACAACGAAGTGTCGACTCTAAATATTCAGTCGCCTGATCAAGTTCTGTGGGGTCAGACGGTGGCCTAATCGAAGTTGGTAACTCTGGGAGATTACTGATAAAACTCTGTGTGGTAGTTGATGTGAATGTACGTTTAATACGGTAGCGCGGTGCTGTGCGTACATTATCACTGTGAGACACTTGAATGGAGACAAGATAGTGATCTGAGATAATTTCAGACAGTGGAATTGTGAATACATTTCTTATAATTAATCCGAAGAATATTACTAAATCTAAAGTGTGACCTGCTTTATGAGTGGGTCCTACTACACACTGATTTACACCTACGGAGTCCAGTATGGATATAAATGCTGTTCTCAGAGGGTCTTCTGGATTCTCAAAATGAATGTTAAAATGACCAGGTCTGAGATGAAATCTGCAAATTCACTAAGAAATTCAGAATACGGCCCTGGAGGTCTGTAAATTATAATTAGTGGAATCGACTGAGCTGATTTAATATACTTAAATACACTTATGTTACTATAGAGAATTTCAAATGAGTTAAATTTGTGTCTGTGTTTTTGTACGATAGACAGATTATCATTATGAATAACTGCGACGCCTCCTCCTCTACCAGTTAACCGAGGCTGGTGTATGTAGCTGTATCCAGGAGGACTAGCTTCATTTAGAGCTACATACTCGTCCTGTTTAACCCATGTTTCAGTTAAACAGAGTATATCAAACGCCTGATCTGTGATAATTTCATTAACAATAACCGCTTTTGATGCGAGAGATCTAATATTTAACAATCCTAGCTTCAGATCAGAGGTGCCGGCTGCGCATTCAGTATGATCCGAGTTTGTGGACTTTATGTTAATTAGATTATTGAAACAGACTTTCTGGGTCTTTCTACATTTTTGCTTAGATCGGGGAACAGACACAGTCTCAATATGGTGAACCCTGAGTGACGACTCTATGCAGCTAGCAGACGGTTGGTTTAGCCTGTCTGTCTGCTCCCTGGCCTGGGCTCTGGATTGTCACCGATTAACTAGACCTCTACTGAGACTATGAGCTATACTACAGGAAATGAGAGCAGCACCTTCCCGAGTGGGATGGACACCGTCCCGCCCTAACAGGCCAGCTTTGCCCTCAAAGGTCTTCCAATTATCTATGTAGCCCACATTATTTTCGGAGCACCACCTGGACATCCAGCGGTTCAGCGACCATAACCTGCTGTAAGCTATGTCGCCACGTCTCATTGGGATGGGACCAGAGCATATTACTTCATCGGACATCGCCTTCGCTAATTTAAACACCTCTGTAAAGTTATTCTTACTAACCTCTGACTGACGAAGGCGTATATCATTAGCTCCAGCATGTACCACTATCTTAGAGAACCTGTGCTGTCCTAGAGCCCTAAGATTACCTGCTATGTCCGGTGCTCTGGCTCCCGGGATACATCTAACCACTGCCGCTGGCGCCCCTAAAGGTCTAGCTAATGTCACGTGTCTCAGTATAGAGTCTCCTATAACCAGAGCTCTTTCAGGTTTCTCAGCGGGTGCAGCACTGAGGAGAGCAAACCTGTTGGACACGTGAGGCGCAGAGGAGGTGTGCTCCGGTGGGCTAGCCTTAGCGTTAGCTTTGGCTGAACGAGTATGCCGCCGAGTCGTCACCCACTCGCCCCGCTGTGAGGGCTCTAATGCCGGAGTCGGGGGCTGATTATCTCAGCCTGTGGCACCCAGACTGTCCGCTACAGGAATAACGCTGCTCTCACACTGTCTAACCCTCTCTAAAGTCTGGATGCGCTCCTCTAATGCTGATATCTTCTCCGTCAGAGTGCTCACTAACACACACCTATCACAAATAAAATTATCACTAATGACGTATGAAGAATGTCTAAACATCCTGCACTCTACACACTGAACAAGCTGAACGGTAGACATTATAACGTACCTCTCTGTGTCGGAGTTTTAGTTGTTTAGTTGAGGAAACTCGCGCGTTGCGAAACTTTCGCGGCAACAATACGAAAATAGGAAGCTGAGTCGGAGTTTTAGTTGTTTGGAGCTGAATTCCGTTTGTTGTTCTTTGACGAGGAAACTCTCGCGTTCTCCAAAAAGCGCAGAAAAAATGCGAAGCCGAATAGTATGAAGATGTAAAAAAAAAAACTAGTTGCTATTAATATTGTTATTGTATAAATGCAAAAAGCTATGTCATTTAAACGCGAAACCTTCGCGGCAACGATACAAAAACAGGAAGCTACGTCACCCAACAGGAAGTCAAACAAAAAACATGAGTTCGACTTTATGCGGCGCTGCGCAGACCGATCGGCGGCTCAACCAAATTAAGGTTTACGTTATTAAGGGAGAAAAAAAACTCCAAATCTACATGGCCCTGTGTGAAAAAGTGATTGCCCCCCTTGTTAAAAAATAACTTAACTGTGGTTTATCACACCTCAGTTCAATTTCTGTAGTCACCCCCAGGCCTGATTACTGCCACACCTGTTTCAATCAAGAAATCACTTAAATAGGAGCTACCTAACACAGAGAAGTAGACCAAAAGCACGTCAAAAGCTAGACATCATGCCAAGATCCAAAGAAATTCAGGAACAAATGAGAACAAAAGTAATTGAGATCTATCAGTCTGGTAAAGGTTATAAAGCCATTTCTAAAGCTTTGGGACTCCAGCGAATCACAGTGAGAGCCATTATCCACAAATGGCAAAAACATGGAACAGTGGTGAACCTTCCCAGGAGTGGCCGGCCGACCAAAATTACCCCAAGAGCGCAGAGACAACTCATCCGAGAGGCCACAAAAGACCCCAGGACAACATCTAAAGAACTGCTGGCCTCACTTTCCTCAATTAAGGTCAGTGTTCACGACTCCACCATAAGAAAGAGACTGGGCAAAAATGGCCTGCATGGCAGATTTCCAAGGCACAAACCACTTTTAAGCAAAAAGAACATTAAGGCTCGTCTTAATTTTGCTAAAAAACATCTCAATGATTGCCAAGACTTTTGGGAAAATACCTTGTGGACCGACGAGACAAAAGTTGAACTTTTTGGAAGGTGCGTGTCCCGTTACATCTGGCGTAAAAGTAACACAGCATTTCAGAAAAAGAACATCATACCAACAGTAAAATATGGTGGTGGTAGTGTGATGGTCTGGGGTTGTTTTGCTGCTTCAGGACCTGGAAGGCTTGCTGTGATATAGATAGAACCATGAAATCTACTGTCTACCAAAAAATCCTGAAGGAGAATGTCCGGCCATCTGTTCGTCAACTCAAGCTGAAGCAATCTTGGGTGCTGCAGCAGGACAATGACCCAAAACACACCAGCAAATCCATCTCTGAATGGCTGAAGAAAAACAAAATGAAGACTTTGGAGTGGCCTAGTCAAAGTCCTGACCTGAATCCTATTGAGATGTTGTGGCATGACCTTAAAAAGGCGGTTCATGCTAGAAAACCCTCAAATAAAGCTGAATTACAACAATTCTGCAAAGATGAGTGGGCCAAAATTCCTCCAGAGCGCTGTAAAAGACTCGTTGCAAGTTATCGCAAACACTTGATTGCAGTTATTGCTGCTAAGGGTGGCCTAACCAGTTATTAGGTTCAGGGGGTAATTACTTTTTCACACAGGGCCATGTAGGTTTGGATTTTTTTTCTCCCTAAATAATAAAACCCCTCATTTAAAAACTGCATTTTGTGTTCACTTGTGTTATCTTTGACTAATAGTTAAATGTGTTTGATGATCAGAAACATTTTGTGTGACAAACATGCAAAAGAATAAGAAATCAGGAGGGGGGCAAATAGTTTTTCACACCACTGTAGGAGTAAACTGGAAACATTCCTCAAATCGATTGTCTGAAGGGACATCCGGGCACGTAGGCAGTGCGGCATTTTCAGGGAACAGGGTTACAGCAAAGTAACCCGAGACGTTCCCTTTCAAAGGCTACACTCGATGCTGCATGAAAACGCTATGGGAACGAGAATACCAACGCCACCGCACTGCAAGTGTCTGGACCACAAGGTTGTGTAGCGTGTGCGCACAAGGCCGAGAAGGTCTCAGAACTATATCTGGGAGGCTGACTCGAGGACTCATGAGCCCGGAGTGCCATGAACATCCAGACTATAAAATCTAACAAATGTGTGTGGAGAGGACCAACCCGCCGCATCACACACTTACTGCAGGGGAATACCTCTTGCTAATTTAATAGATGTGGCGATCCCCCTGGTTGAATGAGCCCTGATTCCTAGAGGCGAAGTGAGCCCACGCGCCTCATAGGAGAGGGCAATGGCATCTCTCACCCTGTATGACAAGGTCTGTGTAGTGGCGGCCGCCCCCCAGTTACGGCCCCCATAGCATACTAAAAGCTGCTCTGATTTACGCCACTGGCTGGTGCAGTGGATGTAGATCTGAAGAGCACGTACTGGACACAGTAGGTGAAGTTTCTCCTGCTCCAAAGCTGTAAAAGGCAGAGAACAGAAGTCTTCAAGAACAACAGGGCGCATGGTTGAGAATGGAACTTTCGGAAGATAGTTTGGGTTAGGATGCAAAATGGCTTTGACTAGCCCAGGGGCAAAGTCTAGGCAGGATGGGGAGACTGACAAGGTGTGCAGATCTCTAATCCTCTTCAAAGAGGTAATGGCCATCAGAAAAACCATCTTAAGGGTCAGAAACCTGACAGGCACTGACTCTAGTGGTTCGAAAGGGGTGTCAATTAGATCGATAGATAAATCCCACGATGGGACCGTGGCTCTAGTGGGTGGCCTCAACCGTTTAGCTCCATGAATGAAATGGGCAACTAAAGGGTGTTTTCCCACAGTAACCCCATCAATCAGAACGTGACAGGCTGAACTAGCAGCTACGTAAGTCCTGAGAGTACTAGGGCACAAGCCCGAGGACACCTTTTCCTGCAGAAGCTCCAGCACTGAAACAATTCGGCAGTGGACTGGGTCTACCTGCTTCGTTATGCACCAACTTTAAAATACATTACATTTGAGGGCATAAGCTCTTCTAGTGGAGGGAGCCGTAGCACTTAGAATAGTGTCAATTACGCTGGCTGGAAGACCAGCTTGATTTAGTTGGTCCCATTCAGGGGCCAAACGTGAAGGCTCCAAAGCTCGGGCCGGGGATGAAATATTGTCCCTTGCGCCTGAGACAGAAGATCCCTCCTTACTGGAATCAGCCATGGTGAGCCATCGGGGAGAGATATTAATTCCGAGAACCGCACTCTGGTCGGCCAACAGGGCGCTATCAATAAGAGGCACAAACACTGTTGACGGACCCCCGTTTGTCTTGGAGACCAAGAAATAACGACTGTAGTAGCCTGACTCTATGCCTGAAAGGGGAACCTGTTCTATGGCCCTTTTCTCCAGCAACGCCTGCAGTTCTAGATTCAGCAGATGTGCCCTTTCCGGTATCACAGAAGTGGTGACCACGCCATTGAAACGCGGAGGGCGATGTGCAAACTGAATCCTGTAGCCTTTTTCTACAGTCTTTAACACCCAGGGAGATATGCCTGCCAGTAGCTTCTACACTGCTAGTTTCTCCGAAAGGGGCACAAGGGGCACGGGGTTAGTGGTTTGGCATCCTGGGGTACAGCAGGATATGACCAAAGGACTAACATGCTGTTGGAGACTGGTGTTGTCCGAAACACCAAAGGCGGCGGAAACTGAACACTGACCTGGGGAGGGCACCTTCTTATGGGAAAGAATGCTATGCGCCCCTCCCCGGGGGGGTGGGGGGGGGGTCACCCCCACGGTCCTGGGTGCATGAGCTTCAGGACTTCTTCTTAGAAAAGAAGACGGTGCGCCAGTCTGATCTCTTTGAGGCGGCTTGTGAGGCATGGCGAGCCATACCCCAATCCTTACCGGGGGGTGCCCGGCTGCTGACATACTCCTTCTGCACCTCCCATCTGGCGAGAATCAGATCCGGTCGAGACTGGGTGGCCGACAGTCTCGACTCTTTTTTCCCAAAAGCCTGTTCATATAGCCTAGCCTCCCGAAACCTAGTGGCGACGGTATTAACAGCGTCGCCGAACAGGCCAACAGGTGAGACAGCAGCATCAAGGAGGAATGTTTGATCCGTATCCTTGTTACCTGTCAGGTTTAACCACAGGTGCCTCTCTGCGGACACCGGGGAGGCCATAGAACGGCCGATAGCATGGGCCGTCTGTTTGGTCGCATGAAGTGACAAGTCAGTAGCCCGGCGTAATTCTGTGAATGCTTTCTCATTCACGGTGCAGCTAGTGTTCAAATCCTTCAGCAGATCAGCCTGGTACGCCTGCAAGCCCGCCATGGTGTGCAATGAAGCGCGTGTGCAAAAATACGTGCTGAATAAGGTTTACTCCAAGAACGAGTTAATTTGTTGTCAAAAAAGGGGAGAGAGCGGCATTGTGGCTCCATCTCCTGGCCTAATTTTGAACGTTTGGGGTGGGCTTTCTCCTGTGGCCAATCAATGTACAGCCGCTCGACTGCACACGTTATGACTTCAAGCAGCTCCTCATACTCTCTATCTTCCTTAGAGGAGCGTTCTGAGGTAGCTACTTCCATTTCCACAGAAGCAAGAGAACGAGTCTCTTCTACACACTCACGAGAAGCAACAGAGTGCGCTTGTGAAGTGGAAGGAGAGACTTCATGATCGGAAGAGAGAGCGAGAGAAAGGAGAGGAGATTACATCTCGCGCACCTCCACCAAATTGACTTGTGATCCCCAGGAGTGTTATGTATAGCGTGGCTCTTGGTTCTCTAAAGAACGTGAGGTGCGCATGAGGCACCTTCATGGGAAGAAGATCACAGTGTTCGCAGTCTCCTTGGAGCCCTTGGAGAGCGTGTTTTTCACCCAAACACTCAAAGCAAAAAGTGTAGAGATTGCCTTCTGAAAGGAAATTTTCGCAAGGAGGGGGACATCTCACTTTAAACTCCGCCATTATATCGATTTGTTTTTAGTTTGCTTGTAACACACGCGCACAATGCGGTCTGAAGACAAAAGATCTGAGGAATGTTTCCGGTTTACTCTTATTTATAACCTGCAGGTGCGTCTCATCAGATGACGTCACTTGACCGAGGTTATATAAGCCAAAATTTGCTGTGTTTGATACACACATGTTCAGTCGCCCAACTTTTTATCACCTCTTGGACCATAGCACACCAGGCCTTCCTAGATGCTGTCCTTGGGGTTTTCTTGTGAGTTTGAACAGAAATAAAGTAAACTTTTGATTAGGATTTTTAGTGAATTCAAAAACTTAAAAAACTTCAGTTTACACCAGCATAGTATCAGTTTTCAGGGGTCTAGGTAGGTACAGTACTGTATATTATACTTTTTTTTGCATCGCTTGGTCTCCTAAGGTTATATCATAGTTCAAAGATTCAAATTGAAATCAACAGTAGCACACAACACGAGACACAGAAAACACAACAGCTTCGCACACAGCAAATTTTCATCATGTCTCTTGAACACAAAGTTTCTCTTCATCATAATATTATCTTTCTGCTTAATCTTTCAAAAATATTTCCATAAGTGCATCATGGCTCCCTAGTGCAACAAACAAGTGGTAGTGATAAAAATGAAAAAATAAAATAAAAAAAAGTATCGACTGGAAGTGAAGCAGAATGTTATACTACAGTATCCTACATAGCTTTGTATATATAATATGGTGCTTGCATAAAATCCAAATCATGTAAGGTCCTATTTCATGGAATGTATTGTACTGTAGATGTTATCCTATGCATATTTGAACTCCATTAAGGTTAGGGTAACTGCAATGTCAAATTTGTTGTCAAACTATTCACAAGATAATTTCAATGCACAGTAAGTAATCAAACACTAATAGTGCTTACTGTACATCACCTCACTTCATGTGCACATTAATTTATATACTGTTGATAAAAAAATTTAATAACGTGCATATGTTCAGTATGTGTCAGATTCCTGGGGTTTAACAGAGTTCTTCTTTGAGCTGCTTCTGTAAGAGGTTGCTACAGCAGAAATTCCTTTCTGCATATTTGATTTCGCCTCGGTTTCAAGCCAGATGCCCTTTCTGATGCAACTCTCCCATTTTATCGGGCCTGACTGGCAATATGAGTGCACAGAGATTTGACCCAAACCTGGGCCTACCACTGTTACAGGTGAGAACACTGAACCATTAGTGCCAAACCGAAGTGCTCGTCTCAGCAGTGAGGGAAGGAGGGGGAAGGAAGGAAGGAAGGCAAACAAACAATCATTGGTACAGTGGTATTTTGCCACTAAGTTTATGGTTACGTACTGTTGGGAAAAAAAACTTGGAAACATACTCTGGTGGTATGTACTTTATGAAGTGTCTTATTAGGAGCAGTTTGGTAATTTATACAACGTTCTAATGTCTGGAATGGAGCACAAGTAGCAATAAGCTTGGGCACAAATCAATAAAAAATTTATTTTTAGGGAACTTTGTTTTACCAAACTCTACCAAATTTAAGTCATCAGCTAACATATCTTGCTTGTTTGTTTATGTATTTGTTTGTTTAAAAATGTTTGAGAGATTAAAGACGAGCCCATGACAGATTTTTACACATTCTGAATGCAAAGTGTGTTATGACAGACTTGACTGAAGGAATTAATCCATTTGTTTCCAAGTTATTTCCTGGCAGTTATTTGAAGTGGGTTTGGATGACCAAAAGCCAATAGCAGCAATATTTATGGCTTATTTACAGCTAAGGGTAGGAAGAAAAAAAAAGTGCAAAAAGAGAAGAAGGGGAATTTTTTTTTATAATGTCTGAATAATTGCCTGATTGATTTTGTGGCAGGTAACAATTAAATTTTCTATTAGAATTATGAGAAAGGATGTCAGCTACTGCTATATATCTTTAGTTCCATCTTTTTCTAACTAGATTTTTATCATTAATATAAAATATGGGAGGAATCATCCATTCACCCAGCACTCTCTCTCTCTCCTCCCTATACAGATCCTCTCTTTTTTGTTTTTTATAGAATTTAAAGTTTGATAAGTGTTTATACTTGTATAATTCTTTTTTTAATTGTGACTAATATAACAATACTAGAGGCCATCTATTACTCAAGGAATTGACCAGAGAATGAAACAGTATCATTGTAATCAAATCCAGAAACTGTTAAATTACTAAATTATCGATTAATTCAACCGGATCCATAAGAATTTTGGTCTTGTCAATCATCTTGGCAGAAAAAAAGCTCCAGTTTTACTTTCAACCTTATCCTGTCAGTCAGAAAAAAATCAAACACAGGACATTAGATAAAGACAGTTCTATACTTGTCGGTTTTTAGGTACAGTGTACTAAAAACTGCGTGTGTCTGTGAAATACGAGCATAATTAGTTCCGGAAGCAGGCTCGCATTCCAAAACACTCATAAACCAAATCGAAGAATTCCCATAAGAAACAATGGAAACTCAAATGATTCATTCCACAGCTCAAAAAAATAAATACATAAAAAAAGATGAACACAAAATATTAAGTAAAAATAAAACAAATTAACCAGCACTTTACCATAAAAAATTAATCCTGAGAGACAAGTGTTTCCGTTTGTGTGCGCAGGCGCTGTGTGTGTATGTGAGTGTTTGTGTGTGTATGTGTGTGTGTGTAAAGCTAAAGTAAGGAGCGGCTCCCCCTTCTCGTCTTACACAGAAACTCTAGCCCCCCTCAAATATTTTCACACACGTGACCGCACACAACGAAAAAACAAATTAACCAGTACTTTACCTTAAAAAAAAAGTAAAAAATAAATCCCGACAGACAAGTGTTTCCGTTTGTGTGCGCAGGCGCTGTGTGTGTGTAAAGCTAAAGTAAGGAGCGCCTCCCCCTTCTCGTATTACACAGAAACCCTAGCCCCCCTCAAATATTTTCACACACGTGCCTGCATGCAACGAAAACGCTGTTTTATTGGAAAAATAAACAAGAAATCTTTCTCATGACACTTGATTGATCGACACACTAACAGAATCATTGCTGTAAAGTAAAAATAAAACAAATCAACCTGCACTTTACCTTTGAAGGAATCGTGACAGAGCAGTGTTTCTGTGTAGAGTAGAGAGAAAGAGTGTGTAGGAGAGGTCTCTGTGTGTGTGTGTGTGTGTGTGTGTGTGGGGCTGTATGGCATGGTGTCTAATGACGTGCGCACACACACAGACAGAAAGAGCAGGCTAAGCCTTAAGCAGAGAGAGAAAATGGATTTTTAACCTCTCTAATGAGACTTGCTTTTGCTTTACACGCGCGCTGTATACACACGCATACAGACACAAAATAAAATGTGTTTTACGCGCACACACGTGGTCACAGTATTGTAGTACACAGTACACGCGTGCACGGATGTTGATTATACCAGTAAGAGACACGCATCAAGACCCAGCAGGGAAAACAATTACCCACAATTCTGCAGCGCAAGGGAGAGAAAAACCATTGGCTCAGTTGTGATCACGTTATGCTCCGCCTCAAATTATTATTATGAAATATAATAATAATAATAATAATAATAATAATAATTATTATTATTATTATTATTATTATTATTATTATTTACCCTTGTAAAATTTTTGCATTTCTCATGCACATTCATGCAAAAGTCATCAAAAACCTAACACAATTTAAACATGACAAATACACACATTGACAGCATGGACATTTACTAGACATGGCTAGAGGGGGCAAGGAAATGTTTCATCTTTCTGGATTGAAATCAAATGAGCCTTGCTGGGAGAGAGGAAAAAACACGGCTCTCACAGATCAGTCATTTGCTTTAATCAAATCGAAGAAGTGCTTAGAATTACGTTCAGCTATGCTGGTGTGCAGTCAAATCAGCCAAGAATACTTCAGTGGAATTAGCATTTTTGCACACCACACACACACACACACACACACACACACACACAAACAGAATTAGAACACCAGCAATGTTTAAAAATAATTATCTGGCAAATAATTTATTGCATACACTATAGAAGAAATATGGTGAAGAATATATGGTGGTTAAAAAGATTATATCCATGTTGTAATTTATATCCATCTTGTAAATGCCCCTAGGAACATTCTGTAAATGTATTAGGTAACTGAGGACAGGTGCAGATTGGATGTCAACATCCCTTGGGTGCCCTCCTACATCTCCTTCCTGTGCCCATGCTGTCCTCCAGTCTGGCACAAATGAAGTCTTTGGCATGTGGACTCACTGGGTAACAATCACATGTGCTTCAAATGATATTTGTTCAAAAGAAAATAAAGAAATACTTCTTAGATAATCGAAATTAATACCTTCAGTTATTGCATGATAAAGCAAAAGCTATAGAAGTGAAAGTAGATTTTCAAAAAAATTTGTTAAATGGTCATCTCCTAACTACACTGCCTTTTCAGCACGCATACAGTAGTGCATAGGCAGCAGTGTGTGTGTGTGTGTGTGTGTGTGTGTGTATGCACGAAAGTTTGAAAAAAACAAAACAAAAAAAACACCATGATCCTGTTGTGCTTTTACCCAGGGTCTAATGCAGAAACTATATACTTAAACCACTCAAATTCATAGATAATACTGATATTTACAAAATATCATATATCTCAGTCATGGACAGTTGGTTGCATGTTTTGCCCCATGTGGAAATGCTTAGTATTTATTTATTTATTTAAAATAAAAAGTATAATAGAAGTATCATAATTTTATAACCACACTCCAAATAAGGCTTTAAATCAATATGTAAGACATCAAATACATTGTAATACATTAAACTATTAGATATTATAGGAAGATGCTCAGTGCTTAGTCCTGGTCATTTCTCCAGTGGAGACTTGACCCAAGATTAATTGCAAAGATTCCATGCAAATAACAAACAAAAATACAGACAGACAGACCAACAAAAAAACAACACATTCAATTTACTATTTTTGTTCAAAGGAACATTTATTTTGTGGAGTAAAACCTGTTTAAATACTACAGCAATGAATACCTCTGCAACGGTGTTAGTCATCTGATCAGGTCTTAATGATGAAAATGTGTCCTTTGTGAATGTGATTGCGATGCTTGGCTCCTAAGCAACAAAAATTAAATATGTTTTTATACAGATATGAAGATAAAGAGAATGGGAGAGAATAAACTATTCTACATTTCTGTATTTTAATTCTATCTTAGGTCAGTGGTTTATTTCCTGTGACATTTATGTGCATTTACTTTAAAATCCCAGCGGAATACCGATATTACTAAGACTAATAGCGGTTAAAACAACAATAATAATAATAATAATAATAACAAAAAAAAAAAAAAAACTCATACTTGTTTTGACCATGAACTTAAGAACTCATAGGTTTATGAGAATGACAATAATTTAAAAACATACCTATAAAATAACACAATACAGGGTCACAGATCTGCATTTATATATTCACAATCTTCCTGAATTAGTAATTAAGGTTATTAAAGGTCATTAAGTGTCATATTTGCTGAATCCATCTGTTGTGATAATATATTGTACTGAATTAATTTATGGACCATTTCCTTATTAAATTATTCTTTAATATATTTTTCTACCACCCATGTTACGCAAAATGCTACTGTTTAAAATATGAAAAAAATATTTAGGAACAATTAAGTATGGCATTCAGCTGGCATGCATTACAGATATTATGCATTGGACAGTTTGTACCATGGTCCAAAATAAAACAAATTAGAAGTTAATTGAAGCATATGGAACAGCTGAATATGATCTAATTTAGTCTGATTATCATCACTATCTGGGAGACCTTATCTGCATTCTTTATGCAAATTGGACTTTGGCTATTAATTTAGTAGCAGGGTTTTAAAGTAAACAACAGGATACCCACTGAGACAGATATTCTTAGTCATTCAAGAGCTTATCTAATCAATACAGTGGTCACTGTGGCCCCTTTCTTTCTCATCATGAATAATTTTACTTTGTCTACTTAAGTGAATTTCATAGTTGTGCATTTTCACATTGTGAGACTCAGTGTGACAGCCTCCATGAATGAAGTGTCACCACATGGTCTTGGCATTTTTCTAGGTGGGTTGACCAACACATTTCCACTCTGTCACATGAAAGCAATGGAGACTGACAGACTCAATGAGGATAGATTTGTTTGTCTGTCCCTGCTGAACGATGATGAATGTCTGTCATTCTGACTCCCTGACTGTCATCAGGCATTCCAGACTTTGGGTGAGCTAGGGTTGTGGGTTACACAGGAGAATGGCCAACTACAGTATGCCATTGCTTTTAAATGCAGTTTTGACAAATAAAAGTATTACTGTGCATTTGAATTCTATGCAATTGTTTTAATGGGTTGTGGACAATTGCCAATGAATTGTGAAATATTTTCCATAATAATTTCCATTTGCAAAAAAACAACAACAAAAAAAAATAATATTTTAAAGCAGTGTTGTTAATTTCAACAAACAGGAACATTAGCAGACACTATACCAGTCTTAAGATGTACCATCCATATGCATATGTCACTGATGTACAGTATGTGCTACATAAAATAATATAAGATGCACACAAGGCTCCGACATACTGTGAGAAGAAATTACTAGAACATTACCGCATGCATAACTAGAATGGACTGCAACCCAGGACTACATAAAATGTATGTATGCACTACATAGACAAACATACTATGCACTACAGGTGCTACCTAAGAAACGATTCTTGCTATATCCATGAACAGTGTAGTTGCATGTTTCATCTTAGACAACCCAACCTTCCTCCACACCAAAAGAAAAATGCATATTTTCACGCATATTGCTGTGCAAGATGCAAAGATTTGTGGTCAATCTATACATGATTTATTCCTATATGACCTTCTTTACTTACACAACATGGTATAACTGTTGATCATCATGCGACTCAGGGTTGCGTTCTCCACTACGTTTTACCCTATTTGACGATGTGTTATTTCTCCCCAGAATCAATTAATTATTAAATAATAATGTTGTGTTTGGAACTGCATCTATGTTTTAAAGTTTTCTTTAAAAAAATCTTTAAAAGTGCTATTGGGACAGGATTATTCCTCCAATAAGGATAGGAACGGGGCACTAGATGTGGGTCAGTCATTGTTCCTTTGTTTGCTCTGAATTTAGTGTTACCTTTCAACACACATACGCACAAACACGGTGTGCTATAGGTGAATTATTTCTTGTTTTACTCTCTCACAGAGGCTTCTCCCTGCTTACAAAAACACAATTAATAATGATTAATAAACAAGCCACAGGTGGAAAGCAATATGTGCTACCTGTTACCTTCACCTGCCCCTCTCTGTCTGCAGGCAGTGCTCGACCATGGGCTGACTGCCATAGATATGCAAACATGTTTTGGAAAGACAGTGAAACTGAGATTCAGTAATTAATAAATATTCATGACATGAGATGAGAATGAACCAGAGATGAGATATAATTATTTTTGCCCCCTGATTTTCTCTCTAATTTAGTCGTGTCCAATACGTCCCCATCACTAGGGGGCTCCCACATTAAGGCTACTACTGCCCCTCAGTTGGGATGGCCGAAGACTATCACGTTTCCTCCGAACCACATGACACCAGCCGACTGCATCTTTTCGAACTGCTCGCTCACGCACCGTTGTGGCCGGTGCAACACACTCAGAGGATAGCGCTATCCGCTCCTTCCGCTTGCCTGAGCTCGAAGATGCCACTGATTGGCTGAAGACCACGATTTAATTTGGGAGCACTAAGTACCTCTAATCTCTCCCCTCTGAGAGAGCTCGGCCAATATGCTCTCTCTAGGCCTCCGGCTGCAAGAGATTACAGCATCACCCTGGAATCGAACTTGCGATCTCCTAACCAATTCTTCTAACCAATCCTACCCACAACTGGGGTTTACAATAAACAAACAAGCAAACAAACAAAAAAATAAATAATACCTCTATAAACATTGGCTTAAAAAAATATATAATTTTGAAGTCGATAGATAAAATCATATAATGTTGAAGAATATAATGTCATTTCACTTCACATAAAATCTAAAAGTACTAAAGTTATATATGTGTGTGTGTGCGTGTGTGTGAGAAAGTCATCCCACAGAGTAGTCCTCCCTCCTCTCAGATAAGATTTTGTGAATCGCAAGGGTGTTCACAGTATTAATGTGCAGGTAAGTTAATATAAGAACTATTTTAACGTAATGAAATGAAAAAGTATGCCTTTGACTGATTTCTAAGATGGTGTGCGATTCTTTGTGCCACATTACGAATGTGGAAGCCAGATGGCCTGGTTCAGTGCATGACTCCAGAATTTTCAGAGAGTCACATTTGTTCCAACGATTTGAACGTGGTAAGGGAAATGTGAAGCTCAATGTTTTATGTACACTTACAGTAAGCTGGGGATAACATGATTGACTTTTCCCATAAAACAGGTGATTACAATGAGGTTCTTATTGGAGACAGGGGTTATGCCTCCAGGCAGTATTTCATGACTCAGACCCAAACCCAGGTCCACAAGCCCAATACAATGCAGCTCTATCTCGGACAAGGGCATGCATTGAAATGACCTTTGGGCAACTGAAGGGAAGATTTCAGTGTCTGAAAAGTCTGAGGGTTGCATCTGACAGGGCTTGTAACATTACTGTTGCATGTACTGTGTTACACAGCATCGCCACCATCAGAAAGGAGAGGACCCTGTTGGTGGAGGTGCATCCTGATGATGACCTCCAGCTAGTGCACTTGGATCAACCTAGTGGAAAAGCTGCACGGGACAGAATTGTGGAATATCATTTCACTTAATTATTTACAGAATAAAAGAATACTGCACAAATAATTATTTTCTTGTGTTTTATTTGAAATTCATCATATCTTTCATCTGTTGCCTGCATAAAGAGAGATAGAGAGTGTTATACAAGGTTGTAACGTTCGGATTATTTAATAACCAGGTTACACTAATCCGGGATCTTTTAAGCTAGCCTCCGGAGTTGCGCTAGCCGCTCAGAACAAGGGAAGACACCAAAACACTAATGATAAACAAACCCGAAGTGTATTATACAATGAATAAACAAAAGAGGTGCACCAAAACCAACAAAATTAATACTAACAATATGTACATAATATACACAAAACAACGATGGAGTATCAGTGAATGAAATGATTGTCCAACGTCCGGGACATAGTAATATATGTGTAGGGGACCTACGAGTTCTATTTTGTAAAGGCTTTTATTTTGAAATTTTACATGGGCGCCACCATTTTCTGGCTCGTGTGTGTGTGCGCGATGTGCGGAGTGTGAGAAAAAACTGTTGTAGAGAGGAGTAGTGTTGCACCATGTGCTATAAAAACTTTTTAAATATAATATTAAAAGTTTTTGTTTAAGATGCCATACAGTATGCATAAGCACTGCAGGATATTGCCTCTAGAGTCTCAGTTTCTCTTACTACGTCCGAATATTGTGAGTGAGTTCTCCGTTGTGTTCATGTGAAAGCCGGATGACAGGCCTGTTTGGAGACCGTTTGTGGTTGAGTGAGAACTCCCGTGTTTTCTTGTGTATTTTATCGCCGTTTTTGTTAGTTCATACAAACTCAAAATGTGGTGGATTAAGACGCTTATTTTTGCGAGGAGAGCTGTCAGATACGTTAGATTGGGCGCGTAGTATTACATTTTTTTGTGCTGGTCTTCGCCAAATTGGATTGCGACCTCATTGGATCAAGCTGTGGCCTTTTGGATCACGGGGCCAATCATTTGGGGGATCATGAGCTAAGACAGTGCCCTGCCTACCTGGACATCCTTCAGCACTCCATCCATGACTCAAGAGTGGTGATATGGTACAGTACATTCATACCTTTTCTACCGAACTCTGGTGAGCAGATAATTATTTTCTTCTCAAGGAGTTTAAGAACAGATCTGTTGTTTGTGGGATAGAGAACCGAGGATTTTTCTCTGAAGAAATTTATATACCATTTTTTTTTTGGATTCATGAACAGTTTGGTAAATTCATGGACAGTTTTTCACTTTATGCCGAGATGGACATTTAAGTTACTGGACTCTGTCAATTGATGTTTCTTTGTTTTTCAGTGTGTTAAAAGGGAAAGCACTGATTATATTTGATGTTCAACTACGAGGTTGTCATATGCTTGAGCATTTTTTTTGTTGTTGTTTGTTTAGTGCCATTGTGAATATATTTGTATATATATTGGGTTTACAAATAATTCTGTTTCACCTGTAAAGCAAACAAAAGGAGTTAATTCATTTATTTCATCAAAAAGTTAAGAAGATAATAATAATAGTAATATCTATTGAAATAAATATTTTTTTTGATTAGACAATGTAAATAAACTGATTCACTTTTCTAAGGAGTGGGGTCGTCTCACCTATTCTGTTAGATTTGGGGAGAGTGGGTTTTGCAGAACAGTATTCACCGTCCAGGTTATCTGCATCAAATGTACTCCAGGGGTCATCGTGTACCGATTAAGTTCCTGGAGCCCACCTCACCTCATCTTTTGCTTTATCACACTGTAACACGATAGGCACCCACATATAACCACCTGTTATACAAAGACTCAAAGCATTGGGTGGGGGGACTAGGATCCTGATTCTCACTCAGTCTTCCTCAGTAAAGTGTGTAATATTTCCCCCACAAGGCGGTGGCAAAATTCCCTCCGCCACATATTGGCGTCACGAACAGGATAGTTCCTAACCCCAGATTCACATAACGTTCCCAGTCTTGGAGCTGAGATTATGATCGATCTGGAGGAATTAAAGAAGCAGTTTGCAGAGATGCAAAGACGGTTCAATGAGCAGGCTGGGATGTTAGAACAGGCCAGAGCTGAACAGAGGGCAGCGCTTTCGCTCGCTAAGTGTGTTATCGAACAGCAGGCTGTTGCCCAGCGAACACCATCCACAACCGTTTATATCCCTAGAGAGCGTAAACTCCCAGAGTTTAGTGGATGTCGATTCAAACCTGGTGAGTTGAGTGTGGAGGAATGGATAAGTTCAATGAAGTCTGCCCTTAAGGTGATGAAAATTCCTGAGGAAGTTAAAATTGAGTTTGTTAAGCAGTATTTAAAAGATGAGGCTAAAATGACAGTCAAGTTCATGCTCAACAAAAATGAGAGGTCTGTGGATGAGATCTTTGACGCTTTGGACGAGACTTATGGAGACAAACTCCCTATTGGTAGTAGATTAAAAGAGTTCTATGAACACAAACAAATGCCTGGTGAAACTATCCGTTCTTATGCTTACGACCTGCAAGAGAAGTTGAGTGTCATCCAGAGTCGTGAGCCATCCAGGGTTCCTGATGCTGATGGCGTGTTGAAGGAACAGCTCGTTTTGGGCCTCAAAGATGATTCACTGCGACGTGAAATGGAGAGGAGAGTCAAAGCTGAGAAGGATCTGAAATTTATCCAGCTCATGCAAGAAGAAATTACGTGGTCGGAAGAAGAGGAGGTGCAAGCTCCAAGCAATCTGAGGAACCTGACTCGTTCACATGGTGCTGTTAATGCTACTGCTGCAATGGAGAGCCCTTCGGTGCCTCTCTCCCTGGAGACACTCCACGAGGCTGTTCAACAGATTGCAGCCCGACAAGAGGAACTCTTTCAGATGGTAAATAGCAAAGAGAAAGTTAAACCACCAGGAAGGGAGAGTAAGACAAAAAGTGCACCTTTGAGAGACAGTGAGGGCAGATATGTCTGCTATACCTGTGGTGAGCCAGGGCACACAAGCCGACGTTGTCCTCAGGCCAGAGTCCCATCTCTGAGACAAACGGAGGTCGTAAAGGCAGCTAATCAGGACACTTTAATGTCAGAATTTCCAGGTCCATCGGTTGTTAGGAGTCAGACTGCAGACTGTGGTATAGAGAATGTCCCTAAGACTCTTTGTGAAAATGCTTTTGGAGATTGTCTGAAAATTGAATTAAGGATCGCTGGTGTCAAGACCATCTGCCTTCTGGACACGGGGTCAGAGGTGACCACTATCACAGAGTCACACTTTAAGACTCACTTTGGAGAAGTTGAGCTGTCATCTGCTAACTGGGTCCACCTCACCGCAGCCAATGGCCTTGATATTCCCATCATAGGATGTTTGGAAGCAGATATTGAGTGTATGGGGAAGATGATGTCAGGAAAGTGCGTGTTTGTAATCAAAGAAAGCAACCCCAATGGAACAGAATTACCTGGCATTGTTGGGATGAACGTGTTGAGTGATCTTAAGAATTTATTCATGGCTAATAAAGATGTGAAGAAGATGGACAGGTACAGCCATGGTGTTAAAAGTGCAAATGTTCGGCGTGTGCTGGCCAACATTGAGACACCGAGTGAGACACTGGACAGTGGAGATAAGATTGGTTTCGTAAAGGTAGCTGGGAAGCAGGCAGTAATTATTCCTCCCTTCAGTGAACGGGTTTTGAAAGGCCGCTGCAGAATTTCACCAAAAGTGAGTCGCCAGGTATTGGTAGAGGCCTCGTCGGAAGTTAGCTTGCCTAAGAGTGTCCTAATTGCTAATGTGCCCGCTAAGACAGCGGACGATAAAGTCCCCGTCCGAGTGTTGAATTCCAGTGAAAGGCCCATAAGGCTCCCACCACGATGTAGAATTGCTGCTCTGTGCAAGCCACAGGAAGTTGTGCCGAAGGTGCTTGTTGAAATTGAGGAGAAGGAGGGCATTTGCATGTTAAGGCTGTGCAGCAACATCAACCGAATGTGGAGGGAAACAGTCCAGAGCAGTTGCCACTACCTGTGCAAGTAAATCTCGAGAATCTCACAGAAACTCAGTGTGGCCAACTACGAGACCTTTTGGCAAAACACAGTGATCTGTTTTCAAAAAACGACTCTGACTTTGGTTTTACAACGGCCGTCTCACATAATATCCCCACCGGGGATGCACCCCCCATTAAGCAGAGACATCGACGAATTCCACCACAGGTTTTTCAGGAGGTAAAGAAACATGTCCAAGATTTGGTGTCTCAGGGTATCCTCCAGGAGAGCTGTAGTCCATGGGCATCTCCAGCTGTGATTGTAATTAAAAAAGATGGTAACATACGTTTTTGTTGTGACTATAGGAGGCTGAATCAGGTGACTTGTAAAGATGCTTTTCCTCTCCCTCGCGTGGAGGAGTCGCTTGATGCCTTGGGGAATGCGCAACTGTTTTCCACCCTTGATCTTACTTCTGGCTATTTCCAAGTTGCAATGAGTGAGGAAGACAGAGCGAAGACGGCAGTAACCACTCCTTTTGGTCTATTTGAATGGACCAGAATGCCATTTGGGCTTTGCAATGCCCCAGCGACATTTCAGCGCCTGATGGGGGTGGTGCTTGGCGATCTGACATTTGATGTACTGCTCGTCTACCTCGATGACATTGTTGTCTTTTCAAAAGACTTTGATAGTCATTGCCGAAGACTAGATATTGTGTTCAGTAGGCTGAGACGACATGGTTTGAAACTGAAACCTAGCAAGTGCTTCCTTTTGAAACCCGAAGTGAAATTCCTGGGTCATTTAATTTCCGCCCAAGGGATAAAGGTGGATGGAGAGAAAACCCAAGCATTAGAGACTTGGCCTGTGCCAAAGAATGTTAAAGAGTTGAGGCAAGTCCTCGGGTTTATGAGTTACTACCGGAGATTTGTTCCCGGTTTTGCTCAGTTGGCCCGGCCTCTCCATGCCCTGGTCGGTAAAGGGAAAATGATTGGACCTCTTGACTGGACAATCCAGTGTCAAGCAGCATTCGACAAACTAAAGCAATGTTTAATGTCCCCACCTGTTCTTTCTTACCCTGATTTCAGTCAGCCTTTCATACTCACGACTGATGGCAGCATGCATGGTCTTGGGGCCGTATTAAGTCAACGACAAGCAGGGACCGAGCGTGTGATCGCATATGCAAGCCGGGGCCTTCGAGGATCAGAAAAGAATGACCGGAATTACAGTGCCTTCAAGCTAGAGTTACTTGCCTTAAAATGGGCGGTAACTGAGAAGTTCAAAGAATACTTAATCTACTCCAAGTTCTCGGTCATAACTGATCATAACCCTTTGCGATACCTGGAGACGGCCAATCTAGGAGCTGTCGAACAACGGTGGGTGGCCCAGTTAGCAGAGTTTAATTTTGAAGTCTCCTATAAGCCAGGGCGACAGAACACAAATGCAGATGTGTTGTCAAGGATCCCATCCGTTGAGGAGCCTGAGCAAGAAGACTCTGCTAAAGACTTCATTAAAATGAATTCAGATGAAGTGCGTGCATGCTTATGGCCAGTTGTCGAAAAGCCACAAAGAGTGCAAGCATCAGCTCAAGTGTCAGTGATCAAAAGAGTCCCTGGACATAGTTGGACTGACATAGAGAAGTTGCAAAAGGCTGATCCAAATATAAGTCTTGTCTACCATGCTGTAATGAGCAACAAGAATCTGAGTACAGTCAAGCAACGCAACATGAACATTGAGTTAAAGAAACTAGCCAGACAATTCATATGACTCAAGATAAAGAAGGGAGTGTTATTCCAAACCATCTTTGACCCCAGAGACGGGGAGGTAATCTGTCAGTTAGTGGTCCCAACATCCATGCGCTACAAGGTCTATGAGAGTCCGCATGATCATTGTGGTCACTTTGGAGAGAGGAGCACACAGGAACGCATGAGGCGAAGCTATTACTGGCCGACTATGACTAGCGATATTCGAAGTTGGATCCAGGAGTGTACAAGATGCACCCTTGCGAAGGATGTTTTCCCAAAAATTCGGGCCCCAATGACCTGCACCAATGTGTCTGCACCACTGGAGGTGCTTGCAATGGATTATACTGTCTTGGAGGAATCTGTGGGAGGATATGAGAATGTCCTAGTCTTAACCGACATGTTCACCCGTTTTACTCTGGCAGTGCCAACCAGGAACCAGACGGCCCACACCACAGCAAAGGCCCTGGTGCAGCAGTGGTTTGCCTATTATGGATGTCCAGCACGACTACACTCCGATCAGGGGCGATGCTTCGAAGCCAATGTCATCAGGGAGCTGTGTAAGATCTATGGAATCGGAAAGAGTCATACAACTCCGTACCATCCGCAGGGTAACTCCCAGTGTGAAAGATTTAACAGAGCCATGCATGACATGTTACGGACATTACCCCCAGAAAAGAAAAGGAATTGGAAGCAATACCTACCTAAACTGGTTATGGCATACAATAGCCGGACCCACTCTTCAACTGGCTACTCTCCATTTTACTTAATGTTTGGTAGGGATGCCCGAATGCCGATGGACATACTTAGTGGGAGGGACTTGGGGGAGAGTGGAGTCGACAATCTTGATGACTGGGTGAAAAGCCATCATGACAGATTGAAGTGGCCAACACAGCAGTACAAGAGGTCTCAAGACAAAGAAAACGAGCCTATGATTGCAGATCACATGGTGCACTTGGGAGGGCTGGTGACCGTGTTCTGTTACGGAACCATTCACATAAGGGAAGAAATAAAATTCAAGATTATTGGGAACCTCTGCCTTATATTGTGGTGAAACAGAACCACACAGATACACCCGTTTTCACGATTCGCCCAGAGAGAGGTGGCCCATGCAAAGTAGTACACAGGGACCAACTTAGGCATTGCACCTTCCAGCCATCACTACCACCTTGCGCACCTAGACACCAATCTAGGGCACACTCAGGTCAGGCACACACTGACTCAGAAGATTCAGACATTTTAGGAATCCCTGTTGTTACACTAGCCACTAACACACCCACGAACACGGGGGATAAGGAAGACATGGCTGAATTACATGTAGGTAATGTGGAACCTGATAATGATGATATGTCAAGTGATGATTCAGTAAGTCAGTCTGTACCTGAGTTGGTAGATTATGTTGGATCTGATACAGAAAGTGAGGCTGAAAGTATCCTTGAACCCAGACGTTCACAACGTCCGAACAAAAGTACCTTACCTGTTAGGTATAGGACTGACTATGAGCTAAAGTGATTCTGTGCAAATCCAAATGTTTCATAAGTTTTCATATTGTGCTTTATTTTTCAAATTCTATAATGGAAAAATGTTTAAAGTTTTCATTGGTTCAGTTTGTTTCCTTGTGTGCAAGATGCTTAACTGTGACAACTCGAATCTCTGTTTTGTAGGGATGGAGTCGCTGAAGGAAAGTCCAATGTTATGGCAGGGTTTAGCCGGGGGGAATGTAGGGGACCTACGAGTTCTATTTTGTAAAGGCTTTTATTTTGAAATTTTACATGGGCGCCGCCATTTTCTGGCTCGTGTGTGTGTGTGTGTGTGTGTGTGTGCGCGATGTGCGGAGTGTGAGAAAAAACTGTTGTAGAGAGGAGTAGTGTTGCAGCATGTGCTATAAAAACTTTTTAAATATAATATTAAAAGTTTTTGTTTAAGCTGCCATATGCATAAGCACTGCAGGATATTGCCTCTAGAGTCTCAGTTTCTCTTACTACGTCCGAATATTGTGAGTGAGTTCTCCGTTGTGTTCATGTGAAAGCCGGACGACAGGCCTGTTTGGAGGCCGTTTGTGGTTGAGTGAGAACTCCCGTGTTTTCTTGTGTATTTTATCGCTGTTTTTGTTAGTTCATACGAACTCAAAACGTGGTGGATTAAGACGCTTATTTTTGCGAGGAGAGCTGGCAGATACGTTAGATTGGGCGCGTAGTATTACATTTTTTTGTGCTGGTCTTCGCCAAATTGGATTGCGACCTCATTGGATCAAGCTGTGGCCTTTTGGATCACGGGGCCAATCGTTTGGGGGATCATGAGCTAAGACAGTGCCCTGCCTACCTGGACATCCTTCAGCACTCCATCCATGACTCAAGAGTGGTGATATGGTACAGTACATTCATACCTTTTCTACCGAACTCTGGTAAGCAGATAATTATTTTCTTCTCAAGGAGTTTATGAACTGATCTGTTGTTTGTGGGATAGAGAACCGAGGATTTTTCTCTGAAGAAATTTATATACCATTTTTTTTTTGGATTCATGAACAGTTTGGTAAATTCATGGACAGTTTTTCACTTTATGCCGAGATGGACATTTATGTAACTGGACTGTGAATTGATTTTTCTTTGTTTTTCAGTGTGTTAAAAAGGAAAGCACTGATTATATTTGATGTTCAACTAAGAGGTTGTCATATGCTTGAGCATTTTTGTTGTTATTGTTTGTTTAGTGCCATTGTGAATATATATGTATATATATTTTGTTTACAAATAATTCTGTTTCACCTGTAAAGCAAACAAAAGGAGTTAATTCATTTATTTCGTCAAAAAGTTAAGAAGATAATAATAATAGTAATATCTATTGAAATAAATATTTTTTTTGATTAGACAATGTAAATAAACTGATTCACTTTTCTAAGGAGTGGGGGCGTCTCACCTATTCTGTTAGATTTGGGGAGAGTGGGTTTTGCAGAACAGTATTCACCGTCCAGGTTATCTGCATCAAATGTACTGCAGGGGTCATCGTGTACCGATTAAGTTCCTGGAGCCCACCTCACCTCATCTTTTGCATTATCACACTGTAACACGATAGGCACCTACATATAACCACCTGTTATACAAAGACTCAAAGCATTGGGTGGGTGGGGGGACTAGGATCCTGATTCTCACTCAGTCTTCCTTAGTAAAGTGTGTAATATTTCCCCCACAAGGCGGTGGCAAAATTCCCTCCGCCACATATGAATATGTGAGTGCGTTAGGAGAGCTGGATCGGCCTCACCAGAGCGTTGGTAAAATCCGGGAGCACGATAATATAATGGGAGCGAAGTGATGAAGAAGACCGGGGGTGATAATCTGACAGTGCAGGATATCCGCCAACGACAAGCTTCACTTTAACTTTCGCTTCCGTGTCCATGAACAAAAAACAGCGCACTGTACTCCTCAAACTCTCCTTCCCGAGCGTCTCCTCGGGTGACCTTTTCACAGGATCCTTTGACCCCATTATGTCATCGGGATGACCTCGCGATATGGCTGCGTAGCCTCGCGAGAGTTCATCCCCGGAACCAAAACCCAAACTCTTGAGTACACGAAACCATATCGGGTACAATTTTATAAAGGTACAAGAGATTCTTTACATGCAAAATCTACTTGGACTAAACCTACTGTATATAAAAAAAAAAACTTTTATGTGGCTGCCATACAAGGTCCACAATAGTACCATTTGTGAAAGTCACATCACTTATGTGAAGTTCCTTTAGAAGCAACAGAATCTCAAGTGCTAATTTTTGTTTTGTTAAATTATCTACATCAATTTGTCCTTCCACTCTCCGTTTCATCAACACGAAGTATTCATTTTTAAGCTGCAGGTTTCTTCTGTACAAAGAACGGATGTCACTCTGTGCCAGTTGTGAAGGAGAAGAAAATGTATTAAAAAAAATAAATAATATATACAGAAAAACTAAAGGGGGGCACCTCAATACGTGACTCTCACAACAAAGTTCAATGACAAGTATAACACTGGGCACTTCTGTGTGTGGAGTCTTCTGCAGCACTTTCTATAGACTTCTCTGGAACCCTATCTGTGGACCTCTGTGGACGTGGGGACTCCGGCACCTCACAAATAATAAAATACCGTCATATTACATACAGATAAAAAACACATATGCCCTGTATCATACATTCTTACAGGTAATTCCTCCAGACACTCGTCAGACAGGGTTTCTTCACTGTCCTGTGCAATGGAAACAAATAGGTCATTACAAAGAGGTGCACACTCACCTCAATTTCTACAGTATAATTTAAAAGACACACACAAAAAAAAATTAGACACCAACAAAAACCACAATAAATACTTGACTTACTACACATGCTTCAGGCATCACTTGTGGGACAGGTAAAAGTGTGGGCGTGTTGTTTCGAACTGCACATACAGTAAGTGGCAAAACAGCATTACATGAACTATACTGTAAGTCATCCATAACTCATGTACAAATGTAGTATTAATTTATTCTTACTCATGATTTAAGACAGTTCAACTGACTAACACACATTTGTTGTTTAGACTTTAAGGTAGTTAGAAATCATTGCAGCTGTAGCACTTTTCCAATACAAATTAAATCAATTACCTGAAATAAAGGTGGTGCTGCTGCTGCTGGTCCCTGGCTGTGGGTCTAAGGAGGTGCTACCCCCAGGGATGCCCTCCACAATTGGTCTGTTAATATTAAAATCCAGGGCTAGCTCTTCTGCTGGGGTATAGGGAGAGGGTGCCGGATCACCACCTGAGAGAGTTTTTTTCTGTTCCGCCTTTTTCTTGGTTGCTGTTTTAAACCATGAGACACATTGATTTGCCAGTGTCTTAAAAGAAAATCAAGATAACTACACTTAAGATTACCATTTTGTAAGATGTTCTTGTACTTCACTTTTACTTGTTCGCATGGGTCCACTGCTGGCTCTGACATTAAAAGATGACAAGAAGATACAATTAATACAAATTGGATTTGATATAATATTATATAATATTTTGATATTAAATTTGTCAGCCCTCTCTCCTGGCTTTTGCAGCATTTGCTGTGTTTCCCGGAGTCTTTATTAAAGTTTGGAATTCCCCGTAACCTTCTAATAGAAGCTCTTGCTCCGCTTGAGAAAACAAATGCGCTCGCTCTTTTGCCATTTTGACAACCAAAGTGGTTGTGATCAGTGCTTCTACTGTCGATCAATATCGCCTTTTAAACCAACGCACGAATGCGCAATAATAGACAACTAGACAACTCAATCCAGCCATACTAATCATCAACAACAGGTGTGCTCGAAGAACCAATTTAGCCAGGTCTTAATTAGCACGATGATCTCATCTTAGATGTATCAGTTCATCTCGGATGTGTCAAGCGACGTACGAAGAATGGACCCCAGATCTGGTACAAAAAGTCGTAACCTCTTTTTGCTAGTGACATTAGCAGTAGTGTTGTTCAATGCACTTGAAGCAGCAGTCGACTGAATAAATGCATAAAGTCAAAGTCAACTTTGTCAATACGACTATGCAAAAAGAATTTACACATCGGATCGAAATTTCGTTCTTCAGACTCCAGATGTGCACAAAAGTATACAAAAAAAAAGGTAGTGCAAATAACTCACATATAACATAACAGACAACAAGTAACAGGAACAACAAGTAAGCAATGAAATCTATATTTTCATGCCCAAAAATGACTGCCTTAATGTCTACACCATTAGCTTCAACATCAGGTGGATAATTCTGATGTGAATAAACTTTAAAAAGGCATGGGTATATAGATATGATTTACCCATGGTCCTTGGTTTTATGGGGTTTACTTGGGGAGTTGAAAGCCTGCACTGGGCCTCAGGGTGACAGGGCATAATATGAGAGAGGAAAACAGGGCAGTGCAATGACACTGGAGCATTCATTATCGCTTGTCACGAACTGTTAGGTGTAGGACTGTGGGCATGGCGTTGCAAGGTATGACACAGAGTGGGTAAGGTGGCAAACAAAGTCTTTAATAAACAAAACCAAACAAACATAAACAAAGGAAGTTGGCTGTACTTGGAGCGTACTATAAACAGAACTCATACGAAACTTAAACATACTCGGACAATTCAATTCAATTTTATTTGTATAGCGCTTTTAACAATTGACATTGTCTCAAAACAGCTTTACACAATCAAAAGAATTATTTGAGTTTGTATGGAATGTGAATGTGTATGAATCAAAATGGTCAGATAGTCCCTGGTGAGCAAGCCGAGGGCGACAGTGGCAAGGAAAAACTCCCTGAGATGGTAATAGGAAGAAACCTTGAGAGGAACCAAACTCAACAGGGAACCCATCCTCATTTGGGTGAAACAGATAGCAGGAAATGATCTGCATTTATACAGTGTGTTAGGTGGCAGGCAGTTCAGCTATAATAGTTGATCTTAATTGATGTTAAAATGGAGTCCAGGTAGTTATTGGAGACTCAGATAGACTTGTACGAGGACGCTGAGACGCTGCTTTTTTCCGAGCTCCGCCATACTGACCAATTTTTTTACTTTTTCACCCCCTTACGAAGAGTGTACATACAGATGTCGCCATTAAAAATGCACGTTTCGAGAAAAGGGATCCCGTGATGTGCCGCGGCTTTGCGCGGCTGCGTGCGGGAAGCTGTGAACATGCCGTTCATTACCTGTAGGGGGCAGTCGTGTTTCAGTATGAAGTATAGTGTGTCTACTGAAGCCGAAAATGTGTCCAAATTAAACCGCGCATGCGTGTTTGGAGACGCTGTGCCCGCGCTGTGGATCAGTCGGTTGGGGATCATCAAGGAGATACTACACGGCGTGGCTGGAGCTGGAGTTTGTCGTGTTCGAGGTAAGTTTACCTTTCTGTTTTGGATGTGATTCTCGCTTTCATGACTCCCAATTAATGTTCATCTTAATCTCAGGACGTACAATTAGCAATATTTCAGTTTTTAATAGTGTGGATATTCACAAAACACTGTTTTCGTGTAAAAACCTGAACCTACGGAGCCCCCCAGGGGTCCTGTGGTAAATAAATAAATAAAATAATAACGAACCGAGCGCGCGGATTAATAAACCGATATGTGTGTTTCTTACCCCCACCCTTTGTGAAAACGGCGTGTTCAGAGAAAGGCTCGCCAGTGAGATGCCATTTCTGAAAAAACTGAGTCGTGTGTGTTAAAGCATTAAATGGTAAAAGAGCACTAGCAATAAACGTTTTTTTCTGAATCGAATTTTATTAATAAGGTACAAGTTAAATTTCAACTGTAAAGAACCTGTACATATGTTCATACAGTATTGACAGCAGCTCTAATTTGTCTAAATCGCATTGCAGACAAGAAAAAGAAGTAGAGTCATCCTGTGACCATGCATGCTTAATCTTTCCACACATGATTCTTGCTTCTCACTTTTTCCTTAATCTCCGGTTCGGTTCTGGTTTCGGTCTGTTCTCATGAGTTGTGAAGCGAGATGAACAAAGTATAAATATTGTTCATTTGCTAAATTAAGTATCATGAATTTTAATTGAATATCTATCTCTGTATTTTTTCACAGCAGTTTGTGACTAAAAGTGTGTCTGCATCTGACTTCAGGAGTTTCCTGACCAAAGTATCTAACGGTCATATTTAAAAATCATAACGTACAAAACGTTTCTGTTGGTGTTTAATTTTGTTTCTATGATTAATACTTAATTGTGGAGTTTTATGTTTTGTACATCTTTTCAAATTGAGACCTCATTTGTAAGTTACTGTTATCTCGTTTTCTCGTTTTTGTATAAATTAATCAAATATTTGCTTGTTATTAAATTTATTTTTTATTAAAAAATTAACGAATCTGTGTTTTATTATTAGCTGAGAGTGTGGTTTATTTATTTATCATATTTGATCATTGTAACATGCATTAGGGAGCATTATCTTTGCGACGTGTGTGTGCTATCTGGGAATGAATTACCTTTACTTGGTTATTTTAAATAAATCTAATTTGTGCATTAAATATAATTATGTAACTTTTACTTGATTTCTTTGATTGTTAATTTAATTAAGTAGATTTTACCTGACAATTACGGGTGAGTTTTACTTAATATTGGAGCAATAAAATTTATTTAAAATCTGTGTGTGCAAATAGATGTTAAGAGGATTTTATCAAGTGAATCTTACAAATTTTTTTTTCAGTGCATGGGTGAACACGATGATTTAAGAATTTAATTAATGTGTGTGTTTACCGTATAAACTTTTTTCTATGTACAGGTACAATCAGAAAAATGTAACCAGAAAACAGCATATAACTTTAAACTTACATTGATTAGCAATATAAACAACACACCTATGAGGCTGGACAATGGAATAAACTGTGTGGGTGCCAATAATATTAAATATTTATCTGTTGATTCTTTGACAACACTGCTGCTTTTTGTTGGAAACTGGCAGACATAAAAAATATGAAAAATACTTTAAACAAATATAAAGGGGACGATGGGCTAAAGCACCCCTAAAATGGCCTAGCGATGCCCGTGTATATATAATGAAAATATTATGTGTAAAGAAAATATAATTTATATATTCGTGTTTAATTTAAAAAAAAAACATTTTAATGGGTAGTGATTGTTGCAGACATTCACATTATTTTTGGGGGAAGAGCCTGGCTTGTACAGGTTACTCATCAGCAGTCGGCGCCCCGCTGTAACCAGCAGATCAAAGGAGTAGTTATCAGCTGACACGTACAGTGGGTGCACAAGCAGTATGCGACTTCTACCGTCGCCTGTGTATGGCGTCAGCATTTGGGTTTGTGTGTTTGCTGGCTTTTACCGCTGAGTGGCGCTATATAACTATAGACTGACGCCTCAGGCATCAGTTCGTTCTCTCCAGGCTTAATGAGGCGCAGGTCGTCCACAGCTGCACGTCGTTGCAGATAAAATAAAGTGAAACATTGTAAATAAACGAATTCATAATCACAGTAGTAACATTACAGTACAAATTTATAATTAAAATTAAATTCAGTTTTTTTAGGATCGAATTTAAGCAACGTAAACGTTAACACACTGAACCTTTTTATTATGTGTAATTACAGTAGAAAAGCTACACGTGTAGGGTCTTGTGTCATCTTATATTTTGTGTTCTTTAAATTTGTAGCTTTTATAAGACTCTACTTTTATTTAGGTGCACTCACAATGACGAAAAAACTTTATGATTTTGTTAAATAAATAAAGTAAACGGGGTTCTGTATTGATTTTGGTGAACTTGAGCGCGTCTGAAAATGAACCAAAACTCCGTGTATACTCGCCGCACAGACGTGAAAAATATATACTTATAGAAAGAGAAATATCTGCTTTAATATAAACTAATGAAAAAAAATTATTAGATTATGTAATTCGTATGAGAAGTGAATTATAGGCGCGCTCACTGCTGCGGAGACGACGAGATGACATGATCAACTTCAGCAGCACAGCCGAAACCAAAGGAATCACTAATTTATCAATGAATTATTAAAATGGTCAGAGTGAGTTTCCTGGCTGTTTTAACAAATATTTGAAGTAGATAACAGTAGCACACATTTATAAAAGCATTTTTATTTATATAAAACTATATATAAAAAAAATAATCCTGTATTTATTTTTAGGTGTGCCCGCTGCCACAGTTCTTCAGTAACAAACCTACAGTATAAAACATGTACATCTGTATGAATAAATTGTTTAAATGTGATCAGTGATTTATGTAAATGACTCAGTTTAGATGTAAGTAAATGCTCCTTGCTAGGGACTGACATCGGCGTGCGTTTCTCCCAGCGCAGCATAGACAGTGCTTATTTAACACCTATAATATGTGTTTGCTGAAAGATCTAATCTCTCATATCGGCGCGCGCGTTCATCTGACTTTAGATCAAAACTCGGCAAAGTTAAAGAGCGCACGCAAACACGCGGGATCATGCAAACGTTTTAAATTCATTAAAAGGTTTATTCACAACCACGTTTCAGCCATTCACACATGCATTGTGCTGTTGTTTGTACAAACTTTCAGTTTTCCCCTTCTACTCTCCTCTTTCATCAAAAATGAACAATCCGACACGAGCAGATTTGTTTCAGTCAGAATATTTATCAATCATAAAGAGAGGCGACATATACTTGCTGATTAAACACTGCATTTTTAAAGTGAAAGCACGGGTTGTGAGCAGCTTTAATTATTGATAATTAAATCATTATTAAATGGTGGACATAAAAAGCAAAAAGAATAATAATATTATTTTGATTATTATTATCATGTTCTTTTGCTGTTTGAGCGTCTGTGGATTCCAAAATTTATATTTTTACAGTTTTTTAATCACTGAAATGGAAGAGATACTGTAGAAAGGTTCGTTATCATAACGTGCCTTGTATTGTTTTTAATCGCTCGATACACGACCCATCATTTTTAATGCTATTTTACAAAGGGTAAATACACATGGAATAATTTTATTTGGTTTGTTTATTTATGAATAAAATTAAAAGTAATTAAAAACAGTGTAGAGTGATTAATAACACTACATGTTATGGTAAGAAAAATCTCATTCCAGGGATTCCAGGGATTTTAGTTTCTCAGAGTGTATACTGTAGGTGAGAACAGCTATTCACAGGTTATTTGCATTTGTATGTTTCTGACTTCGCAAAGCACACCTGTAAAACCTGTTTAAATGTAAATGCTCCTCGCTGCGCGGTTTGGGGGAGGGACCATAAAATTTGCGTTAGATGTTTTACAGCAGCGCTTGTGTTTTTGTGTTATCAAGTACGGGCTATTGCTTAACAGTTGCGCAATTATATTTCTATTCAGTAAAGAAAAACACTATTGTTATTATTTCAGTACATACTGTGCAGCTGTGAGAATTGTGGCAGGAATATAATGCCCTACGATTCACATTCATTTACAATATGTGCGTCCATGTCCTACTTAAACCAAGCATGCGTTGTCACGCTTGGATGCTCAGTAGTGTGCAATGCAGCAAGTGCAAGCCAAATGTGAACAAATAACGAAATAAGAGAGCTTGATTATACTGCATAAACATCATTCAGTACATAAATATATAAATATTGCATAAATATTATTTTGTACAGACAAATGTCTGAAAAAAAAAAATTTTTAACCACAAATCTCTCAAAAATAGTAAGATGTATTTTGGTTTTATACTGCAAATGAAAAACGAATCCAGAGCCTGTAATTATATTGCATAACTATTATTTTGCACAAATACTGTAAATCTCTGAATAAAACAATGATATTTTATTCACAAATGTAAGACAATATATTTTGGTTCAGTGCCAGACGAAGTGCGAGCAAATAATGTAATGAGAGGCCCCGATTATACTGCATAAATCTTTTTTATTGATTTATTTTTTTATTATATATTCTGGAAGTTTGCTCTATTTGTTTTAGTTATTTCTATATTTAAATCTTGATGTCTTAAACTCTAACAACTGTAAGTATTGTCGAAATAAAAATTTTTAAAAGCCCTAGTGCTGTTGTTTGTGCTGTTTTCTTTAATAATAACACTAAACAGATAAAAACAGAGAGTCTGTCTAAACAAAATAAAACCAATGTTTTCTAACTCATATTTTTTTATATTTATAGTTTTTCATGTTTGTTGGATGTGTAAATTATCATAATTGTAGTATTACTTTGCTACAACATATTGTTTTGACTTTATTATGACTTAAGCTCTGAATATTTAAAAACCGAGACGACGGAAAATGTCAATTTGCGCCACCTGGCGGTCATTTCACGAATTATTTTGAAATGCTCCTGGTTTATTTTGGCCGCTGCCGCTTTCCATGGCGGTGAGTGCGACGGTAATGAGCAGTCTGGTTGTCCACCCACTGTAGCCTTCTAAGTTTGTAGACCCACAGAACCCCCACTGTATTATAATGCCTCTTCTCAACTTTCATTCATGTTTTTCTCCAGCAAAACACCTCTCTCTCTATATATATAGAAATTCACAATCACATTCCAGCTCTTATTCCCAGCCGTGGTCAAATAATGGATGAAATAATTATTCAATGCTGGACACAAATGGCAAAAAATATGAAAAGCCCTAAGCACTTTATTGCTTTTCATCATGTTTTTTGCTGTTTGTGTCCAGTGTGTGTGTATGTATGTATGTATGTATGTGTATATATATATATATATATATATATATATATATATATATATATATATATATATATATATATAGTTAATTCATGTCTATTTATGATCTAAAAAAATATATAAAAACATATGATCTTTTTGAGTTATGAGTTGTTGTTTTTTATTATTCATAAGACAACCTTTCAGTTTTGTAAATATTCTAGTTATAGTGTGTTAAGTCTTTCTTAAACGGTTTTGAGAATTAGACCATCCAGCTAAGATCAATATTATTAATATTAAGCATTTTATTTCTATTTATTCTATGCTTTGCTGGAGAAATACATTTTAGGCAGAGACGTCTCGGTCTTGTTAAATAGTTTTAAACCCCTGAATTGTGCCAATTCCCCCATCCGAAACCGGTTTGATAACTTCTCACCTATCAAAAGTGAGAAGAGGGACTGAGCTGTAACTGAGCGCGCTTTCACGTTGTATATACTGTAAAGACACACACACACACACACACACACACACACACAGACACATATACAGGCACGTGCAGAGGGGGGAGGGCGGCGGGTGCTTGAGCACCCGCCCCTTTCCTCCAGGATGACTCAAGCATAGGCGTAAATTTCATTTAACAGTAGGGGGAGACAATAAATATAAAATTTCTCATGAGCAATTTTTGAAGGGGACACATATAATACAGTCAAATTGTACTTATAAAGATATGTCCCCACAGTGAAAAACTTTGCTTCTATCATTATTATTGTAGCACGGAGACTGCACCATTATGGTTATTTTCAAAGTTTTTCTCAGGTTCAATGACAAAGCAGATTTTTCTTCAAAACTATTTATTGCATTGTTTGTTGTTTACAGTCAAGCCATCAACATACAATAAAATGTAAACACGAGATCTAAACTAAAAACTGTGCTCCCTGTGCTGGTGCTGGCAATATCATCTCTTTGTTCTGCTGTCTCCGGCTCCCTCCTGGTTCTGAATCTGCCCCTTCCTCTACTCTCACTGTCTCAGAACAGACTGACTCCTGAAGCAGAAAAAAATGCAGGAAAATATGTTTTCCATACTCATAATAACTAACTTGTTTACATTACACTTGCTAAATTGAAAGATCATACTGTAAATTGGTGAGCCTATTACTTTCTACTAAACAGCCACAACTCAAAAAACATTAAAGAAATTGTTCACCCCCCAAACATTTAAAAAAATCTGTCATTATCCCTTCAATAAAAGCACCACACTTACCCAACACTGTACATCTGATTGACCCTGGTCTACCTGTCCCTCAATAATTTCTGTCTCCTTTGCCTGTGATTGATATTGTGACATTAGTATTTTCATAAGCACCCATTCTTAAAGCCAAATTGCCTTAATATGTGAACCTGTACTTACTTGGCATTTAAGTCACTGAAAAATTATCTTATGTCCATTTATCTAGGACACTGCAAGGCAAGTTTATTTATACTGTCGCACATTTCATACACAATGGTCATTCAAATTGCTTTACATAAAGAAAGTAAAACTATCAAAAAATAATTACAACAATAAAAACAAGGAATTAAAAAAAAAGGTTTAAATTGTATTTAAAATTAAGACACTTAGAACAGAATGGATATTGATTATAGTGGCTCCCACTATGGCGCCGGTGAGGTCGGCTGCCGTCACGACTGCTCCGACCACCTTTTCTTTGTTTTTGTTTTTTAAGTTAGTTTTCAGTGTTTTAAAATCGGCAAAATCACCACCATTGAGTACATTAGATATGATAGAGACACTCCTGTTTCTATTGGTATACAATGTACTCACAATTCGACGGTTTTAACTCCGGATCCGAGCTGGCCGAGTGAGATCCTGAGGGAGAACAATGGCGAAGCGACGAACCCGAGGGAAACGAGCTGGCGTGAGGAACCGGCTCCGAGCCCGTGCACACCGCACACCTCTGCCTAGCATCCTGCTCGCCAACGTCCAGTCACTGGAGAACAAACTGGATGACCTCAGGGCCAGGATAAAGTTCCAGAGAGACATTCGGGACTGCAATCTCCTCTGCTTCACCGAGACATGGCTGAACCCAGCGGTGCCAGACCACGCCATACAGCCGGCCGAGTTCTTCTCGGTTCACCGCATGGACAGGACGCGGGACTCGGGGAAGTCAAGGGGAGGCGGCGTGTGCTTAATGGTGAACAACAGCTGGTGCAACAGCGCGAGCGTTGTTCCTCTTACACGCTCCTGCACACCAAACCTGGAACTACTGTCCATCATGTGTCGTCCATTTTATCTCCCACGGGAGTTCACATCGGTCATAATCAGCGCCGTTTACATACCTCCACAAGCGGACACTGAAACTGCCTTATGCGAGCTGCATGAGGCGCTCACACAGCACCAGACACAACACCGGGACGAACTTTTATCAGCACATCACCTGCCCCACCAGGGGCGAAAGGACACTGGACCACTGTTATACCACGGTCAAAGACGGTTACAAGGCACAATCTCGTCCAGCGTTTGGTAAATCCGACCACGCCGCCATTTTCCTCATGCAAAAATATAAACAAAGGCTGAAACAGGAAGTGCCGGCTCAGAGGGAGGTCGCGCGCTGGACGGACCAATCGGTGGCCGCGTTACAGGACGCACTCGATGACGCAGACTGGGACATGTTCAGAAACAGCTCCGATGATGACGTCAGCGTGTTTACCGAAGCGGTTTTGGGATTTATTGGGAAGCTAGTGGACGATACGGTGGAGAAAAAGACTATCAGAACGTTTCCCAACCAGAAGCCGTGGGTGGATAAAACCATCCGCGACGCTCTGAGATCTCGCACCGCTGCCTACACCACGGGACTTGCGTCGGGGGACATGGAACCGTACAAGGCTGCGTCATATAACGTCCGGAAGGCGGTGAAAGAGGCGAAGCAGCGCTACGGGAGAAAACTAGAGTCACAGCTTCAACAGAGTGACTCTAGGAGCCTGTGGCAGGGACTGAGAACAATAACGGACTACAAAGCACCAACATCCGGTATGACGAACGCGGACGCGACTCTGGCAGATGAGCTGAACACATTTTACGCTCGCTTCGAGGCTGCAGCTAAAGACGCTAGCAATGCTAATGCTAACGGCGCTAATGCTAACGGCGCTAATGCTAGCGGCGCTAACGGCTGCAGACAGGAAGACACAGTCAGCACCGGGAACGCGCTCATCATCTCCGAGCACGACGTGAGGAGAGCCTTCAAGAGAGTGAACACCAGGAAAGCAGCAGGACCAGACGGCATCTCAGGTCGTATTCTCAGAGCCTGCGCAGACCAGCTAGCATCTGTGTTCACTGAGATATTCAACATCTCTTTATCTCAGTCGGTGATCCCCACATGCTTCAAAGAGTCCATTATTGTTCCTGTTCCAAAGAAACCACATCCTGCTTCTCTCAATGACTATCGCCCTGTGGCCCTCACCTCAGTAGTGATGAAGTGCTTTGAACGCCTTATCAGAGACTTCATCATTTCTTCACTACCCGACACACTGGACCCACTACAGTTTGCATACCGTCAGAACCGCTCCACAGACGATGCAATCTCTCATCTCCTCCACACATCACTCACTTACCTGGACACTAGGAAAGGGAATTATGTTAAAATGCTCTTCATCGACTACAGCTCTGCTTTTAACACAATAATTCCTTCCACACTCACCACCAAGCTGGAGCACCTGTGACTGAGCTCATCTATATGTCAGTGGATCTCCAATTTTCTGACTGGCAGACCACAGGCAGTAAGGATGGGCGGACATGTCTCAGCTACACTCACTCTCAGCACTGGAGCCCCCCAGGGTTGTGTTCTGAGCCCCCTGCTGTACTCTTTGTACACCCACGACTGCGTGGCCACTACCAACTCCACCTCCATCATCAAGTTTGCTGACGACACCGTCGTGGTCGGACTGATCACCAACAATGATGAGTCGGACTACCTAGAGGAGATTGGAAATCTGGAGAACTGGTGCCAGAGGAACAATCTCCTCCTGAACGTCAGTAAGACAAAGGAGCTGATAGTGGACTTTAGTACAAAGCAGGAGAGGAACTACCAGACCCCCGTCATCAACAGGAGCCCAGTGGAGTGAGTGGACAGATTCAGATACCTCGGTGTTCACATCACGCAGGACCTATCATGGTCCTGTCACATCAACACCGTGGTGAAAAAAGCCCGGCAGCGTCTCTACCACCTCAGACGCTTGAGAGACTTTAGACTGCCCTCCAAGGTGCTCAGGAACTTCTACTCCTGCACCATAGAGAGCATCCTGACGGGAAACATCACGACCTGGTTCGGGAACAGCACCATGCAGGACAGACGAGCTCTACAGAGGGTGGTGCGATCAGCCGAGCGCATCATCCGCACTGAGCTCCCTGACCTGCACTCCATCTACAGCAAGCGGTGCTGGACTAAGGCCAGGAAGATCATGAAGGACCTCAGTCACCCCAGTAATGGACTGTTCTCCTTGTTGCGGTCTGGGAAGAGATTCCGCTCCCTAAAGGCCAACACAGAGAGACTGAGGAGGAGCTTCTTCCCGCAGGCGATAAGGTCTCTCAATCACACCTCCACACAGGACTAATAACATCTTTTAAGCTCACAACACTGACTGGACAATCATGGACACATTCATACACACTTGCACTAAATACTCATACATCTGGACAATTGCACATGTCACCTTTCATGCATATTTGCACAACCACTGACACTTTAATACCATATTTCTATATTTTTGCAATATTTTATTATGCCCTTATGCACAGTTAATTTTACAAATTTTACTAGTTAAAATTATTTCTTTAGTATTTCCTTTTTATTGATTATTTATTTTACGTACAAGATTTTATTTTATTTTTTTTATTATTTTTTTTTTTTAAGGTCACTGGCGGTCATATAAAAGCATTTCACTGCATATTATACTGTGTATGATTGTGTATGTGACTAATAAAAAAAATTTGAATTTGAATACTAATGTATTTTTACTGTTTTTTTTACTGCTTATATTTAGTTTGGTTTTACGCAATTTCATGTGTTGTGTGTGTGTGTGTGTGTTTACGAGAGAGAGGATACTCTGAGAAGAGCAACTTCCGTGTGGCTCCCGTGGCGCAATCGGTTAGCGCGTGATATTTATAAAGCGGTCCAGGTGAAGCAATGCCGAGTTCGAGCCTCACCTAAAGCACCCAACGCATTTTACTGCATATCGTGTATGTGACAAATAAAATTTTAATTTGAAAGTAAAGCTTAAAATTTTACTTCTGCTTGGGTTTGTTTTCGTTATATTTTTTATGTTTTCGCTGATAGTCAAATTGGCATAACAAATTGATTAATGGCGCATAATATTCAATTCAATTCAATTTTATTTATATAGCGCTTTTAACAATGGTCATTGTCTCAAAGCAGCTTCACAAAAATTAAAGAAATTAAAAAAAAAAAAAAAAAAAAAAAATATATATATATATATATATATATATATATAAAATAATAATAATAATAATAATAATAAATAATAATAAAAAAATAATAATAATAATAATTATTATTATTATTATTATTATTATTATTATAGAAAAGAAAATAATTGGAAGTGTGGATGTGTGAGAAAAATGTGCAGATAATAATAATGAGACGAATGAATGAAATTTCTCTGATGAGCAAGCCAAGGGTGACGGCGACGGTGGCAAGGAAAAACTCCCTGAGATGGAATTAGGAAGAAACCTTGAGAGGAACCAGACTCAACAGGGAACCCATTCTTATTTGGGTGATAACAGATAGAAATGATATAACATCTTGCGTGTTGTGCAGGTGAAAATTCAATATGACAGAAATTATTTAAATTGACATGAAGACCAGTTCAGCATAGGGACGAGTCAGTAGGTGCAGAGGGCAGATGAGGTCTGGATCACTGGAAGCACAGGATCAGCTTGTGTAGCTCCACCCATCATAAAGCTGAATCCAGCTGGAGCTGGTCCTTCTCTGGATGCCTCAGGAACCTCGCAGGGTCGGCCTTTGTCTACTGAAGCTGGCAAAATCTCCCGATGCCTCGGGATGGGTAGAGAAATACAGAACAGATGGGGAGAATTAGCGTAGTTGCCATTCGGTATAGGTGTACTGGAGTATGAGATTATGGGATGAGTTATGTGTATGCCAGATTAAAAAGATGCGTCTTGAGTCTACTTTTGAACTGAGAAACCGTGTCTGCTCTCCGAACACTGTCTGGAAGGCTATTCCAAAGCGTTGGAGCTAAATATGAAAATGCCCTACCCCCTTTTGTAGATTTTGAAATTCTGGGAACTACCAGAAGTCCGGAGCTTTGTGATCTTAAGGCGCTTGGTGGATTGTAGCGCATCAGAAGACTGGTTAGGTATGTGGGAGCTAAACCATTTAAGGCCTTGTATGTAAGTAATACTATTTTGTAATTTATTCTAAACTGAACAGGTAGCCAGTGCAGGGATGATAATATTGGGGTTATATGATCATATTTTCTGGATCTAGTGAGAACCCTGGCAGCTGCATTTTGGACTAACTTAAGCTTGTTTATTGAGGATGCAGGACAACCACCTAGTAATGCATTACAATAGTCCAGTCTGGAGGTCATGAATGCATGAACTAGTTTTTCTGCATCAGATACGGATAAGATGTTCCTAAGTTTAGCAATATTTCGAAGATGGAAAAAGCCTGTTTTTGTGATATTTGAAATGTGATTTTCAAAAGACAAGTTACTGTCTAATATTACGCCCAGGTCTTTTACTGCTGAGCTGGTAGTAACAGTACATCATTCTAAGCGCAGGCTGAATTGTGAAAGCTGTTGTGTGCTGGTTTTTGGGCCAATAAGTAATATCTCTGTCTTATCTGAATTTAATAAAAGAAAGTTATTGGTCATCCAATCTTTTATGTCCTGGACACACTCAGTTAATCTAGACAACTTAGGTATTTCGTCTGGTTTAGTTGAGATATATAATTGGGTATCATCAGCATAACAATGGAAACTAATGCCATGTCTTCTAATGATGTTACCCAAGGGAAGCATGTATATTGAGAACAACAGAGGTCCTAAAACTGACCCTTGTGGGACCCCATATTTCACTGGCATTACACCAGACGGTTCTCCATTTAGATCTACAAAATGGTAGCGATCAGACAGGTAAGATCTAAACCATTTTAATGCCTGTCCCTGAATACCTATATAATTTTGTAAGTGATCTATGAGAATATTATGATCTATAGTGTCGAATGCAGCACTAAGATCGAGCAGGACTAGCAATGAGATGCAGCCTTGGTCTGAAGCTAAAAACAAGTCGTTTGTAATCTTAACTAGTGCAGTTTCTGTGCTATGATGGGGCCTGAAACCTGACTGAAATTCTTCAAGGATGTTGTTATCCTGCAAGAATGTGCAAATTTGAGCTGATACTACTTTTTCGAGTATTTTTGATATGAACGGAAGGTTTGAAATCGGTCTATAATTTGTTATTTCATTCGCGTCCAAATTAGATTTTTTAAGAAGCGGCTTAATAACTGCTAACTTGAAAGGTTTAGGGACGTGACCTAGATGTAATGAAGAATTAATAATGTTTAGAAGTGGCTCTCCAACCGTAAGCATCACTTCTTTTAAAAATCCGGTTGGGGACAGGGTCTAACAGGAACGTTGTTGATTTAGCCGAGGTAATAAGTTTATACAGCTCTTCCTGTCCTATACCTGTAAAGCACTGAAAATCTAAATGTGAAGCTATAGGATGAACTGGATCGTGAGATACTATTAGAGGTTGAACCTCCATTATTTTCTTCCTGATATTATTGATTTTTTCATTAAAGAAGTCCATAAAGTCTTCACTTCTAAACTGTGATGGGATACTCTCTGCGGGCATCTTAGGTTTTGTTAGGCGAGCTACTGTACTAAATAAGAACCTGGGATTGTTTTGGTTTCTTGCTATCAGTTGGCTAAGATGCTCAGTCCTAGCAGTTTTTAGAGCCTGTCTATAGCTGCACATACTGTCTTTATACGCAATTCGAAAAACTTCTAATTTAGTTTTCCTCCATTTTCGCTCAAGGTCACGGGTTGCTCTCTTTAGGGCGCGAGTATGACTGTTGTACCACGGTGCAAGTGCTTTATCTCTGACTTTTTTTAATCTGATGGGAGCAACAATGTCTAATGTACTGGTAAAAATAATGCCCATGCTGCTAGTCATTTCATCTAGATCATCTGCATTTAGGGGTCTAATAAGAAATTGGGACAGATCCGGCAGATTACTTGTGAATCTGTCTTTAGTAGTGGGATTCATATTTCTAACAGATTGATAACGTGGGGAGACACAGCTAATCTGTTCTACGGGTAGAGTATATGTCAGGAGGTGATGATCTGGGTGTACCCCGCCTAGTGCCCGAAGTCTCCTGGGATAGGCTCCAGGTCCCCCGCGACCCTGAACACAGGATTAAGCGGTATAGAAAATGAATGAATGAATGAATATCTGGAACAAATATCTGTCCATACGGATCAGTGTGTCTTTAGTCATTTAACCAGCATAACGTCCCACATCAAAGATCTGATGGGCATAAATCACTTATCACAACGATGAATAGATGCAGCAGCAAAGACAGATTTAATCCTCATAAACATTCACACTTGAAAACAAAACTAACAGAACTAAACCGGTCTAGAGTGTTAGTGCCTGTTATCACAGGACAGGAATCACCTACAGGATACTACTGTATTTTTACTGCTTATACTTTTTACCCTAGTTTCATTTGGTTTTACGCGATTTCATGTGTTATTTGTGTGTGTCTGTGTGTGTACAGTGTGTGTGAGTGCGAGAGATAGCGTGAGAGCGCGTGCGCGAGAGAGGGCTTACATGGTGATTTGTCCAAGGTTACTAAAACCTGGTTTACTACCTATAAAAATTATTTCAATTTAACTCATGGGTCTCAATCACAGATGACACGACAAATTATATACTCTGAAACGTTCATTTGAACATTTTAAAAATATATACAAAAAACATGAACACAAATGTTATCATGGTGTAAATTATTAACATTAGGTTAGGTCCTGCCCTTAATTAATTCATATTATAATTACTTTTACATAGTATAGTTACTGGACTGACATTACCAAAAACTAGCTATTTCATTTAGCCTTTCTAAGATCAACCCATCTATCATTTATAATCAGAAAACATAAAACATATTATGATCTGTTCAATAGCCCATCTGTTTTAATTTAGTTTGTATTTTTTATTATTCATAAGACAACCTTTCAGTTTTGTAAATATTTTAGTTATAGTGTGTTAAGTCTTACTTTAGGTTAAACATTTTTGAGAATTTGACCATCCAGCTTAGATAAATGTTATGTCATTGATTGATAAAATCTGGATTAAGGATATTTTATTTTATTTCTTTAATTTTTATTTTTTAGTTTCCCCCCTGAGGTATTGCCACCTTATTGTGGTCAGGGGGTTTGCGTGCCTCAACACAATTCAGCAAATACAATACTGTTACTATACAGTAAGCCCAGGGAAAAACAGTGCTCGAACATGATGCCCCCTTCAAATTTCTGACTGCACCCCCCCCCCCCCACACCCCGTATGGCCTGGTCTAGAACGGCCCTGCCTCTGACCGTCTTTTGTCTTGTAAATGAGTATTCTCACTCACCTTCCAATCCCCCCAGCGCACACACTCTTTGTTTGTACTGTAAACTGTAACTGTGTTTGCTAGGGCACTTGGTTATACACAGTACTTTAATGTATGGAACACTTACTTAACTTACTGGTTTGGTTTAAATATCGCTTATTACCTTATTCAGCAAAATAAATTAATTATTAACGTATTGAAGTATTTTAGTTAAGGACAAAACCTGTGCTTGTGTTTAGAACTGCTGAATAGCCGTGTTCATAGGTTTAATCAATGATGGATGAATGGAGAGATGTGTGTGTGTGTGTGTGTGTGTGTGTGTGTGTATATATGCGCGCGCTCTTCAGCATTTCTCCGTTGGCTTTAACACGGACACCCATCCCCCCGCCAAAAACACACACACACACACACACACACACAGAGCAATTAACACCATGTCATACTCAGGAGTGGAAGGTGAGAAACCTCAATGGAGAATACCAAGTTTGTCGTTGCTCTTTTGGAGTTCTTAAAACCCAAAACATTTATTTATACTGAGAAAAAATTATTATGGGTCACATAATCACAAACACAAATACATATAATCGAGTGTTTAACTGGTTTCATTTGTTTCTATGACCAATAATTATTATTATTATTTTCAGCCCAACTCATTGACTATTTAAAACAAAGTTGTGTCCCATTTTTTGCTCATTTAAGTTGTTGGTTCAACTAAATGGTTTTTAAATACCCAAACAATCCCCAAAAATTAAAACACGCAAACATGACTTTAACAATTCAATTTATTCTTCCAAAACTAGTCAAAGTTAAAACAGTAATTTATATAAAACAGGTGAATACATGTTGTCTTTTTGCTTAAAGTTCATTAAACTACCCGGATACACCAGCTGCTTATAAGTCTCTATCTATAGTCCTTTTATATTAAAATATTAATTTTTCAAATATCAAAACTATTAAACATGGAACAGTTTAAGTCTTTGTTTCTCCCAAAGTACTGTATCAGACCTTTTGCAGTTCTATGTTCAGAATATACAGTAGACCTGATCAAACATCATTCTAAAGCTGTCAGACTGTGACGTCATCCCTCCTACAGCTCCCTCAACAGCTTGTTCAGGCTCCTCCAGTCCTGTAGCTCCAAAAGTCCAACCGTCAGCCGTCTGACCCCCCAATCCTCCACAGCGGAGCTCTGCTTAAAGACAACAGGAGAATTTAGTGACAAAGATAAATAAACTTCACAGAACGTCTACTTCTAACAAAAATTAAATATATTAATAAACCTATTTACCACAGAGTGTGTAAAATACTGTTTTGGGAATTCTGGAATGTAAATAAACTGCCTGTGCTAATGTTAACCAGTGAACAGTGATAGTGTTAACCACTGACTGTCTGTATTATCGTCTGAATTAAATTAACCGAGAATTTACTTAATGCGCTTCTAATACAAATAAGTTAAGTGATATAACACTCGTATATGAGCATTAGTTCATCCCTGAGGCCAAACTATAACTTACTGAAGCCCCTCATACCCCCCCCCCCACACACACACACCTCCCCCTCCTCCTCCTTAACTGATAAACACTTCAGTGTTGTTATTCAGCTCTTTAACTAATTAAAAACTAAACTGGGAAATAAACTGTAAACTCTACCCCAAACACATTTTATAAAATAAAACATCACTTACCACGAATAGTCCATTAAGCCGCCATCTTCGTCTCTGTGGTTTGGTAGCGTCAGTTCGGCTGGGGTGGAGGCGGGTTGTTAAAATCACATGATTGCAACTCAGCGCAACTGGCTTGTTTTAACGTGTTATTGAGAACGAAGCGCCATCTAGTGGTGGTACCAGGTAAATGAATAAATAGAGCTTGAATGGGCGTGTTTACTGTGAAATCTTGACACGCCTTTCTGGCAGAAAAGGGAGGGGGGATTACGGCGTGCAAAGGGCATTCACACGCCATTCACACATCAGCCACATTGTCGCGGCTATTTGGCGTGGCTCCCACTGTATATATCAATTATATCAATTTCACTGAAGCCTATCCCTCGCAATATGACAATTCGCCATTCATTCTCGCATTGATAATCAGCGATATTTTATAAGGAGATTTACGGATTTAGCTCTACTTAATTTTCTAACGTTTTAAGAAAATTCATTAGTTCGTTCATTCTATTTGAAGCTTCGGATGTTTTTTTTGTTTGTTTGTTTAGATTAGTTCTCAACTTGCTTCCGTGAAACTATCGCTAAAACAATGTACAGAGCCCTCCTGAGGATATAAAGCTTTATTATTGTGTTTGAATAAATATTCAGATGTACCACAGCAGATAATAAACTATGCTATGTCATAACCGAAGCACACACCACGATTATGCCTCGTTTCGTTCGACGGGAACATGGTTCACTTGGCCGCGGTGTATTATAAACCTGTGGAATGTTTCACTGTTTATGCTCACATAAGAGTAATAAAAGCGAGTGAAATGTGGAAATGATGTATGGCAACTCAATGAGAACTAAACCAAAGGTTTCGGTAACTCCGACTGAGTGTAACATCTGCATAGTGACACTGAACAACTTCACTTTTCCGTTTACCTCTGAAAAAAAAACTGTATTTTGTTTGTTTATATTTAGAGTTTTTATAACCGTAGAAGAAGTATGCGCGCGCACACACACACACACACACACACACACACTCCCCTGAGCCCTCGGGAAACATCCAATCACCGTCGGTATACAAATGAGTCAAGACGTAGCCTAACATGGTGTCGTATCGGATTTCAGCGGTCACGGAGTGGGAAGACTTTGAAGAAGCTGCAGTGACAGTAAACAGCTGAACAACTTCACTTTTCCGTTTACCTCTGAGGGAAAAAAAAGCTGTATTTTGTTTGTTTATATTTAGAATTTTTATAGTAGTAAGAGAAAGTTACAGTTTGGTCTGTGTACTGTAGTTCGCACCCTTGTAGAAAATAAATAAATGAATAACACCTTCATATCCCCTCTCAAGAGAGTGCCATAGTCCATTGTTAGTTTTAATGATTTGGCTGAAACTAATTATCACTACATAAGTACCCTAACACCATTGATCATGAGTTTCAGCTCAAACTAATTCTATACTTGTAATAGAAAATGTAGATGCAGATTTCAAATGTGTATTTATATGATAGATAGATAGATAGATAGATAGATAGATAGATAGATAGATAGATGTGTGTGTGTGGGCTCTACGCAGGGGCAAGAGAGGGCAGCGCACCCTCAAATAAATGTCTGCACATGTTAATATATTCCTAAAATGTATATATTACAAGTTGATAAACTGATCTGCGGTAGCGGAAAAATCCGCTGAAAAAAAGGACAGGCTGCAGCGCACGCACACACACATACACATACACACACACAGACACACCTCCCTTGAGCCCTCCGTCTGTCGGATTTCAGCGGTCACGGGGTGGAAAGACTTTGAAGCAGTTTATATATGAATCTAAGCTTGAACTTATCAGCATTGTAAATATATAATACTTTTCAAATAAAATCGCTATTACTTTGACCCTGAAGTTTAGTTTAGCACACACAAAAAACAGAAAAGTCATTTCTGGTAAATCAACGGAATGTGTAGTTTATTTACAGTAATTCATTAAAAAATTAATATACATTGTACAGTACACGGTAAACACGGGAAAGATTACAAAATGAAAAAACAAACAGTGTATACTTTATAAACAGCTTAGTATGTGCGTCGAGATGCTGAAATCCCTTGCATGTTTTTGCTTCCAAGTGGAGAGATATTTGACCGATAGCCTAGAACAAAAGATCTATAGGTGTGATCACAACCCCCTCCGACTGACTGTGCCATCAATCACTGACCACCTCAGAAGTTCCCTCCAATGTATGGCTGCAATACTTGTTTTACAAGTATTTTTAACACCATTCAAAGGCTTACAAGTTCCATTCAACATATAATGATGTCTGCACATGTTAATATATTCCTAAAATGTATATATTACAAGTTGATAAACTGATCTGCGGTAGTGGAAAAATCCGCTGAAAAAAGGACAGGCTGCAGCGCACACAGACACACAGACACACCTCCCTTTAGCCCTCGGTAAACATCCAAGCACTGAGGCACGCAAACCCGCTGACCACAATAAGGTGGCAATCCCTCAGGGGGGAAGATGAAAAATACAAATTAAATAAATAAAACAAAATAAAATATCCTTAATCCAGATTTTATCAATCAACGACATAATATTGATCTTAGCTGGATGGTCTAATTCTCAAAACCGTTTAACCTAAAGAAAAACTTAACACACTATAAGTAGAATATTTACAAAACTGAAAGGTTGTCTTATGAATAATAAAAAAAAACTAACTCAATAATAAAAAAACATAACTCAAAAAGATCATATGTTTTTATATATTTTTTTGATTTTTTTTTATAGTAACTGAACAGCTCTCTTCTCTCCAATCCACTCCTAAACCACAGTCTCCTATTTCTCTGTGCGTGCGCTGCAGCCTGTGAATGAATACACGCAGCGGTTTTACATTTTTAAAACGTAAAAAGGTGTCTCCATCATAAATAGACATGAATTAAATATATGTGTGTGTGCAGGGCCGTGCAGAGACGTTTAAAGGGGTGGTTGCTCAAAGTTAAAAATATAGAACATGCTGAATAACAACAACTCACATTCATAACGAATATGGAATTGCATCATACTGTATGACTGTCATCAGGTCGCGACAATGCAAAGCAAACATAGCCTATGTTTTACCTGATGGCGTACAATGTTGCTGTTGATTATAGAAAAATTATTACTAATAATATAATACACATAAAACACACAAACATGCACAAGCAGTGCTTATTAAATGTTTAAACTGTAGAGATACAATAATTTTACTGCTGGAAAATCAGCATTTTATCTAATTTGAAATATAAACCTAATATTATCTGTTACTTAATATATTTTCTTTAAAAACAGTGTTTTTTTTATATCATAAATATAATAATCCATAATTATGTGGGTATCCATATTAGATGGCTTTTAGTGAAATAAAACTGTAACTTACTTTAAAACTAAACATGTTCCCTAAAACGGAGCTCTGGACACAGAGCTACAGACCCCACTGTAACCCCCTTACCCAGTTAGCTAGCAGTTAATGACCACCACTACTTGTGCAGTTCATAAAAGGACAGGTAATGTTTGTCGCGCTGTTGCACAAACAGCACGCTCATTTATTTCAATTAATTTGTTGTTATAGACTATAGTGTGCGCTGTACAACCTATTTACTGTTTTGCTACAGTCTGCACCTTCCAGTTAATTTGCCTGCTTCTCCTCCAGCTCCGCACCACCCAGCCTGCAGAAAATGCGCGTGCACTTTGCGTGCTCGTACCCGGCTCGTAACGAGCGCGCTCTGCCCTCAAGGGCGAGCATTGGTTAATGGCAGGCATGTGACTGATTCAAGCCAGATCCTTTTATAGCAAAATTGAGATTAATAGTTACATTTTATTGTTGAGGGGCAAAGACAGGGCTCCATACGCACATACACAGAAAAAAGGGCACTTGAGGCCAGGGGCGTAAATCCCGGGGGACGGGACGGGGGGGACATGTCCCCCCCAATCCACGGGTTGTCCCCCCCCTCCCCCGCCCCCTCCCAAAAAAAAAAAAAAAAAAACGCATTCTCTATTGTGAAAAATATATGTATGTATACCTAAGATAATTGTGTACGTAGAAAACAAACCCCGCAAAAAATTCATTTAGAAACAGTTGGGTTCCCCGTCTGCTTCCTCATAGTGGTTTGGCCCACTGCCAGCTTTCCGAGTTCAAGTCGGGTATTTTATTCACTGTAAATAAAGCGATTCTCTTTAATATAGTTGATGCAGACTCATTCATAAATTAGTTGCAGCAAAAATGATGATTGCTGATGTAATTTTCCATGAATCTGCTATATTAGCGATTAAATTATTACTTATCTAGTTAACGTTATCTTGTTTACAATGGCTTGTTGCATAGTGCACTGCAACTAACACGACAAACGCCATTTCCCATGCAGTGTTTTATTTGTGACGACTTGGCATAATGTTAACTTAACATTAACAGCCACAATTAGCATATTGTTTAGCTGTACATTTACTAAATGAGCACTGTGCCTAGTCCGAATTGTATATTTTTGTATAATCAATATCCATTCTGTTCTAAGTGTCTTAATTAATTTTAAATACAATTTAAACCTTTTTTTTTAATTCCTTGTTTTTATTGTTGTGATTATTTTTTGATGGTTTTACTTTCTTTATGTAAAGCAATTTGAATGACCATTGTGTATGAAATGTGCTACAGTATAAATAAACTTGCCTTGCAGTGTCCTAGATAAATGGACATAAGATAATTTTTCAGTGACTTAAACGCCTAGTAAGTACAAGTTCACATATTAAGGCAATTTGGCTTTAAGAATGGGTGCTTATGAAAATACTAATGTCACAATATCAATCACAGGCAAAGGAGACAGAAATTATTGAGGGACAGGTAGACCAGGGTCAATCAGATGTACAGTGTTGGGTAAGTGTGGTGCTTTTATTGAAGGGATAATGACAGATTTTTTTTTATTTTGGGGGGGTGAACAATTTCTTTAATGTTTTTTGAGTTGTGGCTGTTTAGTAGAAAGTAATAGGCTCACCAATTTACAGTATGATCTTTCAATTTAGCAAGTGTAATGTAAACAAGTTAGTTATTATGAGTATGGAAAACATATTTTCCTGCATTTTTTTTCTGCTTCAGGAGTCAGTCTGTTCTGAGACAGTGAGAGTAGAGGAAGGGGCAGATTTAGAACCAGGAGGGAGCCAGAGACAGCAGAACAAAGAGATGATATTGCCAGCACCAGCACAGGGAGCACAGTTTTTAGTTTAGATCTCATGTTTACATTTTATTGTATGTTGTTGGCTTGACTATAAACAACATAAACAATAAATAAATAGTTTTGAAGAAAAATCTGCTTTGTCATTGAACCTGAGAAAAACTTTGAAAATAACCATAATGGTGCAGTCTCCGTGCTACAATAATAATGATAGAAGCAAAGTTTTTCACTGTGGGGACATATCTTTATAAGTACAATTTGACTGTATTATATGTGTCCCCTACAAAAATTGCTCATGAGAAATTTTATATTTATTGTCCCACCCCCCTACTGTTAAATGAAATTCACGCCCATGCTTGAGGCATCCTGGAGGAAAGGGGCGGGTGCTCAAGCACCCGCCGCCCTCCCCCCTCTGCACGTGCCTGTATATGTGTGTGTGTCTTTACAGTATATACAACGTGAAAGCGTGCTCAGTTACAGCTCAGTCCCTCTTCTCACCTTCGATAGGTGAGAAGTTATCAAACCGGTTTCGGATGGGGGAATTGGCACAATTCAGGGGTTTAAAACTATTTAACAAGACCGAGACGTCTCTGCCTAAAATGTATTTCTCCAGCAAAGCATAGAATAAATAGAAATGAAATGCTTAATATTAATAACTAGAGGGGGGAAAATTCCTGAAGAAATTTTAAGTGTGTCTATGCGCGTGCCGGGTCGGTGAAAAAACAGCATGCAAGCAACAAATGCCATACCACCCCATCCCCGGACAAGCCGCACGATTTGACACCTCATTCATGGGTGTACGACAAACGGTGCTGGACTAGTGGGTTAATTGCCCCCTGCTGGGGCAATTAACTGCCCAGCCCCTCAGGGAGGTCACTGCACACACCTCCCGGATAAGACGCACGATATCACACCTCATTCATGGGTGTATGACAAACGGTGCGGGAATAGCGGTTAAAATGTTAAGTCTATGAGAGTTTAATTGCCCCCTGCGGGGGCAATTAACCGCCCAGCCCTTAGAAATGTCATACCACCTCCTCTCCCGGATAAGCCGCATGATTTGACACTGCAGTCATGGGTCTACGACAAACATTCAAAGTTGGTCTCAATGTTAAGTCTATGAGCGGTTAATTGCCCCCTGCGGGGGCAATTAACCGCCCAGCCCCTCAGAAAAGTCATAGCACCCCATTGCCGAATGAGGCGAACGGTTTGACACCTCATTCGTGGATCAACGACAAACTAATTATTCGATAAAATTCCCCATTCAAAGTCTATGGGGCAATTGTGAAGACCTCTCTTGCCCCGGGGGTACAACTTATCCCCTCGTTCGGGGTATCCTCTGACACAGGGTGCAAACCCCCTCAAATGTGGCGAATTTCACGTCTCTACAAAATTCCCTCTCTGCGCCAGAATCCGTCAAAGTTGGCCTCAATGTTAAGTCAATGGGATTTTTGGCTCGATTAATTGCCCCCTGCGGGGGCAATTAACCACCAACCCCTTAGAAAAGTCATAGCACACCATTCCCGATCGGGCCGCACGAAACGATGTAACATACGTGAGGGTTTTCTCAAAACTGCGGGACAAGAAACGTTTAAAAATTTAGGCGGAAGAAGAATTATAATAACTAGAGAGGTATATTTCCTGAAGAAAATGTGAGTGGTGCTTGACGTGGCAAGTTAACACGAGGCTAGCTAATCAGCTTAACTCCATGATAGGAACATGGTAATCATGTTAAGTGCGCAAAGCAAAGTTTAATCAATGTCAAGTCTATGAGCGGTTAATTGCCCCCTGCGGGGCATTCCCGCCTAGCCCCTGAGAGAGGTCACTGCACACCCCTCCCGGATAAGACGCATGATATGACACCCCAGTCAAGGGTCTACGACAAACGGTGAGGGACCAGCGGTTAGTCCAGCCCCTCAGAGAGATCACTGCACACCCCTGCCAGATAAGACGCACGATATGACACCTCATTAATGGGCCTACGGCATACGGTGTTGTTATAGCAGTTAATTGCCCCCTGCGGGGCATTCCCGAACAAGCTGCATGGTTTGACGCCTCATTCATGGGCCTACAAAAAACACAGTCAAAGCTGGTCTCAATGCTAAGTCTCTGAGCGGAGCGCCCAGCCCTGAGCAGAGTCATTTCACCCTACCCCCGGATAAGCCGCACGATATGACACCTCAGTCATGGGTGTATGACAAACGGTGCGGGAAAAGCGGTGAATATGTTAAGTCTATGAGCGTTTAATTGCCCCCTGCGGGGGCAATTAACCGCCCAGCCCCTCAGAAAAGGCATAGCACCCCATCCCCGAACCAGCCGAACGGTTTGACACCTCATTCATGGGTCTGCGACAAAGTAATTATTCGATAAATTCCCCATTATAAGTCAATGGGGCAACTTTGGGGACCTCTCTTGCCCCGGGGGTACAAATTAAACCCTTGTGCGGGGTATCCTCTGACACAGGTTGCAAACCTCTTCAATTCACGTATCTACAAAATTCCCTCTGTGCGCCACAATCCGTCAAAATTTGGCCTCCATGTTATCCTATGGGACTTTTTTGGGTGCTTAATTGCCCCCTGCGGGGGCAATTAAGCACCCACCCCTTAGAAAAGTCATAGCACCCCATTCCCGATTAGGCCGCACGATTTGACACCCCATTCATGGGTCTAGGACAAACGGTGCGGGACTAGTTACACGCCAAACTTTTGCACGGAAGAAGAATAAAAAAAACTAGAGGGGGGAAAATTCCTGAAGAAATTTTAAGTGTGTCTATGCGCGTGCCGGATCAGTGCCAAAACATCATGCAACCAATATGCAAATCAGCATAACATTTTGACAAACTCATTCAAAGCTGATTTCAATGTTTAGTCTATGACCGATTAATTGCCCCCTATGGGGGCAATTAACCGCCCAACCCCTTAGAAAAGCCATACCACCCCATTCCCGGATAAGCCGCACGATTTGACACCTCATTCATGGGATTACGATAAATGGTGCCGAACTAGCGGTTAATTGCCCCCTGCTGGGGCAATTAACCGCCTGACCCTCAGTAACGCCATAGCACCCCACGCCCGAAGGAGGCGAACGGTTTGACACCACATTCAAGGGTCTACGACAAATGGTGCTGGACTAGAGGTTAATTGCCCCCTGCGGGGGCAATTAACCGCCCGACCCTCAGTAACGCCATAGCACCCCATGCCCGAAGGAGGCGAAAGGTTTGACACCACATTCAAGGGTCTACGACAAATGGTGCTGGACTAGCGGTTAATTGCCCCCTGCTGGGGCAATTAACAGCCCAGCCCCTCAGAGAGGTCACTGCACACCCCTCCCGGATAAGACGCACGATATGACACCTCATTCAAGGCTCTACGACGAACGGTGAACCCTTTTTCAATTTTCAAAATCACTTTTTTGGGAATTGCGGGAAAACGGTGCGTCGGATCGCTCCATAAGTTCTCCCGATCGAGCCGGACGCGATGCTGTATCATACGTGGCCGTCGGACCAAAGCTCTCCGACGTGGGAGCGTCCAAAGTTTCGGGATGAATAGTAATAAGTGGTCTATTCCATAGACACACTTATTATTGATCTTAGCTGGATGGTCTAATTCTCAAAACCATTTAAGAAAGACTTAACACACTATAACTAGAATATTTACAAAACTGAAAGGTTGTCTTATGAATAATAAAAAACAACTCATAACTCAAAAAGATCATATGTTTTTATATATTTTTTTAGATCATAAATAGACATGAATTAACTATATATATATATATATATATATATATATATATATATATATATATATATATATATATATATACTGGACACAAACAGCAAAAAACATGATGAAAAGCAATAAAGTGCTTAGGGCTTTTCATATTTCCTACTTTTTGTGTCCAGCATTGAATAATTATTTCATCCATTATTTGACCACGGCTGGGGATAAGAGCTGGAATGTGATTGTGAATACACAGAGAGAGAGAGAGAGAGAGAGGTGTTTTGCTGGCGAAAAACATTTTAGGCAGAGTCGTCTACTCGGCCTTGTTAATTGTTTTTAAAACCCCCAATTCTACGAATTCCCCCATCAGCGAAATCATGAATGAAAGGTGAGAAGAGGCATTATAATACAGTGGGGGTTCTGTGGTTCTCCAAACTCAGAAGGCTGCGTGTCAGCCGATAACTTCTCCTTTGATCTGCTGGTTCCAGCGGGGCGCCGACTGCTGATGAGTAGCCTGTACAAGCCAAGCTCTTCCCCCAAAAATAATGTGAATGTCTGCAACAATCACTAACCATTAAAATGTTTTTTTTTTTTGTAATTAAACACGAATATATAAATGATATTTTCTTTACACATAATATTTTGATTATATATACACGGGCATCGTTAGGCCATTTTTAGGGGGGCTTTAGCCCATCGTCCCCTTTATATTTATTTAAAGTTCATTCATTCATTGATTTTCTATACCGCTTAATCCTGTGTTCAGGGTTGCGGGGGACCTGGAGCCTATCCCAGGAGACTTCGGGCACTAGGCGGGGTACACCCTGGACAGGGTGCCAATCCATCGCAGGGCGCACACACATGCACACGCTGTATTTTTCATATTTTTTATGTCTGCCAGTTTCCAACAAAAAGCAGCAGTATTGTCAAAGAATTAACAGATAAATATTTAATATTATTGGCACCCACACAGTTTATTCCATTGTCCAGCCTCATACGTGTGTTGTTTATATTGCTAATCAATGTAAGTTTAAAGTTATATGCTGTTTTCTGGTTACATTTTTCTTATTGTACCTGTACATAGAAAAAAGTTTATACGGTAACCACACACACATATAAATTAAATTCTTAAATCATCGTGTTCACCCATGCACTGAAAAAAAGAACTTGTAAGATTCACTTGATAAAATCCTCTTAACATCTATTTGCACACTTAGATTTTAAGTAATTAGATTTTAGTAGATTTTATTGCTCCAATATTAAGTAAAACTCACACGTAATTGTCAGGTAAAATCTACTTAATTAAATTAACAATCAAAGAAATTAAGTAAAAGTTACATAATTACATTTAATGCACAAATTAGATTTATTTAAAATAACCAAGTAAAGGTAATTCATTCCCAGATAGCACACACACTTCGCAGAGATAATGCTCCCTAATGCATGTTACAATGACCAAATATGATAAATAAATAAACCACACTCTCAGCTAATAATAAAACACAGATTTCTTTATTTTTTATAAAAAATACATTTAATAACAAGCAAATATTTGATTAATTTATACAAAAACGAGAAAACGAGATAACAGTAACTTACAAATGAGGTCTCAATTTGAAAAGATGTACAAAACATAAAACACCACAAATAAGTATTAATCATAGAAACAAAATTAAACACCAACAGAAACGTTTTGTACGTTATGATTTTTAAATATGACTGTTAGATACGTTGGTCAGGAAACTCCTGAAGTCAGATGCAGACACACTTTCAGTCACAAACTGCTGTGAAAAAATACAGAGATAGATATTCAATTAAAATTCATGATACTTAATTTAGCAAATGAACAATATTTATACTTTGTTCCTCTCTCTTCACAACTCATGAGAACAGACCGAAACCAGAACCGAACTAGAGATTAAGGAAAAAGTGAGAAGCAAGAATCATGTGTGGAAAGATTAAATTCAAATTCAAATTTTATTAGTCACATACACAATCATACACAGTATAATATGCAGTGAAATGCTTTATACGACCGCCAGTGACCTTAAAAAAAAAAAAGAAAGAAAATAAAAGCTTGTACGTGAAATAAATAATCAATAAAAAGGAAATACTAAAGAAATAATTTTAACTAGTAAAATTAACTGTACAATAAGGGCATAATAAAATATTGCTAAAATATAGAAATATAGGGTAGAGTATATATGTATATAGAATTAAAGTGTCAGTGGTTGTGTAAATATGCATGAAAGGTGACATGTGCAATTGTCCAGATGTATGAGTATTTAGTGCAAGTGTGTATGAATGTGTCCATGATTGTCCAGTCAGTGTTGTGAGCTTAAAAGATGTTATTAGTCCTGTGTGGAGGTGTGATTGAGAGACCTTATCGCCTGCGGGAAGAAGCTCCTCCTCAGTCTCTCTGTGTTGGCCTTTAGGGAGCGGAATCCCTTCCCAGACCGCAACAAAGAGAACAGTCCATTACTGGGGTGACTGAGGTCCTTCATGATCTTCCTGGCCTTAGTCCAGCACCGCTTGCTGTAGATGGAGTGCAGGTCAGGGAGCTCAGTGCGGATGATGCGCTCGGCTGATCGCACCACCCTCTGTAGAGCTCATTTGTCCTGCATGGTGCTGTTCCCGAACCAGGTCGTGATGTTTCCCTTCAGGATGCTCTCTATGGTGCAGGAGTAGAAGTTCCTGAGCACCTTGGAGGGCAGTCTAAAGTCTCTCAAGCGTCTGAGGTGGTAGAGACGCTGCCGGGCTTTTTTCACCACGGTGTTGATGTGACAGGACCATGACAGGTCCTGCGTGATGTGAACACCGAGGTATCTGATGCTGTCCACTGTCTCCACTGGGCTCCTGTTTATGACGGGGGTCTGGTAGTTCCTCTCCTGCTTTGTACTAAATTCCACTATCAGCTCCTTTGTCTTACTGACGTTCAGGAGGAGATTGTTCCTCTGGCACCAGTTCTCCAGATTTCCAATCTCCTCTAGGTAGTCCGACTCATCATTGTTGGTGATCAGTCCGACCACGACGGTGTCGTCAGCAAACTTGATGATGGAGGTGGAGTTGTTAGTGGCCACACAGTCGTGGGTGTACAAAGAGTACAGCAGGGGGCTCAGAACACAACCCTGGGGGGCTCCAGTGCTGAGAGTGAGTGTAGTTGAGACATGTCCGCCCATCCTTACTGCCTGTGGTCTGCCAGTCAGAAAATTGGAGATCCACTGACATATAGATGAGCTCAGTCCCAGGTGCTCCAGCTTGGTGGTGAGTGTGGAGGGAATTATGGTGTTAAAAGCAGAGCTGTAGTCGATGAAGAGCATTTTAACATAATTCCCTTTCCTAGTGTCCAGGTGAGTTAGTGATGTGTGGAGGAGATGAGAGATTGCATCGTCTGTGGAGCGGTTCTGACGGTATGCAAACTGTAGTGGGTCCAGTGTGTCGGGTAGTGAAGAAATGATGAAGTCTCTGATAAGGCGTTCAAAGCACTTCATCACTACTGAGGTGAGGGCTACAGGGCGATAGTCATTGAGAGAAGCAGGATGTGGTTTCTTTGGAACAGGAACAATGATGGACTCTTTGAAGCATGTGGGGATCACCGACTGAGATAAAGAGATGTTGAATATCTCAGTGAACACAGGTGCTAGCTGGTCTGCGCAGGCTCTGAGAATACGACCTGAGATGCCGTCTGGTCCTGCTGCTTTCCTGGTGTTCACTCTCTTGAAGGCTCTCCTCACGTTGTGCTCGGAGATGATGAGCGCGTTCCCGGTGCTGGCTGTGTCTTCCTGTCTGCAGCCGTTAGCGCCACTAGCATTATCGCCGTTAGCATTAGCGCCATTAGCATTAGCGCCGTTAGCATTAGCATCGCTAGCATCTTTAGCTTCAGCCTCGAAGCGAGCATAGAAGGTGTTGAGCTCGTCTGCCAGAGTCGCGTCCGCGTTCGTCAAGGGCTAGTGTGCGTGCCACCTCCGGGTGGAAAGTCAGCCTCAAGCCATGCCTCCATTCCAGGACACAAGATCGTTCTGCCTCTGGGACAAAGAACTTGTCTGTTGGTGTTTCTGGGGGATCGGGTTCCTGGTTGAGCGCCGTCCTGACTCACGACATCCAGTAGTGCTGCCCCTTCCAGGCATTGAGGGGGCAAAATCTGACTGGACCGCGCGTCTGGTTTGGTGTGCTTTGAGCCTGGGCGATACAACAGAGAGAAATGAAAATGAGAAAAGAATCGGGACCACCTTGCTTGTCGGGAATTGAGGCGCTTGGCTATTCTGAAATACTCCAGGTTCTTGTGGTCAGTCCAGACCAGGAACGGGGGCTTAATCCTCTCTAGCCAGTGCCTACACTGCCAAAGATGCAGGGACCCGTCTTTCTTGGCCACGAATCCAGCCCCAGCCGGAGATTGGCCACAGAATCCAGCCCCAGCCGGAGATGACGATCTGATGATTCCAGTGACTAATGATTCGGAGATGTACTTGTCCATGGCTCCCCTTTTGTGTTGAGTGAGTGAGTACAGACATCCCCTGGATGGAGCAGGTCAATCACACAATCGTATGGATGGTGGGAGGGGGAAGAGAGATAGCCCGAGACTTGCTGAACACTGCCCTGAGATCAGCATAGTCCTGCGGGACCATGGAAAGGTCAGGAAATTCCTCAGAGAAGGTTGCTACTCGAGAGGGGCAGAGCGCAGACTTGAGGTACGATGCCAGGCAGAGGGGGCTGCATCCAATGATGGCAATGTTCTTCTAATCTATCTGTGGATTATGGCGGATGAGCCAGGGGCATCCAAGAACCAGCTGGAATTTAGATTTTTGCATGATGAGGAATGACATGTCATCTGAATGATTTCCCGATGTCCTCAGTGTGACTGGAATGGTTCGCTGGGTAATTGGAAGAAGGAGCGTTCCATCGAGGGTTCAGACTGACAGTGGTGGTTCCAGGGGAAGAGCTGACACATGCAGTTCCTTGACCTTAGTGGCACAGATTAAATTCTGATCAGAGCCAGAATCGACGAGGGCATGAAGAATACAGGGCTGGTTATCCCAGGAGCAGGACAGGGAGAAGTGAATGGTCTCTAGGCAGCTGCACATAGATGCCCCTCCAGTGTGCCTAGGTTAACTGGGGGAGACTTGCTTTTAACAGGCACTGAGGGCGTAGATGACAGACCTTCCCACAGTAGAGGCATGCCCCCGCCTGAACCCGGGGTTGCCGCTCCTCCAGTGAGATCCATAAAGTCATTTAGGTCTTCAGGGAGCTGCTAAGAAACTAGCTGGTCCCTGACTGACTCTGAAAGGCCGTTCAGGTAGGTGTCATACAAGGCCTGGGTGCCCCACTGAGTCCAGAACTCGATGGCGTAATCATAAGCTGATCTGGAACCCTGACGGAGCTCCAGCAGCTGTCTCACGGCCTCCCTGCCTGCGTGGGAGCGATCAAATACCCTCCTCATCTCATCAGTGAAGGCGTTGAAGGTGGCACAGCAAGGCTCGTTGGCATCCCAGATGGCAGGCCCACACACTCCCGGTGAGGAGGGTGATGATATATACCACCCTTGAGCATTCAGTTGGGAAGGTTGATGGCTAGAGCTTGAGTAACAGGGAGCACTGAGACAGGAAGGAATGAAATGTTCCGGGGTCGCCGTTGTATGGTTGAGGATTGGGCAGACGAGGTTCGTGCCAAGTTGGTGGTGTCAGAGTGGCAGGGAGAGCAGAGCATATTTGTTGAAATTGCATTGACAGCTATGACATTGTCTGGGAGACAATGTCTAGGAGGTTTTACTGATGAGAATTTATCAGGACCTCCTGCTGGGCAGCGATCTGACGTAACCGGGCATCAGAATGAGCACTAGGTCTAGTTCGAAGGCTGGGCCTGGGGTGAGATGCATCTGCTGGTTCTGTCAAGGCCACAGTATACTGTCACGGGACTGACTTAGCGAGAGTGAACCCAATAGCAGAAAAATAGGGATTTCTCAGAGCTTTATTAACACAGAAATGGGGAAACCCCTAGGGAGAAGGCGGGGCTATGAAGCGAGGGAATGTCCGATATCCCGGAAGTTGAGCACTGGGGAAATCCTGCTAGCATTACTCGCTGTAAATCCGCGGTTTAGCTTCCGCGGAGAGAACGAAGGTCAGCACACAATGTGAGCTTCCTCTCCGATATCCGCGAATGCTAAAGTGCTCGAACGCAGAAGTGCTTAAGCGTGGAATGGGACAGCGAAGGATAAACAGAATTGTTTTACCTGGCAGGGTCGGTAACCTGGGAGTCCAGCAGTGAGATCAAACGAATCCAGAAACGTGAGTACAAAGTCGAAATCGAGAAAGCATGCCAGGTTGTACACTTTAGTCAGTTCGATAGTAGCAGAGGTACCAAGGGGCAAAGAGGAGAGAGAAATCCAAGAGACAGACAGGGTCAACAACAAGATTAGAATACATGGGAAAAACACTCGGCAAAGGAAAAAAAGTGGGGCAAACGAGTGAGATACGGCAGCACTGAATGGTTCTCTCGCCGTACTTAAAAAGCCAAGAGATGATTTAATGATCAAGTTCAGGTGTGTGTGAGCGACAGGTGAGATTGCAGGGAGTGGAGTTTAGGGTCTGGAAGTGCTGGGTTGATCAGGCTGGCTCGTGACAGGGTGGACTTAGTATTGCCTCCTTTTTTTCTTTTAGGCTTCATTTTTGTTAAATAATGGCACAATGAAAAAATTATATGTTGTTGTTTGTCTTGTTATTATTTTTGGACATTTGCTTGAGGAAATCAAGTGATTGTACAGCTTTGTATAGTCTGATCTACAGTTGCTCTACTTCACAACCCTCAGCACAAAAAAGACTCTGCCATTGTCCTGGTGCCAGACACCACATCACACCCCAGAGGTATAGTAGACTCATGCCCTAAGGGGCCAGACCTGCCCAGGTAGCACAAGGGGAACCTACACAATACATGGCACAATGGTTTGCATTGTAATGTTATATGACCATGCTGCTGCTGCTATCCTCTCTTAACTGAGCTTTTCTTTTTTTTTAAACACTTAAACTTACACAACTCCTTCCTGACAGCTGATATAAATATAAATATATATTCGATCAAATGAAATAAACTAACCAACACAAAACAAAACAAGTCCCAAGCCTACCACACACTCTCCCCGTGTGGGTAGCCCCCCGACGTCTCCCCCACTGCTCGGCAGTGCGTCAGGTGCATGAAATAGCGCGGATGGGTTTCCACGCGCACTTTTGCTGTGCTTACTCAGATGCCTCCTCCTCGGAGGGCAGATACCGTCCTTAATTCCAACGAAAGACCCAAAAGCAGTCCTTTCCTTTTTTACTCCGTGATCCTGCTGACTTTAGTGCTGTGTGGGAGAGACGAGAGACCTTTAGCGGGGAGAGGGACACGAACAGTGACACACACACACAAAACACGACTGTGAACGGATGAGACGCTACGGGCTCGACCGGCTTAAATAGAGACACATCAGGATAGGACACAGGTGTAGGTGTTCTTGTGATTAGGGAGACATACCAACGTTGACACACTAGGTGGGGACAAAGTGTCGGCTCAGTAATCCGGAGACCCAGATCTTATTTCCCCGGGCCGCGGAGGTACCAATGTTACAGTACCCCCCTCCCCAGAACCGGCCTCTCGGGAGGGGCGAGGGTGACCCCGACGTCTTCCTTGAGGAGGTCAGGGCTCCTGTGTGGCCGGAGCCGACTGACCCGAAGGGCGTCCCGGGGGTCGAGGAGCCGGGCGATCCGGCCGTTCCTGGTGGAATGTGGTGATTAACTCACGGGTTAGGATGTCTTTGGCCGGGACCCAGCTCCTCTCCTCCGGGCCGTACCCCTCCCAGTCCACGAGATACTGAAGAGCCCCTTTCCTCCTCCGTGAGTCTAAGAGCCTGGTTACCTTGAATGCCGGGGTGCCCTCGATCTCCATGGCCCCAGGGAGCGAGGGCGCAGCCCTGCCCTCATCCAGGGGTCCCCGGACCACCGGCCTTAGAAGGGAGACATGAAAGACAGGGTTGTTTCGCATATGAGCGGGTAATTTTAACTCATAAGAAACAGGGTTGATTTGTGACAAAATAACAAAGGGACCTATGTAACGTGGTGTGAGCTTACGGCAAGGGAGGTGAAGGTTGAGGTCCCGTGTCGAGAGCCACACTCGATCGTCTCCCTTGAGCGGAGGTCCTTCCTTCCTTTGTCTATCGTCATATTTTTTAAACCGAATGATTGCCCGGGAGATGTGCGTGTGCGCATCTTCCCAGACTTTTTCCGCCTTCTTGAACCACGTATCCACCATGGGTACTTCGGTGGGCGTGGTGTCCCAGGGACAGAGCGGGGGTTGGTAGCCTAGCACGCACTGAAAGGGCATTAGACCGGTAGTGGAATGGATTAACGAGTTTTGGGCATACTCTGCCCAAAGCAGCCAGCTGGCCCATTCGTGTTGTCGACTGCTACAGTATGCCCGCAGATATCTCCCTAGTTATTGGACAGTCCGCTCTGCCTGCCCATTAGACTCGGGGTGATAGCCTGACGTTAGACTAACTGTGGTCCCCAACTTCTGGAAAAAAGCTTTCCAGACTTTGGCGATGAATTGGGGACCACGATCGGACACAATATCTTCAGGCATGCCGTAGTGGCGAAACACTGCTGAAAACAGGGCCTCTGTCACTTGGGTAGCAGAGGGGAGAGAGCCAAATGGTACAAACCGACACCCCTTAGAGAACCAGTCTACAACCACCAAAACAGTAGTGTACCCTTGAGACACCGGCAGGTCCGTGACGAAGTCGACCGCAATGTGCGACCACGGCCGGTTCGGTGTCGGTAGGGGCATTAGTTTTCCAACGGGTAGGCTACGAGGTGTTTTAGTTGTGGCGCATACCGCGCAAGACGAAACCACTCTCCGCACGGTTTCCCTCATTCCCGGCCACCAATATTTACGTGCCATGTTTTGAAGAGTGCGTGCTATTCTGGGATGTCCGGATGCCACACTCGTGTGAGCCGTACCCACGACACCCTCCCGTAGCGCCTCGGGGACATAGACTCTGCTCGGAGGGCACCGGGGGGCACAGGGTCTGCCTGCACCTGCTGGGCGATCTCCGCGTCCCACTCCCACGTCACCGGGGCGACTACGAGAGGTGCGGGGAGAATAGGCTCAGGTTCTAAGGTGGAGGAGACCGCTGGGTAGCGGCGCGATAATACATCGGCTTTCTTGTTTTTAGATCCGGGCCGGTAGGTGATATGGAAGCGAAACCATGTGAAGAACAATGACCACCGGGCTTGTCGTGGGTTTAGCCTTTTAGCTTGTTGGATGTACTCGAGATTGCGGTGATCGGTGTACACAATGAATGGGTATTTGGCCCCCTCTAGCCAATGTCGCCATTCCTCTAACGCCGCCTTCACCGCGAGCAGTTCTCGATTGCCGATATCATAATTTTGCTCGGCTGACGTCAGTTTTCTCGAGAAAAAAGCACAGGGATGAAGTTTCTCGGGTTTCCCATAGCGCTGAGACAATACCGCCGCTAACCCCACCTCGGAGGCGTCTACCTCGACGATGAATGGCTTCTCGGGATCCGGAAGCCGTAAAACCGGTGCAGTTGTAAAAGCCCGTTTTAAGGTATTGAAAGCGTTCTCTGCTTCCGCGGAGAGTGCCTTCAACTTTGTGGGTTTCCCCTTCAGCATGGTGGTGAGGGGCGTGGCTATGGAGCTAAAGTTACGAATAACGCGCCTGTAGAAATTGGCAAACCCGAGAAAGCTCTGTAGCGCCTTTACTGACCGCGGCACCGGCCATTGTGTTACTGCCTTTACCTTGGCGGTCTCCATCTCGACCCCCAGTGGTCCTATACGGTAGCCGAGAAATGCAATCTCCTTTTTATGGAACTCGCACTTCTCCGCCTTCGCATAGAGCCCGTGTGCGCGCAGCCGACGAAGGACGGCGGTTAACTGAGCAACGTGCTCTGAATACGACCGCGAGTATATTAGAATATCATCCAGATATACTATCAAATATCGGTTCAACATATCCCGAAAGACGTCGTTCATGAACCCCTGAAACACCGCAGGCGCGTTTACCAGCCCATATGACATGACATTGTACTGATAATGACCAGATGAGGTGCTAAACGCGGTCTTCCACCATTATATGCGCTGCGAAGATCGAGCTTTGTAGAGATGGAGGCGCCGCGGAGCTGGTCGATAGCGGCCGGGACCAGTGGTAGTGGGTGCTTGTACTTTACTGTCATGGCATTGAGTCCTCTATAATCAATGCACGGGCGAAGGCCCCCGCCTTTTTTCTCAATAAAAAAAGAAGCCAGCCGACACGGGTGACGTGGATCTGCTAATGAGCCCCTGCCGGAGAGCCTCGTCCATGTACTCCTCCATTGCCCTGGTTTCGTCCAGTGACAACGGATAGATACGTGCATAAGGCGGTGCTTTCCCCGGCAGGAGCTCAATGGCACAATCCCACGGACGATGGGGAGGAAGTCTCGCTGCTGCCCTAACGCTAAACACATCCTGAAACTCCGCATACACTGGGGGCACACTTGTGGACACCTTACTGGTCGGGCCTTCTATGGTTGTGGTTTGGACCACCAACGTGGGTGGTGTACATGTGTGCGCGCATCTTTGGGACCATGAGAGGATGCGAGGGTTGGCCCAATCGAAATTCGGATTATGCAGGCTGAGCCAGGGGAGGCCCAGTACGACGGTAGGATCAGCCTGAGAAATTACAAAAAAAAAATTTTCTTCAGAGTGACCGGGGAAAGTTAACCGAAGGGGCGCGGACATTACTTTCAACGGCGAGTGTTTTAACTTGTTGCCATCCAGTGCTTTGACTGTTATTGGGTGCGGAAGCTTCGACACGGGAGCTCGCAGCGCGGAAAGCAGAGATGCAGAGATGAGATTGCCGGCCGATCCCGAATCTACTAAAAGAGAAACAGACAGGGTAGTGTTATCAAACGATAGAGTGGCAGGTAAACCAAAAGGTACAGGAGTGCGGAGTGGAGTGTTATCAGTTACATTCAAAGACGGACAGGCGCTGATTTTGTGCCCGTCCCTCCCACAGTACAGACATAGCCCCGTCTTTAACCTTCTGGCACGTTCCGCGGCGGTGAGATGTGATGCTCCGCTCTCCATGTCGTTCGCTGAGGGCTCCTCCCAACCAGGTGGCAGCGGCTGGAGGGCGTGTCCCTTACCGGTGGCTTCAGATCGCCTCAACGGGCGGGGTGGTGGACGCCGCTGTTGTTGGCGCAGGTGCTGGTCGAGCTTGATGGAAATGGCGATGGTGTCCTCGAGACTGAGCTCGACATCCCGGCATGCCAGCTCCAGCTGGATCTCGGCGTTAAGCCCGTCTCGGAATCGCACCAACAGGCTCTTTTCACACCACCCACTCTCAGCCGCGAGGACCTGGAACCGTACGGCGTAGTCGGATACAGGGCCCTGCCCTTGTCGGATCTTCATCAGCTGCTGCTCACCTGATCGGCCTTGGTCCGGGTGGTCAAAGACGGTGCGGAGCGCCTCGACGAACCGATGATACCGCGTGACGGTAGGGCCCCCTGCACCCCACACTGCCGTGGCCCACTCCAGGGCTTGCCCGGTTAGGTGCTGAGTGAGGAAGCTTACTTTTTGTTGATCCGACATATTCGGGAAATCTGTCAGATAGAGTTCGCATGCTAGTAAAAATCTTCGACATCCTTCGGGGTCTCCTCCGTATCGTTCGGGAGGCGCGGGGCGTGGGGCTGTTGGCGCCGGTGGTTGCGGTGGAGATGCAGGGGGAGAGCGGGCGGTGGCCAGCTGAGAAACGCTGCAGGCGAGGTCATGTACCGCCCGGGCAAGCGTTCCGATCTCCTGCTGCTGTTCGCGCAGGTAAGGGTGGAACCGAGCATTGTCGTCGGGCAGGGGGACTCCTGCTGCGTCCTGGAAGGTCCGTTCATCTGTCATGATTACACTAGGATGTGTGTGCAGCACAGGCGGACGCAGACGCAGGAGATTGACAGAATTTGTTTTCTTTATTTAATCACTGGTTTTCGTTAAATCCACAATAACTCAAAGTCTCGTTCCCGTCTTTACTGATGAAATTCTCTTCTCATATCTATTTCTTTATTCGATCAAATGAAATAAACTAACCAACACAAAACAAGAAGTCTCCCCCGCAATTTTGCTGTGCTTACTCAGATGCCTCCTCCTCGGAGGGCAGATACCATCCTTAATTCCAACGAAAGACCCGAAAGCAGTCCTTTCCTTTTTTCTCCGTGATCCTGCTGACTTTAGTGCTGTGTGGGAGAGACGAGAGTCCTTTAGCGGGGAGAGGGACACGAACAGTGACACACACACACAAAACACGACTGTGAACGGACGAGACGCTACGGGCTCGACCGGCTTAAATAGAGACACATCAGGATAGGACACAGGTGTAGGTGTTCTTGTGATTAGGGAGACATACCAACGTTGACACACTAGGTGGGGACAAAGTGTCGGCTCAGTAATCCGGAGACCCAGATCTTATTTCCCCGGGCCGCGGAGGTACCGATGTTACACTTTGCTAAAAGGTCTAAGAAAATATGCACACCATTGTTGTTACAGTACTGTCTAATTATTATCATTATCCAAACCTGTCATTATAGGTGTAATTTATGAGGGAATGTGGGGGCCAAAACTGGCCAGTATAACCCCATCCCACACCCCACTCCCTGCAAATATCATATTATGATGAATTTAAATTATTAACTGTTGCTAACTAATATGAAAGGAGCTGGCTTTCTAAATTAATAATTTGCGAGCAAAGAATAAAATTCAGCTGCCCTTGTGTGAATAAAATGCATAAGAGTAAAATATTAGCCAAGAATTGTTTTATCAAAGAGAAATATATCTACTATTTGATACAAAATTTTTGCTTTTTTTTAATGATTTTATGCTTTTCAACTGCACTACTTGGAATATGCAGAGCATGTTATTTTGGTATGTCTCATCCTCTTAAAATTCATGTGAAAGATGCTATTTCAAAAAAAACAAGATACAATGCTGGGCATATGTTTTGTTAAATATTTAGATTAACATTGCTGATAAAACTAATATAATCACTATATTATGAGCCACAGTATTATGGCAATCTTATGCAGGTGTCATGTAGCTCTATGCGTATTATTCCATTGGGTAAAAAGAAGGTACCATAAGAAATAGGTGCCTGGCTTCTTTCATGGCTGCCAACAACATGGGAGTGTTATAATGTTTGCATTGAGTTTGACCAAAACAGGCTTCTTATATATATATATATATATATATATATATATATATATATATATATATATATATACATGTGTATGTCCTTCCAAGACCACATGCATATAATACAGACTGGTTATACCAATTTACACATGGGCGTTATGTGGTTATACCAATTTACACATGCGTGTGTGTGTGTGTGTGTGTGTGTGTGTGTGTGTGTGTGTGTGTGTGTGTGAGTGCATGGTGATAGACTGATATGCCACCTTTGGTGAATTTTCCCACCTTGAGTTCATTGTTACTGTTACTGGCTCAGGATTCAATGCACCCCTTATCAGAAGTGATTGCTTACTGAATGTAAATGAATATGTTTTGCTTTGCTTTATGTTTCCTAAAGGAGGAATGGGTGTACACATATTACATATAATGAATAATGATATTTGATTTTGATTTGCTTAGCTCAAGATAGTTGAAGCTTAATGATATTTAACTCTATTAAGACTGATTACAGTTTCAAACATGTTAAGATTCAGTCATTTATTATTAACTATTCCAATCTAGATTTTATTGTTGTATGGGGTAAGGTGACAGATATCTACATACTAGTAATATAAACATTTAACAAAATACAAAATCACTTGCATGATAGTAGATAATTGCCATTACAGATCTCAGAAGAGCACAAGAGTCTATTGCAGGCCCGTAGCCAGGGGGGGTTTCGAGTGGTTCGAACGACCCACCCCCCACTGCCAAAGGTCCAGAATTTATAATATTATTATTATTATTATTTATTTGTTTTTTTAGACAGATTTAAATTGTTGGGCATTATTTAAAATAACACTTTATTACAAAAAATCCCCCCCCCCCCCCAAAAAAAAAAAACGCGACATGTGACAAGTCTGTGCAGCAACTGAGGTTTTTTTTTTTTTTTAATCTGTGAGGGAGCATACAGCGATATATAATATGGGTCGAAAAGAGCAGGAGAGACGGAAGAGAAAGCAGGCAGCCGCGTCATTATCGCAGAATATTGAACATGTGTTCAAAAAGACTGCCAAACAGAGTAAGTCTGTTACTACCTCACGATCAAATTTCTAACGCCAGTTAAGTGGTAGCTAATCGTCAACCCCACATCACACACAGAAACATGGCAGTCAACCTGAATGAAGATAAGATGTATCCAAGAAGACTTGAGATGACCAGTGTTCTTATTCCATAAGTTCAATAAAGTGAAGAGGCAAAGACAAAGAAATGAGAGAGAATGCTGATGAGAGCAGAAGAATTTGTAGTTTAATAATATTCCAGTAAAATTCCTTAAATGTATTCTGTTGTTAGTGTGGTTTTTAAACTTTTGAACTCTGTGTGGGTATGGGTGTGTGTGTGTGTTTTTGGAGTGAAAAAAGTCGCACATGAGCTTGATAAGCAATTTGACAACATTGTAGTATTTTTGGTGCATCAAAAGCATGCACATTATGATACCAGCAGACAAGCTAATCCAGCACATGTCACTAAAATGCAGTATTTAAACCTCAAAATGAAATACAAAATGAGTAAATACTCAAATACAAAATACTGAGAAAAAAGGTCCACTTTTTAAAACAAAAAGAAACCCCCTTGAACTAGGCTGGCTACGGGCCTGTATTGTGTTGATAAAAATGAGTATCCTATAACCACACTGTTTTAGTAAGCAATTTCTACCTATAAACACCACCATGCTCTGTTAAATAAAAATGGAAATTTGAGTTGTGACTGAATATTCACTTGGCAGAAACAAATCTTCTTAGGTCCGACACAGATAAACAAATCAAATTAACTAAGAACTGAACACCAACTGAACCTGCATTAGCTGTACAAACCTGTCACTAGGTTTAATGATAACTGGTGTAATCATTAGCAATCTATGTGCTGTGTATATGCTTGTGCAATGTGTACAAATAAGAAAGAAATGCATGCACACACACAGACACACACAAGCATTTATCTGAAGCAGTATAAGATACAATGGATAAAGATTTACCACAGCAGAAAGCCCCAGGCAAAGTTAATTACACTTTAAGTTGCACTGAGGGATCATCTTTTACTCATACTGTATATTCGTTCATATCTGTTAATATGTTAATTTAGCTGGATAAATTTCAAATCAGGAAAACATTAAATCTATAGATAAAGGGTTCAGGGCAAGCAGCCACCACTGAGTCATTTTTATCCCTTTTCTCTGCTAATAAAATATTCATAGAAACCCATGTGCTTCAAAGTATCTTTACTAGATAGGTTATCAGGCCTGTGGTACTGTTACACAAATCATCATATGAAAGGCTCCTATCTCTTCCTCGTCCTGACTTATGTTCTTTTAATCAATCTTAATGTCAATTTAAATGAAAAACACAAAAAAATTAAATTGCTAATACTTGTCTAAATGTGAATGCATCTCATTGTTTTTTCACATTGACTATGCTTTATTTTCAACTGTGGTAAGGGTGGCAGCTGAATTTTAGACCTAAAGATCATTTCTGAAAGTTGTCCATCAAGAAACACTCAACTCATAAAGAAGAAGGTTCTTGCCTTTCTCTTTTGCAGCTGATTTACATTTTATGGTATTTTTCTCCTTCATCCTGTTGTATTAGTTCAGGCCTGGATTGCTTTAGACATCAAGCATCAGCAACTCCATCCATCATGAAATGTCTTTTTGCAATGGATCATTACTGCCATCTATTGCTTGAGATTTTCTTTGTCCCCCTTCTCTCTCTTATAAACTCTCTCTCTCTCTCTCCCTCTCTTTTATATATATATATATATATATATATATATATATATATATATATATATATATATAAAATCTTTCCTTTTTCTTTTTGGCCGTGTCCATCCTAACCTCCCAGTGGCAGCCTTTATGTATCCTTTCGCTCCCACTGTGTTCTGTGGCAAGCTAAGTCAAAGCTGCAGCTCCAGGGGACTAAAGGCTATCCTAACCCCACCTCTTTCTTCATCTTTTCTTTCTTCTTGCTGTCTTTTAGTGGGGACTTCTGAGTGGCAGCCAATCATGAGCTGAGTCCTTTCTCCTCCACTCTTCCTCTCCCTGACAGCAATGGACACAGCGAGAGAGAATGAGATCAGAAAATAATATAAATGTGGATAGATTAGGAAGGAAAAACAACAGTGCTAAACATCAATGTAAAAATGCATTTAGATAAAAATGAAAAAAAAAAAAAAAGCACGGAGACAGAAACACATTTGAAAGAGAAGAGAGTGTGTCAGTGAGGTAGCTGCATGCACACTCTCTTACTCTCTCTCTCTCTCTCTCCCTCATTCTCTTTCTCCATCTCTATTTTTCACTCTCACACACACCCTGATTCCCATCCATGCATCTCCACATGCAGACTGCTCTCGAGCTTGCCATGTAAGTGTAGGAAAGGTGAGAGAGAAGGCAGTGCTTTGCTTTGCTAAAGAGAGACAGAGCAGCATGACTGCTAACGCGTAGATCAGCAACGGAGCATGAACACTGAAGGTAAAACCTCTCTCACTCTCCCTCCCAGCCTTGCTTATTATCTCTCTCTCTCTCTCTCACTCTCTCTTGCTCTCTGCATCCCTTGTTCTCAGACAGATGAAAGGAGAGCACTGAAAGAGTGCAGTCATGTACATAATTTCTCTTGCTAAAGGTTATTGTTAAGCCGGGTGCTTTATCTCAACACTTACACTGTTTCCGTGGATGTACCATAGTGTAAGCCAGTTGAAATCTGTGAATAAAGTTAGGCAGAGAAGGATTCAACCAAGAATGTAAGTAGATGGTTATTATTTTTTATGTCCAGGATGTTCCAGAAGGATTTTAGTATATGAAGCAATATATGCAATGTTTTTAGAATCTACATGAATCATGCATTGTACATCATTTCCTGTTTATAGCTGTGTGTAGCATTAAAATCTAATGTGAGTAGTTTAGCTTGGATAAGACTGGTACTATAACATCAGCAGTGCATGTTCTATTGTCTATAAACTTTTTAGATTTTTCTTTAAAAATTCAGACAGTGTGTCTTACATTAGTGCGCATTTGCATTGTTCAACTTTTTCAACTTTGTGCACAGAGAGGCTGCTGACCACTTTCCCTGAGATTTGTTACTAGTTCTAGTTCATTGTAGAACATTGGATCATCAAAGTAAGCCAAGAATAGAGGAAAATGCAGATTCTTGTTTTGAATTCCTTTAAATTTAGGTAAATCTTTAAATATTAATGTTCTGTTGAATTGTGCATGCTTTTATGCTGTTCTCTAGGAATCACCCTGATACAAATTCTCCAATTAGACAAATGGTTTTGCATGATTCCACTAAGCTGCTTATTACAGTGAACTGTCATGTCCACTGCCTGACTTCAGGATTGTCTATGTGTATTGTGTATTAAAATGTATATAGACATTATATAGATAGATTATATTACTCCGGTTTCCTCCCACCATCCAAAGATATGCAGGTTAGGCTAATTGACGTTCCCAAATTGCCTGTAGTGTGTGTGTGTGTGTGTGTGTGTGTGTGTGTGTGTGTGTGTGTGTGTGTGTGCCCTGCAATGGATTGGCACCCAGGGTGTACCCTGCCCGTAAGTCATATATATATATATGTGTGTGTGTGTGTGAAAGATAGATAGATAGATAGATAGATAGATAGATAGATAGATAGATAGATAGATAGATAAAATAAACATGTGAACATAAAGAATAGAAGATACAGGACATTATGGAAAAATAATTAACTACATACAGATTACAACGCATTAACAGTATAAAGCATTAAATGTATGTCCACCCATTTTTTTTTATCTACAAATGTTTAACAATTATTATTTTTTATAACAATTATTATATTTTATTTGTGAAATCAAATAATTTAGAGTTTAGAATTATATTTAGAGTTTCAATAATGGACATTGGATTTTATTAAATCTTTAGCAGTTGGGTACAGTCTCTGACAAGTATGCAAAATAACTTAAAAAAATACAATAGTACTCTGGTGTAGATGACAAAATGTATTAATTAAAAAAACTGTCATTCAAAAAAAAATCATTGCTATGTATAAAACATAGATTAATCACCTCCACTTATAATGAGATTGTGTTAACACATTTAGCATTATGCATAACAATACACTTTGAATGCATTCACACACACACACACACACACACACACACACACACACACACACACACACACACACACACACACACACACAGATCTATGGCATATATAATATAATATAATATAATATAATATAATGTAATATAATATAATATAATATAATATAATATAATATAATATAATATAATATAATATAATATAATATAATATAATATAATATGACATTTTGCTAAAAAAAAAAAAGTATAAATTTTCCACATGGACGAACTTTGGTATAGCTTGTATTATTGGATTACAGAGTATCCTAATGAATACCTCCCCAATGTTATACTGTACGGTCAATATTTGAATAAAATAAAGGAAGAGAGAGAGAGAGAGAAACAGAGAGAAACATTGCTGTAATTGTACTGCACTCTTTGGGAGATGGTGAGCTCCACCAAGTGGTTGAGTTTGTAAGTCATGACAATTTAGTCTGAGCAGGAGAACCAATGATGGTGATTTTACATCATGATGGTATTACATTATAAACATTATATTATTTTTATGGTTGGAAAAAAAGAAATAAAATGTGCTGGGCAGCTCTAGCTTCTATAATCAGAAGGGGCAGCTGCTTTGCATTGCAGTAGATATAATGCTCTTGGTAGATAACCATGCAGATTATTTAAAAGACTTTTGAAGGTGTTTTAAGCTTTGTAACAAAGTGAATGCATTTCCCATCCACCGTGTCATACTAGAATGCATCCCACTCTTTTTTAGTCCTTTCCTTTCCATTTCACAGTCTGTCTCACTACTCAATCCCATCAGAGCTTCAAATCCATTTTCCATCCTTTCTGTTTGTTAGACGTCAAGGTCATGGGCATGGAGAGGAAGAAAGAAAGTTCCCTCCTAAGACACTGTATAAAATGAATGTAGAGACAGAGACAGTGTTACCCCATATAGGGTTACAACAATCCATCAGCACAGCACCAGGCATGGAGAGGACTAGCCCAGATTCCCTAAATGATCCATGTCTGAGGCAACCCTTTGGGGCAAAGCAAAGAGAGAAAGAGAAAGGAAGGAATAACTGGCACAACACAGGGTCAAGCAAATGAGACTGTGCTGGACTATGGGAAGTGTATTCCCAGTTGATACTGCTGCTACTCCAGACTGATTTTTATAAGTCTCTGGAGAAATAGATCACTACCTCACAGACAGCAATTACAAAGACATAGTCTCACTAGCCATGGAACAGCCGCTCTACTGACCCGACTTACTATTACTACTACTATGCTCTCTCTCTCACACACACATACACACACTCTCACTCTCTTAATCTATATTTTCTTATATTAGTCCTTGCACTTATGATTTGTGGGCCAGAATAATACATAAACCTTGTTGCTTCTTCAGTCAGTATGTCTGTTTTAAAGCACCATTACACCTAAGCGCATTGTTCATTCACAAATAAATTAATTTCTATTATTTGTGCATTCACAAAACTATTAATTCAGAACTACAAAGCAGCAAACTTTGTAAGCATGTGTACACATATATTGTACATCTAGAACATAAAGTAGTTAATACAAGAAGTACGGCTATGAGGACTTATAAGAGAACATTTGTTTCACTTTCTAATTTTTTTTCTCTTGTTTTCTAATAAGCTACTGTAAATCCTCCTACACTGATGCCTTTCTTCATCAACAACTTTTTAATATGCTGCCGATTCTTAATACGACAATCAAGTTTAGATAATTAAATGAAAGCGCTGAAGATCTGGCAATGTTTTTTTTTTTTCTCTTTGACCCCCCAATCCCCCCCTCCCATTCTGGCATAGGGCAGCAAGAAGAATTTTAAAAAGATGTGCTGTTTTAATGCTTAATAGGCATGCTACATTAAAGATTAATATCCAGAATGCTATTAAAACTCAAGGCTAGCCTTGAATGTTAATTATAAAATACAATCACGAGAATCACCAGTTTAATACTGTTTCTGTAAGATTCCAAGGATGCACTTGTCATCACTGTGGAATAGCTCAACTTAGGATGTTTAGGCCAGTAAAAGGGGAAAAATTAAATCCTTTATCATCTTGGCACCCTCTTAGTCAGCCACCAACACATAATCTCCTATCTGGACCCTTCCACAAGGCCTATCCTCTAAACAGCCCTGTTGCATGACAGAAATGATAACACTGTCTCAGCAGAACAGTTTTAACAATGAATGCCTACATGTGCAATCCACAGAAGGATAGCTCAACACTATTATGCTGCAACATCCAAGCCACTAAGCAGTTCATTATGTCAATGAAAATGGCTGAAAACGTTCTATTATTGCTTAGTTTAACATACAATACTTACATAAGTATTACATTAACTCTACATGCAATTTTAGTGCATGTTTGCTCTCACTGTTCTTAGTAACTTATAACTTATATCTCAACACGTCAAATTGTATAGAAACAGTAAACATGTGACAGATTCATACTAAGATAAAATACATATATTCTTTGTTCACATTGTGTTTGAAACATAATCCCTACACATAATAATATGTTAATTACCAATAAAAAAAAAATATATATATAGGCACGGTGGTGTAGTGGTTAGCACTGTCGCCGTGCACCTCCAGGGTCTGGGTTCGATTCCCCGGACAGGCTCGATTCCCGTCTCTGTGTGCATGGAGTTTGCATGTTCTCCCCGTGCTTGGTGGGTTTCCTCCGGGTACTCTGGTTTCCTCCCACAGTCCAAAGATATGCAGGTTAGGCTAATTGGCGTTCCTAAATTGCCCGTAGTGTTTGATTGGGTGTGTGAGTGTGTGTATGTGTGTGTGCCCTGCGATGGATTGGCACCCTGTCCAGGGTGTACCCCGCCTTGTGCCCTAAGCCTCCTGGGATAGGCTCCAGGTCCCCCGCGACCCTGAATAGAAGGATAAAGTGGTATAGAAGATTAATGAATGAATGTTTATATATATATATATATAAATAAAAATATATATATATATACTCACCTAAAGGATTATTAGGAACACCTGTTCAATTTCTCATTAATGCAATTATCTAATCAACCAATCACATGGCAGTTGCTTCAATGCATTTATGGGTGTGGTCCTCCTGAACTCCAAACTGAATGTCAGAATGGGAAAGAAAGGTGATATAAGCAATTTTGAGCGTGGCATGGTTGTTGGTGCCAGACAGGCCGGTCTGAGTATTTCACAATCTGCTCAGTTACTGGGATTTTCACACACAACCCTTTTTAGGGTTTACAAAGAATGGTGTGAAAAGGGAAAAACATCCAGTATGCGGCAGTCCTGTGGGCGAAAATGCCTTGTTGATGCTAGAGGTCAGTGGAGAATGGGCCGACTGATTCAAGCTGAAAGAAGAGCAACTTTGACTGAAATAACCACTCGTTACAACCGAGGTATGCAGCAAAGCATTTGTGAAGCCACAACACGCACAACCTTGAGGCGGATGGGCTACAACAGCAGAAGACCCCACCGGGTACCACTCATCTCCACTACAAATAGGAAAAAGAGGCTACAATTTGCACGAGCTCACCAAAATTGGACAGTTGAAGACTGGAAAAATGTTTCCTGGTCTGATGAGTTTCGATTTCTATTGAGACATTCAAATGGTAGAGTCAGAATTTAGCGTAAACAGAATGAGAACATTGATCCATCATGCCTTATTACCACAGTGCAGGCTGGTTGTGGTGGTGTAATGGTGTGGGGGATATTTTCTTGGCACACTTTAGGTCCCTTAGTGCCAATTGGGCATCGTTTAAATGCCACTGCCTACCTGAGCATTGTTTCTGACCATGTCCATCCCTTTATGACCACCATGTACCCATCCTCTGATGGCTACTTCCAGCAGTATAATGCACCATGTCACAAAGCTCGAATCATTTCAAATTGGTTTCTTGAACATGACAATGAGTTCACTGTACTAAAATGGCTCCCACAGTCACCAGTTCTCAAGGTAATAGAGCATCTTTGGGATGTGATGGAACGAGAGCTTCATGCCCTGGATGTGCATCCCACAAATCTCCATTAACTGCAAGATGCTATCCTATCAATATGGGCCAACATTTCTAAAGAATGCTTTCAGCACCTTGTTGAATCAATGCCACGTAGAATTAAGGCAGTTCTGAAGGCGAAAGGGGGTCAACCACCGTATTAGTACTGTATGGTGTTCCTAATAATCCTTTAGGTGAGTGTATATATATATATTCATCAAAAATAGTTAATACATTGATCTTATTGTCATTATTCAATGTTGCAGAATATGTTTGTATGGTTTTTTTCCTCAAAAGTTTATACACTGTGAACATCCTATGTCACTCAAATTACAGACAGGGATGATGCGCACAAAAGCTTTACTGGTTCTCTTGCTTTATATAAAGTAGACTTCAGTGAGTCATCTGGAGAGGAGACATGCATAGTTCTCAAAAAGACAGAAAGTGTCTGCGTCTTGGTTCGATTCCTGACTCGGGTCTGTGTGCACTAAGTTTTCATGTTCTCACCATGCATGGTTAGGTACTCTGATTTACTTCCATAGTCCAAAGACATGCATATTAGGCTAATTGGAATTCCCAAATTGCCCTTAGTGTATGTGTGTGTGTGTGTGTGTGTGTGTGTGTGTGTGTCTGAGGCCTGCCACGGATTGGCACCCCATCGAAGGTGTACCCTTCTATGCATTAAGTCTCCTGAGATAGGCTCCATGCCCCCTGCGACCCTGTATAGAGGACAAAACAGTATAGACAATGAGTGAGTGAGTATGCACTATCATACCTAACAGATAAAGAAAACTAAATCATATTCATATAAATAATAGTTTTGATCTATAAAAAAAAGATAAAATCTAGAAATTATCCTTAATTTAATTTTGTATTCAAGATTTATGCTGCCTGCAAATGAAAAAAAAAAGAAGCGCATTTTACTTACAGTTTGTTCAACCACTTTTAGCTATGATTACGGAGCACAATATGGTGACCAATATGTTGATTCCTCATTCGAATTCAAATTAAAATTTTATTTGTCACATACACAGTCATACACAGTACGATATGCAGTGAAATGCTTAGACAACTGTTCTTGACCTTAAAATAAAAGACTATGAATAGGAAATAAATATGAAAAACAAAATAGGGGGTAAATTTAACTAGGAAAGAATAAAATAAAATATAAAAATTAAAGTTAAAATAAAATAACTGTACAACAATACACAATATAGAAAATATATGAAGAATATGTGAACAATAAGAGCAGCTGTACAAGTAGGAAAAGAATGGTAATGTCCAGGGTTGTGCAATCCACATATTTAAAGTGTCTTGTGCAGTGCGAATATGCTTAAAGTGATTTATTTAAAGTGACTTGTGATAGTGATTTGAGTGATTTGATGACCACTAAGTGTAGTTGTGCAGTGTTCACTAGTGTAAACGAATGTCTACAATGTCCAGAGTGTGTGTAAAAACCATATGTGTGGGTCAGTACTGTGTGGTGGTGTGATTGAGAGACCGTATCGCCTGCGGGAAGAAGCTCCTCCTTGGTCTCTCTGTGTTGGCCTTCAGGGAGCGGAATTGCTTTCCTGACCTCAACAGAGAGAACAGTCCATTGTTGGGATGGCTGAGGTCCTTCACGATCTTCCTGGTCTTGGTCCAGCACCGCCAGTTGTAGATCGAGTGCAGGTCAGAGACCTCGGTGCGGATGATGCGCTCAGCTGATCGCACCACCCTCTGTAGAGCTCGTCTGTCCTGCATGGTGCTGTTCCCGAACCAGGTTGAGATGTTTCCCGTCAGGATGCTCTCTATGGTGCAGGAGTAAAAGTTCCTGAGCACCTTGGAGGGCAGTCGGAAGTCTCTCAAGCGCCTGAGGTGGTAGAGACGCTGTCGGGCCTTTTTCACCACGGTGTTGATGTGACAGGACCATGATAGGTCCTGCGTGATGTGAACACCGAGGTATTTGAAGCTGTCCACTCTCTCCACTGGGCTGTCAATGATGATGGGGGTCTGGTAGTTCCTCTCCTGCTTAGTGCTGAAGTCCACTATCAACTCCTTTGTCTTGCTGACGTTTAGAAGGAGGTTGTTCCTCTGGCACCAGTTCTCCAGGTTCCTAATTTCCTTGAGGTAGGCCGTCTCGTTGTTATCAGAGATCAGGCCCACCACAACGGTGTCATCAGCAAACTTAATGATGGTGGTGGAGCTGGTAGTGGCCACACCATCATATGTGTACAAAGAGTACAGCAGGGGGCTCAGAACACACCCCTGGGGGGCTCCAGTGTTGAGAGTTGTGGAGGCTGAGACATGTCCGCCCATCCTTACTGCCTGTGGTCTGCCAGTTAGGAAGTTGGAGATCCACTGACACAGAGATGAGCTGAGTCCCAGGTGCTCCAGCTTGGTGGTGAGTGTGGAGGGAATTATGGTATTGAATGCAGAGCTGTAGTCGATGAAGAGCATTTTAACATAATTCCCCCTTCTAGTGTCCAAGTGAGTAAGTGATGTGCTAAAACCATTCTTTTACAATTTGAATCTGAGAAAATGCCCCTGCAATCAGGGAGGAAATTTGGTCAGGACAAAAAATAAAATAAAAATAAGATCACTTAACTTACTTGTTGAAGTTGCATGGGCAGGTTTTCCAATTAATTAGGTTTTCTTCCCTGATGGCAGGAACATTTTTTTACCATGCAATTTAATGTATTAAATGGTAATAACCTAATTTCAGTCATTTAAAAACGTCTTAACTTCATAAATATAAATTATATATAGTGTACTATATACAGCATATAGCAGTGTAGTTATATAGTGTACCTCAACTCTCGACTTTTAAACTGCGTTCTTGTAAATAATGTCAATTTTCATCTGCATCTCATTAATTCACTTATTGGATTCATGCTTAAAATATAATGTGCTTTCCAAGTACTATTGCAGTAACATAAAAAAAATATTTCTTACAGACAAAAAAAAGAGGAATGGGCGTTTTCTTCTTCCATATTCAGTACCTGTACCAAGAATGTCATTATGCATGTTTATTCTTCTTTTTTCTCTCATGTAAAATCAGATTGCAAACAAAAGAGGCAAACAAAAACAACATAATACTATGAATGTGCTACTGATTTGCTTGTGATCCCCCAGACATAAAGCACGGTAATAAATGCCCATCAGGCTGGCATGACACTTTGGCCTTCTACATTTTTCCTTGAAAACTGGCTTGCATGGAATCAAGGAAGAATGATTTATTAGGATTAAGTTCCTAAAGGCTATAAATTATGCATGTGCCCCATTCAGCGGTGCTCTTGGGGCACACTGTGCTTCAGTGAGTCATTGTGGGTTTAGCTAAGCAGCCTGCTCTGTTTATTGTTTGCCCTAGACATGTATGTAATCAGAACTTTAAGTATAGCACTGCTGTTTACTCTAGATTTGTGATACACTGCTATAAAATTTTCAGAAATAATTAATTTATATAAATATGTTTTTTACGCCCTTTCATTCTTTGTAATTATGTAGATGACAGTTCAGTTGGAAACTTTCTGTAATATTTTTTCGAAAATTAAACTACTGACTGATCTGAAGCCAACTTAAATCTTTTCAATTGCTGTTATTTTAGAAATTCATAGCATGAAAGTAGCATAATGAAAACTTTTGTGCCTCATCAATCTTCTCTTGCCTTTTTCCAGGCCTGAACCAGAATGGAAAGGAGACTGAGGATAGGAGGTCCCATTCTGTGATTTAAATTCAGCTTTATCTCCCAAACAACATCCAAGTCACTAATTGATCCCTTATCAAGGACTCTCCAGTAGTGATTGGATGCAATGATAACTAATCAGCTCACTTTTCTCTTGCTGTTATCCATCCTGGAATGGAGCTCAGCCTTGCTCCGTCCAGTGCCTGGATTTAGCACTGATGATAACGCTGGACAGAGGCTTCACCGTTCTAAGCGTGGATGGATGTGGAATAGTTTCTTTCTCTTGGAGGAGTGGACTGGAAGTGGAAAGCAGTATGTAGGCAAGGTAGGTTTCTATAATATAGTATTTTACAGCTACAAAAAAGTTGTAGTTTTTGTAGCACTCTGATAAAAATCACAATAGTGCAAGTGTTCTTCTCAGCCTGAATGCCATAAGATCAGTGAAGTGCTTGTCAAGGCACCAGCATAAGCGCCAGGCTCTGAGACAACCATAATTTAGAAAGCAGCAGTTACAGTCCTGAAGGGGGGGGGGGGAGGAGGAGGGAAATGAGGGTGCCTGTTGGCAGCCAATTTTCTGTTGAAGAACTCACTTTCATCACTCCCTTCATCTTGCCCAAGTAAACAAGTGTCATGAGCTGGGGTTTGGGACAAAGTGGGGACTTGAGTCTGTGAGCACCATCTGATAACATCTTGTTCTTTCACATCTAGGAAGTGTGAATGCAGCAATCATTGGGTAACAGACACATGTTTGTCATCAGGGAAAGTGGGAAAATATGAATAACAGTTATAAAGTAAATAATAAAGAAAAATGGTAGAAAAAAAGGAAATGCTTCATCATATGGGTGTGATAAAGCCATAAAGCAGGGCTGACTGGGTCACATTCATCAGTAGAGGTAATGTTATACTAATCAGTGGCCTGGCATTTTTCCCAGTGTTTGGATGCTTCTGTTTGCTCTCTTTCTCTTTCTCTCTCTCTCTCTGGAATTATAACAATTACGTGTGGCTGTCCAATCACATTCCCACCAAGCATACCAAATAAAACAAATACTGAGGATGAAGGAAGTAAATGTTTCAAAGATGGTTCTGAGCAGATGTGTTATCATTAATCCCATCATTTTCCATCAGTGGGTGCTAGTGAATGAGTTTGTCCATCTGTGTCAGAGCCTCTGTGTTGACCGGTGAATAGGCACTTAAAAGCCCAGGAAAAACCATCAAATCCATTGATGGTCTTTCTTCTAAAGATAATTCACCAGTCATTGCCAAGTTCTATGAGAGGCCATGTTTATTTATGGCCAATTGAGCCTCCTTTCATATTTAAATCATAACAGTGGCTTTATTCAGACATGGTCTCATGCTTGCAAAATCAAAGCAACGTGCACAACTCAATTTGTATTAAAGGTTGCTAAGGTTAAGGCATTTTCCTTATGATTTAATTTAAAATCCAATCACATTTCAGGACAAAAATTTCCAAACCTTATTCAAATTTTAATCTGAAAATGCTCATTCAAATAAGAATTTGCAGTACCATGTACTGGAACTGGCCATATAATTTTGAGACATAATTTAAATTCATTTGGAAAACATGATTGCATTTTTTTCTCAGTGCCTAGTCTTTGTATTTAATATAGCTTTTTTCAGGTATTGCATTTTTGGAGGAATTTACTAAAGACTCTACAAAAAATGTCACGTTGGCATTGGCTGATGTTTTTTCAGCATGTGGCTCAGGTAAAGAGACTTTATCTAAATGTTTCCATATCTCCCAGGTCTTCCCAAGGATCATCCTGTTCTCTATTCTCTCCTATCTCATTCTTGCTTTAGCCTTGCCTTTTTGTATCTTGAACCTGTTCCTGTCCAATCATGAAAAGATGGTTTGGGGCTAGATTAGCCTTGCATAGTCTGTTGGCTGCAAGACAGAGACCTCCCTTTTGCAGCTACCCTGATTTGGCAAACAGTGTTCTTTGTGATGGAATACACTGGAGAGTGGACTGGAGGACCTTTATACTGGCACGAGGCTAAGCATTATCTCCAGCCTTATTTTCCTGCACTTACTGTATACACCACTATGAAAACTGCCAATGGGAATTTACTAGGATGCCCTTGTGTAGTGCCTGAGGCAGAGGGTGAGACCTAAACATTTTCTCATGGAATAAGCAACTGTCATTTAGTTAGTGGCCACATGAGATGGGGGCACCAGACATTAGAGCTGATCTATTTGCTAGAGTGGTGCTTAAGAGACGTATCATATCAGCATAGTACGCACTTGATGGGCTTCTTGACAATCATTTGATGTGGTTCACTGCCAGTATGTTGCTCTGACAGCTTTTTCTTGATGATGGAAATACAATATTAGGACAGTCAATACTGATGCATTACCGCATGTGATTAATCTAGAATTTTTTATGTATTACTATTTATTAACGCAAATTAATCATATGACCAAGTTTCACCCTAATGGTTTCACATAATCACAGCATGGTTACCCAGCTGTGTGTGATAATACAGATCTGGTGTAAGGGTTAACCCCTAGAGGGCGACAAAGGCCCAGTCTTGTTTTGTGTTTTCTTATGTTTGTTGGTTATGTTTAAGTTGAAAGAACTTCAGTTCCCAGGATGCACCTCGGTCAGGTGACGTAAACATTCACCTGAACTGAGGATAGCAATTAAGTTAATTATAAATAGTCTGACTGAACTTCAGTCAGGCGTCTAGGTTTTGTTATGGTTAATATTAGTTATGTTGGTTGAGCTTTACTTTTGTTTTGTCTATCATTAATAAAAGACGTTTATTGAACGCCAGCTTGCCTCCTGCATTCATGCCACGACCATGCCGACACACACCTAGAGTTCATGACAGAAAGCTAGACCGTCTAAGTGGCATGGCGGAGGTCCCCCACCTAGACGATTTGGGGGGGGGGGGGCGCTATTACCATCTCGCCGGAGCTGGTGGAACTGCTGGACTGCTGGAGGACAGTGAGGAGCAAGGCGAGACAGAGGTTTGGCAGTGCTGGGAAGGCTGTAGGCTCACCGAGCCGGCGGACTCACTGGAGGACAGCGTGACGGGAAGAGAGAGAAGGGCGAGGCAGAGCTGGGAAGGCTGCAGCCTCGCCATCCGGCGCACACTGTTGACAGGTGTAGCAACCGGGGGACAGACGGGAAAATTCTACAGGTAGTGGGCGGACCACAACGCGGAGCGCATTCGGGACCTGCGGGAGCAGGTGGTACAGCTCCAGCAGCTGCTCGTCCAGGTTCAGGAGAGCCAAGCTGTAGTCTCGGAAGTTCTTCCTCTCTCGGATCTGGACAACGCGCTCCCCATCTCGCCACTTCCTGTGCTCAGCGTGGAGGATGATGTGCCACTGCTGAACGGCGACGATGACGCGTCTCCTCCACCGCCTCCGCCTGTGCTCATCGCGGAGGACTACCAGCAGTGGACAACGTGCCGGCGCCGAGCACCGCTCCAGCTCTGCCACCGCCGAGCCTCGCATCAGCTCCGTCGCGCCCGCTCCTCAGCCAGGCGCCGAGATCGTCTTTCCACCGCCTCCTGGCTTCGAGGACATAGTGCCGACGAGCGTCGCTCCAGCTCTCCAGCCGCCGCCGAGCGTCGCTCCAGCTCTGCCGCCGCCGAGCGTCGACATCGTCGTGCCTGCTCCTCAGTCCGGCACCGAGGTCGCCGTCACCGCTCCTCTGAAAGCGGCAATCAGAGGCCCAAGGCCAGCTCCGTCGCCCAGCCTCAAGGTCATGAGGCCAAAGAGAAAACATTGGGGTGGGAGTCCTGGACCTCCGGTAATGCTCCGGAGGAGCATTTTTAAAGGGGGGGTACTGTAAGGGTTAACCCCTAGAGGGCGACAAAGGCCCAGTCTTGTTTTGTGTTTTCTTATGTTTGTTGGTCATATTTAAGTTGAAAGAACTTCAGTTCCCAGGATGCACCTCGGTCAGGTGATGTAAACATTCACCTGAACCGAGGATAGCAATTAAGTCAATTATAAATAGCCTGACTGAACTCCAGTCAGGCGTCTAGCTTTTGTTGTGGTTAATATTAGTTATGTTGGTTGTGTTTTAGAGAGCTTTACTTTTGTTTTGTCTATCATTAATAAAAGACGTTTATTGAAACGCCAGCTTGCCTCCTGCATTCATGCCATGACCACGCCGACACACACCTAGAGTTGATGACATCTGGCCTTTAAAAACGCACATTTTCAGAAAAGGGATCCCGCGGGTGTACGTTGGAAGCTGTGAAAATGCCCTTCATTACCTGTAGGGGGCAGTCGTGTTTCAGTCTGAAGTACACTGAAAAAAATGAACATGGCTATCTGTTACATGTACTAAAATGTAATATGTGTTTTGTATATAATAATTTCAAGCTTCCAAGCTAAACATGAATAAGTTATGTTGTATTTGCATGAAATTCAACAACTTAACATGTACTAGATTCAATCATGTTGAGATAAACCAACAAGATCTTGTCAATATGAAAACCGGAAATAGCAAAACCGGAAATATCGCGAGAAGACATCGCGAGAAGAGAACACAGTTGAGGACGCTTGGCGGGCTTGTGGAAAAGGTAAGCAGGAATTAATTCCTATATTTCTAAATAGAAACGAAATACTGAACATAAATGTCACCTGTTGTTTAGCGATGTTTAGTCACGTTATTTTGGTTTAAGTTATTTCTTGTATTTTTAATGCGCATGCTTAATCTGCGGTTCGGTTCTGGTTTCGGTCTGTTCTCATGAGTTGTGAAGCAAGAGGAACAAAGTATAAATATTGTTCATTTGCTAAATTAAGTATCATGAATTTTAACCGAATATCTATCTCTGTATTTTTTCACAGGAGTTTGTGACTGAAAGTGTCGTGTCTGCATCTGACTTCAGGAGTTTTCTGACCAACGGATCTAACGGTCATATTTAAAAGTCATAACGTACAGTTATAAAGTACAAAACATTTCTGTATTTTTTTTTAATTTTTTTTATTAATACTTATTTGTGGTGTTTTATGTTTTGTACATCTTTTCAAATTCAGACCTCATTTGTGTCACAGTCGGACCAGGCTCCGAACCAAACCCAACACAGCGCCCCCTATCACCCGAGTACTGATCACAACCACCTGACACCAATTAACTAGAGTATAAAGACCACACACCATTCCACAGTCAACGTCCGGGCTCGTTTCGCAGAGTGTGGACTCAACACGCGACGGGCAAGTAAGAACATTTTCCATTTGTCCAGCCTACTTACCGTATTCTCTGTTTCCAGAAGGCTCTTCCAGTCTCAGCTCCGGAGTGGAAAACTTCCCTGTGTACGCGGTTTGGACCGCCGCCGGATCGTGTCGTAACTCTAGCCTCTTTTCCTTAAAACCCAAGACAGAAGGAGTATCGTTGTCAGCATCTGTACCCGCTAGCGGACACGCTAAGCTAGCCCCTCGGCTAACTAGCCCAAGCCGTCTCTCTTGCCATATCATTGTCTGCTTTCAAAATAAACTCTCATATATACTTTACCCTGTGTGTGAGATCTGTCATTGTTACAATTTGTAAGTTGATCCTGCTGTAAAATAAAAATATCCATTTTATCCCGTTTGTCTGCTTCCTTCCTTCACAGAATTCTGTTGACCAGGGCTTGAAATTTTAATTTACTTGTGTTGGAACAACTTAATTTACAACTGAAAAATTTGTTGTACCAACCCTATTCATTTATGTTAACAGTATTAAATTACGTTGGACGCAGGTGTAGTAAATAAGTTAAATGAACCTAATAACATTACTTTGACGGAATCTAAAAACATTAAGTTGGGCCAACAAAATTGCTTAATGCTGAACGAAAGCCATTAAATCAGGTGGAAATTCTTCCGTATTTTAATTATGTTCATTCAACGAGTTATTTTTTTGAGTGATTGTGTGTCTACTGAAGCCTAAAAATGTGTTATGTCTCTTAGGCTCCCATTGACAGCAAGCAACAGAGCTCATAAACATGTCAAGCTCAAACTGATATGTATTTATTCTTCATTTTCTTCTCTCTTTCAATGATGGTACTTCTTTGACTGTATAATTATTATTAGTAGTAGTCGTTCTCCGAATTTATTATTATTATTATTATTATTATTGTAACAAATTTTCAATAGCTTTTTCGTTAAGTGGGCTACATAGGTAAAAACAGTTGGACTATAATCCACTGCATCATTGCTAATACCTACAACAATTCCCTTTGCAATATTGAATTTGATCATTTTTTAATTAATTTTTTATTTAAAAAATAATGAATTTTCAATAGCTTTTTCGTTAAGTGGGTTACACAGGTAAATCCAATTGGACTATAATCCGCTCTATCATTGCTAATAACTACAACCAACTTACTAACTAGCGAATTACTAACTTTACAACTTACTAACTCGCCAATGCTTTAGTAAAGGGCTCTAAAAACTACGGCAATATGAATGACAATGGAATATAGAATGTGCGATTTGATGACCATGTATGACGACCAAATAGAAATATTCTTTCATATACAACATCTATGCTTTTATATTGTTTATTTTATAATAAAATTAGTTTCGTGTCACGTGCCTAGGGTTCATTATAATAGTAATATCATATTTGATGATGATAATAAACCTATGAATTTATGTTCTAATAAAATGTTTGATAGCGATTCCCTGGCTGGGAATCGAACCCAGGTCTTCCGCATGGCAGCCGAATCACCTACCACTTAACTACCAGGATTAATAGGAATAGCGCTGAGCGCTGATTAAAACTACATGTATTCATGTATGATTAAAACATACATTGTATGTAGTAAATTAAACAGGAGAATCACGATGCCAAATCGCAGTCCTGAGCCCAAACCTCATTTAAATTAACAAATATTATAAGTAAAAAAACAATAGCCCATGTTTAGAAAAGGTTTATAAATGATTTCCGCCATGAGTTGGACGTTATGCGAAGAGCGCCGGGAGATTTCCTGAATCTCCGAAATCGCTGGGGCATTTTTTATAAATAGGCGCTATCTTTAATAACTGATGGAGGTTTTGAGCTGTATACAGTACACACGCATTTTTGAGGGGTGTAAAATTAATTAATAAGTCTGAGCAGATACATGAAAGGTGAGAAGTGGGATTACTGAGCGTGGTGTCGCGTTGTATATACTGTACAACACGCGTTCATCAACCTTTTGATAAAAACGCTGCCTTTTGTAAAGTGAAAGTACTTTACAAAAGACGAACAGCTTTATTTCCGTCATAAATTCACAATCACATCACATTCCAGCTATTATTTCTGGCCGTGGTTAAATAATAGATGAAATAATTATTCAATGCTGGACACAAACAGCAAATATGATGATGATTATTATAAAAAGCCCAAAGAACGTCGTATTGATAAAATAATATTTACTTAATATGATAAAATATATATATATATATATATATATATATATATATATATATATATATATATATATATATATATATACTGTATTGTTCATTCATGTCTTCTGATGATGTCAACACATTTTTATGTTTTAAATAAGACATGTTGGCATGAGTGAGTGAGTGAGAAGCTTTTCACTACATAGCAGAACAACAAATCTGCAATACCTTTTGTACTTTTCTGTATAATTAGTCAGTAGTAGAACTACAAATGCAGTCAGACCCTAGTCAGTAGCAAGCCACTCTGAAGCGCTAGAACCTGGCATGAAAGTGGCCGCCTTTTGTGGCTGTGGTTTGATGCTAGGGCAGTAGCTCACACACTGTTCCATCAGCACTATTGATGTGAACAAAATCCTATTAACCTTCCCAAGCCCTGTTATTCACTGGGTAAGTAAACAAGCTTGTCTTCACTTTGGCCTTATTTAGCTTTCCCTTACAAGCCCTTTCCTGTTTCTCCACACTTGACTGCTCTAGGGTCTCTTAGGGAGGAAAAAAGTCCCATATGATTCTGCTAAAACAGAATTAACAATGCTTGATTGCACTAATTATAGCAAGTGAAAGGGTGTAAGGGATTGCTAACTGTATGCAAACAGAGAGAGTGTGAAATTCGCTAAAGCTTGCAAACTGTGGATTATGAACTTGTTGGACATGAGGCAACCTCGCTAGCTGCTTTACAGCAACACATGTTATTCTTGTCCATGAAACAACAATATCCATTTGATAGACAATAATCTAGTATCAAATGAAGGTCATTACTTATACTTGATAAATAAGTAATAAATATTTAATTGCCAATGGCAGTTTATAGGAATTTAAACCTTAAAATCAATTCTCCATACATAGACAGGTAATATAAATTTTGCTGTATTTTTTTTAATAGCTCACACTACAAAAATGCTGATTTATATCTTATGGCGCTTTTCGGCACGACATGGTTCAGTTCAACTCACTTTTGAGAGGTTTTCCACTGGGAACAGTACATGGTACCTGGTCCTTTTTTTAGTACCACCTCAGCCAAGGTTCCAAGCGCGCCGAACCTTTACCAAAACGTGACGTGTAAACTCTGCTGGTCACTGATTGGCTGGAGAAAATCGTCATTACTGCGTCACTGAACTTGTGCGACACGAGACACAACAGAACAGCCAGAGAAGGATCGGATACACCTTTTTGTATTAACCAAAAATTTTCTTTGGCTGCCGTCAGCCTCTTTTGTTCTTCATTCTCCACATGCCGAGAATGAAGAACAACATGCCGTCGATATGCTCCATTGTTGTGTGCTTGTTTGTGGCACGTTTACGATGAACTAAAACGACACGTGAATAATCCCGCCCACTCTAAAGCGTTACTAAACTGCAGTGGAAGCGCAAACCGAGCCAAATTGAGCCGAACCGAAGTGAGCTGTACTGAACCGTGCTGTGCCGTACTATGCAGTGGAAAAGCACCATTACCTGACAAATCCACAAGCACACTTCCATTTGCATACATACATACAGTTTCTACTCATGTGTTCTATACACCGGTTACGACTCATTAACAAACTGTGTGGCTGATAATACATGATTTAGGTAAACATTTGTACACAAGTTAATGGAGTCACAAACTTCAAAGCTGTGATTATAAAATGACATAGCAATGAAATTATGGACATCGGAATGATTTATCTGTTACAGCTACAGGAAAAAATGTCTCTTTACTTTCGGATGAAACATATGCATGTTTAGATTAAACATCACTTAACAAATAGCATATTATTATACATTATTCTGTAATCAATGAAGAAATCCCAAAGATATTCTGGTAGAAAATTTTATATACATATTTACAGTCAAATTTTCAAAGTGTGAACACTATCTTAATCCTCGGCATCCGTCCGTCTCGGGAGATGATGGTGTAGCTTCTTTTGAGTCTACTTGCACCGCCGAGAATGGCTGTGCAGTCCGACTCGGGAGTGGCAGTCCCTGCCACACTTGGTACAGGTGAAGTCGGATGGCTGTTGTAACTGTTGTAGCCTCTGCTTCCGCCCGGATCTTTTCTGGTTGGCATTCTTGTTTCGCTCAGCCTCTGCATACGATGTACCCTGCCTGACTGTGAGCCTCCAGGCTGGGCGGTCGTTTGCTTGACTTTCCCATGAGTTAGGGTTGATGGAGCACTGCTTCATGTCCTTCTTGCAGACGTCTTGGAATCGCAGTTTTGGGCGCCCTACTGTCCTTTTGCCTTTGGTCAACTCACCGTAGAGGAGGTCTTTGGGAATGCGGCCTGCATCCATTCTCTTGACATGGCCGAGCCATCTGAGACGTCTCACACTGAGAAATGCATGCAAGCTGCTCATGTCGGCTCGCTCCAGCACCTCGGTGTTGGGGATCCTATCCTGCCACTTGATCTGAAGTATGCGCCGCAGGCACCTCATGTGGAAGCTATTGAGTTTCCTTTCATGTCTCGCATAGGTGGTCCATGTCTCGCTGCCATAGAGGAGAGTGCTGAGTACACAGGCTTGGTAGACGCGCAGTTTGGTCTTCTCAGTGAGGCTGGAGTTGTTCCACACTCGGTGGTTCAGTTTGGCCATGTATGTGGCTGCCTTGGCGATTCTGCTGTTAATCTCCGAGTCGATGGACAGTGAGCTGGAGATATTGGACTCGAGGTAGGTGAAGTTCCCGACAACCTCTAGGGTGTGTCCATCAATCGCGATGTTTGGGGGAATCACTGTGCCCTGAGCCATGACGCTGGTCTTCTTCAGGCTGATGGTCAGTCCAAACTCCTTACATGCATGGGAAAAAATATGTGACGAGCTGCTGTAGTCCGTCTTAGGTGTGTGATGTCAAGGCTGCATCGTCAGCAAAGAGCAGCTCACGGATAAGTACCTCTGTGACTTTGGTCTTGACGCGGAGACGGGATATGTTGTAGAGCTTGCCATCGGACCTGGTGTGGATGTAGACACCCTCGCTACAATCCTTAAAGGCGTACTGGAGGAGCATGGAGAAGAAGATGGCGAAGAGTGTAGACGCGAGGACGCAGCCCTGCTTTACTCCGCTGCTCACTGCGAAGGCCTCGGAGGTTGCGCCGTTATAGCAAACCGTACTGTACATGTTTTCGTGGAACGACATGACCATTTCAAGCAGGTGTGGGGGGCAGCCGATCTTCCGCAGCAAGCTGAAAAGTCCGCTTCGACTGACCAAATCAAACGCCTTTGTGAGGTCGATGAAGGCGACGTAGAGTGGCATCCGCTGCCCATGACACTTCTCCTGCAGTTGGCGTAGTGAGAAGATCATGTCCACTGTTGATCGACCAGCCCTGAAGCCACACTGGGACTCTGGATAGACGCGGGAAGCGAGGGCCTGGAGTTTGCCAACGATGCTGAGGAGGGAGATGCCCCGATAATTGTTGCAGTCGCTGCGGTCACCTTTGTTCTTATACAAAGTAATGATGATGGCGTCTCTCATGTCCTGAGGGATGTAACCCTGATCCCAACAGAGACAGAGGAGGTCATGGAGTGGCTGTAAAAGAGCTGATTTCCCGCTCTTCAGGACCTCTGGAGCGATTCCGTCGCTCCCAGGTGCTTTCCCACCAGTAAGGCAGTCGATGGCTTTGCTAAGCTCATCCACCGTGGGTAGGGTGTCTAGCTCCTCCATAACTGGCAGGTCTGGAATGGCGTTAAGAGCAGTGTCTGTTATGATGTTCCGTGTTGCATACAGCTCGAGGTAATGCTCAGTCAATTGCTGCATCTGCTTTTTCTGGTCAGTGATGACCTCACCTGTCTTGGACGTGAGAGGTACGGTCTTAGAGGAGGTTGGGCCTGTTGCCTTCTTGATGCCATCGTACATCCCTCTTACGTTGCCTATATCAGCAGCTGCCTGGATATTGCTACAGAGGTTCAGCTAGTAGGTGTTGGCACAGTAACGGGCGATTTGCTGGTCTTTGCTCCTGGCAGTCCGTAGGGCTTGTAGTGTACTAGGGCTGGGCTTGGCCTTGTAAGCCAGTAGGGCTTTCCTCTTAGCCTCGGTCACGGGTTCCATTTCCTCCCAGTGGGCCTCGTACCAGTCAGCATTCTTCCTCTCTTTCTTTCCGTAGGCGTTAAGAGCAGTGTCTGTTATGATGTTCCGTGTTCAATCAAATTCAATCACCTTTAGGTTTCATTATAGCACACAATGTGGTGGCCAGTTCATGGGTGATTATGATTCCTCATGCTCCCAGAACTCTTTCACAATTTGAGTCCTGGGCCCATATTTACTAAAGTAGGAAATTGGTCCTATAGTAAGTGGCCAAAAATTCTCAGAGTAGGAATAAGAGCAATGTATCAACATTCTTAAAATAAGAAATTGCATTTAGGCACAGATACGCATAGAGGAGAGACATTTTACACGCAGTTCATAAAAGAATGACGTGGATAATTTTAACACATGGTGTACAGTATGCAGCCTGTCCATTAACAAACTTGAAACAGTTGCGATTGGAGCAGTGTGATTAGGAAAATGTCATATAGCCAAGTCACAGATGTATAAGTTTTGTCTATGTGCATAAAGATTTCACACAACAGCTTTTTCACGCTGATTTCACCAATTTGCTTTTTATCTGTTTAAAACTATAAACAACTGTCAAAATTACTTCATCTTTATCTTTCGGCTCTTCACTTTTTTTTTAGCAAATCCTCTTCATCCTCTTCTCTCACATCAACTAACTAACTCTCTCCAAAATTTGGAAAACAGGACTCATTGCAAACCTTATTTAATTGTTTATGTGACTTTAAAAATGCAGTCCCAAACTTGCCATGCCAGAAACCACTGCCATGCTCCACTGTTGCCTGCAGACACTCATTATTGTGCTGCTCTCCAGACCTTCGACAAACAACCTGCCTCCTGCTAAAAAAATATTTACAATTTTGACTCTTCAATTCAGAGCCCCGTTTTTTTTTCAGCAACACAGTTCCTATGTTTTTGTGCATAATTGAGTCACTTAGCCTTGTTTCCATGTTGGAGGTATGGCATTTGGGCTGCAGTTCTTCCATGAAGACCACTTCTGGCCAGACTTCTCTGGACAGTTGATGGATGTACCTGGGCCCCACTGGTTTTCAACAGGTTCTTTGCTGATGGTACTGCTAGACATCTTATGATATTAACGGGAAATAAACAATAAAATGCAGTTTCCTCGGCCAACAGTGGCCACAGTGCTAACCACTATGCCGCCAATTGATATAAACTACCAGTCAAAAAGTTATAACACCATCTCTAAAGCAGGTATTACTTGATTTTTATTTATTCTACAACAATGTGGAAAGCATCCAAAATATGCAATAATATCCTTGGTACTAAGATGTGTCTTCTTCTTATGCTCTTTAAAGCCTTCAAAACGACTCTAATCGGAGGTGCTTGAGACTAGTAAATCTAAATGAATTTCTCCTCTGCTGCAGAGGTAAATTTTGGTCTTGTTTTTCTGGGATAATTTTCCTGAGAGCCAGATTAATCATGGTGCTTGATTAGTTTTGCAAATGCACTTGACAATACTGTTCCTGCAAGAATTGTTATAGAACAGTTAACCTTTGTGTATTAAAATAACAACTGCCTGTTGTTTCTGCTGTTGAAATAATGCATAATTTAATATGTATTATTTCCTGGTTTGGAAATCTCCCATATTGTTCTAGAATGTAGACAATAGATCATAAAACAAAAAAAACATTGAATTATAAGGTGTGCCCATTATTTTTGAACGCCTTCTTAGTTCACAGCATTTCTTCACACCTGCCTACTTTTGCACATATACACACACACTGACACATATATGCGTGCGCACACACACACACACACACACACACACACACACACACACACACACATAAACACACACACACAAACTCTTATAAACACAAACTAATATAAACATACACACAAACACACACAGCCTGTGGAGTTTTTCCTTAATTGCAGTGTTCATTAACAAAATACAACATAACAAAGGCTATCTGTTCATTATGCACATCTTACAAAGACACCAGTGTCAGGCAAAAAGTGCACTGACTTGTGCCAAAAAGTTTTCATTGGGCAAAAGATTTTGCAATCAGTATTCCTAACCATGCCTTGCTTTCACTATGGTGTCTCTGAAATGAAGAGAGGTCTTCCAGCATGGCCAGAAAACCTGCATGGTCTAAACATAATCATAAGATATTTTTATGAATCACCGTAAACCACTACTTTCTGGATAGGGGACATTTTCTTCTGAAATGTCTTATAATTTGTTCTTAAAGCATTAGAGAAGCCCTTTTTCTAGCCAGTAATTAGGACACCCTCTGTGTTCCTCTGGGGAAATGGAGAGCAGCCGAATGAAAAAAAAAAAAAAAGCATTGGCTACATTGTGGAAAAGAAACATCTGGAGAATCATCTGGATTTTAGTGCATTTGTCCATAAAAATAATAAAATGTTAAGAAAAAGGTTAAATAGCCTCAGATGTTTATATAATTGTTGAGAATCCTATTTAGTTAAGCCAAGGGATTTGCTTTTTGCTGATACTGTTCATAAGCATAAAATGTTTTTAATGTTTTTTTTAACCATTTGTGTAGTACATACCTTACTTTTACTATTTTAATCGCTTTGCATTTACTATGACTATATTAATAGCAAGAAAATAAGCACAGTATCACAGGTTCGACTTTATGTGCATGCTTAAGCACGGACACGAGGCAAGGTCTTACGGGAAAAAGGACAATTTATTTAGGAAAGAAAGGGAAGGAAAGAAGGTGCACGTGCAGCTGACGATAGGTGGCGGTGGGCGGAGTGGCAGAATGGAGCACATGGAGGCAGTGCACCTGTACGCTCCCTCATGACGGCGCTTCTCCCGCTGTCGATGGCCGGCCTGGCCCCTCAAAGCTCTCTGTGGTTGCGGCCTCAGACGGGAGTCCTTGCTGACATCCGTTGGCTGGGTGGCTTTCCCAGCTGGGATCGGGGTCCTTAACACAATCCATCTCGCGGCCTGGGGCTCGGCGCGGGAACGAAGGTGCCGCGGGAGCTGGCGTAGTTATTCCTCGCGCTGTCCTCAGCACGGAGATCAAAAGGGCGAAATTCCAGTGTCCCTGTTACAGTCCCTGGAGCATGTCATATCGCCCCAATCGCATGCCACTCTCTCTTGCTCCACCGCATCACGTTGTTCCCGGACCACGGACTAAACTCCGCGCCTTGCTTTTATAATACGGAGCAATCCCGAGATCCTATCAACGTTAATTATCGCCAGCCGGCCCAAATAGGCGGCTCTGTCCCTTTGCAGGGAGAATCTGTCCCTCCCTATCTAGGGAGAATACGGAGTGAGCGAGGAGTGATAATAGATTTAGGAGCACGCCATGACTACAGGAATAGCACAATTATTTTATTGCAGTATTGTCTATATCAAATATAAATTTTCCTACACTCATGTATGCTTTCATGTGTTCATTTTATGATGAAATCTGCTTTTGTTATGCCTTCACCATAAATGGTGCCATAGATTTGAGATTTTATTAAACCCTATGGATTATGAATTGGTTCTTACTCAAGTTCATATGCATGTGAAGGCAGGCGAGCAAATACTTTTGGCAATATAATAATATATTTTTTTATATTGCATATTTCATATATGCATACAGTGAAACCTCGGATTGCAAGTGTTCCGCAAGACAAGCAAAGATTTAAAATTTTTTTAATTTTTACTTGGAAATCAAACAAGTCTTGGTTTAGGAGTACCGAGTATCATGTATCACGCATGCACTTCTTGTTTTGACGCCAAGCATCACGTGATCACAACTGAGCCAATGGTTTTTCTCTCTCTTGTGCTGCGGAATTGTGGGTAATCATCTCCCCTGCTGGGTCTCAGTGCGCGTCTCTTACTGATATAATCAACATCCGTGCACGTGTGTACTGTTTACTATATATTTTTTTGATTCATACACATTCACATTCCTTAAATAATTCTTTTGATTGTGTAAAACTGCTTTGCGACAATGACAATTGTTAAAAGTGCTATACAAATAAAATTAAATTGAATATAACACTGTGACCACGTGTGTGCACGTAAAACATTTTGTATCTGTATACGTGTGTGTATGGAGTGATATCCTGGACATTTTTACAAAATGTCCCTATATCTACCATATGTGTGTACTATATGTATACCATATGTATGTACAGCGCGTGTGTAAAGCAAAAGCAAGTATCATTAGAGAGGTTAAAAATCTATTTTCTCTCTCTGCTCAAGGCTCAGCATGCCCTTTGTGTCTGTGTGCACGCATGTGTCATTGGACACGGTGCCCCCCCCCCCCACACACAGACCCCTCCTACTTTCTCCTTCACAGACACACACACTCTTTCTCTCTGCTCTACACAGAAACACTACTCTGTCGCGATTCTTTTTGAAGGTAAAGTACAGGTTAATTTGTCTTATTTTTACTTTACAGCATTACATACATTCAAGTATTGGTCGAAAAAGAAGAGGAGGAAGGTGTGATCGTAGGCATAAAGTGAAGAGGAAAGTGACAGTAGAGACTTTGAATGTTGGGAGTATGACAGGGAAGGCAAGAGAGTTGGTTGACATGATGCAGAGAAGGAAGGTGGATATACTGTGTGTCCAGGAGACCAGGTGGAAAGGTAGCAAGGCTAGAAGCTTAGGAGAAGGGTTCAAGTTGTCTTCCCATGGTGTGGATAGAAAAAGAAATGGAGTAGTAGTTATCCTGAAAGATGAATTTGTAAGGAATGTTCTAGAGGTGAAAAGGGTTTCAGACAGGTTGATGAGTATGAAGCTGGAAATTGATGGTTTGATGTGCAATGTTGTTAGTGGTTATGCCCCACAGGTAGGATGTGAGTTAGAAGAGAAGGAGAAATTCTGGAGTGAGTGATGCAAAGCATCTCCAGAGGTGAGAGAGTGGTGATTGGTGCAGATTTTGGGGATGAGAATGTGATGGGTAGGTTTGGTCTTCAGAACAGGAACGGAGAAGGACAGATGATGGTGGACTTTGCAAAGAGGATGGAAATGGCAGTAGTAAATACTTTCTTACAGAAGAGGCAGGAACATAGGATGACATATAAGAGCGGAGGCAGACGCACTCAGGTGGACTACATCTTGTGCCGACGTTGTCATCTGAAGGAGATCAGTGACTGCAAAGTATTGGGGAAAGTGTAGCCAGACAACACAGGATGGTGGTGTGTAAAGTGACCCTGGTAGTGTGGAAGGTGAAGAGGACAAAGGCAGAGCAGAGAACAAAGTGGTGAAAGTTGAAAAAGGAAGAATGTTGTGCAGTTTTCAGGGTGGAGTTAAGACAGGTTTGGGGTTGTCAGGAAGTGTTTGACTGGACAACTACAGCTAAGGTGATTAGAGAGACAGGTAAGAGGGTCTCATCAGGAAAGGGAAAGTGGACAAGGAGATTTAGTGGTGAAACGAGGAAGTCCAGGAGTGTATAAAGAATGAGGAAAATTAAAGAAAACGAAGAGTAGAAGGTGTGACTGGAGCGGCAAGGTATGGACATGGGCAATGATGTTTGCAGATGACATTGTGCTTTGTAGTGAGAGCAGGGAACAGGTGGAGGAAAATCTAGAGAGATGGAGGTATGCTCTGTAAAGCAGAGGAATGAAGGTTAGGCATAGCAAGACAGAATACATGTGTGTGAATGAGAGGAACCTAAGTGGAATGGTAAGGCTACAGGGAGCAGAAGTAAAGAAGGTGCAGGACTGTAAGTACTTGGAGTCAATGGTCCAGAGCAAGGGAGAGTGTGGAAAGGAGGTGAAGAGGCAGGTGAATGAATTCATCAGAGGGGCAACCCATGTTAGATGTTTTGGAGATAAACTCAGAGAGGCCAGATCATATTGATTGAGCATATTGGTAGAAGGATGCTGAGGGTGGAAGGAGGTCTAAAGGAATACCAAAGAGGAGATTTATGGATGCAGTGGGAGAAGACATGAAGTTAGTTGGGGTGAGAGAAGAGGAAGCAGAGAATAGGGTTAGGTGGAGGCAGATGATTCGCTGTGGCAACCCGTGAAAGGGATTAGACAAAAGACAAAGAAGATTTTTACTTTACAGCAGTGATTCCGTTAGCGTGTCACTCAATCGAGTGTCATTAAAGAGATTTCTTGTTTATTTTTCTGATAATCCAGTGTTTCCATTATGTGCACGTGTGTGTAAAAAGAGTGGAGGAAGGGTAACTGTGTAAGATGAGAAGGGGGAGAGGGGAGCTTACTTTAGATTCACACACATACACAGCGCCTGCCACACAAACAGAAACGACTCTTATCTGTCGGGATTTATTTATACTTTATAAGGTAAAGTGCAGGTCAACGTGTTTTATTTTTACTTAATATTTTGTGTTAATTATTTTTATGTATTTATTTTTTTGGGCTGTGGAATGAATAATTTGAGTTTCCATTATTTCTTATGGGAAAATTTGATTTGGTTTACAAGTGTTTTGGAATATGAGCCTGCTTCAGGAATGAATTATGCTCGTAATCCAAGGTTCCACTGTATATGAAAGCATGAATGCAAAAATAGTATATATTTTTCCCAATAAGCTATAACTCAACCTATCACACTTTTTGTCTGTGGAATCTGCAATTGTTTTTTTGGCAATATAAATATGCATTTTGTTATCATTAATATGTTAACTGGATTGTTATAAAAAATATAACAGCCAATAAAAGGAGAAATTTCGTGATTTTTTTTACACCTACATCTACACACAAATTAGTCATGAACCTTCTGAACTATAAAACAAATTCTACTCACCACTTATTGTAATGACTACTGGACATTTACCCTGGACATTTTTGGATACTGTAAAATCAGTAGAGGTTTGAGTACTACCTGTCATTTGCAGTTTGTGATAGTTTCTACTGTCTTGGCAAATTTGTTGTGAACTATGCCAATTTGTCTAAACACAAACCAAACAAAACTACTTGAGTACTGAAAGAGTAAAAAAGTTTATTGCAACCAAAAGTAAATGGACAGCACTGGACTGACCAGCCAGAAGACAATAGACACCCTACGAAAATTCCGCAAGCTCCCCCAAAAATTCTGCAAGATCTCCTTACTTCCCCAATTTTATATGGTTTATATACCCTTACTTAGCAATTACATCATTGTTTGCTCCTCCTTAAGTCAAGAAACTACTTAATATTCATGAGATGTAAGCTAATTTTGCTCAGGTCAGATTGATGTGGCACCTCCCCATTACGTAATTTTCCCCTCTCGTTTCATATTTATTCATGTCTGGGTAGGCCTTAAAGATCTCGTTTAAATTTTTCCCTTTTTTGGAGAAAGTTTGGTTTGTTCCTGTTTTGTTAACTAGACTATTGACTTGGTTTTCGTCAGAGAAAGTTTTTTAAGCTTTTTCTAAGCTGCATAATAATCTTATTTTTATTTTCCTATTCCTATTCAATAACTTTCTTTAAAGATATTGAAATAATTTATTGGTCAATTTTTTGTTTTATTATACCTTATTTATTTATTCTTTTTATGAACTGAAGATTATAATGAATAATGATTGCATTTAATAATTAGGGTCTAAGTACACCCTGACTAAGTACTGTTAGGGTGAATTTTTATTAATTTTGTCAAAGCTTGATTGCATTAGATTATATTATTTTAAATATTGTTATTATTGCATAATAATTATTTAAAAGACTGATCATTAATAATTTGATTCATAAACTAATCATATTCTTCATAAATCATGATTTGATTATTAACCTATATGATTTTAAACATTGACGTTGATAATATTTTCCATACATTATGGATTAGTAATTATAGTTATATTAATTCATTAATTAATATTCAAAAAGTTACAACCTTCTTTTTGATAAATTTTGGTTATGTAGTATAATATAGAGTATAGTAAGGGGTGGTAATAGATTTGATTAGAAACTATTGATCCCTTTGTTTTGTAGCTTTACAACGGGAAGTCAGGCCATCTGTGCTCCGTGTCAAGAAAAAAATGGAACTGAAAGTTATTTATTTTAACTTTTCCTAAGCGTCTCTGTTAATCTTATTTTGGCAAAGAATTTTCTGCACTTTTCCATTACGATCTGCCTACTTTAAAGTTCCTTATTTCTTGCTCTCTGTGTGTACGGGTTGTTCTTCAAATTTAAATTTTATTTGTCACATACACAGTCATACACAGTACGTATATGCAGTGAAATGCTTATACGACTGCCAGTGACCTTAAAGAGTAGTAAAAGCTTATACATAAGAAATAATATGAATAAAAGAAATATGGTAAGAAATAAAATTAACTAGTAAAATAGTAAAATATGCTGTACAAAAGTAAAATATACTGTGATAAAAGAAATACGGTATAAAAAAAAACAAGATTAACTAGTTCAATGTTCTGTACAAAGTAAAAGTACGATATACTGTACAAATAAGAACAAAATATCAATATAAAAACTAAATATCAATATAACAAATATAGAAATATAGAAAAGAAAATAGAAATTCATCAAAAACAGAAATTTAGAATTTTTTTTAATGGCTGTGGTGTGCAAATATGCATAAAAAGTGACTTTGTGAAATGTTTTATTTAAAGTGATTTGTGCAATGGTCCATGGATGAAAAATATAAATATATATTCAGTGTGCATGAATGTATCCAAGGTGGCCATGAATGCCCAGTCAGTGTTGGATGTTGCAAAAAGATGGTAATTAGTCCTGTGTTGTGTTGTGGTTGAGAGACCTTATCGCCTGCGGGAAGAAGCTCCTCCTCAGTCTCTCTGTGTTGGCCTTCAGGGAGCGGAATCGCTTCCCAGATCGCAACAGAGAGAACAGTCCATTGTTGGGATGGCTGAGGTCCTTCACAATCTTCCTGGCCTTGGTCCAGCATTGCTTTTTGTAGATCGAGTGCAGATCAGGGAGCTCGGTGCGGATGGTGCGCTCAGCTGATCGCACCACCCTCTGTAGACCTCGTCTGTCCTGCATGGTGCTGTTTCCAAACCAGGTAGTGATGTTTCCCGTCAGGATGCTCTCTTTGGTGCAGGAGTAGAAATTCCTGAGCACCTTGGAGGGCAGTCTGAAGTCTCTCAAGCATCTTAGGTGGTAGAGACGCTGCCGGGCCTTTTTTACCACGGTGTTGATGTGACAGGACCATGACAGGTCCTGCGTGATGTGAACACCGAGGCTGACGTTCAGGAGGAGATTCTTTCTCTGGCACCAGTTCTCCAGATTTCCAACCTCCTTCAGGTAGGCCGACTCATCGTTGTTCGTGATCAGGCCCACCACGACAGTGTCGTCAGCAAACTTGATGATGGTGGAGTTGGTAGTGGCCACACAGTCATAGGTGTACAGATAGTACAGCAGGGGGCTCAGAACACAACCCTGGGGGGCTCCAGTGCTGAGAGTGAGCTAGGCTGAGACATGTCCACCCATCCTTACTGCCTGTGGTCTGCCAGTTAGGAAGTTGGAGATCCACTGACACATAGATGAGCTGAGTCCCAGGTGCTCCAGCTTGGTGGTGAGTGTGGAGGGAATTATGGTATTAAATGCAGAGCTGTAGTCGATGAAGAGCATTTTCACATAATTCCCCCTCCGACTGTCCAAATGAGTGAGAGATGTATGGAGGAGATGAGAGATAGCTTCATCTGTAGAGCGGTTTGGATGGTAAGCGAACTGTAGTGGGTTGAGTGTGTTCGGTAGTGAAGAAATGATGAAGTCTCTGACCAGGCGCTCAAAGGACTTCATCACTACTGAGGTGAGGGCTACAGGGCGATAGTCATTGAGAGAAGCAGGATGTGGTTTCTTTGGAACAGGAACAATGATGGACTCTTTGAAGCATGTGGGGATCATGGACTGAGAGAAAGAGATGTTGAATATCTCAGTGAACACAGGTGCTAGCTGGGCTGCGCAGGCTCTGAGAATACAGCCTGAGATGCCGTCTGGTCCTGCTGCTTTCCTGGTGTTCACTCTCTTGAAGGCTCTCCTCACGTCGTGCTCGGTGATGATGAACGCACTTCCGGTGCTGGCAATGCATTAAATTTCAAATTAAAATTTTATTTGTCACATACACAGTCATACACAGTACAATATGCAGTGAAATGCTTACACGACCACAGTGACCTTAAAAAATAAAATAAAAGCTTATACGTAAAATAAATATAAATAAAAGGAAATACTAAAGAAATAAATGTAACTAGTAAAATAAACTGTATAAATAAGGGCATAATAAAATATTGCAAAATATAGAAATATAGGGGGGGGGAGTGTATATATATATATATATATATAATTTATAGTGACAATGGTTGTGCAAATATGCATGAAAGGTGACTAATGAAAGTGACATGTGCAATTGTCCAGATGTATAAATATTTAGTGCAAGTGTGTATGAATGTGTCCATTATTGTCCAGTCAATGTTGTGAGCTTAAAAAGATGTTATTAGTCCTGTGTGGTGTTGTGATGATTGAGAGACATTATCGCCTGCGGGAAGAAGCTCCTCCTCAGTCTCTCTGTCTTGGCCTTAGTCCAGCACCGCTTGCTGTAGATCGAGTGCAGGTCAGGGAGCTCAGTGCGGATGATGCGCTCAGCTGATCGCACCACACTCTGTAGAGCTCGTCAGTCCTGCATGGTGCTGTTCCCGAACCAGGTCGTGATGTTTCCCATCAGGATTCAATTAAATTCAATTCAGTTTTATTTGTATAGCGCTTTTAACAATTGACATTGTCTCAAAACAGCTTTACACAATCAAAAGAATTATTTAAGTTTGTATGGAATGTGAATGTGTATGAATAAAATGTTCACATATTCCCTGGCGAGCAAGCCCGAGGGCGACAGTGGCAAGGAAAAACTCCCTGAGATGGTAATAGGAAGAAACCTTGAGAGGAACCAGACTCGACAGGGAACCCATCCTCATCTGGGTGAAACAGATAGCAGGAAATTATCTGCATTTATACAGTGTTAGGTTCAGCTATAATAGTTGATGTTAATTGATGTTATAATAGTTGATGTAAAATGGAGTCCAGTAGTTATTGGAGACTCAGATAGACTTGTAGAAAGTTCCAGTCCTGAACTATCGAATTGTCAAGTCCTCAGAGAAACAGCTGCCAACACCAGTTGAGGCCAGAACCATCTTCTAAGTAGATAGAATCATCCCCAGACACCAGGCACATCCTAAAGAGACACACGGGGCATCCATGCGATGAGACCTCCAACCAGAAACCGGGCACCAGGATGGATCAGACAGGTCCGGAGGGCAGAGGGAGTCTGGATCACTGGCAGCTCAGGAACCACATGTGTAGCTCGACAGAGAGAGAGAGAGAAAGAGTGAAAGGGGGAGACAGGGGGAGAGAGGAAAGAGAAAGAGGGGGAGGAAAAGAAGAGAAGGATGCTCTCTATGGTGCAGGAGTAGAAGTTCCTGAGCACCTAGGAGGGCAGTCTAAAGTCTCTCAAGTGTCTGAGGTGGTACAGATGCTGCCGGGCCTTTTTCACTATGGTGTTGATGTGACAGGACCATGACAGGTCCTGAGTGATGTGAACACCGAGGTATCTGAAGCTGTCCACTCTCTCCACTGGGCTCCTGTTGATGACGGTGGTCTGGTAGTTCCTCTCCTGCTTTGTACAAAAGTCCACTATCAGCTCCTTTGTCTTGCTGACGTTCAGGAGGAGATTGTTCCTCTGGCACCAGTTCTCCAGATTTCCTCAGATCTCCTCTAGGTAGGCCGCCTCATCATTGTTGATGATCAGTCCGACCACGACTATTAGCGCCATTAGCATTAGCATCGCTAGCGTCTTTAGCTGCAGCCTCGAAGCGATCATAGAAAGTGTTGACCTCGTCTGGCAGAGTCGCGTCCGCGTTCGTCATACCGGTTGTTGGTGCTTTATAATCCATGATTGTTTTTAGTCCCTGCCACAGGCTCCTAGCTGTGACTCTCCCGTAGCGCTGCTTCGCCTCTTTCACCGCATTCCACACGTTAAATGACGCAGCCTTGTATGGTCCCCCGACGCAAGTCCCGTGATGTAGGCAGCGGTACGAGATCTCAGAGCGTCGCGGATGGTTTTATCCACCCACGGCTTCTGGTTGGGAAACGTTCTGATAGTCTTTTTCTCCACGGTATCATCCGCTAGCTTCCCAATGAATCACACAACCGCTTCCATAAACACGCTGACGTCATCGGAGCTGTTTCTGAACATGTCCCAGTCTCCGTCATCGAGTGCGTCCTGTAACACGGCCACCGATTGGTCCGTCCAGCGCGCGACCTCTCTCTGAACCGGAGCTTTCTATTTCAGCCTTTGTTTGTATTTTGGCATGAGGAAGATGGAGGCCTGGTGAGATTTTCCAAACGCTGGACGAGATTGCACCTTGTAACCGTCTTTGACCGTATTAAAACAATGGTCCAGTGTCCTTTCGCCCCTGGTGGGGCAGGTGATATGCTGGTAAAAGTTCGGTAACAGTGTGTTGTGTCTGGTGCTGTGTGAGTGCCTCATGCAGCTCGCATAAGGCAGTGTCCATGTCCGCTTGTGGTGGAATATAAACGGCACTGATTATGACCGATGTGAACTCCCGTGGAAGATAAAAAGGGCGACACATGATGGACAGTAGCTCCAGGTTTGGTGTGCAGGAGCGTGTAAGAGGAACAACGCTCGCGCTGTTGCACCAGCTGTTGTTCACCATTAAACACAAGCCGCCTCCCCTTGATTTCCCCGAGGCCCACGTCCTGTCCATGCGGTGAACCGAGAAGAACTCAGCCGGCTGGATGGCATGGTCCGGCACCGCTATGTAAAAACTATGTAGTAACACACACACAGACATTCGTTGTTTAAACGAAATAGGAAAATGAAGAAGAGACTCATTTATACACAAACATGTAATTTATAAAGTATATATATAATATAATTGCAATATGTTCATAGCTAACAAATTTGCATGGTCTAATGGACAGCTAATGTAATTGCATGATTTGAAACTGTGATAGCATGTGATGACACAATCCCTAAATGGAAACATGAGCCACCAAAATCAGCCTATCGGTGTGGTTTCAGAAAAAGAAAAAAAAAAAAGCACTCAATTATAGCCTGCAGTCAGCTGTAATTACTCTAATCATGAAACTGTGGCCTCCAATGTTCCTTACACCACTAACATAATAGAGGCAATGTTCCTTGTTTTTTAATAATCAAGTGACTGATTTTTATAAAATGTTGAGGACAGCCAGGACATAGCAGTGTTGTCTGATATTCATTCTCAGATGGGGTGTGTGTAGTTCCAGTGAAGTCCTAAATCATCTTAAATCAAGATAAGAAGCATTGCAATCAGTTTGAGAGGTAGCCAGTGCAAAGCTACCCATGTTGCTAAGAGACAGGTACAAAAAACAAGTTTTGTTGTTCAAGGCAAATTGTTTTGAGTTCACATATGGATTCTCTTCTTTTTTCCACAGAAAAATGTCATACACTATATAGATGCCCAGTGATTTTTGATGATCCACTGTTAAGGCATATTAAGAAATATCTCTCTAATTTCATTCCTCTAAAAGGGGAAAAATGAACAGGGTAAAGGTAATTTATCACTGTAGAAGGTGGGTATGTAAGTATGTAGCAAAGTCAATAGAAATCTGCACTTCCACCTCTTCCTCCACAATATGAGCAAATTTACACCAACATATTTGGTATTATTCCAAATAAAATTTTATTTTGATTATGTTTTGATTATTTGTCTATAACAGTAGTTCTGACAGTAAATGTGAATACAAAGTTTATATAAATAGGCTTTCTCTAAGCTGTACCACACCTATATCAACTCAAATAGTATTCCTTCATTATAGCTGAAGTTTTGGACAAATAAAAAAAATCAGTATATAATTGTTAATATGGTAGCTTTGGTTGTTTTCTGTGAAGAGATGTTTACTTTGATGTTTGAAGGAGCCTCAAATGTCAATACTTTGTGACTGTCAAAGGTAAAACTGTAACTAAAACTAAAATGTAAAATAATTTTTTTGGGACAGAGACCTTTGTAATTCCTGCTATAATATCACTGTGCCAGTAAACATTATTCTAAAAGAACACACCCTGCCATGTTTTATTAATTACATATCAATTTAGTGGAAAAAAAACATGAAAAAAAAGTATGATAATGTGATCACACTAGGCCTTTAGGTTATTCAATATATAATCACTATATAACATGTTACTGAAAACATATTTTTGTATGTGGTTTTGAAAATGCTGCATACCTTACAATAACACAATACTTCACATATACACAGTATATATATATATATATATATATATATATATATATATATATATATATATATATATATATATATATCCTCTTTCTATAATTAAATAAATCTACAATATAGATTTTTTATTTTATTTTACAGCTTCATTCTGATATGGACACAGAGGATGGTTCCGTGAAGTATGTCCTTACTGGAGATGGAGCAGGCACAGTTTTTGAGATTGATGAAAACTCTGGAGATATTCATGCAACCAGAAGATTAGACAGAGAGGAGAAGTCCTCATACACACTCAGTGCAAAAGCAGTCAACAAAACATCTGGTCATGTCCTGGAGAGAGCCTCAGAATTTGTCATCAAAATCCATGACATCAACGATAATGAGCCAAAATTCAGTAAGGACACCTACGTGGCCAGCGTACCGGAGATGTCCAATGTCGGTAAGGGCAAACGTTAATTTATTGTGACATGCTTTTGCAACAGCAGCTGGCCATGACTTTTTAGGAATTAGATTATTTACTGATTCTGTTGATGTTTTTGTTATGGTTATGTCCAAAATAATCAGGCCAGGAATTAGAACAAAACTGTGTACTTGACAACCAGTAAAGTAACCGTTTACAATAACTCAGCAGCAGCACATTTATTCTCTCGTATGTCCCTATCCTTCTCTTCTCTATCCCTGCTTGTTCTGACACTGCCACCTAGTGTTGCGGTTGCAGTACATAATCAGTGAACACAACAGTTTTATTCAAAATAAAATAATGCCTCAACAGCCACACTGGATATAAAGATCATCAATCCCCTATGCTTATTGGATTTCACCTTAAAATTTAATTCTAAATTATGTAATAAACAGTAGTTACACTATGTGAACTAAAATTGCATCTATCAATACAACTTCCACCTCATTAGACAGCTTCAGCAGAAACATTGGTCTGTCTCTCAATGGAGGCTCATTAAACATCTATAATAAAAAAAATTTCTCACTGACAAGTGCTGGAATTTGTAGGTCCAAATTGTCTGGCAAATTTGACATTATCATGTAAAGGTAAGGTCAACATTCAGCTTTAGAAAATTAAAAGAAAATTACTCCATCCTATTATCATCAATGATATTACACCTAAATGAATGTAGATGAATGCATTAAAGTGAGTGGAAATCCATTACTCCCTCTAATGCACCAAATTAGCCTGTGGTTTTATCTTGAATAAATCAAAACTCATTTGCAGATAAGACAAAGCACTACTTTTGTTAGTTTAAGGTTATATTAACTTGGTCATTGTTGATATAAGTGATATTAGTTAAGTGATAGCTGACAAATTTACATTTAGGCATTTGGCAGACGCTCTTATCCAGAGCGACTTACATTTTTTTTATCTCATTACATCTGAGCAGTTTAGGGTTAAGGGCTTATAAAAGAGTTTATGTCATGGGTTATATAAAGTAGAGGTTGTAGGTGAAAGCAGCACTCTTAATGGATCTTTCTCTGGCTTGCTGAGGCTCTTTCACTTGAAATCCTAAGACTCCCTTCCAAGAAACACATGCTCACCCTTTCATTTGTCTATTTCTCCATGGGCTTTGGAGTTACATCATATACACCAACTCTAAATGGGACACTGCACTGCACATAAGCCAACACTTTTTCCAACCTCCCTTCAGTACTCTCCATGCAGAGTCAATTCAAACACACAGCACGTGTTGAGTCAAGAGGTCATGGGTGGCACTTGCGCTTAAGCCGGACAAACTGGCCATGTGTTGTGATCATGCTCTCTGTTAATCAGGCCTGGCCATCCATGAAGAGTGAGCCTCTGCTCACTCCATGTTCTTCCAGCACTACTGGAAAGCAATGATGTTTTTGAGTCATTAGTATTCTCCAAACTGAGCTGAAAGTAAATGCTGCTCAATAGAGTCTTGAAGATGCTAAGACAACATGGGACAGCAAGACCGAAGTCTGGGGTCACCTTTAAAATTAATTCAAACAGACTATTTACATGATTATGATCAGTCTCGGTTGTCACAATAAAAAATCTCTCAGTCATACAGTGGTGTGAAAAACTATTTGCCCCCTTCCTGATTTCTTATTCTTTTGCACGGTTGTCACACTTAAATGTTTCTGCTCATCAAAAACCGTTAACTATAAGTCAAAGATAACATAATTGAACACAAAATGCAGTTTTTAAGTGAAGGTTTACATTATTAAGGGAGAAAAAACTCCAAATCTACATGGCCCTGTGTGAAAAAGTGATTGCCCCCCTTGTTAAAAAATAACTTAACTGTGGTTTATCACACCTGAGTACAATTTCTGTAGTCACCCCCAGGCCTGATTACTGCCACACCTGTTTCAATCAAGAAATCACTTAAATAGGAGCTACCTGACACAGAGAAGTAGACCAAAAGCACCTCAAAAGCTAGACATCATGCCAAGATCCAAAGAAATTCAAGAACAAATGAGAACAAAAGTAATTGAGATCTATCAGTCTGGTAAAGGTTATAAAGCCCTTTCTAAAGCTTTGGGACTCCAGTGAACCACAGTGAGAGCCATTATCCACAAATGGCAAAAACATGGAACAGCGGTGAACCTTCCCAGGAGTGGCTGGCCGACAAAAATTACCCCAAGAGCGCAGAGACAACTCATCCGAGAGGACACAAAAGACCCCAGGACAACATCTAAAGAACTGCAGGCCTCACTTGCCTCAATTAAGGTCAGTGTTCATGATTCCACCATAAAAAAGAGACTGGGCAAAAACGGCCTGCATGGCAGATTTCCAAGGCGCAACCACATTTAATCAAAAAGAACATTAAGGCTCGTCTCAATTTTGCTAAAAAAAAACATCTCAATGATTGCCAAGGCTTTTGGGAAAATACCTTGTGGACCGACGAGACAAAAGTTGAACTTTTTGGAAGGTGCGTGTCCCGTTACATTTGGCGTAAAAGTAACACAGCATTTCAGAAAAAGAACATCATACCAACAGTAAAATATGGTGGTTGTAGTGTGATGGTCTGGGGTTGTTTTGCTGCTTCAGGACCTGGAAGGCTTGCTGTGATAGATGGAATCATGAATTCTACTGTCTACCAAAAAATCCTGAAGGAGAATGTCCGGCCATCTGTTCGTCAACTCAAGCTGAAGCGATCTTGGGTGCTGCAGCAGGACAATGACCCAAAACACACCAGCAAATCCTCCTCTGAATGGCTGACGAAAAACAAAATGAAGACTTTGGAGTGGCCTAGTCAAAGTCCTGACCTGAATCCTATTGAGATGTTGTGGCATGACCTTAAAAAGGCGGTTCATGCTAGAATACCCTCAAATAAAGCTGAATTACAACAATTCTGCAAAGAATAAAGTGGGCCAAAATTCCTCCAGAGCGCTGTAAAAGACTCGTTGCAAGTTATGGCAAATGCTTGATTGCAGTTATTGCTGCTAAGGGTGGCCCAACCAGTTATTAGGTTCAGGGGGCAATTACTTTTTCACACAGGGCCATGTAGATTTGGATTTTTTCTCTCCCTAAATAATAAAACCCCTCATTTAAAAACTGCATTTTGTGTTTACTTGTGTTATCTTTGACTAATAGTTAAATGTGTTTGATGATCAGAAACATTTTGTGTGACAAACATGCAAAAGAATAAGAAATCAGGAGGGGGGCAAATAGTTTTTCACACCACTGTATATCATTTGTAAAGTTCGTTTTGATCTTTCTGACATACCACTTTGATTAATTTTTACTGGTCAAAGTAAATTAAGTCACATAAAATGGAGCTTTAGTCTTAAAATAATATTTATTTCTGTTTGACAGGTCTGCACTTATACATTTATGGTACTAATGCTACCTTTTCCTCCTTCACTTTAAGCATAATATGTAGATAAAATATTTATTTAAACGAGGATGTCGTGTTCAATAGGAAAGAAAAGTAAAGATGTCATCATACAATAAATTGATATATCTTACGTACAGTATGTTTTGATTGGGGTGATTATATTTCTTTGAGAAGAACATACTATGCTACTCTGGTTTCATGATCCCTGTCTAGAGAGAGAGAGAGAGAGCATGAAAAATAAAAAGGACCATTCAGGTGGAATTTTCAGTAAAACAGAAAAGTTCACCACATAATAATGCTAATATAATTAGATATAGTTATTTAGATGAATAAACACAATGGTACAACCTGTCCAAGGATAAAAGAGCAGATGATATAGCAGTACTTGGCCTTCACCACCAATCACACTGTGGGGTGCGCACACATTTGCATGATATAATTAAAATTGTGCATGCTTGCATAATGGCACTAGGATGTGTTTTATGAAGAATAATGACCATTACTTTCTTTCAGGTGCATTTGTGATGAGAGTAACTGCTACAGATGCCGATGATGAATCCTATGGAAACAGTGCCAAGCTTGTGTACAGTATACTACAGGGACAGCCATACTTCTCTGTAGAACCTGAAACGGGTAAATACACCAGAGATTTGGATGTTGAAATGTACGTTGTAAATTTATTTTATCACAATTGCAAAAATTTTACAAGATCCATTTTGTTACTTACATTTTTACAGTATAGCAGCTGCATAGATCTCTCTTTTCCAAACAGAATCAGTAGTAATACTTACTCGCATAGAAATGTTCTTTTATCCCTTGAGCTTATGCTGTGAAGTTAGGTAGACATGCTACTCAGATAATTGTCAAGTTATTCTGGTTAACACGTTATTGGTTAACAATAACAAGTTATTCTGGGTCTTTTCAGGGATTTCCTGAATATAGAGCTATAGACAGTATGTCAGCTGTTTAGTATATTAAAACATTTGAGTAAAATTCATTGCAACAAGCAAAGCATTCCTATTACTAAAGATATGTAAACGTTTTATTCTGTTTTTTAGTAAGGTTCATTTTAAGCCTATACACTTAAATAGGTTTAAATTCATTATATCAGACTGGGCTTTGCAGTGAAACAAAGTATAACAGTCATTATATAAATTTACTTACAGTACATTATGCTGCTATGGTAATTTGGTCATGGAAACCAATATGTTTTAAAATTAGAACATCCCATCCCACAGTTCATTAGGTCATTTGAAAGTGTAATTAACAAAAATCCATAGACTTGGAAAATAAATGTCAAATACACATCAAAGCCCATTCTTTGTGTGCAATTAGTTTTTTTTTGTCTCCAAATGGTACTTGATGGTCTCAATACTGTCCTGTAAAATTTCTGTCGAGATCACTCCTGATACTCTTTTCGACCCATTTCACCCAGTCTGCACTCTCTTCCTAACTTCTTTACCATACTGTACTTCCCACTCACCAAACTTCCAAACTGTTTCCATCACCACTGCAAACAGTCCAACCTTCTCCTTAAACCAGTCGGTCTTTTACTCTTTCCAAGCCATTCGCTTGTTGACTTGTGTATTTCCTTTGGGTAATTACTGTTCCCTTTCAAAGGCTACACTCGATGCTGCGTGAAAACGCTATGGAAATTTTTTTCGTGTTGCCAGTTGTGAAGCATGTGTGTATCAAACACGCCAAATTTAGGCTTAAATAACCTCGGTCGGGTCACGTCATCTGATGAGACGCACCTGCAGGTTATAAATAGGAGTGACCCGGGAACATTCCTCAGATCTTTTGTCCTCACTGACAATCCTAGTTGTGTTAAGCGTGTCTATGTTTAAACCAGCAAAATAAGAAAGTGTTTAACTCACCAATATGGCAGAGTTTTAAACGAGATGTCCCTCCATGTGTGATAATCCATATCAGAGGGCGATCTCTACTATTTACTGCTTTGATTAAAGTGCTCACGCGCGCCCAGCATTCCTTGAGAAACTCCGGGCCGCGGCACATTCCTGGTGCTTAAAACGCGTGTATCCGGCAGAGCTGTGAGAGACAGATTTAAAACTCCTATCGCTCACGCCCTCGCGGGGATCTGGAATTCCTCTGTCCGCTTTCAAGCGCTTCTTGTGAATGGGCAAGGGTAGACATCCTCTCTTGCTTCCGCGGAGATGGAAATAGCCTCGAAGCACTTGGAAAACATTAGACAGCAGGTTCTGTCAGGTGGCCGGGGGACGGAGCCTCAACGACGCTCTCTCCCTTTTTCTTAGCAATCTCCATATGAGTTAACCCTTTCATGGAGTAAGCTGTATTAATCCAGTGTTTTCCTGCCATCGACTTATTTATTTGTTTAAATATAGTTGATGAGGAAGCGCGGGGTTATATGATGATATAGAAGAGACGCTTCCAGACTATCTCTCTTCTGCGACATCATCCTTCCTGAAAAGCTAATACTTCGTTTCAAGCTGTGTAGACTTCCATCTTCCCTGGAGGGAAAAGCTTTTCAGGCAGCAGGTCAGGTTGGTGCTCCTTTGCACACCATGGCGGCTTTGCAGGCCTACTAGGCTGACCTGCTGAGAGACTTGGGCACTGGCGGGGCTCTTCAAGAAGGGGCGTATTGGAATTACACCGCAGAGAGGCACTTGTGGCTGAATCTCAGGCGCATCAAGGATAAGGATCGTGCATTCCTCCTTGATGCCCCTATCTCGCCTTCCGGCCAGTTTGGCGATGTCGTTAACTCGGTCACCACTAGGTTCATGAGGCGAAGTTATATGAACAAGCCTTCAGGAAATTCCTTCCCCGCCGTGCTCAAGAGTCGGGACTGTCGGCCACCCAGTCTCGACCGGATCTGAGTTTTGCGAGGCGTGAAACACAAGGAAAAGTGTTTTTGAGCCGGGCACCCCCTCGTAAAGATTGGGGTGCGCTGCACTTCGCAATCCGCCTCAAAAGAGGTCAGACTGGCATATTGTCTTCTTCACAAAGAAACCCTGAGTTTCATGTGCCCAGGACCATGGGGGTGGCCCCCCAATGGGTAGAGGCACGCAGAATTCCTTTCAAGAATGAAGTGTTCTCCCTGGGACCCCCAGGAGGTCGGTGTTCTTGCTCCGCCACCACTGGTGTTTCGGGCAACACCAGTCTCCAATAAAGTGTTAGCTCTTAGTTTTTTTCCTGCCATGTTTCAGGATGCCGAACATCTAACATTCCCCCGTTTAACCAAGCCGGCGAGACTTTTGCCCCTTTCTGAGAAACTGGCAGCGTGGAAGCTACTGCCAAGTATATCTCCTTGGGTACTAAGCACTGTAGAGAGAAACTACAGGATTCAGTTCAAATTCAAATTCAATTCAAATTCAAATTTTTTATTGGTCACATACACAATCATACACAGTATAATATGCAGTGAAATGCTTTATACGACTGCCAGTGACCTTAAAAAAAAGAAAATAAAAGCTTGTACGTAAAATAAATAATCAATAAAAAGGAAATACTGAAGAAATAATTTTAACTAGTAAAATTAACTGTGCAATAAGGACATAATAAAATATTGCAAAAATATAGAATATAGGGTAGAGTATATATGTATATGGAATTAAAGTGTCAGTGGTTGTGCAAATATGCATGAAAGGTGACTTGTGCAATTGTCTTTGAAGCATGTGGGGATCACCGACTGAGATAAAGAGATGTTGAATATCTCAGTGAACACAGGTGCTAGCTGGTCTGCGCAGGCTCTGAGAATACGACCTGAGATGCCGTCTGGTCCTGCTGCTTTCCTGGTGTTCACTCTTTTGAAGGCTCTCCTCACGTCGTGCTCGGAGATGATGAGCGCATTCCCGGTGCTGGCTGTGTCTTCCTGTCTGCAGCCGTTAGCGCCGCTAGCATTAGCACCGTTAGCATTAGCGCCGTTAGCATAAGCATCGCTAGCGTCTTTAGCTGCAGCCTCGAAGCGAGCATAGAAGATGTTGAGCTCGTCTGCCAGAGTCGCGTCCGCGTTTGTCATACCGGATGCTGGTGCTTTATAATCCGTTATTGTTCTCAGTCCCTGCCACAGGCTCCTAGAGTCACTCTGTTGAAGCTGTGACTCTAGTTTTCTCCTGTAGCGCTGCTTCGCCTCTTTCACCGCCTTCCGGACGTTATATGACGCAGCCTTGTATGGTTCCATGTCCCCCGACGCAAGTCCCGTGTTGTAGGCAGCTGTGCGAGATCTCAGAGCGTCGCGGATGGTTTTATCCACCCACGGCTTCTGGTTGGGAAACGTTCTGATAGTCTTTTTCTCTACCGTATCGTCTACCAGCTTTTCAATAAATCCCACAACCGCTTCCGTAAACACGCTGACGTCATCATCGGAGCTGTTTCTGAACATGTCCCAGTCTGCGTCATCGAGTGCGTCCTGTAACGCGGCTACCGATTGGTCCGTCCAGCGCGCCACCTCCCTCAGGACCGGAACTTCCTGTTTCAGCCTTTGTTTATATTTTGGCATGAGGAAGATGGCGGCGTGGTCGGATTTACCAAACGCTGGACGAGATTGTGCCTTGTAACCGTCTTTGACCGTGGTATAACAGTGGTCCAGTGTCCTTTCGCCCCTGGTGGGGCAGGTGATGTGCTGATAAAAGTTCGGCGCTGCGCGTTTGAGGTTGGCACTATTAAAATCCCCCGCCACAATGAGCGCAGCGTCCCGGTGTTGTGTCTGGTGCTGTGTGAGCGCCTCATGCAGCTCGCATAAGGCCTTGTCTGTGTCTGCTTGTGGAGGAATGTAAACGGCACTGATTATGACCGATGTGAACTCCCGTGGAAGATAAAATGGACGACACATGATGGACAGTAGTTCCAGGTTTGGTGTGCAGGAGCGTGTAAGAGGAACAACGCGCTGGTGTTGCACCAGCTGTTGTTCACCATTAAGCACACGCCGCCTCCCCTTGACTTCCCCGAGTCCCGCGTCCTGTCCATGCGGTGAACCGAGAAGAACTCGGCTGGTTGTATGGCGTGGTCTGGCACCGCTGGGTTCAGCCATGTCTCGGTGAAGCAGAGGAGATTGCAGTCCCGAATGTCTCTCTGGAACTTTATCCTGGCCCTGAGGTCATCGAGCTTGTTCTCCAGTGACTGGACATTGGCGAGCAGGATGCTAGGCAGAGGTGTGCGGTGTACACGGGCCCTGAGCCTGTTCCTGACACTGGCTCGTCTTCCTCGAGGTCTCCGCTTCGCGTCGCGTCCATTGTTCTCCCTCAGGATCTCACTCGGCCAGCTCGGATCCGGAATTAAAACCATCGAATTGTGAGTACATTGTATACCAATAGAAACAAGAGTGTCTCTATGATACCTAATGTACTCAATGGTGGTGATTTTGCCGATTTTAAAACACTGAAAACTAACTTAAAGAACAAAAACAAAGAAAAGGTGGTCGGAGCAGTCGTGACGGCAGCCGACCTCACCGGCGCCATCTTGGAATAATTGCGATCTTGAAATCGCCATCTTGAAAGAACCAATAATCTTGGTTCTCACATCACCCTCCACGTTTCAATGGCGTCGTCTCGACTTCCATGAAACCGGAAAAGTGCGCATCTGCTGACAGAAATTGCTGGGGAATGGGGCCATGGAACATGTTCCCCTACCAGACAGATCGTAAGCGGGCACAGCTGTCTCCCGCTCGTGTCGAATCCATTCTCAACACCCTCAAGGAAATCAAGCTAGACTGTTGATTGACTGTGACTGTTGATTGTTGATAGACTGTGACTGTTAATCACTTTCAGAGATCTTAGCTCTCATGGCAGCTATATCCACGGTGACACCTTTGGGCCTTCTGCACATGAGAGCATTTCAATTGTGGCTAAGAACCAGGGGACTTCACTCGAGGGCCAATGCCCAATAAGGGTTACGCGCCAGGTGCTTTGTACCCTTCCTATGTGGTTCAGACCCCGGTTTCTGACTCTGGGTCCCACTCTAAGTTCGTCTTGTCGTCGCAGATGCTAACGACAGACGATTCCCTCATGGGCTTGGGGTACAGTCTTAGTTGACCGTACATCCCAAGGGAGCTGGAGAGGCCATCTTCTCGTGCAGCACATCAATTGCCTCGAAATGTTGGCTCTATTTCTGGCCCTAAAGCACTTCCTCCAACTGAGCTCACTGCAGTTATTCTAGTTATTCGTCTTAGGTAAAATGGACTGATTTGATCACCAAAGGCATTTTGTTCTTGAGGACAATGCATGACCTCATACTGCCCACCAAGCCATTTAGATTTGTTATATGTAAAAATTAATATTTCAAGCCTTGTTTGTTTTTTATTTCTATGATTACAGCTTACAGATGTCACGAACTAACCTGAGATAACCAGAAGACGTAGCTTAGCGGTTAGCCCTTTGTTGCGTGAATGGTAAATCACGCTATTTGTTCTAAGGACTCTCATAAAATGAGAGCAAGGGAAAGACACAATCTAACCCGCGTCCTATAAATACACACTCAATCAGAAAGTAATACCAAGATAGTGAGTACTCACGGTTTGGTGAACGATTCCGAAACGACATCGGGCGAACTCAAGGACTGAGTGTTGTACTATCGTTTGTTTACCTCTTTTATACTTCCTGGTTTGACGCCCGCCTTACTTCCGGGTCCTAGTGCCGGGCGCAGATCGAGTGTGCATGACAACAGCTCATTAAAAAAATCCAATGTCGTAAAATACTAGAATATTTAAATGCCATTCATACAGTATAAATACAATTTATTTCTTGGTCTAGTTCAATACACCCATGAGAAAGACTGCTGACTTGACTGTTCAGAAGATGATCACTGACTCAGCAACAGAATGTATTATATAGAATCCGATTCATGTAAAGTTGACTTTAAGGGAACTAGAGTCACAGCTTCAAAAGAGTGACTCTAGGAGCCTGTGGCAGGGACTGAGAACAATCAGGGATTATAAAGCACCAACATCCGGTATGATGAACGCAGACGCGACTCTGGCAGACGAGCTCAACACTTTCTACGCTCGCTTCGAGGCTGCAGCTAAAGACGCTAGCGGCGCCAATGCTAGCGGTGCTAACGGCTGCAGACAGGAAGACACTGCCAGCACCAGAAACGCGCTCATCATCACCGAGCACGACGTGAGGAGAGCCTTCAGGAGAGTGAACACCAGGAAAGCAGCAGGACCAGACGGCATCTCAGTCCGTATTCTCAGAGCCTGCGCAGACCAGCTAGCACCTGTGTTCACTGAGATATTCAACATCTCTTTATCTCAGTCGGTGATCCCTACATGCTTCAAAGAGTCCATCATTGTTCCTGTCCCGAAGAAACCACATCCTGCTTCTCTCAACGATTATCGCCCTGTAGCCCTCACATCAGTAGTGATGAAGTGCTTTGAGCGCCTGGTCAGAGACTTCATCATTTCTTCACTACCCAACACACTGGACTCTCTGCTAGTTTGCATACCGTCAGAACCGCTCCACAGACGATGCAATCTCTCATCTACTCCATACATCACTCACTCACCTGGACACTAGGAAGGGGAATTATGTTAAAATGCTCTTCATCGACTACAGCTCTGCATTTAATACCATAATTCCCTCCACACTCACCACCAAGCTGGAGCACCTGGGACTCAACTCATCTATGTGTCTGTGGATCTCCAACTTCCTGACTGGCAGACCACAGGCAGTAAGAATGGGCGGACACGTCTCAGCCTCACTCACTCTCAGCACTAGAGCCCCCCAGGGTTGTGTTCTGAGCCCCCTGCTGTACTCCTTGTACACCCACGACTGCGTGGCCACTACCAACTCCACCGCCATCAAGTTTGCTGACGACACTGTCGTGGTGGGCCTGATCACCAACAATGATGAGTCGGCCTACCTAGAGGAGATTGGAAATCTGGAGAACTGGTGCCAGAGGAACAATCTCCTCCTGAACGTCAGCAAGACAAAGGAGCTGATGGTGAACTTCAGTACAAAGCAGGAAAGGAACTACCAGACCCCCATCATCAACAAGAGCCCAGTGGAGAGAGTGGACAGCTTCAGATACCTCGGTGTTCACATCACGCATGACCTGTCATGGTCCTGTCACATCAACACCGTGGTGAAAAAGGCCCGACAGCGTCTCTACCACCTCAGACGCTTGAGAGACTTCATATTGCCCTCTAAGGTGCTCAGGAATTTCTACTCTTGTACCATAGAGAGCATCCTGACGGGAAACATCACGACCTGGTTTGGAAACAGCACCATGCAGGACAGACGAGCTCTACAGAGGGTGGTGCGATCAGCTGAGCGCATCATCCGCACCGAGCTCCCTGACCTGCACTCGATCTACAGCAAGCGGTGCTGGACCAAAGCCAGGAAGATCATGAAGGACCTTAGCCACCCCAACAATGGACTGTTTTCTCTGTTGCGGTCTGGGAAGCGATTCCGCTCCCTCAAGGCCAACACAGAGAGACTGAGGAGGAGCTTCTTCCCGCAGGCGATAAGGTCTCTCAATCACACCACCACACAGGATTAACAACATCTTTTTAAACTCCCAACATTGACTGGACAATCATGGACACATTCATACACACTCACACTACATATTTATATATCTGGACCATTGTACAAGACACTTTAATAAGTCACTTTTTATGCATATTTGCACAACCACTGCCACTTTCAAATATTTCTATATTTCTATATTTTGTAATATTTTTTATCTTGCCCTTATTTGTACAGTTTATTTTAATAGTTAAATTTATTTTATTCATATTTATTCCTTACGTACAAGTTTTTATTTTATTTCATAAGGTCACTGGCGGTCGTATAAGCATTTGACTGCATTTCGTACTGTGTATGACTGTGTATGTGACAAATAAAATTTGAATTTGATTTGAATAAAATTTTAATTTGATTTGGTAGGAAAAGGTGTACAAGCAACAGGGATGACCAGAGTCTTAGAAGATAAGCAAAGCTGATTCAAGAATTTGCAAGAGCATAAACATCTCCAAGAAATTGGCTACAACTGTGGCTCGTAGAATCAAGCCGGCCCTGAACCAGAGACAAGATCAGAAGCATCTTACCTGGTTTAAGGAGAAAACAACTGGACCATTGCTCAGTGGTCCAAAGTAGATTTTAATTTCATTTGGAAATCAAGCCCCCATTAGTCTGTAGGAAGATTGGAGAGTAGTAGAATCCACGTTGCTTGAAGTCCACAGTGACGTTCCACAGTCAGTAATGATTTGGAGTGCCATGCCATCTGCTGGTATTGGTCTAATGTGTTTTATTAAGTCCAAAGTCAACGCAGTTATTTGCAAGGAGATTTTAGAGCACTTAATGCTTCCATCTGCTTACAAGCTTTATGACGATGCCTATTTCCTATTCGAGCAGGACTTAAGACCTGTGAAGAGTGCCAAAACTAGCGCTAACTGGGTTGCTGACCATGATACAACTGTGCTTGATTGGCCAGCCAACTCAATTGAACACCATAAAAACCTGAACACCATATAGAATCTATGAGCTATTTTCAAGAGCAAGATGAGAAACACCAGTCCCCCTATACGGACAAGCTGAAGGCTGACATCAAAGCAACCTGGTCTTCAATAACACCTAAGCAGTGCCACAGACTGATCATCTCCATGCCATGCCACATTAATGCAATAATTTGTTCTAAAGGAATCCTAAACAAGTATTCAGAGCATAAATTTAAATCATAGTTAAGAATTTCTTTGTATAATAAATAAATTCTGTCTGATCATAGAATATTCATTCATTCATTCATTCATTCATTTTCTATACCGCTTAATCCTGTGTTCAGGGTCGCGGGGGACCTGGAGCCTATCCCATGAGACTTCGGGCACTAGTCGGGGTACACCCTGGACAGGGTGCCAATCCATCGCAGGGCACACACACATACACACACTCACACACCCAATCACACAGTACGGGCAATTTAGGAAAGCCAATTAGCCTAACCTGCATATCTTTGGACTGTGGGAGGAAACCGGTGTATCCGGAGGAAACCCACCAAGCACGGGGAGATCATGCAAACTCCATGCACATAGAGACGGAAATCGAGCCTGGCCGGGGAATCGAACCCGGACCCTGGAGGTGCCAGGCGACAAGTGCAAGGTGCAAGTGCTAACCACTACAGCACCGTGCCACCTATCATAGAATATGAAATCATATTTTGACATACCAGATTTTTTTTTAATTAGGAGGTTACACATTTAATTCTATTGAAAAGGCTGACATTTACCTCATCTGTTTTGTTATCTCAACATTTCTTCCTTAGTGGTGTTATCTCAACATTTCTTTCTTAGTGGTATTGGTCTGTGAAAAAGATCTAAGAAATATTTAACATGTTTGACAAACTCTACTACTCTGGCAGCTGCTCTACCTAGGGTTAGACATCATCTCACATCATTTTCCCTGACTATTTAGAGGCAAATGTTTTACTTTTACTATATTTACTTCACAGCTTTAGTTACTACTTTCTCACTGCAGATGCAGATTCTTATGAAATTATTTATTCATTCATTCATTCATTCATCTTCTATACCAGTTTATCCTGTATTAGGGTCGCGGGGAGCTGGAGCTTATCCCAGGAGACTCCGGGCACGAGGCAGGAATCATGCCTGGCCGGGAATCGAACCCGGACGTGCAAGGCAACAGTGCTAACCACTATACCACCGTGCCGCCTGAAATTATTTAATAAACTAATAAAGCTTGATGTACTATTATAGGTGCAGGTGTCAGTACACAACGCGGTTAAAATCAGCTCCAGCTTTACCAGTTACTGTTTTTGTACCACACCAAGCTTTTATAGTAACAACGGTATTTGTACTGTACATATGCATGCATAGAACAAAGAGGATTCAGAGCCACAGCTCTGAGTCCAGTATAAATCCAGTCAAGTCTTTTCTGCAAGAAAACCTGTTCATTACTAGACATTTTTTGACAGACCATTGAAAGTTTGTCAAATAAACATTTAAACAGCAAAATTAAACAAATAATTTTTAAGTAAATTTTTTTTCTTTGTGTAGTACTTGTATTACTTTTGTAAGTAAATAAACTTCCATTTCCATTTAGTCATTTGGTAGACGCTCTTATCCAGAGCAACTTACATTCTTATCTCATTACACATCTAAGCAGTTGAGGGTTAAGGGCCTTGCTCAAGGGCCCACCAGTGGCAACCTGGTGGTTGTGGGGTTTGAACCTGGGATCTTCTGAACCATAGTCCAATGCCTTAACTACTGAGCTACCCCTGGCCCCTACACTCCTGTATTCTTTGATTAAGTAAATTTTAGAGCATCATGTTCTTAGGACTTGAGTAAAAAATTTGAAGCATTATTGGGGTAGTCCTCTTTTTAAACAAAACTATGCAACATTATCCTGCTAATTAAAGTCTCCCTAGCTCCCTGCTGTTTCTGTCTACCTCTTGCAGAAAAGACTTGACTGGAGTTATACTGGACTCAGAGCTGTGGCTCTGAATCTTCTTTGTTCTATGCACAACTGAGGCATTAATGTTTTTCAAACAGTATACTACTGCTATATCCTCAGTGTTTAAGATAAAAGTAAGTGGGTATGCAGAGCCTCAGTAGCCTCACAATAGTAAGAGTTGGAGGGAGAGAGCCGTTAGGGAGGTGACGGACACACAGACGCTGCCTGTGCACTGTGGGCTGTGCACTGCCCACATGCCACATGCTATGTCTCTAAAAGATGCTAGAGCTAGACTTTGTACCTCACTTTCAGCTATTCAAAACTGATCCTCCTTAAAATGCCTGAATGAAACAAGCATTGTGGCAGGAATATAAAAATAACATATTCAAACAATGATCGCATTCGTTAACAAGCAGACTTATGGAGCGATATCGCGGACAATATTCAAATGCAATTGCAAATTGCATTTGCAATTGCGTTTCCCATATGTGGACGCACAAAGTGTGCCATTATTCAAATGCAATTGCAAACTTTGCATTACCGTTTGCTATTTCGCCTTTGTGAGCGCACACTGACTGCCAAATTTCAAATGAAAAAGAAAAGACCATTTGCATTTGTATTTCCCAGGTCTTACACGTCATGAACCTGTCATATTTAAACAGCAAAATCAATCACCACGTTTGCTTTTTCACTTTCTCTGCGCCGCGCGTCAAGCCGGCCTAAATTCAAACGCAATCGCTAATCCATCTGCAATTGCATTTCCAACACATTACACAGAAACCTGTCAATCAGCATCAGGGGCGGGTCTATACTGTGGGGCGGGATTGTATAGGGAGTGACGTCACTCGCAGTCGCCGTCCAAGAGGGGGATATTTGAGCAATGGAGGTGAACCGAGATTATCTCATTTATTTATCAAGAAATAAACACACAAAAAATACAAATCGCATATTTTCTTGCTCCGGAGTGGACAGAGAAGTTTTTACAAATAAAAATATTTTTAGATCTTCTCCGGTTACAGCCTGCTGGAGCTAAATCTTTCAGAAACGCTGCGTACAGGTGTTATGCGCTAAAATGCCCCCCTGCCACTGATTGCACCCCCACAAAATCTCTGTCAAATATATTAGGACATCACAATCAAAAATTCATATTATTATTATCTAATATAATATATGAATATTATCAAATATATTATTACTATTATAATTAACCCTAAGCACGTGACATGGAAATTAAGACATAATACATATTCTCATATAATGTTTATTTTGTGGCACATTTATTTTGCAGGGGTTTGTCATGTAATACAAAAATGTTTACACTAAACAAATATTGTTTATGATGAAAAATTACACGAAGCGATTTTTATTATAAATAAGAAATATAAAAATATACATGTACAACCCCTGGCAAAAATTATGGAATCACCCCTCTCAGAAGATATTCATTCAAATGTTTAATTATGTAGAAAAATATAAACAAGCACATATATGCCACAAAACTATTTTCACTCAACAATCCAAACTTCTGGCTGTATAAAACACTTAAAAAAACACAAAGCAAGATAACTATAGTCAATGACAACTGTTTTGACAACTCAAACAGAGGAAAAAAATATGGAATCACACAAATCTGAGGAAAAAAATATGGAATCACCATGCAATTTGCATTTCTAAAACAAATACTTGTATCTGATTACAACTGCTAATTAGTCTACAGTTAAAAAAAGAGTGCTTGCACACATTAGGGATGTGTTGAACCAAGATGATTGACATAACTCATAGCTCCAACACGAGAGATGTCAGGTGAAACAAAGGAGAGGATTATGAAACTTCTTGAAGAAGGTAAATCTTCATGGAATGTTGTAAAAGACGTTGGTTGTTACCAGTCAGCTGTGTCTGGACCAAGTACAAATCAAATGGAAAGGTTGTAAAAGGGAAGCGTAGTGGTAGACCAAGAAAGACATCAAAGCGCCAAGACAGAAAACTTAAAGCAATATGCCTTGAAAACAGAAGATGCACAACAAAACAAATGAGGAACAAATGGGCAGAAAGTGGAGTCAATGTCTGTGACCGGACAGTAAGAAATCGCCTAAAAGAAATGGGATTTACATACAGAAAAGCCAAAAGAAAACCATCATTAACATCTAAACAGAAAAAAAACAAGGTTTCAGTGGGCTAAAGAAAGACAATCTTGGACTGCAGATGACTGGATGAGAGTTATATTCAGTGATGAATCACGAATCTGCATTGGGCAGGGTGATGATGCTGGAACTTTTGTTTGGTGCAATTCCAATGAAATTTATAAAGACAACTGCCTGAAGAAAACATGCAAATTTCCACAATCATTATTGATATGGGGTTGTATGTCAGGTAAAGGTATGGGAGACATGACAGTCATTACATCTTCTATAAATGCACAAGTTTATGTTGAGATTTTGGACACTTTTCTTATTCCATCAATTGAAAGGATGTTTGGTGATGGTAGCATCATTTTTCAGGATGATAATGCATCGTGCCATAGGGCAAAATCTGTGAAAACATTCCTACAGGTAATACCTATAATGTCAATGGCATGGCCTGCAAATACTCCGGACCTTAATCCAATTTAAAATCTGTGGTGGAAATTAAAGAAAATGGTCCACGACAAGGCTCCAACCTGCAAAGCTGATCTGGCAACTGCAATAAGACAAAGCTGGAGACAGACTGATGAAATATACTGTTTGCCATTAGTTAAATCCATGCCTCAGAGAATTCAAGCTGTTATAAAAGCCAGAGGTGGTGCAACAAAGTACAAGTAGTGTTTTTATTTGGTGATTCCATATTTTTTTCCTCTGTTTGAGTTGTCAAAACAGTTGTCATTGACTATAGTTATCTTTCTTTGTTTTTTTTAAAGTGCTTTATACAGCAGTAACAATATCCAAATAAGTTTGGATTGTTGAGTGAAAATAGTTTTGTGGCACGTATGTGCTTGATTTTTTTTCTACACAATTAAACATTTGAATGAACATCTTCTGAGAGGGGTGATTCCACAATTTTTGCCAGTGGTTGTATATGAAAAAAATATATAATTAATATATTTTCCCCCTATACTACATGTGTTTTTTTATATAGATTATTTTATAATCAAATTCGTTTGGTGTAATTTGTAAATCATAAACCTATTAATTTATGTTGTAATATATAATATTTAATATTTATAATATTTTATGTAATATTTGATAGAGGTTATGTTGGGGGGGGGGCAATCCGTGGCAGGGAGGCATTTTAGCGCATAAGACCGGTACGCAGCGTTTCTGAAAGATTTAGTTCCAGCAGGCTGTAACAGGAGAAGATCTAAAAATATTTTTATTTGTAAAAACTTCTCTGTCCACTCCGGAGCAAGGAAATATGCGATTTGTCATTTTCTTGTGTTTATTTCTTGATAAACAAATGAGATAATCTTGGTTCACCTCCATTGCTCAAATATCCCCCTCTTGGTCGGCGACTGCGATTGACGTCACTCCCCATACAATCCCGCCCCACAGTATAGACCCGCCCCTGACGCTGATTGACAGGTTTCTGTGTAACGTGTTGGAAATGCAATTGCAAATGGATTAGCGATTGCGTTTGAATTTTGGCCGGCTTGACGCGCGGCGCAGAGAAAGTGAAAAAGCAAACGTGGTGATTGATTTTGCTGTTTAAATATGACAGGTTCATGACGTGTAAGACCTGGGAAATACAAATGCAAATGGACTTTTCTTTTTCATTTGAAATTTGGCAGTCAGTGTGCGCTCGCAAAGGCGAAACAGCAAACGGTAATGCAAAGTTTGCAATTGCATTTGAATTATGGCACACTTTGTGTGTCCACATATGGGAAACGCAATTGCAAATGCAATTTGCAATTGCATTTGAATATTGTCCGCGATATCGCTCCATACAGACTTGCGATTCAGTGTGCAAGGCAAAACATAATGAATGCATTAATTGTTTGAATATGCTATTTTTATATTCCCACCACAGTGGTGGGTAGGTTGAGTGAAATTGCCTCAAAATTTTTAAGTCTTGCTTCGCACAAATGTGGCCACCTACACTGAAATCTAATGGACAACTTAACATAAATATAAATGTTGCATGTTGTTGAATAAATGACTCCTTTTACATCAAATTTTAAGTAGCTGTATTAATCATGCTTTAGCTGAGCAGTTTGGTGGTTTGTAGAGGATTTGTGGCAAAAAATTTTTACTAAATAAAATAGTGTTTGAAGACCCAGTCTCAGATGAACAGAATTAGCACTGTGGTATATCTAAAGTTTTGTCAGTTTCTTTGCACTTAAGAGTAAGACTCTGTAAATGTTTTGTAAGATTTTTGCAGATCATGACTCATACCAGGCAGCAACAAAGTGGGAGAGCAGGACAAACACGCATAAAAACATGATGTGTCTGAAGTTTATTATGCATCTGTTTATGCATCTGTTTATTATCAACAAAAGAAGCATGTTTTGCCTTTTGGCCAGGTGCTCTGTGTCACATATTTCCGGTCAATCTAAAGAACAAAAATATTTAACATGTAAGCCATATGGAGACCTGGAGACAGGCAGATAATGGAAAAAAATTCAGGCATATTATGGTATAATTTGTATGAAAATTCATCAGGACACTGGCTATAGGGATGCTGTTATGCAATGCTCATGGTAATGATGAGAAAACAACAGTAACCTACAGAATATTGTAAATATGTTGTAGGTAACTGCTCTTTTGTTAGCATTAACAGTTAGTCCTTGTTTCACTTTTGTAAGTAGAAGGACAGAAATGTGTTAGATAGGAATCTGAAGAAGGCCAATGAGTTCAGTCTGTTCAGGTTTGACAACCTCAACCATGAAGTTATTACTTCCTGTTCAGTTGTCACTTTCCCACCCACTCAACTACTGTCTCAATCCCCCAATAATGCAGCAATAGCCTTCCCTCCCCTCACCATCACCAGTCAGGTTAGGTCAGAGGAGAACTGAGCATACTCTACCCCAGCAAGTCAGATATGCATCCAGTCTTAATTTAGTAGACCCTGTAAGAGTAACAACTCTGGCAGCTAGCAAATGGTTGGTTTAGAGTGCTTGTCTTGGCTCTCAATTATCACTGACTAACTAGACCTGTTCTGTCACATTATACATTAGGTGACTGTGACCATACCTAACTGCCATCTCTCCTCCTCTTCTCTTTCTCCCCCTCTTTCTCTTTCCTCTCTCCTCCTGTCTCCCCCTTTCACTCTTTCTCTCTCTCTCTCTGTCGAGCTACACATGTCATTCCTGAGCTGCCAGTGATCCAGGCTCCCTCTGCCCTCCAGACCTGTCTGATCCATCCTGGTGCCCCGTTTCTGGTTGGAGATCTCGTCGCATGGATGCCCCGTGTGTCTCTTTGGGATGCGTCTTGTGTCTGGGGACGATTCTATCTACTTAGAAGATGGTTCTGGCCTCGACTGGTGTTGTCAGCTGCTTCTCTGAGGACCTGACAATATGATAGTTCAGGACTGGAACTTTCTACAAGTCTTTCTGAGTCTCCAATAACTACTGGACTCCATTTTAACACCAATTAACATCAACTATTATAGCTGAACTGTCTGCCACCTAACACTGTATAAATGCAGATCATTTCCTGCTATCTGTTTCACCCAAATGAGGATGGGTTCCCTGTTGAGTCTGGTTCCTCTCAAGGTTTCTTCCTATTACCATCTCAGTGAGTTTTTCCTTGCCACTGTCGCCCTCGGCTTGCTCACCAGGGACTATATGAACATTTTGATTAATACACATTCACATTCCATACAAACTTAAATAATTCTTTTGATTGTGTAAAGCTGTTTTGAGACAATGTCAATTGTTAAAAGCGCTATACAAATAAAATTGAATTGAATTGAACTATAAGGCTTACACTGCCAGGTAAATGTGACCCAATTCCGATTGTTTGCTCATATGTGACACATATCGGATATGTTCTATGTCCGTGTAAACAGGAAAAAAAACACATGCATCCCGATATTTCGAGATCAGTTTCAGGCCTCCTTCATATGTGGAAATAAATCGGATATAAATCAGATATGTGCTAATGTGATTGTCGTATAAACAGGCAGATCGGATTTCCTGAGGCATTGTGTGCTGTCCGTCATTAAAACAGCGACTTCTTCGCGGTTTAATGACGTAATGTTATTCTCCGGTGGAAGCGCGTGTGGAATGCACACACACACCCCGCCTTGTGTTGATGCTTATTTGGGCTAAATAACATAAAATCAGTATTTGATGAATAAAGCATAAGCGCAGGTTGCAATTATGGCGTTTTTTTCTCCTCCTCCGTTTTAAAAACATGGTGCGCGAACTTTTCATATATAGCAGAGATAGCGTTAAGCATATTTCACCTTCATCTTTCTTGGCTAGTGTGTAGCGCAATAACCTCCCTTTAAGTATGCGCGAAGTTTCAGATGGTATGGCAAGTGTAAACACGTGAATCGGATATGAGTAATAGTTAAAAGAACGTGTAAACAGATGGTCAAAAAAATCAGATATAGGCAGCAAATCGGAATTAAGCATCGAGACCTGGCAGTGTAAACGTAGCCTAGGCGATACGAACAGGATCTTCCCTGACATGCAGCAGTTCAGATGAAAAAATTGGTGTCCACTGCATTGGGTTGGGGCCAGGGCCTGGTTTCTTGATAACGCACACTATTCGAGCATAAAGAAGACTCTTAAGATATATATTACGGGAAGTGGTAACTTTTCTAAGTGTATTTCTCGAACTGTCTCTTAGGAGTCTTCTTAAGTCGCTGCCTCTTACGTCTGACGTTACAAAGGCACTGTCTACAGTGAAGGTCCTAAATTAGCTGACATCGGTGACTCAGGAATCGATTTTTGACTCCTTTTGCATGACAGCGTTAAGAAAGACGGCACTTTCTATGCAAATTAAACATTGCACTAAATTCTTTTAATAGCATTTATTTCGACATGGGTTAACTTATCAATAGCATGCCATAATAGACAAATATATAAATTAAATCACCAAACTGTCGCTAATATTTTCATGTAACCTGTAGTGACGGTGAAACGAACTGGGTTTACAATCATAGTTGATTGACAAACAGCTGATAGCACTCTTCACCAGCATCAGAAAGAATGTGAAGTATGTCAGTTGTTGGGGTTGTATAGCACACTTATGGAATGAATACGATGAGTTGACAGAGTGGACGTTTAATATCCCTATCTCACCTGCGCGGTTTCGCACAGGGGCCGTAAGGGCGGTTCATCATGATTCAGCGTGAGTTTTGGTGCCAGGTTTCCATTTTACCATGCAAAAAAATTAAACATGTTTAACATGCGGAAGCTCGCGGACCTTGCAGATCTTCGCGGACCATCGGGCAGTCACTCGAGGCGGATCACGGTGCCTAATACCCCTATCTCACCTGTGCAGCTTGACTCACGGTGAGATGCGATATTAGGCACCATGAGCTGCCGCGATTGCCCGTGACGTTCCTTTAACATTCTGCGAAGTTCTGCAAGGTCTGCAAGCTTCCACGAGGACTGGCAAACAAATTAAACGTTTAATTTTTCACACGGAAAGATGGAAACATAATCACAGCGCAAAAACTAGGGGTGAATCATGATGAACCCTACTTACGGCCACTGCGCGAGACCGCGCAGGTGAGATAGGGGTATAGCACCGCATCTCACAGCGAGTCAAACCGCATAAGTGAATAGGGGTATTACGCATTACAACCACTCAGAAAAATGAATGGATGCGGGGTTTGAAACTCCCAAGGTTATTTTCTCATTTAACTAAATAAAATTTCATAAAAATAAAACGTGTCAAAAGAAAAGCCCATAAAGTTATGGACAATGGCTAATGGTCAATGAAACATATTTTAAATAAAAAGCAGCGAGCAGCTGGACATCGTAGAGCGTAAGTACGATGCGTTGGCCTGGCAAGCGCAGGTCTGAGCAGGTCAAGAAGCTCTATAATCTGTTGCCTTGGAAGGCAAAACCTTTTTTTTTTTATTGTGACCTCAGAGTGAATATGAATAGGGCTAAAGTTTTGTCTAAAGGAAAAAATGACATGACCCACACAGCTCTACGGACGGCGCTGTCTTCAGTTTAACACAACAACACGCTGTATCACTCCCAAATTGTTTGCCACCTGTTTAATATTACAAGTGATCGCCGATTTTAATGCATTAGTCACATTATGAAATATGCTAATTAAAAGTCACTCTATTAGTTGTGATATCAAATAAAATAACATTCTTAAACAGGCCTACAGTATATTCCATAATTAATACGACTTTGATAACGTGCCATAATGTGTTTGCATACACCGCTGAATTATAAAGACTGCTGCTCAGTGGCGGCGATTAGCATCTTGAGCTGAAACTACGCTAAGAATGAGTTAAGGTTGGTCCAGACCAACATTACGAACGTGTGACTTAGCTAAGAGATACTTAGCGTAAGAACGTTTCGGGAAATGCGCCATAACGCTAAGAGAGAGGTTAAGGTACAACTTAAGAACTACTTAGCGATAAGAAGCTTTCGAGAAACTGGGCCCAGAGCATTTTACTTTCTTAATTGTTACACACCTCCACAATGTTACTCGTAGTGACCCTTGTTTGAGAAATGTATATGCTATTAGTTCCTATAGGTAAAACCACCCTTGAAAACCTAGGTTTTCTTAAGACCCTAATTTTACTGGCTATGTCCTAGGGCCGTGGCTTCTGACATGCTAACTAGTGCTGCTAGCGCCCCCAAAGGCCTAGCTACTTTCCTTCCCTTAAGATAGAGTCTCCTATAACCAGGTCTTACAAGTTTCTCAGTAGGTGCTTCCCTGAGGAGAGTGAACCTGTTAGACATGTGAAGCAGAGAGGAGTGGTCAGTGTTGAGTGTCTGTGATATTATCTTAGAGGTAATTTTTTTAATTACCTCCACTTGCTGTCTTTAAACAGAAAACAAAGGTGCTCTTATATTCTAAGTAATACACTATATCAGAAACTATCAATGCTATGATTATAACAGGCATATACTTTTGTTTTCCTTTAGGTGTGATAAGGACAGCTCTGCCTAATATGATTCGGGAGAACAGGGAACACTATCAGGTGGTCATCCAGGCTAAGGATATGGCAGGACAGATGGGTGGTCTTTCAGGGACTGCCACAGTCAATATCACACTGCTGGATGTCAACAACAGCCCTCCTCGCTTCCCTCATAGTAAGGGCCTGTTATAACATGCTGGACGGGTGAACGTCACTATAAAGAAAGTCGCTGAACTGAAAGGTTACACTTACATACAGTACAGTGCCTTAATTTAGTATCCAAAGTTAAAAGGATAAAGTTCAGGAAACATTTTAGCATGGTTTTGTTATTACAAAAAAAAAAAAATAGAATATTTTAAATCCATGAATATGCCACAATCACGATTGTCTATAGCAGGCCATTCATTAAAATTTGGTAACTGGGTAAGACAAGTATTAGCCAGACAAGCAAGCAGGAAGTGGAGGATAATTTTACAGGAGCTGGAGCGTTCCAAAACATTGATGAGAATAAGGGCAAATTCAAGCAAAATAATTGAGAAACTCCTGTGAAAGAACATCATTAGACATTTGGCACTTAAAAATCCATATTGTCGGAACCGAAAGTTGCAGCTAAGGTTCGTTCTGTGAAGTATTGACAGGGTGACTATTGTGTGTAACCAACTGCTTTTATTACTAAATACAATACTAAAACTCATTTACATACTAGTTATGAATTATATAAAAGTGTGTGCATGTGTGATGTGCACAAGAAAAAGACAATAGAGAGGGTAATATAGCATAATTAAGTTTGATAATCTCTCTTAAATCCAGTGCATAAGGTAACACCATAAAGATATAATCCAAAATCCGAAAAAGACATTCCACTACAGTGGTTAGAGATAAAAAATAAAATAAAAAATTTTAAGCAATAACTATAGAGGGGCAGCTTTGTAACTATCCCACAATGTGGGTAAACAAATAGACAAATGTGATCTGTACAAATAGAAAAATGTAATATGGAGAGAACAAAATGTTAGCTTAAGCACCTGAATGTTTATTCAATTTACTTACTTCCATTGTTTCTTCCCCAGGTACATATCATCTCTCCACAGCTGAGTCAGCTGAAGTGGGATCTTCTGTTGGCCAAATTAAAGCAAATGATGCAGACGCAGGGGAGAATGCTGAAATGTGGTACAGCATTGTGGAAGGCGATGGGCAAGATGTATTCAGTGTCATTACAGATAGAACTGTTCAGGAAGGGGTGATAATAATCAAGAAGGTAAATGGACAGATATCTCTGGTTGTAAACTTTTGAATCCTGTAATTTTTTTAATTATATAAAACAATACCGGTGGCACGGTGGTGTAGTGGTTAGCACTGTCGCCTTGCACCTCCAGGGTCCGGGTTCGATTCCCGGCCAGGCTCGATTCCCGTCTCTGTGTGCATGGAGTTTGCATGTTCTCCCCGTGCTTGGTGGGTTTCCTCTCACAGTCCAAAGACATGCAGATTAGGCTAATTGGCGTTCCCAAATTGAGCAGAGTGTGTGTGTGTGTGTGTGTGTGTGTGCTCTGCGATGGATTGGCATGCTGTCCAAGGGTGTACCCTGCCTTGTGCCCAGAGTCTCCTGGGATAGGCTCCATGTCCCCGCGATCCTAATACAGGATAAAGCGGTATAGAAGATTAATTAATGAATAAAACAATACCAAGGACCCATTTTCCACCCATTTTTCTAGGGATGAAAAGATATTATGCAAGACACTATAATAATGCTTACAATACTATGATAACTGATAACTAATACAATAATTATTTGATAATAGAAGATTAACCAATTATTGGTTCTTAACCAATAATCAAAAGCAAATCACCCTTACAAACTGATACATAAAAAAAAAAAATACTGTACAGTATATTATGCAGACATTGTATTATTTACATTTACATTTAGACATTTGGCAGACGCTCTTATCCAGAGCGACTTACATTTTTTTTTATCTCATTATACATGTGAACAATTGAGGGTTAAGGGCCTCGCTCAAGGGCCCAACAGTGGCAACTTGGTGGTTGTGGGGTTTGAACTTGGGATCTTCCGAACCGTAGTCCAATGCCTTAACCACTGAGCTACCCCTGGCCCTATTATTATCATAATCTCTTATTAAGTATACAAACATTAATTCTTTTCACTGCCAAAAACAGCTTTCATACCCTTTTGTTAAGTACAAGGATGTAAACCAATCCTTATAACATTACAATGCAAAACATTATGCAAAGTAAGTTGTAGGATCCCCTTGTGCCACCGCTATAGCTCTGGCCCCTTGGGGTATGACTTCATATAATCTCTGCGGCTATGCTGTGGTGTCTGGCACCAGGACCTTGGCAGCAAATCCCCTGGGTGCTGTGGGGCGCAGAATGAGTCCTCCATGCATCGAACTTGTTCATCAGGCACATGACATGTTGCTCAATCGGATTGGGATCTGGGGAATTTGGGGGCTGGGTCTACAATCTTGGGCTTTTTTCCTCCTGAGCATTGTGCACTGTCGGCTGTGGTTTGCTGGATGTTCTGGTACCTTTCGTTTCCAGCACTGACTCTTTGGCAATTTGTGCTGCATTAGATATGATCTGGTGTGCTGGCTTTTGGTCCCCATGGGCATGGGTGAGCCTTAGGTGCTCATAACCATGTCACCAATTTACTGGTATGTAATTGATAATCAATGTTAACATGTTAACGTTCCTTGGTGTTAGTGTTAGGGCTGATTGGTGTATTGTATAGAATAGCATATGGATATATTGGGTTTCTTAACCATCTCTCTCTCTCTCTCTTTGTAGGGCCTGGCTTTCAAGAATCTTTAGCAATTATCCAAATCTTATTGTAAAAACACAAATTAGAGATAGATACAGAGGTACAAAAATAAGCAAAAGTTTGAAAAGAAACCCTGAGTCTTCATTCTGCATACAATTAAAGTTATGTATGAAAAAGTGTCATTGGCTAATTAACCAAAACAGACCCTTCCCATAGAAGAAAAGGGGGAAATGATAAGAGCAGAACATAGCGGATGAGTTTTAAATACAAAAAGTGCAAGTTAGGAAAAAGCTAAATGATAATATTGCACCATTTTGGCAAAAACTTAAAAGGCCAAAAGAAGGATTTTACAAACTAACTTTATTTACAACTCCCATTTATTTTTTTTAACTGCTTTTTCTTTTGTTAGCCACTAGATTATGAAAGCAAGAGGTCATACTCCCTGCGTGTTCAGGTGACTAACACACATCTGGATCGGCGATTTGACCATCTAGGTCCATTCAGCGACACAGCTACAGTCAGGATTCAAGTCACAGATGTAGACGAACCACCTGTTTTTGGTCAGGCCCATTATATCTTTGAAGTGGATGAAGACACATCACCTGGTAATCCTATAGGAACTGTAAGTGCTCGTGACCCTGATGCTGCCAATCACTTGGTCAAGTAAGTGATTGATGAAACCTTTCTAGATGGCAATTCTTATTTGTTTGTTTGTTTTGATGGCATTATTTTATTATATATTAAATATACATAATTCAGGAAAAGAAAAATTGCATAATGTATACTCAGCAAAAAAAGAAACGTCCTCTGTCTTTCAACTGTTTTTACTTTCAGTAAACTTAATGTGTAAATATTTGTATGAACACTAAAAGAGTTAACACCATAAGACATAAACTAAAAATGTTTCACAATGTGTCCCTGAATGAAGGGAGGCTCAAAATCAAAAGTACCAGTCAGTATCTGGTGTGGCCACCAGCTGCTTGAAGTACTGCAGTGCATCTCCTCCTCATGGACTGGACCAGATTTGTCAGTTATTGCGGACAGTCTGAGCACTGATGGAGGGATTGTGTGTTCCTGGTGTGACTCGGGGCAGTTGTTGTGGCCATCCTGTACCTGTCACGCAGGTGTGATATTCGGATGTACCCATCCTGTGCAGGTGTTGTTACATGTGGTTTTCCACTGCGAGGATGATCAGCTGTCCTTCCTGTCTCCCTGTAGCGCTGTCTTAGGCGTCTCATATTGCGGACATGGAAATTTATTGCCCTAGCCACATCAGCAGTCCTCATGCCTCCCTGCAGCATGACTAATGCACGTTCACGCAGATGAGCAGGGACCCGGCATCTTTCTTTGGGTGTTTTTCACAGTCGGTAGACAAATCTCTTTAGTGTCCTGCGTTTTTAGAAATATGACCTTAAATGCCTACTTTCTGTAACCTGTTCAGGTCTTAACGACCATTCCACAGGTGCATGTTAATTAATTGATTATGGTTAATTGAACATGCATGGAAAACATTGTTTAAATGAAGATCTGTAAAGTTATTTGCATTTGTACATCATTATTGTTGAAATACACAGTCCTGAAAAAGTTCTTTTTTTGCTGAGTATATATTATATTTATATACACCATATTAACATTACATTAGTTTTCTCACTTGAAACCTAAAAACAACATTTAAACAATACATACAAACTAAAAGTACAAGAGATCAATCTAACTGACTCCTTATTTTATTGTCAGTAAGGAGATACAGTACACAAATCGCCAGACAAATTAAATCACAATTCATACATTTATCAATTTTCTGTTACATGTAACTGCTGTGCATTTGTTTCTTAAAAATAACAAGCTTTTTAAATTAAGTTTTTTTTAACCTACTAAAGAGCATGCAGTCCCATCTACTTGTTTTTTGTTGGTATCATTTTATTTTCTATGTGCTTTACAGTTAATAATTCCCTTCCACTGCTTTAAGGAAAACATTACAATTTCACAAATTTCCCTCTAAGCCCAAAGAGTGTGCTGCCAAAGGCTCTGCAAAACAATACTTATTAAGCATTGTTTTGTATGTTTGAGGGTTGGCTAAATTCAGTTACAGATGAATATGGTGTATTGAAAACCCAGTCCTTTTGGCTACTCAAACTATCCTACAATCAATTGTCAGTTCTGTCAGAAAACAATACATGAAATGCAAAACACTTAATATGTAAATATAACATGCAGAATATGAATATACTGATTGGCATGTAATGGTCTATTATTATGCTATTTGACTCTGTGGTCTTTGTGTGCATATAATTTAGAAAAGCAGATTATTCATTAATTCTCTTATGGTAATTTCACTAGGAAGTTGAGTGGCATGAATTCAGACATTGTTCATTCCAGTATCCTCATACACCACACGTTTAAATTCCTTCCAATTTATGTAAACCACAAATATGATTTCAAAGAGCTTGCATAGTTTTTTCTGCTAATATAAACTCACTATAAATCAGGGGTACTCAAATATAAATTTGAAAGGTCCACTTACCAAATTTCTATTCAGTCCAAGGTCCAGAAAAATTACAATCCAATTTCAAATAGAGAACTACAAAAAAAGTAAAACCCAAAATTTTCGAAGAATACCCAAAAATGACATGGTAGTCCTTTTAGTGTGAAAGGTGACATCATCTTTGTGCCACCAGTTGTTTGAACTTGGTTCAGGACCAGGTGGAGGCACTGATGTAAATGTCCATTGGTGAGGGTGCTGCGATATGTATTTTTCACCGTGCTCATAGCTGAAACGGCAGATTCATAGCAGTACCTTGAGGAAAACATTTTGAGAATTTGAAGGGCCATTTTCTGCAGGACAGGAACACCTGCTGCAGTATCCATCTTTGTCCAGAAGGTGAGAAGGTGACCACTTTTGATTGCTAGATTAAGCACATGGTTTTCTGCTTCCCACGGGGAGCACGAATGCATATTTCTGTCCACTCACTCTTCCATTCGCTGTTTTCAAAATCAACTTATGTCAATGGCCAGCTTTGAGCAGGCCATTAGAATATTAAGGACATATTATAATAAACCGAATGAGTAGCTCACCTCTTATATCTTCCATGAGTCATTTGTTCTTTTGAATCTACTGGACTGCATAGCGCCTATGGGAGTCACGTGACAAAGGATCGAACAACTCGGGACATGACGATTCGTTGAGAACCATTCAATACATAGTCTACGGAGGGTCTGCGATGATTTGCGCATGCGCCCCCAGAAGATCAACGAATCACTCTCGGAGACGACTCGTTCATCTGAGTCATGTTAAAGATTCGTTCAAAAAGAAGGAATCGTTCATGAACGACCCATCACTAGAAGACTCAAAGATATATCGCGCGGACATATGCGCACTTAATTGAGAACTCATTTGGGTTATGATTAAATTAGCATGTTTGTTTTGGCTTCGGTTCAGATGTAAACGTATTTGGGTCCAGATGCGGACCGGTGTCCGCCTATTGAGTACCCCGGCTATAAATTATACACATATGCAAAAACACACACACGTACTGTCACAGAATAACAGACATCACAGACAAAGATGTAGAAAATCCGACAAGAGCGAGACCTCAGGATCTCCTTCATGGCATAGATTGTTCCATCTTCTAGGTCTAGGGTCGGGGGGTGGGGGGGGGGGGTTGGGGGTATGGGTGTAGTTTTTCTTTGGGGCGAGGCTCTGCAACAAATGAGTGATACGGCTTGAGCAGTGAGACGTGTAAAGTGGGGTGAATCTTTTTATGTAAACTCAGCTTATATGTGACGGGGTTGATCTGTGATATGATCTTGAAAGATCCGATGAATCGAGGACTCAGCTTCTTGAAGGCAGTCGAAGACGAATGTCGCGTGTGGAAAGCCAAACCTTTTGTCCAGTTTGGATGGTAGTTGCCTTAGCTCTGCTTACATCGGCGGTGATGCATTGTCTTCGTACTGTTCGCTGTACGTGTGGGTGGGCTGAGACCCAAACCCTCTCACTCTCCTGAAACCAATGGGTTACTGACGGTACCTCTGACGGTTCTCTGTTCCAGGGAAAAAGAGGGGGTTGGTAACCGAGTACACCCTGAAATGAAGTCCCGTGGATGGTTGGCGGAGGGAGTTTTGTGCATACTCTGCCCAGGCGATGAACTAGATCCAGGAGTGCTGCTGATCATGACAGAAGGTACAGAGGTATCTGCCTATCTCCTGGATCTTACACTCTGTTTAACCATTGCTTTGTGGGTGGTACCCAGAAGATCAGTCACACCCAGGAGTTGAAAAAAGATCAGTCACACCCAGGAGTTGAAAAAAGGCTTTCCAGAATTTTGATACAAACTGTGGTCCCATGTCAGATACCAGGTCCTCCGGGATCCCCAAAATCTGGAAAACCTGGTTAAAGAGGATCTTCGCTGATTCTTTAGCAGAGGGGAGACCTTTTAAGGGAACCAGTCAACAGTGACAGTCGACTCAGAGCAGGGAATGTCTGTTACAAAGTCTACCCCTAGGTGTGACCAAAGATGCCGGGGAATTGGTAAATGTAGTAATTTTCTTGAGGGGAGGTGTCTGGGTTTTTTGGCCGTGGCACATTCCCGGCATGTACCTTCTGATATGTTCGGCCATGTTTGGCCACCAGAAGTGTTCAAGTTGTGAGAGGCTTTGATTTGTCCCAGGGTGACCAGTGTCCAGTGATGTATGCAGTTGGTGAATGATTGGATCACGTTGAGTTGCGGGGACGATTCGGTTGGGTGGACATTCAGGTGGAGAGGGTTCAGATGTTGTTGCTTGTTGGATTTCATCCTTCAGACCCCACTGGATAGGAGAGACAAATAGGGTCTGAGTGAGAATGTTTTAAGGGGCTTCCATGTCCTCGTCAGGCTCGTGGAGGCGGGAGTAGAGCATTGACTTTGGTGTTCTTTACTCCTGGTCATGTATGAGATGCTGAACCAGAATCGAGTAAAAAACAGTGCCCATCTGGTCTGTCAGGGGTTTAGGTGCTTTGCTTCTCGGAGGCACTTGAGGTTTCGATGGTCAGTGAGGACTGTGAAGGGATGTAGCGCACCCTCCAACCAGTGTCTGCCGGAGACATTTTTCGGGAAAAGAAGGCACATGTAAGAAACTGAGGGAGTTTCCCCTGCCACATGTGAGAGTACTGCACCCACTCCAGATTGTGATGCATCACCTTCTACGAGGAACTTTTTGTCAGGACCAGGGAAAACGAGGATGGGTGCCGATGTGAAAGCTCTCTGAAGGGTACACATGGCTTTTGTGGCTTCTGGAGTCCAGGCTAGAGTCTTGGGTTTGTCTTTAAGAAGATCGGTGAGCGGGGATACGAGGGAACTGTAGTTCTGAATGAACCTTCTGTAGAAGTTTGCAAACCCTAAGAAACATTAAAGTTGTTTGAGATTAGCTGGAATGGGGTAGGTTCAGGTGGCCTCCACCTACTTCTCATCCATCTTGATACCCTGACGGCTAATGTGATAGCCAAGAAATTGTACATGGGATTGATGGAAGGAGCGCTTTTCGGCCTTGAGAAACAGTTGGTGTTTTCAGAGTCTCCAAGGAACTTCAGTTACATGGACGTGGTGTTCAGCCTCATTTCGAGAGTAGATGAAAATGTCATCAATGTATAACAGAACTAACCTATTCAAAAAAGGCCAGAACACCTCATTCATGTATCCTTGAAACACTGAGGGGGCGTTGACCAGGCTGTATGGCATGACGCAGTATTCATAGTGCCCGGTTGGGGTGATGAATGCCGTCTTCCATTCGTCCTGCTAACGTATTCGAATGAGATTGTAAGCGCTCCGGAGATCCAGTTTAGTGAAAATCTGTGCATCTCTTAGTTGTTTAAGGGTGGCAGGGATGAGAGGAATTGGATAACTGAATTTGACTGGAATGTTGTTTAAAGATCTGTAGTCGATGCATAGACGGAACTCCCCATCTTTCTTAAAAAAAAAAAGCTCAAATCAGTAGGGGACATGGAGACTCGGATGTATCCTTGATGAAGGGCCTCCACAATGTACTTCTCCATGGCTTAGTAGACTTTTACCTTGGGCACTGGTTCACATGGGATGAGATCAAGTGGAGATGAAGTTGCCGGCTGACCCCGAATCCAGAAGAGCATGTACTGATACCGATTGATAGAAAGTATCAATCACTACAGGGGTGGTTAATGGTATCATATATTTACAGGTATAAGGGCTATTGCTCACGAGAGGTTGACATGTCCTTTCTCTGCACAATACAGGCAAAGTACATGGGTTAGCCGGCGTTGTCTCTCTGATGGCGGGAGACAGGAGAAGGAGTGGTGATCCTATTGCATTGGTTCCGGTTCTGGAACAGATCTCACTTCTGATGGTTGGAGAACTGTGAAAGATTTTTGGGATGCTGAGGTTTCGGTGATGCATTCTTGACACTCGGATGGACGTGCTGATGAATTGTTCCAAGCCGACGGAGTCATCCTGTGCCTAGAGATGCAACCTAAGGTTGGGATCTAGTCCCTACCAGAATTTAGTGAGAAGGGACGCTTCGTTCCAACCACTGGAGCCCGCTAGAGTTTGGAAAGTCAAAACATAATTATTTATTTAGTCATTTCCCTGATTCAGTTTAAACAGTTTTCCTCCAGTGATGGAGAAGTTGGCCGACTGATTAAATACTTCCTTAAAATAGGGAGTACATATCATCATAATTATGTACAATATTTCCATTTTGATGCCAAATGGCCCACAACAGATATGATATACGCTATTTTTGATCGAGCTGTGAGAAACCTGTGAGGCTGCATTTCGAAGGTTAGAGCACTTTGGAGAAGAAACCCATTGCAGTTCTCTGCCACACCAGAGTAGAGCGCTGGTGATGCCATGGGACTGGCTAGAATGGGCTGTGTTGGTGAAGAAGTGGATGTTGCCGGAAGTTGTGCTGGTGAGGTGAACGTGTGGGCCTAGTGGGTCCACTAAGTCTTGTATTGCATCCGTTGTAATGATCAGCCAAAAACACTGAGTTGTCTTTGTTTTTCAACTCAAGGTGAGGATAACTATTCGAGTCCTTACAAATTGTGCCCAAACTGTGATTGAATATTTCCTCGGATAAGAAAGCTTGGATAGGAATCATACTGCAAGTTACGTGTGATGTGAATTTTAGTTTGAGGCTTTATGTGCATCAAATGCTAGTTTTCACCGCTGACTTTTTAGGGTAGTTAAAGACGCGAGCATGTGTGGCGGAAAAGTTTTCCAGGCGCAGCGTGTCAGCATATCGTTCATGTGCAATGGAGACTATTACCACTTGTTATTTTTCCTATTTGGATTTTCTCGAGTGTCTCTGTGTGGCTGAGGCAGAGTGGTGTGCAGCGGGACTTTGATTTGAAATTTGGTGTGTTTGATACACAACCGGTAACACAAAGAGTTTCTTTGTATAAGACAACACTGGGGTTGTCTGACTCTCATTTTGTCCTTGAATTGATGAGAGTGTTTGATAAGGAGCCTCGGAAGTGGTACTGTGTGCCATGCAACCCCATTTACATTCATGGAGTAATTTTTCAGATCTTGTCCGACAGGCATTCCTACCAACAGATAATGAAGAAAAAAATCTGGAGAGGAATTTCAAACATCAGAAGAACCACTCCCCACTTTCGTTACACATCTCATTACTGAATTTAAGCTTTTAAAGCAACCCCCATCAGAACGAGAACAAATTGAGGTAATCTGCCGCCACGTCTCTGATCAGTATAGGTTAGCAATTCATTCAGCTGCTCCGACCACCCTTACAGAGTTACTTCTGACTGCTCATGATCTCCACTCAGATCAGCTGCTACCCCACTAACTGCCACTAATGGCCAGACTTAATGTACACTGCTATAAATTCTTGACACCCGGGGTTACTACACGCAATTGTGGCAATTGTAAAAAGAATAGGCAGTTTACCAACATTAAATTTAGTGGGGAAACGGCAGTGGCTCTCGTGCCTTTACAGGACATCTTGAAGACATCAGAAGTCTCTAGGGGTGAGGCTGGGGCTCGACCACGTACGATTCAAAGATTTCGTGGGGATAAGCAGGATGCAGAGCCAAGTATGAGGAAACAACTGGCACAGGATTGTCACACTGTTAAATTGGTACAGAAAAGTCCTGGTCCGGTGAGATCAAGGAATAAGCCTCTGACCTCGATGGTTTCACTAATGGCTACTCTTGACTCAGGTGCATTCATTTCAGCAGTCCATCCATCCACTCTTGAACAGTGTGGAATAAAAGAGGATGCTGTTCTCCCATGGAGTTTTTCCCCACTTGAGCTGGCTGACTCAAAGCGGTGCACCCCAGCTGGTGTCATGTGGCTACCTGTTCTGTTACTTGGACACCCTTTCACACATCATTTTGCTGTGATTCCAGACCTATCTTGTCCTATTCTGTTAGGAACAGATTTCATGATACAAGCAAACGTTCATATTCGCCCAGCATCTGGGAGACAATGCCTCTTCAGTGGCAGAGGTGTGCTTTTTTGAGGAAGGGTTTGAAGATTACCCAAGCTTACCTTGGCACTGTTGTGTACCAGGCAGCATTACCTCAGGCTGACAAGGAGAAGCTGGCGAATCTGCTAGGAGATTTTGTGCAACTATTTGGCGGAAAACTGGGATGCACCTCTTTAGTTGAACACATGAAAGATACAGGGACATCAAAGCCAGTGTGTCTTCCCCCCTACCGTACTTCTCATGCATGAAGGAAAATGATTGAGGAGCAAATAGCAAAAATGTTAGAGGATGAAATTACCGAGCCAGCTTCAGGACCTTGGGCCTCGCCAATTGTGATAGTTGAAAAACCAGGTGCAGAACAAAGGTTCTGTGTGGATTTTAGGAAAGTTAATAAACATACTGTGAGAGACTCCTACCCACTCCCGAGAGTGGATGACTCTTTGGATTTTTTAGCATGTAGTACATTTATTTCTACTCTAGACCTTTCATGTGGTTACTGGCAGGTCTCTGTGGCCCCAGACTAAAGACCAAAGACTGCTTTTGTGTCACACAAAGGGCTTTATCAATTTAAAGTAATGTCTTTTAGATTATCTAATGCCCCAGCAACATTTCAAAGATTAATGAATACAGTTCTAGCAGGGCTCACCCATAACTGCTTCATGGTTTACCTTGATGACAGTAATAGCCTCTCAGACGTCTGACCAACACTTAACATACCTCCACAATGTGTTAGGGCGTTTGGCAAAGGCTGGGCTTTCACTAAAATTGTCCAAATGTCATTTTTGCTCACCTTAGTTGCGTTATCTGGGTTATATGGTGTCTCCAGAAGGCAATTTCCCATACCAAAGACAGTAAAAAATGTACAACAGTTTCTGGGTATGACGAGTTACTACCGTAGGTTTATCTCAGGGTATGCACACACTGCAGAACCATTAATTATAATGAGAGAGGAGACCCCATTTGATTGGTCTGCAGAGTGCCAAGAGTCATTTGACTGCCTCAAACAGCAATTAGTCAGTGCACCAGTCCTTGTCCTACCTGACTTTAACAAGGCTTTTACAGTCCACAAAGATGCTTGTGATGTGGGCTGTAAGAGCCATATCGTACTTGTTATGAATTTGTTGTTGTGTTTATTTTATTTGTTGTTATTTCATTTATTCTACCTTGTTCTGTTCATTAGTAAAGCATTAAGCATTAAGTTTGTTACATAAGCCATAAGCTTTAAATTTCTTAGTTATGCATCCATTTTGACAATCGTAAGTTGGTCTGTGATGTCATTCCACTATGACATGTATTTGTATGACTATAGCATGATAGAAAATTCTGTTTAGATGCGGAAGGCTACGGAAACACAAGCTTTTGACCGTAAGCTCCCGTAAGCTCACGTAAGCTCACGTAAGTAGATATATACAACAAGAGTGTTGTTATATACGTAAGCTAAGAATGTAAGATACAACAACTAGGTTGTTGTAACCGTAAGCTGCCGGTAAGCTAAGAATGTAAGATACAGCAACTAGGTTGTTGTAACCGTTAGCTCCCGTAAGTAGGTGTATACAACAAGAGTGTTGTTATATACGTAAGCTAAGACTGTAATTTATAAGATACAGCAAATAGGTTGTTGTAAAAGTCAGAGATTTGGAAGATGCAGCATCTGGTGTCTGTAACCACAATGGATTTACTCAAGACGACTGTTTGAAGTGTGGATTCTTTGATGCTGACAAAATAAACTACAAGAGACAAAGAGATCGGACTTCTGTTGTGTGAGTGAAATTTTAACCAAAGCTACGCATCAAAACTAGTGAAATAATATTACCGCTTCTACATGGGCCTTGGGGCGACTCTGATGAAGACTGGAGAGGATGGCTTGGAAAGAGCCATTGCTTTCGCAAGCCGGACCCTACATAAAACAGAACGGCCTTATTCCATTTCAGAGGAGGAATGTTTAGGTGTGATCTGGGCTCTGGAACATTTCCGGCCATACATTGACGGCTCTCGTGTTAGAGTAGTGACGGACCACCACCATCGGGTAGGCTAGCAAGATTGTGCTTACGTCTGCAGGATTTTGACCCTGACATTGTGCACAGACCAGGCTCCACAAATTTAGTGCCAGATGCCCTATCACGTAACCCTGCCGGCGACCCCAGTGAACTGGTGGACTTGTTACCCTCCTATGCTACAGTTGCCTCATTAAATCTCAGGCACAAACCATTACTAATATTGGAAGACAAGAAACAGCTACATCTGCTCCGGCAGGCAGATCAAGTTATTTCAACGCTGTATACCGATCTGGAGAACAACTCCTGTGTGGATTCATCAGACTTCTGCATTCGGGATGTAATAATCTACTGTTTGGACAAGAGTTTCCTGCCGGCTACATCCTGATAAAGACTTACGTTATTACGCACCGGAGGCACTACTGGGCATGCTGCTGAAGTATTTCCATGACCGCCCTATTGCTGGCCACTTGGGCATATCAAAGACTGTGGGACATTTACAGAAGCGGGTGTACTGGCCAGGTATGCGGGGAGATGTAAAAAAATATATTTTATAATGTGTAGTCTGTCAGATGTATAAACCATCCAGCCAGAAGCCTGGAGGATACCTAAAAACAGTAATAGCCATGTACTTACCCATGGGAGTTTGCAGGTGTCGATTTCATGGGTCCCCTTCCCAGGTCGAGTCGGGGAAATTAATACATTTTAGTCTTCATTGATTATTTCACCAAGTGGGTGGAAATATGTGCTGTTAAAGAAGCCACAGCAGTGGTTGCAGCATAATAGTTCATCTCAGAGGCGTTTGTGAGACATGGGGCTCCTACACACCTGGATGGGGGTGATTGGGGTGTCCAGTTTGTGAGTGATTTTTTTGAGACAGTTGTTTCAGGCCACAGACTAACCTTGATCTATCACCCACAGTCCAACCAGACAGAAAGGGTAAACCATACAATCAAGAGAGCTGTAAGAGCCGTATCTTATTTTATGAATTTGGTGTTGTGTTTATTTTATTTTATTGGTTAAGCCCTAAGCACCTTTATTAGTTAACCATTAAGTCTGTTAAGCATTAAGCATTGCGCTGTTAGTTAAGCATTCATTTATGACAATCGTAAGTTGGTCTGTGACGTCATTCCACTATTACACGTAGTTACATGACTACTGCACGGTAACAAGTCAGTTGAGATATGGAACTTGTGGAGAACACATGCATTTTGACCGTAATCTACCAGATACAGCAAATATGTTGTTATAAACGTAATCTAAGATAGTGACCTACAGATACAGCAAAGGTCATTGTAAACGTATGAAAACTGTAATGAGATACAGCGAATAGGTTGTTGTAACCACAGTGGATTTACTCAAGACAACTGTACAAAGTGTTGAATATTTGATGCTGAAAATAAAACAAGAGACAAAGAGACCATGGACTCCCGTGATGTGAGTAACAAATCTAAATAAAGATATGCGTCAAAACTTGTGGAATAAGATGCCCGTACAAGAGCAATCAAAGCTTATCTGGGACAAAAACACTGTGACTGGGATCTGCACTTACCATGCATCTCTTTTGTGCTAAAGACTCCACCACATCGGTGCACAGGGGCCATACCAGCATTTCTTTTGTATGTCAGAGACTTAAACACACCCCTTGATTTATGGATGTCACCAAGCCTGGGTTGCATGGCTAACTCAGTTTATGACTACAAGATGAAGCTCACCTCAGCCTTGCGTGAGGCATATGACCACGTAAAGGACTGTTTAGCGACCAGCCAAACAACATAAAAGAAACACTATGATAAAAAATGTAGAGGGGTTTCATTCAAGGTGGGGGATTTAGTCAAGCTGAGGGCTCACCCACGGGGGTGTTCATCATGTACAGTGGCTTGCAAAAGTATTCGGCCCCCTTGAACTTTTCCACATTTTGTCACATTACAGCCACAAACATGAATCAATTTTATTGGAATTCCACGTGAAAGACCAATACAAAGTGGTGTACACGTGAGAAGTGGAACGAAAATCATACATGATTCCAAATATTTTTTCCAAATAAATAACTGAAAAGCGGGGTGTTCGTAATTATTCAGCCCCCTGAGTCAATACTTTGTAGAACCACCTTTTGCTGCAATTACAGCTGCCAGTCTTTTAGGGTATGTCTCTACCAGCTTTGCACATCTACAGACTGAAATCCTTGCCCATGCTTCTTTGCATAACAGCTCCAGCTCAGTCAGATTAGATGGACAGCGTTTGTGAACAGCAGTTTTCAGATCTTGCCACAGATTCTCGATTGGATTTAGATCTGGACTTTGACTGGGCCATTCTAACACATGGATATGTTTTGTTTTAAACCATTCCATTGTTGTCCTGGCTTTATGTTTAGGGTCGTTGTCCTGCTGGAAGGTGAACCTCCGCCCCAGCCTCAAGTCTTTTGCAGACTCCAAGAGGTTTTCTTCAAAGATTGCCCTGTATTTGGCTCCATCCATCTTCCCATCAACTCTGACCAGCTTCCCTGTCCCTGCTGAAGAGAAGCACCCCCAGAGCATGATGCTGCCACCACCATATTTGACAGTGGGGATGGTGTGTTCAGAGTGATGTGCAGTGTTAGTTTTCCGTCACACATAGCGTTTTGCATTTCGGCCAAATAGTTCCATTTTGGTCTCATCTGACCAGAGCACCTTCTTCCACATGTTTGCTGTGTCCCCCACATGGCTTGTGGCAAACTGCAAACTGGACTTCTTATGGTTTTCTGTTAACAATGGCTTTCTTCTTGCCACTCTTCCATAAAGGCCAACTTTGTGCAGTGCACGACTAATAGTTGTCCTATGAACAGATTCCCCCACTTGAGCTGTAGATCTCTGCAGCTCTTTCAGTGTCACCATGGGCCTCTTAGCTGCATTTCTGATCAGCTCTCTCCTTGTTCGGCCTGTGAGTTTAGGTGGAAGTTCTTGTCTTGGTAGGTTTACAGTTGTGCCATACTCCTTCCATTTGTGAATGATCGCTGAACAGTGCTCCGTGGGATGTTCAAGGCTTTGGAAATCTTTTTATAGCCTAAGCCTGCTTTAAATTTCTCAATAAATTTATCCCTAACCTGTCTGGTGTGTTCTTTGGACTTCATGGTGTTGTTGCTCCCAATATTCTCTTAGACAACCTCTGAGGCCGTCACAGAGCAGCTGTATTTGTACTGACACTAGATTACTCACAGGTGCACTCTATTTAGTCATTACCACTCATCAGGCAATGTCTATGGGAAACTGACTGCACTCAGACCAAATGGGGGCTGAATAATTATGCAGACCCCACTTTGCAGTTATTTATTTGTAAAAAATGTTTGGAATCATGTATGATTTTCGTTCCACTTCTCACGTGTACACCACTTTGTATTGGTCTTTCACGTGGAATTCCAATGAAATTTATTCATGTTTGTGGCTGTAATGTGAGAAAATGTGGAAACGTTCAAGGGGGCCAAATGCTTTTGCAAGCCACTGTATGTAACTTGCTGCCCTTCTTCACTTGGGATAGAGAGGGGGAGGTCAAGAAAGGATGCCAAATAGTTTAGTGAAAACAGAGGAACCAGGGAACCAAGTAGAGGATAATAGAGTAGAGGAGTATGAATTTGAACTTATTTTTGGAGATGCAGGGTCCCAAGACCAGTACTTGGACAGCACCAGTCAAAAAAAAACTTAACTAATGGGCCTGCAGCCATGCCCTCTGTGAATTCTCCCTTGCCTCACGCGGAGACTCAGTTTACATGCCCTCAGTCAGTGCCCAGGCAAAGGCTCTCATGCAAAAGTCACACACCTGCAGCACATTTATGTCAGAACACACTCATGTCCTCTCTATCCTGAATGTGCAGGTGTTTCTCACCCTAAACATACTCAGATGTCACGTACTCGTGGTGTGTGTCGGCGTGGTCGTGGCATGAATACATTTACATTTAGGCATTTGGACGACGCTCTTATCCAGAGCGACTTACATTTTTTATCCCCGTACACATCTGAGCAGTTGAGGGTTAAGGGCCTTGCTCAAGGGCCCAACAGTGGCAACTTGGTGGTTGTGGGGTTTGAACCTGGGATCTTCCGAGCCATAGTCCAATGCCTTAACCACTGAGCTACCCCTGGTCCCGTGAATGCAGGAGGCGAGCTGGCGGTTCAATAATTATTTCTTTATTAAGGTTATACACGAAACAAACGAAAAGCTCTTCGATGAGAGCACTCTTGACATCCAGAATATATGTATAAACTTAATTAACACAACCAACACAAAAAAACAAAATGACAACTAAAGCTAGACGCCTGACTGAACTTCAGTCAAGCTATTTATACCAAGTTATCTTAATTACCTTCCTCGGTTCAGGTGAACGCCTACGTCACCTGACCGAGGGGTTACCTGGGAACTGCAGTCCAACTCAAAACAAACTACAAACGAAAACCATAATAAAACACTAACCAAAAGGGGGCTTTGTCACCCTCTAGGGGTTCACCCTTACAGTACCCCCCCTTAAAAAATGCTCCTCCGGAGCGTAACCGGAGGTCCCGGACTCCCACCCCAATGCTTCACCTTTTTCCTCTTGACCTTGAGGCTGGATGACGAAGCTGGCTTAGAGCCTGTGACTACACTCTGCAGAGGAGCGGTGACGGCGACCTCGGCGCCAGGCTGAGGAGCGGGCGCGACGATCTCTGCGCCAGGCTTAGGAGCGGGGGTGAAGAATGGTGGAGGATTTCCCCCTAAACTATTTTTGGGGGGCGCTACTATCATCTCGCCAGAGCTGGCGGGACTGCTGGGAGACAGCAAGGGGCAAGGAGAGACCGAGGTATGACAATGCTGGGAAGACTGCAGGCTCGCCAAGCAGGCGGACATGCAGGAGGACAGCGTAGTACAGAGAGAGAGGATGGCGCGGCAAACATGGGAGGGCTGCAGGCTCGCCATCCGGTGCACACCGGTGAGAGGTGTAGCAGCCGAGGGAGAGATGGGAGAGGACTACAGGCAGTGGGCGGAGCACAACGAGGAGCGCATTTGTGACCTGGGGGAGCAGGTAGTGCAGCTCCAACAGCTGCTGGTCCAGGTTCGGGAGAGCCAGACTGTAGTTCTGGATGTTCCTCCGCTCTCGGATCTGAATGACGTGTTCCCTCTTCCGCCGCCTCCTGTGCTCGACGAGGGGGGACTGGGGGGGTGCTCGCCTCCTCCTCCAGGCTTCGAGGACAGCCTCGCATCCGTTCTGCCGCCGCCTCCCGGCTTCGAGGACGAAGAGCCGGCGCTGGAGTGGAGCCACCGAACCTCGCATCGCCGCCATCGAGCTCCGCTCCAGCTCCAGCGCCGCCGTCGAGCTCCGCTCCAGCTCCGGCACCGCCGTCGAGCTCCGCTCCAGCTCTGGCGCCGCTGTCGAGCTTCGCTCCAGCTCCGCCGCCGAGCATCTCTCCAGCTCTGCAGCCGCCGAGCATCAATCCAGCTCTGTAGCCGCCGAGCATCAATCCAGCTCTGCAGCCGCCGAGCATCAATCCAGCTCTGTAGCCGCTGAGCATCAATCCAGCTCTGCAGCCGCCGAGCATCAATCCAGCTCTGCAGCCGCCGAACATCAATCCAGCTCTGCAGCCACCGAGCATCTCATCAGCTCAGCACCCGCCGAGCATCGCATCAGCTCAGCACCCACCGAGCCTCAGGAAAAGGGGCCAAAAGTTTGAACAATGGGTGGGAGTATTTTTGAAGGGGGGGGGGGGGGGTACTGTAAGGGTTAACCCCTAGAGGGCGCCAAACGCCCATTTAGTTTGTTTGTTTGTAGTTTGTCTTTTGTTCTGTTTAAGGAAAGACTTCAGTTCCCAGGCTGCACCTCGGTCAGGTGACGTTGATGTCGAGGAAGGTAATTTAGTTTTGTATAAATAGCCCTGAAGTTCTGCTAAACATCTTGCATTTGTTATAGTTGTCGTTATGGGTATGTTGTGTTTATAGAAGACTGTATAGATATTAGAGACTTGTAAGTGCTCTTCGAAAAGAGCTTTCGTTTTTGTTTTGTGCTTTACTGCAAATAAAAGACCATATTGAACCGCCAGCTTGCCCCTGCAATCATGCCACGCACACACACACAACACAGAAGACCAAAACATGATATCAGACTGTTAACACTGGACAACACTCATACTTCCTAAGCCCTAGACACACACAAATGGTTACTGGCACGTTGCTGGGATGTAAGTAGGTGTGCAAATCCTTACCTTGCATATTAACTTAAAATGTGATTTTCTGAGGTATAACTGCCTTCCTGTTCCGAAGATCTGTGTTAAATTTAAGAATTGGTTTCATAAGTTGTTTGAATGTTGAAGGTGGATATTATTAAAAGTGTTCAAGCCTTATAGTTGATTTGTTCTTAAGGTAATATGCCTCTGAGTTCCTTTATGGCATCATACTTCTGAATGAGTTAAAGTGCAAGAAATGTTAATTTGATATAAGTTACATATGAAACACTGCTGTGAATTGTTGAATTATAGTCAGGTAGAACTGGCAAATATATTAGTGGCAGTACTGTGGTGTCACTTTTCTATCTTTTATTACTTTATGTAAACCTGTTTCTTACTGCTGCTGTACAGACACTTATGTGGTGTTAAGTTTCCTTTTGGGTTATTTTCGGTCTGAGGACAGCCCTCATTTTAAGTGGTGGGGGGGGGGGGGTATGTAATGATCAGCCAATAGATGATTGGGTTGTTGACCCCTCTCCCCACCCCCTTTTTCCTTTTTTCTCTCTCTCTCTCGGATGCACTTTACAATGTATGGCTGCTCATTATTGGCGTAACAGCTATTCATGAAAATATGTGGATGTATACTTCTTGACAAATGTTAAGCCTGGTAACTAACCGTGAACTATAGTGTCTTCAGTAATTAAACGAAAGGCACCTTTATTTTCTCCAAGTCCGACTGAGGTGTCTTTGTTTTTCAACGCACGGTGAGGATAAATATTCGAATCCTTACACCGTCCCAGTCGGGTTCATTTTGTCGTCTGATATTCTGTCATAGAATAACAGACTTCACAGACAAAGATGTAGAAAACCCAACTGGGCGTCTTTATTAACAATGAATGAATAACGGTTAATGATAAGATGTGAATACGAGGAGTGAATCAAAGAGTCTTATTTGGCATAGTGTTGGAGTTGATGGACGGATCTTCACTGCTGGGAGGACTGATGAGCACGATACGAAGGTTGGTGAGATTACTGAACGAAAGATCAGGAGTCGAGACATAGGAAGATCGCTGTGGAAAGCAAGGCATTGAGTCCGTGTCCGTAACGGAGATCAGACTCCAGGTGACGGGAAGTGAGGTGTATTTATCGTGTGTAGGTGATGAAGTTCAGGTGTGCGTGTTTAGAATTTGGGTTATTGGGAACGTTGACTGAGTACGGAGCCTGGTGTTTACAGTATGTGACACGTACAGTACACCTCTTCTTCTTTGTCTTTTGGCTGTTCCCTTTCAGGGGTCGCCACAGCGAATCATCTGCCTCCATCTAACCCTATCCTCTGCATCCTCTTCTCTCACACCAACTAACTTCATGTCCTCTCTCACTGCATCCATAAATCTCCTCTTTGGTCTTCCTCTAGACCTCCTGCCTGGCAGTTCCAACCTCAGCATCCTTCTACCGATATTTTCACACTCTCTCCTCTGAACATGTCCAAACCACCTCAATCTGGCCTCTCTGACTTTATCTCCAAAACATCTAATATGGGTTGTCCCTCTGATTAACTCATTCTTGATCCTATCCATCCTTGTCACTCCCAAAGAGAACCTCAACATCTTCAGCTCTGCTAACTCTAGTTCTGCCTCCTGTCTTTTCTTCAGTGCCGCTGTCTCTAAGCCGTAGAGCATCGCTGGTCTCACCACTGTACTGTACACCTTTCCTTTCATTCTCGCTGATACTCTTTTATACTTAACACACCTGCCACTTTTCTCCACCCATTCCAACCTGCCTGTACTCGTCTCTTCACCTCCTTTGAACACTCTCCGTTGCTCTCGACCGTTGACCCTAAGTACTTAAAATCCTGCACCTTCTTTACCTCTGCTCCCTGTAGCCTCACTGTTCCTCTTGGGTCCTGCTCATTCACGCACATGTATTCCGTCTTGCTGCGGCTAACCTTCATTCCTCTGCTTTCCAGAGCGTACCTCCACCTCTCTAAATTTTCCTCCACCTGTTCCCTGCTCTCGCTACAAACCACAATGTCATCTGCAAACATCATAGTCCATGGAGACTCCTGTCTAACTTCATCTGTCATCCTGTCCATCACTAGAGCAAACAAAAAGGGGCTTAGAGCCGATCCTTGATGCAGACCCACATCCAGCTTGAACTCTTCTGTCACACCTACAACACATCTTACCACTGTCTTACAGCTCTCATACATGCCCTGCACCACTCTAACATACTTCTCTGCCACTCCAGACTTCCTCATACAACACCACAGCTCCTCTCTCTGCACCCTGTCGTACGCTTTCTCTAAATCTAAAAAGACACAATGCAACTCTTTATTACCTTCCCTGTACTTCTCCACCAGCATCCTCAAACCAAATACTGCATCTGATGTACTGTTTCTAGGCATGAAACCATATTGCTGCTCACAAATGCTCAACTCTGCCCTTAACCTAGCTTCCACTACTCTTTCCCACAGCTTCATTGTATGGCTCATTAGCTTTATACCTCTGTAATTGCCACAGCTCTGCACATCTCCCTTTTTTTTTAAATTGGCACCAATACACTTCTCCTCCATTCCTCTGGAATCCTCTCACTCTCCAAGATCTCGTTAAACAAACTAGTCAGAAACTCTACTGCCACCTCTCCTATGCACTTCCATACCTCCACAGGTATGTCATCAGGACCAACAGCCTTTCCACTCTTCATCGCCCTACTCACCTCACTTTTACTAATATTTGCTACTTCCTGCTCCACAACAGTTACCTCTTCTACTCTTTGTTCTCTTTCGTTTTCCTTATTCATCAACTCCTCAAAGTACTCCTTCCATCTTCCCATCACCTCCTACCATCTGTAAGTACATTTCCATCTCTATCTTTAATCACTCTAACCTGCTGCACATCCTTCCCATCTCTATCTCTTTGCCTCGCCAACCTGTACAGATCCACCTCTCCCTCCTTACTGTCTAGCCTAGCATACAAGTCCTCATATGCTCTTTATTTGGCCTTTGCCACCTCTACCTTCACCTTACGCTGCATCTCCCTGTACTCCTGTCTACTCTCCTCAGTCCTCTCAGAGTCCCACTTCTTCTTAGCTAGCCTCTTTCCCTGTATACACTCCTGGACTTCCTCATTCCACCACCAAGTCTCCTTGTCCCCTTTTCCCTTACCTGATGATACACCAAGTACCCTATTACCTGTCTCCCTGATCACATTGGCTGTAGTTGTCCAGTCAACTGAAAGCACCTCCTGACCACCCATAGCTTGTCTCAACTCCTCCCTAAAGACTACACAACATTCTTCCTTTCTCAGCTTCCACCACATTGTCCTCTGCTCTGCCTTTGTCCTCTTCATCTTCCTCACCACCAGGGTTAATTTACACACCACCATTCTGTGTTGTCTGGCTACACTCTCCCCTACCAACACCTTGCAATCACTGATCTCTTTCAGATTACAACATCGACACAAGATGTAGTCCACCTGAGTGCTTCTGCCTCCGCTCTTATATGTCACCCTATGTTCCTGCCTCTTCTGGAAGAAAGTATTTACTACTGCCATTTCCATCCTCTTTGCAAAGTCCACCACCATCTGTCCTTCTACATTCCTGTCCTGAAGACCAAACATGCCCATCACATTTTCCTCCCCTCTGTTCCCTTCCCCAACATGTCCATTGAAGTCTGCACCAATCACAACTCTCTCACCTTTGGGGATGCTCTGCATCACTTCATCTAACTCACTCCAGAATTTCTCCTTCTCTTCTAACTAGAGACCTGCACTCCCGCGGGAGTACCGCGGGACCCGCACGAAGTGCGGCGCGGGACAAAATTTAATGGGTGAATGCGGGTGCGGGCGGGAAGGTCCTCATGTATGTGCGGGATGCGGGAGAATAACATTAATCGCGGGACTCCCGCAAAATGGAATTATCTTAAAATTGATTTATTTTTAAACAAATTCTGTATTATTTATCTACTCAGTAGCGGTTCTATACTCAATTGCTCCCTGCCCCTCCCCCCCACTCCCCCACCCCCGCTCAGCGCCACGCCACACATTGTTCTACATATCATATTTAAATGTCAACAGAACATTGCTTTCTTTCCGGACACCAAAAGAAATATAATAGTCAAAGTGATCTAAAAAACCACCTTACTAAAGCACAGTCACTACCAGTTGAAAAGATTTCCATTTAATCATACCAACATAAAACAGATGTACTGGGTAAATGAATAATTTATTCAACAAATCCATAAGTAGCATAAAATACAATGGAAAATTGCTGAAAAAAAATATTTTGGGAAGCAGTAACTGTCTCAATCCAAATGCTCTTAGGTACTTTGCTTTTAACATTGATTTGGCCAATAACATATTTCCTTTTAATTGGCAAGTCAAATCGCATATACTATTTATGAATAATAAGCCAGTGCCTAAGTGTTTATTTGGCTGCATCCCAAATGCAGGATTTGTTCAGGGTCATTAGTAAATACTATATGATGAACACTGCTTGTCTGCACTAAAACTTAAAACTGTGCTTTTTCCCCTCTGCTGGTCCATACAGTGGTTACTCAATCGGAATGGTTATTACCGTCGCGCTCACCGCCGTTTAAAGGCGACAGCGGCCAAAATAAATCAGTTGAATTTCAAAGTCATTCGTAAAATGGCCGCCAGGTGGCGCAAGGTGACATTTTCATTCATCGCAGTAAATACAACAGTGATGGTAATTTCCACAACAAACATGAAACATCTGAACCAGAGCTATTGATATGTACTGTACAATAATGAGTAAAAAATGTATAGTAGATTTATTAACTGAAATAAATGACCATAGTTCTGTCATTCCCCACTTAAGGGGGACGGAGAATTTTCAAGCCCCACTTGTCAAACAAAATTATAACGAATTCGGCCAAGTTGACTATTTATTGAAATATAAATTTCTAAACCAATAAGATCAAATAGCACCAAGTTTAAAACAGATAAAATACACATAATTATAGCAAAATTAAAATAAAACAAAATAAAATGTTTTATACATTTACATTACATTTATTTATACACGTGTTTATATAATTGTTTATATACTTTTTTATTTTAATTATAGTAAAATTTAAATAAATCAAAATAAAATGTTTTATTTTAATTTTGCTCAGCATACTATAGAAAAAACAGCAAACAAACAAAAAAATGTCAAATTACAATGATTGAAGACACATATATGAATAACAGAACATTTATTATTCAGATCACGATATATACAACCATAATGAGTCCCGTAACCGGCTTATATAGCTGTCATGTGACCAACGTATTTAACCGTGAGGAGTCCAGTGGCTGGCGTATACAGACGTGTATACAGTAGTCGCGTTGAGACAGATGACAGACGGACATATCAGTGGCAGCTGCGGTAGCGTGAGAGTTTGCTGTTTTTTATATAGTATGCTGAGCAAAATTTAAATAAAATATTTTATTTTGTTTTCTTTTAATTTTGCAATACTTAAAATAAAACAATTTTAAAACAGCATCCTGCAGGATTTGAACCGGCAATCTCCGGATGATTGGGCAAGCACTTTACCCCACAGTGCCACTCGGAAGCTGTAACAGTGCTATTGATTTTATTCTTTTCAGCTGTATAAGCTGGTTACGGGACTCATTATGATTGTACACAGTGGCGGCTTTGCTAGTAGTGCCTTTCTTTTATAATGTGGAGCAAGCCCGAGATCATATTAATGTTAATTATCGCCAGCCAGCACGAATAGGCGGCTCCGTCCCTTTGCCGCCTATTCAGGGAGCCTACGGAGTGAGCAAGTAACGATAGTAGACTTGGGCGCACACCCATCAAATTGATGGGTGTGTGCCTAAATCTACTATTGTTACTCGTGAGCCGCCTATTCGTGCCGGCTGGCGATAATTAACATTAATATGATCTCGGGCTTGCTCACGATGCTAAACATCTATAAAAATAGCAAAGTATTGTGTATAGAGTGATAAAAAAAAAACTATCTAACGCATGTTATGATAAGGAAAATCTGTAAAGAACAGTAAGTAGTAAGAAGTAAGTAAGAAGAGGCCTGTGAATGGGGAGGGGTGCTATTTACAGTTATTTGTAGTTTCTCTGAATGTAGAGGTGAGAGCTGCTGATTCATACATGGGGAGGCATGAAGTATCTGCATTTGAATGGTGTCTGTCACAGAGTACACAGAGTAACACTAAAACAACAACTTAAAATTAATAGGAATAGGAGGCCCTGATGCTGCATAAACATTATTTAGTACAACAAAACTTCTCCGCGCTCTGGAAAACTTTATTAGACTATGTAGGAAAATAAAAAGGAGGATAACGATACCGGCTTTATATTAAATTAACAAATATTGTAAATAAACAACAATAACCCATGTTTAGAAAATATTTCTTATTTAGACAATAGAAAATAATCTTGCACCTGTTTTTGGTGTGCCAGCTGTCACTGCTCTTATAACCCTCTTTATCACCGTAAATCGATCAGTGATAAGCCGGTAATTTTATACTGTGTGTACTGTAAAACGGGTACATCTGTAGGTTTTTGCGTTTTTATAAATAATGAAATGCAGTAGGCTGTTATGGTCATCATAATTTTCTTTAATAATGATTCGTTCTATTTTTTTTATTCTGATTGTTTGCTCAATTTGTTTTTAGTTATTTATATATTTAAATTGGGATGCCTTTTACTGTTACAAATGTAACTCTTGCCAAAAAAATAAAAATGTTTCTTACAAGCCCTTGTGTTGTTGTTTGTGCTGTTGTTCTTTAATAATAATAATCAGATACAAACAGTCTGTCTAAATGAAAATCAACCAATGCTTTTTAACTCATTATTATGTGGATATTTTTTATGTTTGTTGGATAAAGTATGTAATGATTTGGTCTACTCTGTGTGTGTGTGTGAGAGAGAGAGAGGGGTGTCCCGGTCGTGAAACAAAGGCTCAGCTTTCAGCTCATTCAGTTTCTCTGAATGTATAGGTGAGAACAGCTGATTCACACCTGGGGAGGGTGAATAATTTGCATTTGAGTGTTGTCTGGCATTGATCTATCAGAGCCAAGTGAAAAGAAGCACAATCAACCTGAACAGGTAAGCTGGAATAAAATCAGTAGCAGAATTAACTAAAGTAATTAGCATTAAAGTAATTCAGCAGAAGGGGCGGTGCGGGCGCAGAGCAGGTATCATATGGCGCTTTTCCACTGTATAGTACGGCACGACATAGTTCAGTACCGCTCATTTTGGGGGGTTTCCCACTGGGAACAGTAGCTGGTACCGGATCCTTTTTTTAGTACCACCTCAGCCGAGGTTCCAAGCGCCCCGAACCGTTACCAAAACGTAACGTGTAAACTCTGCTGTTCACTGATTAGCCGGAGAAAATCGTCATTACTGCGTCACTGAACTTGCGACACGAGACACAACAGAACTGCTATATTTAGAACAGCCAGCGAAGGATCGGACACACCTTTTTGTATTAACCAAAAATTTTCTTGAAATGTGAAGGGGGCATCATGTTCGAGCACTGTTTTTTCCCTGTGCTTATAATAATAGTATTGTCCTTGCTGAATTGTGTTGAGGCACGCAAACCCCCTGACCACAATAAGATGCCAATCCCTCAGGTGGAAAACTAAAAAATTTAAATTTAATAAATAAAACAAAAAATAAAATAAAATATCCTTAATCCAGATTTTATCAGTCAATGACATAACATTTATCTAAGCTGGATGGTCAAATTCTAGGAAATCTAATACCGTATTATGTAGTGTCACTTTTCGTAACGCGCGAGTTTCCTCGTCTAAGAACAACAAACGGAATTCATCTCCAAACAACTAAACCCCGACACAGAGGTACGTTATAATGTCTACCATTCAGCTTGTTCAGTGTGTAGAGTGCAGGATGTTTAGACATTCTTCCTCCGTCATTAGTGATAATTTATTTGTGATAGGTGTGTGTTAGTGAGCACTCTGATGGAGAAGATATCAGCATTAGAGAAGCGCATCCAGACTTTAGAGAGTGTGAGAGCAGTGTTATTCCCATAGCGGACAGTCTGGGTTGCCACAGGCGGAGATAATCAGCCCCCGACTCCGGCATTAGAGCCCTCACACCGGGGCGAGTGGGTGACGACTCGGCGGCATACTCGTTCAGCCAAAGCTAACGCTAAGGCTAGCCCACAGGAGCACACCTCCTCTGCGCTTCACATGTCCAACAGGTTTGCTCTCCTCAATGATGCACCCGCTGAGAAACCTGAAAGAGCTCTGTTTATAGGAGACTCTATACTGAGGCACGTGACATTAGCTAGACATTTAGGGGCACCAGCGGCAGTGGTTAGGTGTACCCCGGGAGCCAGAGCACCGGACATAGCAGGTAATCTTAGGGCTCTAGGACAGCACAGGTTCTCTAAGATAGTGGTACATGCTGGAGCTAACGATATACGCCTTCGTCAGTCAGAGGTTAGTAAGAGTAACTTTACAGAGGTGTTTAAATTAGCGAAGGCGATGTCCGATGAAGTAATATGCTCTGGTCCCATCCCAATGAGACGTGGCGACATAGCTTACAGCAGGTTATGGTCGCTGAACCGCTGGATGTCCAGGTGGTGCTCCGAAAATAATGTGGGCTACATAGATAATTGGAAGACCTTTGAGGGCAAAGATGGCCTGTTAGGGCGGGACGGTGTCCATCCCACTCGGGAAGGTGCTGCTCTCATTTCCTGTAGTATAGCTCATAGTCTCAGTAGAGGTCTAGTTAATCGGTGACAATCCAGAGCCCAGGCCAGGGAGCAGACAGACAGGCTAAACCAACCGTCTGCTAGCTGCATAGAGTCGTCACTCAGAGTTCACCATATTGAGACTGTGTCTGTTCCCCGATCTAAGCAAAAATGTAGAAAGACTCAGAAAGTCTGATTTAATAATTTAATTAACATAAAGACCACAAACTCATAAGATGCAGGCTGCTTGTCAGTACCGCGTATTATGAAAACTACAGCTGGGGGCAGAGCTTTTCTTACAAAGCCCCAAAATTATGGAATAGTCTTCCAAATAGTGTTCGGGGCTCAGACACAGTCTCAGTGTTTAAGTCTAGGCTAAAAACCTATTTATTTAGCCAAGTATTTTTATAAATAGATTTGCCAATAGGTAAAGGATCAGATCTGGGGGACTCATGGACATAGAGTATTATGGTGAACTGGTATGTTTAGATGCTGTCTTCCTTACTCTCATTTGATCACTCAGGTTTGTTGACGGTGAGGTGATTGTTTGCTTTACATCTCAGGGAGCCCTCATGTTTGTGTTTCCTTCTGGCTCTCCCTTTTAGTTATGCTGTCATAGTTAGTCCTGCCGGAGTCCCTGCTTGCACTCTACAGTAAATATACATTCAGATTATACATTGTGACTGTGACCATACCTAATTGCCATCTCTCCTCCTCTTCTCTTTCTCCCCCTGTCTCCCCCTTTCACTCTTTCTCTCTCTCTCTCTGTCGAGCTACACATGTCATTCCTGAGCTGCCAGTGATCCAGACTCCCTCTGCCCTCTGGACCTGTCTGATCCATCCTGGTGCCCCGTTTCTGGTTGGAGGTCTCGTCGCATGGATGCCCCGTGTGTCTCTTTGGGATGCGTCTGGTGTCTGGGGATGATTCTATCTACTTAGAAGACGGTTCTGGCCTCGACTGGTGTTGTCAGCTGTTTCTCTGAGGACTTGACAATTCGATAGTTCAGGACTGGAACTTTCTACAAGTCTATCTGAGTCTCCAATAACTACTGGACTCCATTTTAACATCAATTAACATCAACTATTATAGCTGAACCTAACACTTAACACTGTATAAATGCAGATAATTTCCTGCTATCTGTTTCACCCAGATGAGGATGGGTTCCCTGTTGAGTCTGGTTCCTCTCAAGGTTTCTTCCTATTACCATCTCAGGGAGCTTTTCCTTGCCACTGTCGCCCTCGGGCTTGCTCACCAGGGACTATCTGAACATTTTTGATTCATACACATTCACATTCCATACAAACTTAAATAATTCTTTTGATTGTGTAAAGCTGTTTTGAGACAAATGTCAATTGTTAAAAGCGCTATACAAATAAAACCGAATTGAATTGAATTGAACTTTTTAGGCGGATTTTTTTCCGCTACCGCAGATCATTTTATCAACTTGTAATATATTCATTTTGTGAGTATATTAACATGCTTTCTCAACATTTCAAAATTTTTATTTGAAGGGGCAAGCTATTTATTTATTTACTTGACCCCCGTAGAAGATAATAGAAAACCGCTTAGCGGCACAGATTATTATTTTTTCCTCCAGGTTCGACGGCCGCCCCCCACGTGACATGAAAAAATGCCGCCCTACTACGCGTTTACTACTACGTTATATATATTATAGCAAAATTAAAATAAGTAAAAATAAAATGTTTTATTTTAATTTTGCTCAGCATACTATAGAAAAAACAGCAAACTCATTACGGGACTCAGTATGGTTGTATATCGTGCTCTGAATAATAAATGTTCTGTTGTTATGTCTTCAATCATTGTAATTTGACATTTTTTTTGTTTGTTTGCTGTTTTTTCTATAGTATGCTGAGCAAAATAAATAAAAATTAAATTAAATTAAACAGCATCACCCAGGGATCGAACCCGGATCTCTCGCATGAAAGGGCGAAGTCTTAACCTCTGTACCACTCGGACACTTAGAGACAACACACCCCAGTCACGTTAATAAGCCACTCGACTTCTTTGAAAGAAATCTCTAGATAAGTGATGAAGTAAGCCTGTTATAATAATTGCACGTGTATAAATAAATGTAATGTAAATGTATAAAACATTTTATTTTGTTTTATTTTAATTTTGCTATAATTAAAATAAAAGAATTTTAAAACAGCATCACCCAGGATTCAAATCGGCGCTGTCCTTTTCTCTGGGCGCGCACTCTACCACTGCGTCACTCGGAAGCTCTAACACTGCTATTGATTCTTTTCACTTGGCTCTGTTAAGACGCAGACGCAGGAGAACGTCCTGACAATGTTTTAATTTCATGGTCATTTATTTCAGTTAATAAATCTACTATAAATTTAAACAACACAAGAAATAAGATGACACAAAACCCTGCACACTTCTTTTCTAATTACAAATGATAAAATCTAAAAGCTCACTGTGTTAACATTTATTGTGCTTAAATTTGATCCTAATAAGATTTGATTTAATTTGAATTTGACATATGTACTGTAATTTTAGTACTGTGATTATGAATTCGTTTAACTACAGTGTTTCACTACGTGCAGTTCTAAAGGAGCGCGTCTCATTAATCCGGCAGAGAATGAACTAAGGCATGAGGCATCAGTCTATAGTTATATAGCGCCACTCAGTGGTAAAAGCCAGCAAACGCACAAACCCAAATGCTGTCGCCGAGCACCGCGATGGTTAAACCGACGCTCCGATTAGGTGACCACTGTAATTACTCTTCTTCTGGCCCTACATTCAACATGAGCAATTTCTCTCTTCAGATACACCATCGATCGCCACACAGACCTAGAGAGGCTGTTTAATATTGACTCCAACAATGGAACCGTCAGCACATTGCAAGCTCTGGACAGAGAGACATCCAAATGGCACAATATCTCCATCCTGGCTACTGAAATAAGTGAGCACAGTCCTCTTTCTTTAAAAGTAGACCTGTTATAAAATTAACAGTAACATGTTTATTTGAGAACACAAGCAATGTTTTATTTTGAACTGAGTTTATCCATAAGTTTGGGCTATTGTGACTGATGAGATAAGGTACCAGAGTTGGAAAAAAGAAAAGCACACAAAGCACACCACCCACATATACAGGATATAACTAGCTCACTTGCCTTATTAATGATGTGCTGAAACAGCACATTACTGTATATTCTGAATGCATTTAGAATTTTAGTTGCACAAATGCAAGCACATGCCTCACAATTCTCCTTGTACTCAATCTTGCAGAAAAAAAAATGCGACAGGGCAAAAAAAAAAGTGTCACATTCCTGAATAGTTTAAATCACTCAGTTTTCACTGGCTCAACTAAAATGCCTTCATTAAAAAAGGATGGCAGTGTTGCCAGTAAAAGCAGTATTAAAATATGAAACTTTATTTTAAAAATGTAAACTCTTTTTAAGTTGCAAAGTTACAATTGGCTTTCTGAAATAATAGTATGGATAAAACTAATTCCAATAAGATTCACTTTATGTTGCTATGGTGGCCTTTGAACGGAAAACAAATAAACAAACCAAAAACTGTAAATAAAATCTAAATAATACATTAAATAAATAGTTCATTCAGAACAATAATTGCAAATTTATTAGATTTATTATTTAGAAGACATTAAATTTAAAAACTTACAACAAATTCAGAAATGCACCAACAATCCCAAACACATACCAGCAAATTTGGAAAGGCATTAACATAACTTACAAGTAGAATGGGTGGGTCCTTATTAAACATCACATGCTTGTTACTATTTGGACATGTGTCAATTAAAAATGATGCAATGCAAAATTAGTTCTTATAATAGGGTTTAATTCTTCTGAATAACCATACTTCCTGTATGTCAGTACAACGTATATTGTGCTCTGCAATGTTAGTCAATTTCTTCGTCTTTTTTTTATCAATTACTATTATTATTATTAGGATATATCAATGTGATTTTTGTTCATGACAGCCACTGTGTTTCACATGATGTGATTTTCCTTCAATGATGGGCAAAAAGAAATTATGTGATTTGCTTGTCATAACATGCGGGCTTTTGCTCGAAACTGTGGCTGCTTGGTGTCATGGGTTGCTCAAAACATGGTAATTTAAACATTCTGAAATAAGGTTTTATAGCAGTTTTCAAATTAAACGTTTTATTACAGATAACTTTGTGCATCAGAAGAAAATAGCTAAGAATGAGTAAAAGTCCAAAAGTGGACTATTATTGTGTTTTGCTGTAAAACTGTTAAAATGATTATAATAATTACACAATAATGTTTCTCACTTTCAGGTACATCTCTACAGACTAGAGTCCCTGTGTTCATCAAAGTCCAGGATGTGAATGATAATGCTCCTGAGTTTGCAATGTATTATGAGACCTTTGTCTGTGAAAATGTCAAAGCTGGACAGGTATGGGATTGGTTCATTCCATTTTCAGCAAAATATATAATATATTTTTTTATTTCCGTTAAATGTATTTTGGACATAACTATTGCATATAAGATTAATGAATAAAGTGCACAGAAATTATTATTATTAATAATAATAATAATAATAATAATAATAATAATAATAATAATAATAATAATCACATGTTGTATTTTAGGTCATTCAGACTATAAGTGCTGTGGATACAGATGAGCCACTTGTAGCTCATATGTTTGTCTTCAGTCTGAGCACAGTCAACCCTAACTTTACCATTTTTGACAACGAAGGTAAATATCAAAGGGTGATATAATACAACTGATTATGTCAAATTCTGCAGTGCATTTTACAAACCGGATTCCAAAAAAGTTGGGACACTAAACAAATTGTGAATAAAAACTGAATGCAATGATGTGGAGATGGCATATGTCAATATTTTATTCAGAATAGAACATAAATCACAGAACAAAAGTTTAAACTGAGAAAATGTATAATTTTAAGGGAAAAATATGGTGAATCAAAATGTCATGGTGTCAACAAATCCCAAAAAAGTTGGGACAAGGCCATTTTCACCACTGTGTGGCATCTGCCCTTCTTCTTACAACACTCAACAGACATCTGGGGACCGAGGAGACCAGTTTCTCAAGTTTATAAATAGGAATGCTCTCCCATTCTTTGTCGCACCTTCCTCTTTATGATGCGCCAAATGTTCTCTATAGGGGAAAGATCTGGACTGCAGACTGGCCATTTCAGTACCCGGATCCTTCTCCTACGCAGCAATGTTGTGATTGATGCAGAATGTGGTCTGCCATTATCTTGTTGAAAAATGCAGGGTCTTCCCTGAAAGAGATGACGTCTGGATGGGAGCATATGTTGTTCTAGAACCTGAATATATTTTTCTGCATTGATGGTGCCTTTCCAGACATGCAAGCTGCCCATGCCACACGCATTCATGCAACCCCATACCATCAGAGATGCAGGCTTCTGAACTGAGCGTTGATAACAACTTGGGTTGTCCTTGTCCTCTTTGGTCCGGATGACATGGCGTCCCACATTTCCAACGAGAACTTCGAATCGTGACTCTTCTGACCACAGAACAGTATTCCATTTTGCCACAATCCATTTTAAATGATCCCTGGCTCAATGAAAACGCCTGTGCTTGTGGATCTTGCTTAGAAATGGCTTCTTCTTTGCACAGTAGAGTTTCAGCTGGCCACGGCGGATGGCATGGCGGATTGTGTTCACTGACAATGGTTTCTGGAAGTATTCCTGAGCCCATTCTGTGATTTCCTTTACAGTAGCATTCCTGTTTGTGGTGCAGTGTCGTTTAAGGGCCCGGAGATCACGGGCATCCAGTATTGTTTTACGCCCTTGACCCTTACGCACAGAGATTGTTACAGATTCTCTGAATCTTCGGATGATATTATGCACAGTTGATGATGATAACTGCAAAGTCTTTGCAATTTTTCGCTGGGTAACACCTTTCTGATATTGCTCCACTATCTTTCTGCGCAACATTTTGGGAATTGGTGATCCTCTACCCATCTTGGCTTCTGAGAGACACTGCCACTCTGAGAAGCTCTTTTTATACCTAATCATGTTGCCAATTAACCTAATTACTGTTAATTGGTCTTCCAGCTTTTCGTTATGCTCAAATTTACTTTTTCCAGCCTCTTATTGCTACTTGTCCCAACTTTTTTGGGATTTGTTGACACCGTGAAATTTGGAATCAACATATTTTTCCTTTAATATGATACATTTTCTCAGATTAAACTTTTGATCTGTCATCTATGTTCTATTCTGAATAAAATATTGACATTTGCCATCTCCACATCATTGCATTCAGTTTTTATTCACAATTTGTTTAGTGTCCCAACTTTTTTGGAATCCGGTTTGTAGCATAAAACTCTCCATATTCAGATTAAAGATGACCGTTAATATTAACCTGTGACTTTTTGTCCTCAGTAGTAATATATATACTATATATAATAATAATAATAATAATATATATATTAATAGTAATAACTATAAATAACATTTTAGTCTGTACAAGAAGACAATGATATTTATAGTTTTATAACTATAAGTGATGCTACAATTATGTGTTTGTTTCAGAGCACTGATAACACAGAAATGGCCAGTAATCCTAGTTATTTTGTTTGCTTACTTTTTAGATAACACTGCACGGATATTGACGCGTAGGAGCAGCTTCAACCGACATGAGATGAGCTCATACCTGCTGCCTGTGGTGATCTCAGACAATGATTATCCTATACAGAGCAGTACAAGCACTCTAACTGTGCGAGTATGTTCTTGCGACAGTCGTGGGAATATGCAGTCATGTAGCACTGAAGCCTTACTGCTCGCTGCTGGTCTGAGCACTGGAGCCCTCATCGCTATCTTACTTTGTATCATCATACTGCTCAGTGAGTAGAGCTTGTAGTAATATAATCTATCCAAAGTCCACTGTTGACCTATGCATACTTTTCAAATATTTTTTTTCCTCTCAGATATTCAACTTCAAAACCGGAAGTCTTTCTACTCAAATTGCAAAACGCTGCAAAACTACATGTAGTGGTTAGCACTGTCGCCTTGCACCTCCAGGGTCTGGGTTCAATTCCCCGGCCAGGCTCGATTCCCGTCTCTGTGTGCATGGAATTTGCATGTTCTCCCCGTGCTTGGTGGGTTCCCTCCGGGTACTCCGGTTTCCTCCCACAGTCCAAAGACATGCAGATTAGGCTAATTGGCGTTCCTAAATTGCCCGTAGTGTGTGATTGGGTGTGTGAGTGTGTGTATGTGTGTGTGCCCTGCAATGGATTGGCACCCTGTCCAGGGTGTACCCCGCCTAGTGCCCGAAGTCTCCTGGGATAGGATCCAGGTCCCCCGCGACCCTGAACACAGGATTAAGCGGTATAGAAAATGAATGAATGAATGAATGCAAAACTACAATCGTGTCCTATACATCAAGTAAATTTAACACTAAGTCTATGGCATACCAAGACCATAAGCAGGAGAGAATGAGTAAAAAATACATTAGCTAATCAATATGGAAAATGGACAATGAACGTACTGTAGCGGGTCTCAGTATTAGGCAAACACAACCTCAGACAAACAACAACATGCCAACAACTTTTATCACCATGCCATTATTTATGTAACAAAAATTAAGCAAAAAATTTTAAATAAAATGTGGGCAGTACTAGATCTGCTGAAGTGCTAGTAGCTTGTAGACCCATCTTTATCAGCAATAACTTAACTTGAAATAATTGTTTCCTGTATGACTTTTCCAGTCTCTCACATCATTGTGAAGAAAAGGGCCATTCTTCTTTAAACCATTTCAATAGCTTTGAAGTCTAGGCCCATATTGACTAAGCATCTCAGAGGAAGAAATTCTCAGTGCTATGCAATTTTAATCCTGCTTTTAGGAGTAGGAATAAGAACAATTCGTCAACATTTCTAAAATAGGAAATCACTCCTATCTCCAGCAAAATGTAGGAGAGCTCTAAAGGTGTCCTACCTGATTAGGTGTAGTGAGGAAATGGCGTTCAGGTAGAGATGCACACAGATGAGGAACATTTTAGTAACACTGAGTGACACAGAGCTCATGAAAGATATGTTTGGAAAAAATGTACTACTATTTTTTTTTTTACATCGCAGGTGGTATGTAACTTTCTTAATTAACAAGCATCTTGTATGTTGTCCCCCCGCAGATGCCTTCTACCTTACATTTTTTAGTAACAGCGAAGATGCAGCTTTGAAAGAGTGACACAGTTGACAATGTTGGAAATGATAAATCAAAACAGATTCACCCCATCACGCAGTGTTAAATTGTGGCCATCATCCATGGCACACTCGTTAAAATAATCATATGTATTTAATTATTTATGTGCACAACTTTTTTTGACATTCATTGTTATGAGCATCACTTTATTAACATGGCATATCCCCAGTGTTCACACGAGTGAAGAGTATGTGCGTCAAACCTCTGTAAGAGAAGGTCAGAATTTTGCTTTAATTATTATTATTTTTTACATTTTACTGCCTCCTCCCTAATCAAAACAGTCTCATTCTCTTTCCAGTTTCGCTTTCATTTTTAAATCATTTTGATCATATTATGACAGTCCTACACAGCTCTATTATAAATGGTGAACTGCCTTTCACCATTTAGCTTTTCCACCATTTAGAACTACAAAAACCGTGAACAGTGCCATGACACACTTTCCTTGGTGCAGTCCTACTTCTCACTAAAAAAATGGGTAGGAAGCTTTTATGTCCTACTCTGAGGCAGGAATATTTTCAGTCATACTGTAAATAAACTTTGAACACAATTCCTAGGAGTGATTCTGAGATGCTTCGTTGATACAGGCCCTGGGCTTTTACTAGGATAGTCTAGGCTAGAATAGGCTTTTGTCAGTAGTAGATTTACTGGTGTGCTTCAGATCATTGTATCTATTGCATGTCCCAGTTGACGAAGCCTTATCTGTTGGACAGATCGCCATCCATGCTCTGTCATCTTACTTGTTCTTTTAAAACAGAAGAGGATTTCTCCTGACAATGCTTTCAAACAAACCGTACTTGTTCAGTCTTCATCTATTAATGCTGTCATGGATTTTAACATTTAACATGCTCAGTGAGGTCTTTACAGTGCAAGTAAAAAATTTGCACATGCCTTCTACTTCAATGTTTTTCTGTCTTGTTATTTATTTTCTACATTCTAGAATGATACTGGAGATTTCGAGCAATAAATCAACACATTTCGAACTATAAATCTCCTCCATTCTCTGTGGTAGAATCAATCAAGCTCAACCTGGTTGAATGGGCAGGTGTTAGTGCACAGTCAATTTCCCGTCTCTACAGATATACTTTGTTGTGTTCAGGTTTGCACTCCAGGACTTGTTGGGTTCAGGGTTGGACTCCAGGAAAGTTGTCCTAAAGGCACTCCTGTGTTTTCTTGGTGGTATGACGTACTGTAGGTCATGATCTTGTTGAATTGAAAAAATTCATTCTAGACTGAGATTCTGAACATCTGGAGAAGATTTTAACTCAGGATAGCTCTTTATTTTATTTGCATAATATAAATATGTCTGCATCCTCTATTCTGACTAATCTCTCAGTCTCAGTCGCTTAAAAAAACATCCTAACACCATAACATTGCCACCAATGTGACTGTGAGGTGATGTGCAGTGCCTAATTTCCTCATTTTAAATAGTTCAATCTCTGTGTGATTTGAGGATTTAGTTTCTTATGGTCTGAGAGTCCATCAGGTGCTTTTTGGCAAACTCCCAGCCAGCACAAATCAGGAATGAGGAATAGTTTCTGTCTGGCCACTCTAACATAAAGGCCTAATTGGTGGAGTGCTCGATGGTTGTTCTTATCCCATCTTAAAAGGGAACTCAGGATCTCATTTATGGTTGACCCTTAGGTGACCATTAGGCTTTTGGTTACATGACGAAGTCCCTTTATCTCTGATTACTTAATTAGGGTGGGTGGCAAGATCTGGAAAGACTATTGGTTTCAAATCTTTTCCATTTGAGAATGATGGTGGTTACCATGCCCTTATGTGCCCTTTCAATGCTGCAGAAGGTTTCTTGGATTCTTCCCTAGATCTGCGTCTTGACACAAACCTTGACACAATCCACAAACTTGACACAAATTACTGGTAATTCTCCTGACCTCATGGCTTTGTTTACACTCTGAAATACTAATCTACTGTGAGACCATATATAGACAGGTGCATGCCTTTCCTAATTATGTCTAATGAACATAATTAGGAACAGATGGATCATGTAGAAGCATCTAAAGGACAATTGATAAGAGCAGGATGTGCCAGAGCTTAATTGCAAGTGCATAACAAAGGGTCTAAATACTGTATTTAGGTAAATTGGATATTTCAGTCTTTATTGTTCTAATAAATAAAGAAAGCACTCCAAACACCTGTTTTACAGTATAATTGTGTTAAAGCTGATCAGCTTATTTTTGGCTTTAACCTTTTTGCACATTAGTACAAACTCTTTTTTTCTGCTAATACCTCATACCCACTTTTTTTGTTTATACAAAAAAAAAACAGAATTAAAAGATAGATAGTATAGTATATAATATAGTATATAAAGTAACAGGTTTGATGCATGGGTTGGACCACAAATATGGACACGAGGTGAGGTCTTACAGAAAAGGGGTAACTTTATTAAGGTAAATAGGAAAATAAAAGGGAAATAAGGAGGGAGCACATAGATTGACAGTGGCCAGTTCACCTGCCTTGGCCCCGAGCTTGAACAGGTGCAGTGTGTGTGCCATCTGGCCATTGGCTTGGCCTTGGAGTAAGCCGTTGTGACTTCCGACATCTGGGAGGCTTACTCCAACAGGGCACGGGGGCCTCGATGGCCAACCCAGTGCCTTTTCCTCATCAGAGTTTGGTTCACGTTAGCTGGTGCATAGCGTAGATCAGTGGTTCTCAAACATTTTCTGTCATTCCCCACTTAAGGGGGTGGGCGAATTTTCAAGCCCCACTTGTCAACAAAATGATAACGAAATCGGCCAAGTTTACTGTTTATTGAAATATCTATTTCTAAACCAATAAGATTAAATAACACCAAGTTCAAAACAGATAAAATACACGTGCAATTGTTATAAAAGGCTTACATTGTCACTTATCTTTGCATAATTGACCCCATGTTTATTAGCTGCTCAGGAATCGTTTGTAGTTTTTTTTTGCAGTGGCCAACTCTGTATGCAACTTTGAATGAAGCCATTTGTGCTTTGCTGGTCACTGATTCAGACTTATGGGGCAAATTCACTTTGATATATAAGTGATATACAAGCACGCTTCCGGAAAGAATTATGCTCAGGATCCAAGCTTGCACTATATATATATATATATATATATATATATATATTGTACAGTGTGTGTGTGTATACAGTGGTGTGAAAAACTATTTGCCCCCTCCCTGATTTCTTATTCTTTTGCATGTTTGTCACACTTAAATGTTTCTGCTCATCAAAAACCGTTAACTATTAGTCAAAGATAACATAATTGAACATAAATGAAGGTTTACGTTATTAAGGGAGAAAAAAAACTCCAAATCTACATGGCCCTGTGTGAAAAAGCGATTGCCCCCCTTGTTAAAAAATAACTTAACTGTGGTTTATCACACCTGAGTTCAATTTCTGTAGTCACCCCCAGGCCTGATTACTGCCACACCTGTTTCAATCAAGAAATCACTTAAATAGGAGCTACCTGACACAGAGAAGTAGACCAAAAGCACCTCAAAAGCTAGACATCATGCCAAGATCCAAAGAAATTCAGGAACAAATGAGAACAAAAGTAATTGAGATCTATCAGTCTGGTAAAGGTTATAAAGCCATTTCTAAAGCTTTGGGACTCCAGAGAACCACAGTGAGAGCCATTATCCACAAATGGCAAAAACATGGAACAGTGGTGAACCTTCCCAGGAGTGGCCGGCCGACCAAAATTAACCCAAGAGCGCAGATACGACTCATCCGAGAGGCCACAAAAGACCCCAGGACAACATCTAAAGAACTGCAGGCCTCACTTGCCTCAATTGAGGTCAGTGTTCACGACTCCACCATAAGAAAGAGACTGGGCAAAAACGGCCTGCATGGCAGATTTCCAAGGCGCAAACCACTTTTAAGCAAAAAGAACATTAAGGCTCGTCTCAATTTTGCTAAAAAACATCTCAATGATTGCCAAGACTTTTGGGAAAATACCTTGTGGACCGACGAGACAAAAGTTGAACTCTTTGGAAGGTGCGTGTCCCGTTACATCTGGCGTAAAAGTAACACAGCATTTCAGAAAAAGAACATCATACCAACAGTAAAATATGGTGGTGGTAGTGTGATGGTCTGGGGTTGTTTTGCTGCTTCAGGACCTGGAAGGCTTGCTGTGATGGATGGAACCATGAATTCTACTGTCTACCGAAAAATCCTGAAGGAGAATGTCCGGCCATCTGTTCGTCAACTCAAGCTGAAGCGATCTTGGGTGCTGCAGCAGGACAATGACCCAAAACACACCAGCAAATCCACCTCTGAATGGCTGAAGAAAAACAAAATGAAGACTTTGGAGTGGCCTAGTCAAAGTCCTGACCTGAATCCTATTGAGATGTTGTGGCATGACCTTAAAAAGGTGGTTCATGCTAGAAAACCCTCAAATAAAGCTGAATTACAACAATTCTGCAAAGATGAGTGGGACAAAATTCCTCCAGAGCGCTGTAAAAGACTCGTTGCAAGTTATCGCAAACGCTTGATTGCAGTTATTGCTGCTAAGGGTGGTCCAACCAGTTATTAGGTTCAAGGGGCAATTACTTTTTCACACAGGGCCATGTAGGTTTGGATTTTTTTTCTCCCTTAATAATAAAACCCCTCATTTAAAAACTGCATTTTGTGTTTACTTGTGTTATCTTTGACTAATAGTTAAATGTGTTTGATGATCAGAAACATTTTGTGTGACAAACATGCAAAAGAATAAGAAATCAGGAGGGGGGCAAATAGTTTTTCACACCACTGTATATATATATATATATATATATATATATATATATATATATACAGTGGGAGCCACGTCAAACAGCCGCCTGGAGCATGACAGGTCCATGACAGGAACATGCACGCTCCGTCCACAGAATGTGATCCCCCGCGATGACGCAGTTAACGATGCCCCGCCCCATAAACGCCCCCATGCGCTTTCTAAAAAGGTGGTTGCAATGCTGTATAATCCCGCCAGATGGAGCATTGACTGGCACAGTTAACTGCAGTGTCCAGGAAGCCCTATACCATATCTTTAATATACAGGCAGTTCTTGTATTGTCAACTGTACTGTACTGTATTTTCATAAATAGATCACATGGTAAAAAAAATCAACAACAAACCGATTAATAAAACAGATTTGTTAAATCACTCAATACACAACCCATGATGATTATGCTATTTATTATTAAATAATGAATTAGTAAAACTAGTTAGTGAAATATTTTTTAAGACATCCTGAAATAATCTTTAAAGACAGGGTAACGTCTGTAATTTATCTATACCGATCATTGTAGGTACGGAATACAAATGCGGGCTATGTACAGTATTTTACATTATGGTGTATTTTACCTAGTTCCATTTAATATACTGATAGATAATATTTTACTGCAAAGTAAAGCTCAAAATGTAACGTCTGCTTGGGTTCGTTTTCGTTATATTTTGATGATGTTTTCGCTAATGTTTTTTTTTCACTGGTAGACAACAAGTGACATAACAAAGGCAATTAATGGCGCATGCAATCTGGAGCAAATATCTGCCCATATGGATCAGTATTTCTTTTGTCATTTAATTCTGAATAATTTTTTACCCTAGTTTCATTTGGTTTTACGCAATTTCATGTGCTATTTATTTATTTTATTTTATTTATTTTTTTTGTGTGTGTGTGTGTGTGTGTGTGTGTGTGTGTGTGTGTGTGTGTGTGTGTGTGTGAAAGAGAGCGTGAGAGCGCGTGCACAAGAGAGGGCTTATATTGTGATTTGTTACTAAAAACCTGGCTTACTACTAATAAAAATTATTTCAATGTAACTCATGGGTCTCAATCACAAAATCAGCCAACGCTGTAAACAGATAACACGACAAAATATATACTCTGAAACGTTCTTTTGAACATTTAAAAATATATGCAAAAAACATAAATATAAAAACAATCAACTATTATTGTTAAAGTCAGCCTGTGGCTGTTCAGGATCAAGTTTACGAGGCTTTGCAGTCTTTCGTTAATTTTACTTCTGACTCGACACCAATGTGGCTTATTAAAGATGCACTGTTTTATTAAACATTGGCTGTTTTTAAATGCTCAGCAAAATAAACACTTCTACGGTTTGAATATACTGTGGACATCTCAAAATCATGATGTAATAGTGTCATGTTCCCTAGTGCAGAAGATGGACGCAACATGCAGGGTGAGATAATAGTCTTGTTTATTGACGAGAGTCTTTTAACAGAAAATTTTTGCACGCGAAGGTTCTATTTAAAATAAAACAACGTCTTCCTCAGGCCGGGTCTGCAGACGGGTAAACTCTAAAAAAAAAAAAAAAAAAAAACAAGGAACTCAAAGAACAGAAAAAACAAGACACCACATAAATGGTCAGATTCATACACTGAATACAGTTCAACCTTGAACTTGAAAAGGGCCGTCTTTCTGCGCACGCTGGCCCGGTCCCTGGCCCAGTCCCTCAGTCCTAGGAGGCAAAAACCAGTGCATAAAGTGGCATTAGTGGTTAGCGTGAACACAGACAATAAGAGAGGAGAGGTGTTGGGTGCCAGCCAAAGACATCCTGAGCCCTGAGCTCATTGCAGCATTCCACCTTACTCAGCCGGATCACCCGGCACCTCGACCCCTGGGCCGTCCCACCCGCCGACCTCCCCATCCTGGGCGAAGAGGGCGGCCTTCCGAGGCCAGTCCTGAGGGGGGGGGGAGGGGGGTACTGTCACACCTGTGCCGCCACGGCCCCGGGGAATAAAATCTACAGCATGAGAGATTTTTGCGTGTGAATCCTCCCCATACTGTTTCCGCTCTTCTAAACCACTCGTCCACCATGGGCACATCGGTGGGAGTGGCATCCCAAGGACAGAGCGGCGGCTGATGCCCAAGCACACATTGAAACGGCGTTAGGCCGGTAGCGGAGTGACATAACGAATTTTGTCCGTATTCCACCCAGATTAAACAGTCTGCCCATTCGTGTTGTCGACTGCTACAATATGCGCGGAGGTACCTCCCGAGTTCTTGGACAGTCCGCTCTGCCTGCCCATTTGACTCGGGGTGATAGCCCGACGTTAGGCTATCAGTGGTCCCCAATTTCTGGAAGAAAGTTCTCCAGACCTTGGCGATAAATTGGGGACCAGGATCGGAAAAAATTTCCTCCGGGATGCCATAGCAACGAAACACACATTTCAAATAGGGTTTCTGCTACCTGGAGCGCTGACGGGAGAGAGCCAAACGGGATGAAACGGCATCCCTTGGAAAACCGATTGACCACAACTAAAATTGTTGTGTACCCTTTCGACAGCGTCAGATCCATCACGAAGTCTATTGGTCTAAAGGGCAATTGGCCAGCACGAGACGGTCTCGTGCCCACCGAGTGATCTCCCCATCGATTTTCCATTGCATGGGCACAACTATTATTGAGGTGGGCAAAATGGGTTCTGGGTTTAGGTTTGATTGTGGCGTTGGATAATATCGTGATAAGGCATCTGCCTTCTTGTTTTTGGACCCAGGTCGATAGGTGATGTGGAAGAGGAAACGCGTGAAGAACAGTGCCCACCGGGCTTGACAAGTGTTTAGTCTTTTGGCCTGTTGGATGTATTCTAAATTTCGGTGATCAGTTAATACTATGAATGGGTGTTTGGCTCCCTCTAGCCAGTGACGCCACTCCTCTAATGCCGCTTTTACTGCTAGTAGTTAAATATTCCCAATGTCATAGTTTCGTTCGGCAGGTGTCAGTTTGCGAGAAAAAAATGCACAGGGGTGGAGACTCTCGGGTTGACCATGGTGTTGTGACAGCACCGCTCCTATTCCTACCTCCGATGCGTCGACCTCGACTATAAAAGGCTTATCGGGGTTGGGAAGCCGTAGCACAGGCGCTGTAGTGAACGCGCTTTTAAGTTTTTGGAAGGCTGCTTTTGCTTCCGATGGGAACGAGCCTAATCGTTGTGGCTTTCCCTTTAATAGGGTCATGAGCGGTGCTGCTATAGTACTGAAATTTAAAATAAAGCGCCGCTAAAAGTTGCAGAACTCGAGAAAACTCTGTAGCGCCTTTACTGACTTGGGTTCAGGCCATTGTGTTACCGCCTCCACCTTGGACGCCTCCATCTCGACCCCCAGTGGCCCTATGTGATAGCCGAGAAATGCAATCTCCTTTTTGTGGAATTCACATTTTTCTGCCTTCGCATAGAGCCCGTGCTCGCGCAGACGACGAAGGATACCAGTTACATGGAGGATGTGTTCGGAATATGACCGCGAGTATATTAGAATATCATCTAAGTATACTATCAATAAACGGTTCAACATATCCCTAAACACATCGTTCATGAACCCCTGAAACACCGCAGGTGCGTTTACCAATCCATAAGACATCACATTATATTGATAATGCCCTGATGTAGTGCTAAACACAGTCTTCCACTCATCGCCCTTACGCACACGAACGAGATTATAAGAGCTACGGAGATCGAGTTTTGTAAATTATGGATGCGCCTCGGAGTTGGTCGATAGCGGCTGGTACCAGCGACAGTGGGTGCTTGTATTTTACTGTCACGGCATTGAGACCTCTATAATCAATGCAGGGTCTGAGACCCCCGCCTTTTTTTCTATAAAAAAGAAGCCTGCCGAAGCGGGGGATGTGGACCTGCTGATGAGTCCCTGCCGAAGAGCCTCAAGATTCTAGATTCAAGATTCTTTATTTGTCACATGCATAGTTATACAAGTACAACACGCAGTGAAATGTATCCTGAACCGCTCCTACTTTGTGCAAATAACAGAAGAAACTAAAGAAATAATCTATAAATAGAAATTGAAATAGAAACAACAACAAAAAATAGAAACAAATACATTTAAAATATTCCTTTAGAAAAAAAAAGGCATAAATGTAAACATAATAATAAAGTGTGTATATGAGCAGGATAAAATGTAGTGCAAGTAATGCTTACAGTCCAGGCTAAAGTGCAGTGTGCAGTGTGCAATGTCAGCACAGCATTGTGTGGGTGAACTGGTACAGTCCTATGAACGGGAGAGTGGCCCATCATGGTTGAGGAGTCTAATCGCCTGTGGATAAAAACTCCTCCTGAGTCTCTCCGTTTTGGCCATAATGACCTGGAACCTTCTGCCTGAATGCAGAAGTTTGAACAGTCCATTATTGGGGTGCGACAAGTCCTTAATGATTCGAGCTGCCCTGGTTTTACATCTCCTGGTGTAGATGTCCTGCATGGAGGGGAGAGTTAACCTGCAGCAGCGTTCAGCTGCCCGGATCACTCTCTGGAGGGCTTTACTGTCCTGTACACAGCTATTCCCAAACCAGGATGAAATGTTCTGTGTAAGGATGTTCTCAACAGCGCCCGAGTAGAAAGCCTTAAGGACAGCAGGGGAAACCCCAAACTTCCTCAACTGCCTCAGGTGGTACAGACGCTGCTTTGCCCTTTTTCGTCTGAGCAGAGATATGCTCAGTCCAAGTCAGATCCTCGGAGATGTGGACGCCCAAGTACTTGAAGCTGCTCACTCTCTCCACTGGAGCTCCATTGATGATGAGGGGTTTGTGGTCCAGTTGTCCCCTTCTGAAGTCCACCACCAGCTCCTTCGTCTTACTGACGTTCAGTCGGAGGCAGTTTTCTTCACACCATAGTGCCAGGTTCTCCACTTCATCTATGTAGGCCTCATCGTTGTTGGAGATGAAGCCCAGCACCACCGTATCGTCAGCAAACTTAACGATGGTGTTGGAGTCGAACATGGCCAGTCTGACGTGTAAAGAGAGTATAGCAGTGGAGAGAGAACACATCCCCGTGGAGCACCTGTGTTGATGGTGATGCTGCTGGAGACGTACTTGCCCACTCTCACCGCTTGAGATCTGTCCGAGACGAAGTCCAACACCCAGGCACACAAGCGTTTGTTAAGTCCTAGATCTCTCAGCTTTGTGGACAGTCTGTGAGGCACTATTGTGTTGAAAGCAGAGCTGTAATCTATAAACAGCAATCTCACATAGTTACCTTGCTTCTTGTCCACGTGGCTGAGAGTGGTGTGCAGAACATGGGAGATGGCATCCTCTGTGGATCTGTTGGGGCGGTAGGCGAACTGAAGTGGATCTATGGAGCTGGGGATGGAGGAGGAGATGATGTTTTTTAGCAGACCCTCAAATACCTTCATGACCATCGATGTCAGTGCAACCAGGGAGTCATTCAGGCATGAGGGTTTGTTGGTCTTGGGCACGGGGACAATGGTGGATCTCTTGAAACACGCCGGGACCACAGACTTCGCCAGGGACTCATTAAAGATACAGGTGAATACACCTGACAGCTGGTCAGCGCAGCAGGCGCCCAGAGATGCCATCTGGACCCGCCGCTTTCCTGGTGTTCACTCTCCTCAGCGCCGTGCGAACATCGTGCTCTGCGATGCTGTTGACGCAAGCATTAGCCGCCTGGCTAACCTCGAACCGGGTGAAGAATGCGTTCAGCTCATTGGCGAATTCAGAGTCGGTGATGATTGTCGTGGTGTCTTTGGCAACCTTGTAGTCCGTGATTCTGCGGAATCCGTGTCACATGCAGCGTGTCAACCTGGTGGAAGTGTGATTCAGTTCGCTGTCGGAACCGTCCCTTAGCTTCCCTCACCGCTCGCCTGACGCTATAAAAAGCCTCTTTATATGCGCTCATATCGCCGCTGATGAGTGCAATGAACCTCACTGTCGGGACAACTTCATTTACAAGCGTGCTAACGAAGCTAACTGCTACATCCGCAAACTCGTTGATGTCTTCTGCGCAGGCTCGGAACATGTCCCAATCTACGTCATCGAGCGCGTCCTGTAGCGTAGCTTCTGATTGGGCAGACCAGCGTTGCACCTCTCTCATGACCGGAGCTTCACGTCGAAAGCTTTGTTGATATTCCGGTATGAGGAAAATGGCGTTGTGATCTGATTTCCCGAATGCTGGATATGAAACAGCTTTGTAGCCCCGCTTGTATGGTGTGTAGCAGTGGTCCAGAATGTTGAGTCCCCTCGTCGGACATGTAACATGTTGATGATAGTTTGACATAACCTGTCTGAGGTTCGCTTTATTAAAGTCACCTGCTACAATGTGCGCTGCGTCCGGGTGTTTGTTTTGGAACTCGCTTAGCACATCATGTAGTTCAGACAGAGCAGTGCCTGTGTCCGCGTGGGGTGGGATTTAGACCGCCATGGCAATGACCGAGGTGAACTCGCGAGGCAGGTAGAAAGGACGACACTTAACACTCAGATATTTCAAATGAGGCGAGCAGCTACTGGAGAGAATGGAAACACTCCTGGCATCGCACCACTTCTTGTTGACCATGAAACACACACCTCCACCTTTGTTAGACTCTGCCGTCCTGTCCATGCAGAACACAGAGAATGAGTCCGATGGGGTTATGACTCGGCTTATTCTCCAGTGACTGTACATTAGCCAGCAGGATACTCGGCAGAGGGGTGCGATGAGCTTGTTCTCTCATTCTGTTACGGACGCCGGCGCGTTTCCCTCAACGTTTTTTTGTTCTTCGCCGCGGGTTAGCGTCCCGTCCATTGTTGTTGTCGTCTGAGCAGCGTAGTATCTCAGAGGGCCACGGCGGGTCAGGCTTAAAGGTGGTATAAGTAAGCGCCGAAATCTGAATTCCTATATCCAGTAGTGTTCTACTGTCATAGGTCACTAAACCTGAAGTACAATTAGCGAATGAAAGTAAAATAAAGAAAGAAAGAAGGAAAAAAACGCACAGTTTGTACGGAGCGATCAGGAAGGCGTCTGGACGTGCCCGCGCCATCATGTGAGATCTATGTGGATCTCCTCCACGTATTCCTCCATTGCCCTGGTCTCCTCCAGGGATAATAGGTAAATACGCGAGCAAGGCGGTGCTTTCCCCGGCAGGAGCTCGATCACGCAGTCCCATGGACAACGAGGGGGAAGTCTCGCTGCTGCCCTAACACTAAACACATCCTCAAACCATGCATACTCTGATGGCACATTAGTTGATACTTGGGCACGTGGGCTTTCAATACTGGTTGTTTGGACCGTCAATGGTAACGCTTTGCAAAATTTGGTGCATCTAGGGGACCAGGAGGTGATACAGGATTTCGCCGAATCAAAATTAGGATTGTGAAAACTGAGCCAAGGGAATCCCAGCACGACGGACTGATCAGATCGAGGAAGCACATAAAATTTTATTTCCTCTTTGTGACTCGGGAAAGTTAATCGAAGGGGTGCAGAAATTAATGTAACAGGCGATTGTTTTAGGTGCTGGCCATGTAGAGCTTTAATAGATATCGGGTACGGAAGCTTCGACAATGGAGCTTGCAGCGAGGAAATTAGAGTAGATGAAATAAAATTTCCGACCTGGAATCTATTAAGGGAAACACAGAGTATCGTTATTATGGGACAGTTGAGCTCTTAAACAAAAACAGTCCCCCCCACAGTACAGGCACAGTCCTGCAGTCATGCGTCGTGCTCTCTCCGTTGCCGACAACCGGGATGAGCCGACGTCCATCGGCTCCGATGAAGGCCCTTCGCGCATTCGGGGGTGGCGGACTGAAGTTCTCCCTGCGTCGAGGTTCTAGTCTTTTGATTGGCGGTCAGGGCGCTGAGCGTCGCCGCTGTGCATGGAGGTGCTGATTGAGCTTAATTGCCAGGGTAATGCAATCTTCTAGAGACAGTTCGGCGTCCCGGCACGCAAGCTCAAGTTGACTGTCAGGTTTGAGCCCATCTCGAAAGCGGGCGAGCAGACTTCGGTCACACCACCCACTCTCTGCAGCCAGCACTTGAAACCATACCGTGTACTCCGCCACAGGATTGTTACCTTGCCTGATCTTCATTAACTGCTGTTCTCCCGACCTTCCCTGATCGGGGTGATTGGAAACAGCGCGAAGGGCTTCTATGAAACGGTGGTATCTAGACGTCGTAGCCCCTCCCGTGTTCCACACCGCCGTGGCCCAATCCAGGGCTCGACCTGTGAGCTGTTGGGTGACGAAGCTTATCTATTGGAGATCCGTCATGTTTGGAAAATCCGCCAGATACAGCTCACAGGCTAGAAGGAAGCGCTTGCATCCCTCTGGATCTCCTGCATATCTTTCAGGTGGCGCGGGGCGGGGCGGTGAGGGTGCAGTGGCTTGGCATGGAGAGTTAGGGGGGTGATCGGGTGGTGACTAACTGACTCACGCTGCAGGCGAGGTCATGAACTGCTCGCGCCAGACTCTCGATTTCACGTTGCTGTCCCCGGAGATACTTCTGGCAGCGGGATCCCTGCTGCGTCCATAGTGGTCCGTTCATCTGTCATGTTCCCTAGTGCAGAAGATGGACGCAAAATGCAGGGTGAGATAATAGTTTTGTTTATTGACGAGAGTCTTTTAACAGAAAAGTTTTGGATGCAAAGGTTCTATTTAACACAAAACAACGTCTTCCTCAGGCCGGGTCTGCAGGCAGGTAAACTCGAAAAAAAACCAAGGAACTCAAAGAACAGGAAAAACAAGACACCACATAAATGGTCAGATTCATACACCGAATACAGTTCAACCTTGAACTTGAAAAGGGCCGTCTTTCTGCGTGCGCTGGCCCGGTCCCTGCAGACACCGCTCAGTCCTGGGAGTCAAAAACCAGTGCATAAAGTGGCATTAGTGGTTAGCGTGAACACAGACAATAACAACAGTGAACGGACAAGGACCTATGGGTTCGGCTGGTTTAAATAGTGACACACAGGGGAGAGACAGATGAAACTAATTTGACATTACTGGGAGACATACTGGGAGACATACTAGTTGGGCCTAGACCGGGCCCTAGTTGACACACTAGGGGGAGACAAGTTTGCGGCTCAGTAATCCGGAGAACCAGATCTTATTCCCCGGGGCCGTGGCAGCACAGGTGTGACAAATAGAGACAAGTCTCTTCAGATCCTTCTGCACTAATGTTATCATGGTGTAAATTATTAACGTATTGAGGTATTTCATTTGCGGACAAAATAGACCATGTGTCTGTTTAGTATTTTTTTTGAACAGCTGTGTTCATATGTTTAATCAGCTATTTACAAGACAATGTTAATGCACTAACGGTTAAAGTGCCACAAGGTGTGTGTGTGTGTGTGTGTGCTCCTGCATTCGTCAGGTTTGCAGTGGGTCGGAGTCAGTACACTAAGAAAAAATAAATATGGGTCACTTAAGCACAAAATAACACAGACGCAAATGATCAAGTGTTTAATTGTTGTTTCCCATGATTTTCCCAACTTGCCATTTATAAAGATTCAGACAGACTGAATTTAAGAATGCACCCCTAGGAACCTAGAACACACACACACACACACACACACCGAAGAGCAAAGCGAAGATGTGCAATCACACCTCTGACCGTCTTTTGTCTTATAAATGAGTATCCTCATTCACCTTCCAATCCCCCCAGCGCACATTCTTTGTACTGTAAACTGTAGCTATGTTTGCTATAGGGCACTTGGTTATACACATACTTTAATGTATGGAAGACTTAACTTACTGGTTACTGGTTTGTTTTATTGTAAATATTGGTTATTACCTTATTCAATTATAATAAGGTAATAAGCAATATGTATAATTATTAACGTATTGAAGTATTTTAGTTAAGGACAAAAACAGACCCTGCGCTTGTGTTTAGGACTGCTGAACAGCTGTGTTCATAGGTTTAATCAACGATTTACAAGACAACAGTTAAAGCATTTGTGGATGGAGAAGTGTGTGTATGGAGCGATATCGCGGACAATATTCAAATGCAATTGCAAATTGCATTTGCAATTGCGTTTCCCATATGTGGACGCACAAAGTGTGCCATAATTCAAATGCAATTGCAAACTTTTCATTACCGTTTGCTGTTTCCTGGGTCAGTCACCGACCAAGAGGGGGATATTTGAGCAATGGAGGTGAACCGCGGTAAAGTTGGTGTTGTGTGCTAAAATGCCCCCCTGCCACTGATTGCACACCCACAAAATCTCTGTCAAATATATTAGGACATCACAATCAAAAATTCATATAAGTATTATGAAATATATTATTACTATTATAATTAACCCTAAGCACATGACATATTAATACACAGAAATTAAAACACATAATACAAAGTTATATTTTTATAATGTATATTTTGTGGCACATTTATTTTGCAAGGGTTTGTCATGTAAAACAAAAATATTTACCCTAAACAAATATTGTTTATGATGAAAAATTACACGAAGCGATTTTTATTATAAATAATAAATATAAAAATATGCATATATATGAAAAAAATATATAATTATTTTTTTTCCCCTATACTACGTGTTTTTTTATATAGCCTATTTTATAATCAAATTCGTTTGGTGCAATTTGTAAATCATAAACCTATTAATTTACGTTGTAATATAATATTTAATAGAGGTTATGTTGGGGGGGGGCATGGCAGGGAGGGATTTTAGCGCATAACATTACAAAAAAAATCAATAGCTTTTTCGTTATGTGGATTACACATGTAAAACCAGTTGTACTATAATCACTGCTAATTACTACAACATTTTTCTCATTAAGTTTGATTTCATTTTTAAATAAAAAAATTAACAACTGAATTAATATCAAACTGAATATTGCAAAGGCAAGGGTTGTAGTTATGAGCAAGGATAAAAAAAGGATAAATTTCTATAGGAAAAAAGTCATTGAATTTTGTTGATTTAATTGTCATTTTTTGCAACTCATAATAGACTGTACCAAAGTGCATTCATTTTCATACATATCTTTACAATTATTATTATTATTATTATTATTTTAATAATAAAAAACACCCCAACTCTCATTTAACAAATTATCTGTTTTATTGCCAAAATAATTGTCTGTGTAATCATTTATTTGAAAATGTACATTAAAATAATTATAAATCAATTAAACAAACAAAAAAAAAAACAAATAATCCATACTGTAGCCTAACAGTGTAATATATTTGATGTCCTGTGAGGTATTTCTCTGTAATCTTGTGTATTCTTCTGTAAATAAACGCTTGGGTCTTGGTCATGCACTTTTTCGACTGTCCCTTAGTGACTCCATCGGTATAAAGCGCCGGTACGCAGCATTTCTGAAAGATTTAGCTCCAGCAGGCTGTAACAGGAGAAGATCTAAAAATATTTTTATTTGTAAAAACTTCTCTGTCCACTTCAGAGCAAGAAAATATGCGATTTGTCATTTTTGTGTGTCTATTTCTTGATAATTAAATGAGATAATCTCGGTTCACCTCCATTGCTCAAATATCCCCCTCTTGGTCGGTGACTGCGAGTGACGTCACTTCCCATACAATCCCGCCCCACAGTATAGACCCGCCCCTGACGCTGATTGACAGGTTTCTGTGTAACGTTGGAACGTGTTGTGTAAATGCAATTGCAAATGGATTAGTGATTGCGTGTGAATTTTGGCCGGCTTGACGCGCGGCGCAGAGAAAGTGAAAAAGCAAACGTGGTGATTGATTTTGCTGTTTAAATATGACAGGTTCATGACGTGTAAGACACGGAAAATGCAAATGCAAATGGACTTTTCTTTTTCATTTGAAATTTGGCAGTCAGTGTGCGTTCGCAAAGGCGAAACAGCAAACGGTAATGCAAAGTTTGCAATTGCATTTGAATTATGGCACACTTTGTGCATCCACATATGGGAAACGCAATTGCAAATGCAATTGCATTTGAATATTGTCCATGATATCGCTCCATACTGTATGTGTGTGTGTGTGTGCGCGCTCCTGCATTTCTCTGTTGGCTTTTTAACACACGCACACAAGTTGTAGTGCGGACTGGATATTCCGCTGTGGCGACCACTTGTCGGGAGCAGCCGAAAGACCAATAACAAATTTTGCGCAGACAAGTTTAAAGAACCCCTCCCCCCACCAAAAACACACACACACAGAGCAATTAACACCATGTCATACTCAATATTCTCCACTGAGGTTTCTCACCGTCCACTCCTTCTAAGTTTGTCTTTGCTCTTTTGATGGACTTGATGAAACCCAAAATATTTATTTATACTGAGAAAAAATTATTATGGGTCACATAATCACAAACACAAACTAGCACAGATACATATGATCAAGTGTTTAACTGTTTTCATTTGTTTCTATGACCAATAACAATAATAATTATAATAATAATTATTATTATTATGATTTTCAGCCCAACTCTTTGACTATTTAAAACAAAGTTGTGTCCCATTTTTTGCCCATTGAAGTTGTTGGTTCAAGTAAACGTTTTTTAAATACCCAAACAATCCCCCAACAATTAAAACACGGAAACATGACTTTAACAATTACATTTATTCCTCCAAAACTAGTCAAAGTTAAAACAGTAATTTGTATAAAACAGGTGAATACATGTTGTATTTTTGCTTAAAGTTCATTAAACTACTCGGATACACCAGCTGCTTATAAGTCTCTATCTAGTTCTTTTATATTAAAATATCAATTTATAAAAACTATTAAAGATGGAACAGTTTAAGTCTTTGTTTCCCCCAAAGTAAATAGAGACAAGTCTCATCAGATTCTTCTGCACTAATGTTATCGTGGTGTAAATTATTAACGTATTGATGTATTTCACTTGCGGACAAAATAGACCATGTGGCTGTTTACTATTTCTTTTGAACAGCTGTGTTCATAGGTTTAATCAGCTATTTACATCTATCTAGTTCTTTTATAATAAAATAACAATTTATAAAAACTATTAAAGATGGGACAGTTTAAGTCTTTGGTTCCCCCAAAGTACTGTATCAGAGTTTTGCAGTTCTATGTTCAGAATATACAGTAGACCTGACCAAACATCATTCTAAAGCTGTTGCACTGTGACGTCATCCCTCCTACAGCTCCCTCAACAGCTTTTTCAGGTTCCTCCAGTGGGTCCAAAAGGCAAACTGTCAGCCGTCTTACCCCCCAATCCTCCACAGCGGAGCTCTGATTAAAGACAACAGGAGAATTTAGTGAAGACATAGTTTACAGAACATCTACTTGTAATAAATATAAAAGATATTAATAAACCTATTTACCACAGAGTGTGTAAAATACTTTTTTGGGAATTCTGGAATGTAAATAAACTGCCTGTGATAATGTTAACTATTGAACTTTGTTAGTGTTATCCACGGTCTGTCTGTATTATCGTCTGCATTAAATTAACCAAGAATTTACTTAATGTGGTTTTCATACAAATAAGTTAAGCGGTATAACACTCGTATATGAGCTGTAGATGCGGTCATATTATTTCCAGAATACATTCCAGCCCCTAATTGACAGGCATGGAGACTGACAATTACAATTTTGTGTTTTTTTTATTTTTTGACAAAGCCATAAAATCAAACATTCTTAACCTTGTAAAACGTTTTAAATCTTATAAATGTATAATATTTATCTCAGATGTTTATATTTGCATATCAAATCTCATAACATATTAGCACACATTTAACAGTCCATTTCATATATGAGGCACAGCTTGTCGATGGGTCTTTACAGAGTGTTGGTCTTAGTTTTAACTAACACACGTCTCACAAGTCCCCTTTTGTCGGGGAGCACTTTCGTGACTCTTCCCATGCCCCATGAATTGGAGAAGACTCATCAATCATTAAAACTATGTCTCTAATCGAGAGGTTTTTTCTCTCTTTTTTTTTTTTTAAACCATTTTTGCCATTCCTGGAGCAAGGGCAGGTATTCACGCACCCATCGCTTCCAGAGCAGGTCTGATAGATGCTCGATCTGCTTCCCCCTGCGACGTGCATAGATGTCTTCCTTTTTGAAAAGTCCAGGGGGCAGGTTTGGCTGTTTTTTCATCAGCGGCAGGTGGTTTGGTGTCAGAGGTTCCAGATCTGTGGGATCCTCCGAGACAGTAGTGAGGGGTCGGTTATTCATTATCGCTTCTACTTCACACATGAATGTATGCAGGCTCTCGTCAGTTAATGTTTGTTCTTTCAGTACTGATCTCAAGATCTTTCTAACTGACCTGATCTGTCTTTCCCATATTCCACCAAAGTGAGATCCAGAGGGTGGGTTGAATGTCCACTGTATGTTCCTTTGAGTAAGGAAGCTTTCAATTCGTGAATAATTCCATTGCTGAATAGACTCGCACAGTTCAGTCTCAGCGCCTATGAAGTTTGTTCCATTGTCACTTCTCATAACTGACACCTGACCTCTCCTGCTTATAAAGCGTCGCATGGCATTCACACAAGAGTTTGTGTTAAGCGAATGAGCGATTTCAATGTGCACGGCTCTTGTTGTCAGACAAGTGAAAAGTACGCCATATCTTTTAATGTTACTTCTGCCACGTTTGACCTCGAAGGGTCCGAAGTAGTCTACTCCCACATTAGTGAAGGGTGGGTGGTCTGGTATTATTCTGTCGATTGGCAATTCTGACAATTTTTGCTCACATGCTTTAGCTCTAGACTTCCTGCATATCACACACCTGGAGAGAAACTGTCTTACGAGTGAGTTAGCAGTCGGAATCCAGTATTTCTGCCGCAATTCTGAAAGCATGTAATTTCTGCCACCGTGTCCTATCTTGTCATGAACGTCTCTTAATATTAACGTTGTGATATGTGAGTCTTTAGGTACAATGACTGGGTGTTTAACGTGCTCTGGCATTGCGGACCTGCCGAGACGTCCGCTGACTCTCAGCAATCCATCCTGTAGTACTGGGTCCAGTTTGGACAAGCAACTGTTTCTTTTTACAGATGCCTTGCGTTTTTGCGGTGTGGGAATTCCCTGTGTGAATTCTGCTGCGGCTTTACCCTTTTGCAACGTGAGAATTTCTTCCATAAAATTTTGTCTTTGAGAAAATTTAATGATTTCGTTTTCTGCTCTTGTTAGGTCTTGAACTGTTAGAGACTTGTGAGTTTTTGTCTTTGAATTATCTACTTGTTTTTTGACCCTTTCTGTTTTTTGTTTGAGCATGTCTCTGATGCAAAGAATCCAGGCAACGGATCTTTTTAACTTGTGCCAATCAGAGTGATGATTAATCAATTTACTCATTGCGTCTGCGCATTTTGTAACGCTCACAATATTCACTAAAGCTAAGAGCTTGACTTCATCATCATTTTCTGTTATTGATGTGTCATGAATATTTTCAGGCCATTTGCACTCTGCTTCTTTAAGAAAGGAGGGACCATGGATCCAGTTAACATTTTTCATGAACTTTTCACAGGATACCCCCCTGGAGGCAGAATCAGCTGGGTTTTTGAGGTATTAACGTACCTCCATTGCTGTGACTTGGTTGACTCTCTTATAATGGTAATCCTGTTGGCCACGAAGGTTTTAAAACGAGGTGTTTCATTATCAATGTATCTCAAAACAGCTGTACTGTCAGTCCAAAACATAGAGTCCAGCAATTTAAATTCTAGCTGTTCTTTCAACATTTTGTCATTTTTTACAGCGATCACTGCCGCGGTCAGTTCCATTCGTGGAATGGTGGTTTGTTTCAGGGGTGCTACACGGGAATTCCCCATCATGAATGCACAATGTGGAAGTCCATCAGCGTTTACTAACCTGAGGTATGAGACAGCTCCATATCCCATTTCACTTGCATCCGAGAAGTGGTGGAGTTGTGCTGTAGCTGTAACTCCGAAGTCGGCGGGTTTTATGCACCTTGCTATGCTGAACTCGGACAGTCTGGGCAGCTCTTGCAGCCAGGTTTTCCATGCCGTTGCAAACTGCTCGGGAATGTCATCATCCCAGGCTAGTTTTTCTTTACATAACTGTTCCATTAGAGTTTTTGCTGGCAGTATGACAGGCGCAAGAAAGCCTAACGGGTCGTATGTTGAGCTAGTGATTGACAGGATTCCTCGTCTTGTCACAGGTCGTTCCTTTAAACTAATCTTAAACTTGAACATGTCTGAATCAATGCACCACAGCACCCCCAGAGCTCTCTCAATGGGCAGTGCATCTTTACTCAAGTATAAGTCTCACATGTCTTTTGATCCTTTCACTCTCGGGAATGACAGTCCGTAGGGCACGGCTATTGCTTGCCCATTTAGTGAGGTTAAACCCTCCGCTTGCATGGAGATTTGTGAGATCATTGTATAGGGCGACTGCTTGGTCATGACTCGAAAGGGATTTCAGGCAGTCGTCTACATAAAAGTTTTTAAGCACTGTATTGACTGTTGCTACGGTTTTCTTCTGCTGTCTTTCTGAGGGCGAAGTTAGCAACACTAGGCGACGATTTTGCACCGAACAGATGAACTACCATTTTATTCAACTAAGTCTTGGTTCACATCTCCATTCGGCCACCATAGGAAGCACAGCAGATCTGTGTCCTTCTCTGGGACTCTCACTTGATAGTACATGGCTTCTACTATTGTGTCCTTTTTTTTGGACTTTATTTTAACGGGTACAATGGGGAGGATGCAATTACCTCCAGCCCCAGTGAGCGCATTTGATTAGTGACTCACTGCAGGTGGTGTATTTTTTGTTTCACCTTCAGTTTCATTTTTGTTGCCGCTTGTAACTAACTGCGCCATGTCTTGCGCTACTTTGTGTAGCATGCGAGGATGTGACTTTGAGCACAATGAACATGTTAATTTTCTGGCACAGTCTTTCCATAAATGACCCTTTCTTAAACATCCGAAACAGAATCCGTTTCTTTTTAAGAATTGTACTTTGTCTTTGTGTGTCTTATCATTAAATTGGAAGCAATCGTCTAAGATATGCTCCCCTTTGCAATGTGCGCACGGTTTAGTGAAGGCGCTGACAGGTAATGTACCGGCAATTTATATTGTAATCGAGTCTTTATGAATTTTACCAACCTGTCTGTCCTCGGTTGCGACGCTGACCCTGGGTTTTCCTTGGCCCTTTTGTGTGACTGGGTTTTCTGTCGCTGGTTGCGGCGTCCAGCTTAGGTGCGCGTTGCTCGATTCAGTGACTGCTCTCCCGTTCGCAGGCTGCGCTCGGCTGTTGCATGTTGAGTTGGAAATGTGAGAGTGCGCGCTGCTCAGACGCGTGCTGCTCGATTCAATGAGTGCGCTCTTGCGCTTGTGCGATCGGCTGTCGTATTTGCGATCTTGACGTTGAAGCACTCTTAATTTGGCATCGTGCATAGCGAGCGCCGTTTTGGTTTCCAGCCTTTCTCTTTTTGCCTTTAGTTTACATTTACATTTGGGCATTTGGCAGACGCTCTTATCCAGAGCGACTTACACATCTGAGCAGTTGAGGGTTATGGGCCTTGCTCAAGGGCCCAACAATGGCAACTTGGTGGTTGTGGGGTTTGAACCTGGGATCTTCCGAACCGTAGTCCAATGCCTTAACCACTGAGCTACCCCTGGCCCAGATACCTAGTTGTGCCTTTAGTTGTGCTTCCTCCATTTCTAGTCGTGTCTTTAGTTGTGCCTTTAGTTGTGCTTCCTCCATTTCTATTTGGAGACGTTCGTCCAATGTTGCAGCTATTGCCAACAGAGCTGCTCTGTCGGCTTCTTCTTTCTTCAGTCGGGCTGAGGATGATATAGAAGTTACAGACCTTTTGGACGCTGCCGTGATCTGTGACACGCTGTCGCCTGGCGAGGGGACCTAGTTGTTGTATCTTACATTTCTAGCTCACGGTCAAAAGCTTGTGTTTCCGTAGCCTTCCGCATCTAAACTGAACTCTCTATCATACAACAGTCATACAAATGCATGTAATAGTGGAATGACATCACAGACCAACTTACGATTGTCAAAATGGATGCATAACTAAGAAATTTAAAGCTTATGGCTTATGTAACAAACTTAATTCTTAATGCTTTACTAATGAATAGAACAAGGTAGAATACATGAAATAGCAACAAGTAAAATTAAATAAAATAAACACAACAACAAATTCATTACAAGTACGATATGGCTCTTACATGAGCATTAGTTCATCTCTGAAGTCAAATTATAATTTCCTGAAGTCCCCACTCCCCCCCTCCTCCTCCTCTTTAACTGATAAACACTACCGCGCAAAGTCACGGCCAAAGTGGATAAAATATAAACCCGGTCATGAGCGCTACTAGCTCCTGTACATCTAACCTCATCTTGTGTCCCTCATGAACTGCATCACATTATATTCATAACCTGCAGATTAACTCTTACCCAAAGAATAAATAAACGTTGAATTTATCCAGACACCACTCAGTCCGATTCTGAAGGTATTTTCAGAGAGCACAAACACTCTTCATCGGGTAGTGCAGCTTTTCTAATAGGGACATTAATAGTATTTTCGAAGCTTTAGCATCTTTTTGAGTTAAAGTGGAGTGACATTGTGAGTTTGTGACCCTGACAGTACAGTAAGCTGTAATATTAAGTACATACTTGGTAAACAGATCATTAAGTTATCTAAAGTCACATCTGACCACTGCTGGTGCTGCCAGTGATTTTCAAAACAGCCAATAAAAAAGTAAACTGGGAAATAAACTCTAAACTACCCCAAACAAATTTTATAAAATAAAACACCACTTACCGCGAATAGTCGATTAAGCCGCCATCTTCCTCTCTGTAGTGCAGTTTGATAGTGTCAAAATTGAGGTGCATCCTCTTTTCACTGGTCATCCTTGAGCTGTTTCTAAAACTTGATTATAGTCAACCTGTGGTAAAGTCAGTTAATTGGACATTATTTCAAAAGAAACACACCTATCTATATAAGGTCCCACAGTTAACAGTGAATGTTGAGCAAAAACCAGGTCATGAAGTCCAAGGAATTGTTTGTAGACTTCCGAGACAGGATTGTATCTATGCACAGGTCTGGGGAAGGGTACAGAAATATTTCTGCAGCATTGAAATTGAGCACAGATGAGCACAGTGGCCTCCATCATCCATAAATGGAAGAAGTTAGGAACCACCAGGAATCTTCCTAGAGCGGGCCGCCTGGCCAAAGTGAGTGATCAGGGAGAAGGGCCTTAGTCAAGGAGGTGACCAACCCTATGGTTATAGCAGCATTATTCCCACAGGGAACAAAGGCCAGCCTGTGAGATACGTCAGAGAAACCAATGCAGCACAAATCGCTGAATAAAGTAAATGCTTACCACAATAGAAAGCATACCTAATACACCACAGACTGCTGTGCACCAGGCAATGGCCAAGGCTGCTGACCACACCTACAAATTGCCCAGAACCAAACCAATCAAGCACCCATGTGAAACTCCAGACAAACAAGAGGCCTTCTCATATAACTGAGGCCTTCCCATATAATCCAAAGTACAAACCGGATTCCAAAAAAGTTGGGACACTAAACAAATTGTGAATAAAAACTCAATGCAATGATGTGGGGATGGCAAATGTCAATATTTTATTCAGAATAGAACATAAATCACGGAACAAAAGTTTAAACTGAGAAAATTTATAATTTTAAGGGAAAAATATGGTGAATCAAAATGTCATGGTGTCAACAAATCCCAAAAAAGTTGGGACAAGGCCATTTTCCCCACTGTGTGGCATCTCCCCTTCTTCTTACAACACTCAACAGACGTCTGGGGACCAAGGAGACCAGTTTCTCAAGTTTAGAAATAGGAATGCTCTTCCATTCTTGTCTAATACAGGCCTCTAACTGTTCAATCGTCTTGGGCCTTCTTTGTCGCACCTTCCTCTTTATGATGCGCCAAATGTTCTCTATAGGGGAAAGATCTGGACTGCAGACTGGCCATTTCAGGACCCGGATCCTTCTCCTACGCAGCCATGATGTTGTGATTGATGCAAAATGTGGTCTGGCATTATCTTGTTGAAAAATGCAGGGTCTTCCCTGCAGGGTCTTCCCTGAAAGAGATGATGTCTGGATGGGAGCATATGTTGTTCTAGAACCTGAATATATTTTTCTGCATTGATGGTGCCTTTCCAGACATGCAAGCTGCCCATGGCACACGCACTCATGCAACCCCATACCATTAGAGATGCAGGCTTCTGAACTGAGCGTTGATAACAACTTGGGTTGTCCTTTTTCTCTTTGGTACGGATGACATGGCGTCCCACATTTCCAACAAGAACTTCAAATCGTGACTCGTCTGACCACAGAACAGTCTTCCATTTTGCCACACTCCATTTTAAATGATCCCTGGCCCAATGAAAACGCCTGTGCTTGTGGATCTTGCTTAGAAATGGCTTCTTCTTTGCACTGTAGAGTTTCAGCTGGCAACGGCCGATGGCACGGTGGATTGTGTTCATTGACAATGGTTTCTGGAAGTATTCCTGAGCCCATTCTGTGATTTCCTTTACAGTAGCATTCCTGTTTGTGGTGCAGTGTCGTTTAAGGTCCCGGAGATCACGTGTATCCAGTATGGTTTTATGCCCTTGACCCTTACGCACAGAGATTGTTCCAGATTCTCTGAATCTTCGGATGATATTATGCACAGTTGATGATGATAACTGCAAAGTCTTTGCAATTTTTCGCTGGGTAACACCTTTCTGATATTGCTCCACTATCTTTCTGCACAACATTTTGGGAATTGGTGATCCTCTACCCATCTTGGCTTCTGCGAGACACTGCCACTCTGAGAAGCTCTTTTTATACCCAATCATGTTGCCAATTAACCTAATAACTGTTAATTGGTCTTCCAGCTCTTCGTTATGCTCAAATTTACTTTTTCCAGCCTCTTATTGCTACTTGTCCCAATTTTTTGGGATTTGTTGACACCGTGAAATTTGGAATCAACATATTTTTCCTTTAAAATGATACATTTTCTCAGATTAAACTTTTGATCTGTCATCTATGTTCTATTCTGAATAAAATATTGACATTTGCCATCTCCACATCATTGCATTCAGTTTTTATTCACAATTTGTTTAGTGTCCCAACTTTTTTGGAATCCGGTTTGTATCTGCTGCCAATGCCCTAGTGCCAGATATCACAGCACACCCCCAGAGGCCCTACAGATATTGCCCAGTGGCACAAAGGGAATCTATAAACTATGTGGTGGTCATAATGTTAATATAACTGAATATGCTGTAAAATCAGTAGTTTGCTCTGACATTTTTTTACAGGCTTTCTGTGTTATCATTTTGGATCTGTGTGTTCTACTTTCATATTTTATTCTTCTTTAATATTCTACAAAAAAATCACAAACTAGTTTAAAAGCAGTGCACCCTATTAAGATATTTACTTCAGGTAATAGTTACAGAAAGTCTATTTTCCTGTCTCCCTCTCTCCCTTTATTTCAAAATGCAACAATGGGAAACATGACTTTCATTATTGTATGCATAAAATTGACAGAAAGAGCTGTCTTCTCTTGTAAGCCCCTAAGTAGGTCACATGCTTCCGCAATCATAAAACATTGCATTTACGTAGATATACTTTAGTGCAGCATGAAAACCCCACCAATCTCCAATTTATATATATATATATATATATATATATATATATATATATATATATATATATATATGATTTTTTTTTCTGCAGCACTGTGCTAAAATACACCTCATTTATAACCAGAAGCACTTTGAAAATTTTCTTGGTATGAGAATTAACCAAGCCTAATGGTAATCTGCATTAATACTGCTATACAGTATAAGTAACTATATTTGTATCAATCATTTGTGTGTGCCAGGTTTGTAGCATCACTATTGACCTAATGTATAACGCATTGATTAATTTTAGACAGTTTTGCTACTAAATCAGGTGCCTAGAGAATGTAAGAAAAGTGCATAAAATGGAGTCTTAAAACTAAATCATATAAACCACTGATAAAAGGCCCATAATAGCAATGCAAAAATCCTCAAAATAGCCATACATAGGGGCACTTTTAGCATAATGCCGTATACAGATGCAATAGCATACGAGAAAGGTGACAGTGATTTGCCTTGTGTTAGAAGCTAGTTATCCTTGTGAACCACCTTAAATAAAACAACAGGGACAATTTGAAACATCTTAGAAGCATTTACTAAGAAGACAAAGTGTTGTTTAAGATGACTCAATGTCATCAGATTTATTTTCTTCCTGAGAGTGCTTCTGTGACTGGTTTTGACTTTGGACTTTGCTAGGCAACTGGACTTTCACCCATAATTGCAATTAACAGTTATTAGAACTGCTTTGTACCGTACAGTATCTTGTTCCTGTACTCCATGGCCATTAGAATGAATTCAATACAGCACCAATGTTGGGTGTAATGCGTTACAAAGTAAGTAACTTGGATTACTTTTCAAGTACTTGGATTACTTTTTTTGATGTAATGAGTAATCTAATGTGTTAGGTCCACCATTTAAGTACTCTTTTAAGTACTCATTTAAGTTATTTTGTTATTTTTTCAAAAATGTAATCCATTATTCAGACAATTTATATAATCCGTGAGCCAGGCAACATCATTCCCAATCCATTAGTGTGTGTGTGTGTGTGTGTGTGTGTGTGTGTGTGTGTGTGTGTGTGTGTGTGTGTGTGTCCTACAAGCCCTGCCCCCTTCTGTTGTTCCTGCTGTTATACCACTATCTCACCTATGCGTTTTGACAATGCAAGGACAGATGCAGAAAATTGGAAAACTAATAACAGCACCAAAACTCACGGTGAATCATGATGAACCATACGTAAGGCCACCGCGCGAACCCGCGTAGGTGAGATAGGGGTATTAGTAGTTAACAGATTATGGGCCAAACTTCGCTGAGTGATGATGGTAGAATAATTATTAAGGTCTTGACTAAAACAACATGCATGAGGAATCACAAAGGTGTTTTCATTTTCTGCAATGGAAAAGTACTCTAACTAGTTACGTTTATCAGAAAGTAACGTCGTAATATAACTGATTACTTTTTAAAGACAGTAATTTTGTAATGTAATTAGTTACTTTAAAAAGCAACATCACCCAACACTGTACAGCACAAAGCAAAAACATAAATTAAAGGAACTTATTTGAAATGTAATTGCCAGCACATGTGAATAGGATTTTATTTTGACTGGAAGGGATGACTCCTTGTATATTTACAAAGAAATGCTTTGGGTTATCTTGTGGATATTTTTGAAAAGCCAATTTCATTTTTATAAAAAATCCGCTATATGATGCTTTTAGGACTATATATAATGTTAAGAATGTGACCATATGGATGCCTCATATATAGCAGCACATATAGCACATATATACATTCTAATTTATCTCATATTATATTTAACAGGTTCTTATTTTCTAATATCTCTGCTGAACTGCAGTAAGCTTCAAAATGTTTGTTTTACTTTTCTCTATCGTGCTGAGATAATTCCTATCAGTATGTCATTTTGAGTAGGCGGATGATAGCACTGATGGCAAAAGATTAGCATTTATGAATGTTGAGTGCAATACCATGACATTTGCTCATTAACTTCCCTTTCCCTTGCTCCATCATTTTAGTTTTTCTTTCTGATGAACTGTACAATTCACAACCATTCTCCAGCACAGTGAAAGAGGGTCACTGGGCCATGACACGTCATGACCATCACACTACTGCACTCCCACCTAAAACTACACCTTCCACACATTCTCCCATGCATACCCTGAACAAACTCTCACCACACATGGCCCTTCAGTCTGGGCATCATGCTGCACACAAACCTCATGCAGCAGCTCCTTCATAATTAACACATGAGTGGGAAACAGCGGCAATCACTCCATTTACCTGCTGCGAGGAGAGAGCAGCCACAGTTCAGGAAAAAAGCTGCCAACAGAAACACCTGCTTTCTTCTCAAACACAGAATTTTCACCCTGTTCAAAAGAAAGAATATAATATATATTATATATAGTTTTAATGACAGTTTACACATCAGCACCATTCTGCATGTCAGCCATAACAAAGAGTACCTGTAAAATGTTTGGACTCTCTCTCTCTCTCTCACACACACACACACACACACACAAAGTTGTTTAAGAAGGCTGTAAAGTAAGTCTTTATCAAATTAGAAAATGAGAATTCAAATCAAATTAATATTTGGTGTGACTAGTCTTTGCCTGCAGAGCAGCATCACTACTTATAGGTACAATTGCACATAGTTTTTAAAGAAACTGTTGTTTCAAACATAATGGATAACTAACTACAGAACTGTGGGTGTAGGCTTCCTCAAGTCATTTTGTCTCTTCATGTAACTGGCTCTCATGACGACTATCCCAGTGTCATGCACACCCAATCTGCGGCCGGCACTAGGACCCGGAAGTAAGACGGTCGCCTACCAGAAGTATAAGAGGAGTAAACAAATGATGGCTTACCGCTCAGTCATTGAATTCGGCCCATGTAGGTTCAGGTTGGCTTTCTTCAAACCGTGAGTACTCACTGTATTTTGGTTGTTGCTTCCTACCGTTGTGTGTGTATTTATAGGACGCAGGTTAAATTTGTGTTTTTCCCTTGCTCCCCTTTCGTGAGGGTCCTTAAACTAAATCGCGTGGTTATCCTGCCTACTCGCTGTTACTCCGCGTTTGGGTTTACCATCCAAGCTACATTGGGCTAACCGCTAAAGCTACGTCTTCTGGTCACCTCAGGTTAGTTCATCTCTGACAGAATGACTGAGCCCAAAGCGGTAAACCCAGCGGATCATGCGCGCCATTAATCAACTAACCGCGGAGCTCGCTACTCTGCGCCAGGGTGTCCAAGACGTCGCAGTCTTGCGCTGCGAGGTTGCAGAGCTCAGGCGGGAGAACGCGGATCTGCGGATCTTCTACGAGGGACTGGCTTCACGCATCAAGGACGAGCTCGCCGGGCGAGAACTTCCCGCCACATTCGAAGGACTGATCCAGCTTGCCCTGCGGATCGATCAGCGACTTCTGTCTTGCCCAAAGCCAGCCTCGAGGACCCTGCCGCCTGCACCCGCCTTCTCCTACACCACCCCCGACCACCTGCAACCTTCACCACCACAAATACTGGAACTGTCGGATCTCCACCTCCTGCTGTGGTTGACACCAGAGCTGGGGAACCCATGCAATTAGGGCGATCCTCCCTGACCGTAGCCTAGCGCGCACGCCGGTTTAGAGTGGGCCTGTGCGCATATTGTGGGTCCGCCGAACATCACCGGGCGATCTGTCCGGGATACGCCCATCCCGGTGAGCGGAGGGAGAGACTCACCGGGCCCACTCCTGATCTCCACCACTACAGACGCCACTATCTCTCGCCTTACGGTTCAGGTATCCCTCCAGATTGGCCACAAATGAGTCCGAAGTACTGCGTTCATCGACTCCGGGGCAGCAGGTAACTTCATTGCCTCTTCTTATGCCAAAAAATTGGGGGTAAAATTTGAGGCATTATCCCAGCCCATTCGGATTACCTCCATTGACGGTCGGCCCCTATCTACCAGTCCAATCACCACCCAGACTCAACCCATCATCCTCTTCATCGATCGACACCGCGAACAGCTCAGGTTTCACGTCACCTCCATCTCCTCTCCTCCTATCATCCTGGGACATCCGTGGCTCCTGCAACATGACCCTCTCATCTCCTGGACTCAACACCGGATTTTACAATGGGGCGCGACCTGCACCGAACTATGCCTAAGGGCGTCGGCTGGGACGTGCTCTAGCGAGTCCGAGGCCCCCGACGTCGACACCAACGCCATTCCCGAGTTCTATAGGGACCTGGCAGAGGTATTCTGCAAGCGGCAGGCCATCCATCTTCCTCCACACTGCCCATATGATCTCGCCATCGACCTTGAACCATTCGCAGCCCCACCCCGCGGCCACCTCTACTCATTAACATCAACAGAGACGCAGGCGATGGAAGAATACATAAGCAACGCCCTCTGCCAGGGGACCATCAGAGCCTCCTCCTCGCCTGCTGCCGCTGGGTTCTTTTTCGTAAAGAAGAGGGGTGGCGAACTTCGCCCATGTGTCGACTATCGGGGGCTCAACAACATCACAATAAAAAACCGGCACCCTCTGCCTCTTACCAACTCTGACCTGGACGCCCTTTCTGGTGCCACCATCTTTACTAAGTTGGACCTCCGGAGCGCCTACAACTTGGTGCGCATTAGAGAGGACGATGAATGGAGGACGGACTTCATCACCCCGACCGGACACTATGAGAGCCTTGTCATCCTCTTTGGACTGTGCAATGCCCAGCTTAATCCCAAACAGGCGCGATGGGCATTGTTCTTCGAACATTATAACTTCCACCTTTCATACCGCCCTGGGTCGAAGAACACCAAGGCAGATGCTCTCTCACGACAACTCGAGATGGAGCCACCCCAGGCGGCCCCTGCGCCTGTGCTACCCTCTTCCAGAATCATCGCACCACTTCACCTGGATCTGGACACGAGTGTCCGCCAGGGACAGACTTTAGAGACCGAACCGGCAGGTGTGCCGCCTGGACGACTCTACGTGCTTAACGCCATGAAGTCCGAGGTTCTTCAGTGGGGTCTTTCTTCCACCATCGCAGGACATCAAGGCACTCAACGTACCCTTCAGTTCCTCCAATGGGACTTCTGGTGGCCATCAATGGCGAAGGATGTCAAAGAGTTCGTTCAGGCGTGCCCAGTGTGCGCCAGGGCCAAAAACCTCAATCAACCACCCTCAGGAGATCTTCAACCTCTCCCGGTTCCTCGTCGGCCCTGGACGCACATTGCCGTCGACTTTGTCGTGGGCCTGTCGGCCTCGGAGGGAAAGGACACCATCATGACCATCATAGATCGGTTCTCTAAGGCCGTGCACTTGGTGGCCCTCGCTGGACTCCCGTCAGCCAAGAAAACAGCTGAGCTGATATTAGAGCACGTAGTCCGTCTGCATGGGTTCCCCAAGGACATCGTCTCCGACAGAGTGTCCCAGTTCACTGCCAGGTTCCGGAAAACCTTCTGCCATCTGATCGATTCAACCTGCAGTCTCTCATCTGGATACCACACACAGACTCTAACGGTCAGACGGAGCGGGCCAACCAACAACTGGAGCGCTACCTGAGATGTTTTATTGCCGATCATCAGCGCTCCTGGGCTCGCTACCTCATCTGGGCAGAACTTTCCCACAACCTCCATGTCTCATCAGCCACGAAGCTATGCCCATTTGAGGTATGCCACGGTTTCCAACCTTCGATGTTTAACCACCAGGAACCGGAGGTTGATGTGCCGTCAGCCCAACAGTTGGTCCGCAGGTGTCGACGGCTGTGGACACAAGCCAACCGAGCCATCCAACAGGCCAACGACCGCTACACCATTCAACATCGCCGTCGACACCCCCCAGGACGATTGTTCCACGAAGGTGACAAGGTATGGCTTTCCACCAAAAATCTTCACCTCCACACTGAGTCAAGGAAACTTTCTCCCAGATTTATTGGCCCATACCGTATCACCCACCGGAAAAATCCTGTCACCTACCGGCTCCAACTGCTTGCGGTGCTCCGAATCCACCCAGTCTTTCACATCTCACAACTAAAGCCCTTCATCACATCCCCCATGATTCCACCCAACCCCCCCTGCTCCTCCTCCCCGGATCATCGACAGTGGTCTCGCCTACACTGTGCGCCGGATCCTCGATTCGCGCCCTCGGGGCAGAGGTACCCAGTACCTGGTTGATTGGGATGGTTACAGTCCTGAGGAGCGGTCTTGGATTCCGGCCCGGTTCATTCTCGACCCTGAACCGTCGTAGGGTCGTAGGGTATCCTCCACCCCAGGACCATCGGGAGTCGGTCCTGGACAGGGGGGTACTGTCATGCACACCCAATCTGCGGCCGGCACTAGGACCCGGAAGTAAGACGGTCGTCTACCAGGAATTATAAGAGGAGTAAACAAACGATGGCTTACCGCTCAGTGATTGAGTTCGGCCCATGTCGGTTCAGGTTGGCTTTCTTCAAACCGTGAGTACTCACTGTATTTTGGTTGTTGCTTCCTACCGTTGTGTGTGTATTTATAGGACGCGGGTTAAATTTGTGTTTTTCCCTTGCTCCCCTTTCATGAGAGTCCTTAAACTAAATTGCGTGGTTATCCTGCCTACTCGCTGTTACTCCGCGTTTGGGTTTACCATCCACGCTACATTGGGCTAACCGCTAAAGCTACATCTTCTGGTCACCTCAGATTAGTTCATCTCTGACACCCAGGAAAGAAAGACTAAGATTTATCTCTTCTGCAGAGTCCATTTACATCCCTATCTCACCTATGCAGAGTCTGTGCGGTAGCCAATTGTATTTTCAATCTTTTAAACAATTAACAATTTTTTGGCTGCCCTCGCGAAAGCTTGCGAACCCTGTCGAAGCTCACAAAATATTGGACCACTTTTACTAGTATCAAAAATCTTTAATTAACAGCACCTCCGATTAGAGCCTTTATGAATGTTTTACAGAGTATATGTAGCAGACACATCTAAACATAAATTATACAAAGGAGCTTACTGAATATTTTGATTGCCTCACCATTGTTTTACAAATGTATAAAGATTGAAAAATCAGGAAAGGTCATTGAATTAGAAGGAGTATCCCAACTTGGATATGATGTCTCCAAGATGCCGCCAGTGAGGTCGGCTGCTGTCACGTCACCCAGCCTGGAACTACTGACCATCAAATGTCGTCCTTTTTATGTTCCTCTGTAGTTTACATCGGTCATAGTCAGTGCCGTTTATATCTCACCTCACGCAGACACTGCCTTATGTGAGCTGCCTGAGGGACTCACAGCACGAACACAGCACTGGAACGCTGCGCTTATTGTGGCGGGGGATTTCAAGAATGCCAACCTCAAACGTGCAGCGCCGAACTTTTGTCAACACATCACCTTCCCCACAAGGGGCGAAAGGACGGCTACAAGGCACAATCTCACCCTCCGTTTGGGAAATCTGACCATGCTGCTAACTTCCTCATGCCAAAATACAAACAAAGGCTCAAACAGCGGGAGGTCGCATGCTGGATGGACCAATCGGTTGGCGTGTTAAAGGACGCATTCGATGACGCAGACTGGTACAAAACAGCTCCGATGATTTCATTGTGTTAACGGAAGCGGTTGTGGGATTCATCTGGAAAATAGCGGATGATAGCGGAAAGAACAACTATCAGAAGGTTTCCCAACCAGAAGCCGTGTGTAAGAGCCATATCACATTTGTTATGTAAGATGGATCTGCAGAATTTGTTGTTGTGTTTATTTTATTTTATTTCATTTATTTTATTCTATCTTATTCTATTAATTAGCTAAGAACTAAGCATTCTATTGGTCACTTAAGCATTTATTGTTATGTCTGTTAGTTAAGCATTCATTTTGACTGTCGTAGGTTGGTCTGTGATGTCACTCCACTGTTATGTGAATTTGTATGACTATTACATAGTAAAATAGTTTCAGTTTGGATACGGAAGCTTCAGAGAACACAAGCTTTTGACTGTAAGCTAAGAATGTAATTTATAAGATACAGCAACTTGGTTGTTGTAACTGTAAGCTAACCGTGATCAGCTAGATATAACAAATGTGTTGCTATAAGCTCAACCAATCTAGAACCGTTTTGATATAACAACAGGTGTTGTAACCTCAGTGGATTTACTCAAGACGACTGTATGAAGTGATGAATCTTTGATGCTGAAAATAAAATACCAAGGACAAAGAAATCATCGGACTTCCGTTTTTGTGAGTAAATAATCAAACCAAAGCTATGCGTCAAAACAAGTGAAATAACATGACCGGGGGGCGCAATCCAGTGTCTTCTTGTGCCAGTCCCAAGTCTGGATTAATGCAGAGGGTTGTGTCAGGAAGGGCATCCGACGTAAAACATTTGCCAAATCAATGATGCGAAACAGAAATATCATTTCCATACCGGATCGGTCTCGGCCCGGGTTAACAACGACCGCCACTGGTGCTGTTGACTTACAGGGTGCCGGTGGAAATTGGGCTACTGTTGGTCGAAGAAGGAGAGGAGGAAGGCGTGGTCGAAAGCAGAGAGAGAAGAGCAAAGGCAGGAGTTTAGGAGTGATAGTAGGGACCTTGAATGTTGGGACCATGACAGGGAAGGGAAGAGAGTTGGTTGATATGATGCAGAGAAGGAAGGTGGATATACTGTGTGTCCAGGAGACCAGGTGGAAAGGTAGCAAGGCTAGAAGCTTAGGATCAGGGTTCAAGTTGTTTTACCATGGTGTGGATAGGAAAATAAATGGAGTAGGAGTTATCCTGAAAGAGGAGTTTGTAAGGAATGTCCTAGAGGTGAAGATAGTATCAGATAGGGTTATGAGTCTGAAGCTGGAAATTGATGGTGTGATGTTCAATGTTGTTAGTGGTTATGCTCCACAGGTAGGATGTGTGTTAGAAGAGAAGGAGAAATTCTGGAGTGAGTTAGATGAAGTGATGCAGAGCATCCCCAGAAATGAGAGAGTTGTGATTGGTGCAGACTTCAATGGACATGTTGGGGAAGGGAACAGAGGGGATGAAAATGTGATGGGCAGGTTTGGTCTTCAGGACAGGAATGTAGAAGGACAGATGGTGGTGGACTTTGCAAAGAGGATGGAAATGGCAGTAGTAAATACTTTCTTCCAGAAGAGGCAGTAACATAGGGTGACATACAAGAGCGGAGGCAGAAGCACTCAGGTGGACTACATCTTGTGTCGACGTTGTAATCTGAAAGAGATTAGTGACTGCAAAGTGTTGGTAGGGGAGAGTGTAGCCAGACAACACAGAATGGTGGTGTGTAAAATAACCCTGGTGGTGAGGAAGGTGAAGAGGACAAAGGCAGAGCAGAGGACAAAGTGGTGGAAGGTGAGAAAGGAAGAATGTTGTGTAGTCTTTAGGGAGGAGTTGAGACAAGCTATGGGTGGTCAGGAGGTGCTTTCAGTTGACTGGACATCTACAGCCAATGTGAACAGGGAGACGGGTAGGAGGGTACTTGGTGTATCATCAGGTAAGGGAAAAGGAGACTTGGTGGTGGAATGAGGAAGTCCAGGACTGTATACAGGGAAAGAGGCTAGCTAGGAAGAAGTGGGACTCTGAGAGGACTGAAGAGAGTAGACAGGAGTACAGGGAGATGCACCGTAAGGTGAAGGTAGAAGTGGCAAAGGCCACACAAAGAGCATATGAGGACTTGTATGCTAGGCTGGACAGTAAGGAGGGAGAGGTGGATCTGTACAGGTTGGCGGGGCAAAGAGATAGAGGTGGGAAGGATGTGCAGCAGGTTAGAGTGATTAAAGATAGAGATGGAAATGTACTGACAGATGCCAGGAGGGTGATGGGAAGATGGAAGGAGTACTTTGAGGAATTGATGAATGAGGAAAACGAAAGAGAACAAAGAGTAGAAGAGGTGACTCTTGTGGAGCAGGAAGTAGCAAATATTAGTAAAAGTGAGGTGAGAAGGGCGTTGAAGAGGATGAAGAGTGGAAAGGCTGTTGGTCCTGATGACATACCTGTGGAGGTATGGAAGTGCTTAGGAGAGGTGGCACTAGAGTTTCTGACTAGTTTGTTTAACGAGATCTTGGAGAGTGAGAGGATTCCAGAGGAATGGAGGAGAAGTGTATTGGTGCCGATTTTTAAGAACAAGGGAGATGTGCAGAGCTGTGGCAATTACAGAGGCATAAAGCTAATGAGCCATACAATGAAGCTGTGGGAAAGAGTAGTGGAAGCTAGGTTAAGGGCAGAGGTGAGAATTTGTGAGCAGCAATATGGTTTTATGCCTAGAAAGAGTACATCAGATGCAGTATTTGCTTTGAGGATGCTGATGGAGAAGTACAGAGAAGGTAATAAAGAGTTGCATTGTGTCTTTGTAGTTTTATAGAAATCGTACGACAGGGTGCCGAGAGAGGAGCTGTGGTGTTGTATGAGGAAGTCTGGAGTGGCAGAGAAGTATGTTAGAGTGGTGCAGGACATGTATGAGAGCTGTAAGACAGTGGTAAGATGTGCAGTAGGTGTGACAGAAGAGTTCAAGGTGGAGGTGGGTCTGCATCAAGGATCGGCTCTAAGCCCCTTTTTGTTTGCTCTAGTGATGGACAGGATGACAGATGAAGTTAGACAGGAGTCTCCATGGTCTATGATGTTTGCAGATGACATTGTGCTTTGTAGCGAGAGCAGGGAACAGGTGGAAGAAAATTTGGAGAGGTGGAGGTACGCTCTGGAAAGCAGAGGAATGAAGGTTAGCCACAGCAAGACGGAATACATGTGTGTGAATGAGAGGGACCCAAGAGGAACAGTGAGCCTACAGGGAGCAGAGGTAAAGAAGGTGCAGGATTTTAAGTACTTAGGGTCAACTGTCGAGAGCAACGGAGAGTGTTCAAAGGAGGTGAAGAGACGAGTACAGGCAGGTTGGAATGGGTGGAGAAAAGTGTCAGGTGTGTTGTGCGATAAAAGAGTATCAGCGAGAATGAAAGGAAAAGTGTACAGGACAGTGGTGAGACCAGCAATGCTCTACGGCTTAGAGACAGTGGCACTGAAGAAAAAACAGGAGGCAGAGTTAGAGGTAGCAGAGCTGAAGATGTTGAGGTTCTCTTTGGGAGTGACAAGGATGGATAGGATCAAGAATCAGTTCATCAGAGGGACAACCCATGTGAGATGTTCTGGAGATAAAGTCAGAGAGGCCAGATTGAGGTGGTTTGGACATCCTCAGAGGAGAGATTGTGAATATATTGGTAGAAGGATGCTGAGGTTGGAACTGCCAGGCAGGAGTCCTAGAGGAAGACCAAAGAGGAGATTTATGGATGCAGTGAGAGAGGACATGAAGTTAGTTGGTGTGAGAGAAGAGGATGCAGAGGATAGGGTTAGATGGAGGCAGATGATTCACTGTGGCGACCCCTGAAAGGGAACAGCCGAAAGACAAAGAAGAAGATCCACACCGTGGGTGGGTAAAATCATCCGCGATGCTCTGAGTTTTCGCACCGCCGCCTACAACGCGGGACTTGCATAGGGGGACATGGACACGTACAAGGTTGCGTCATATAATGTCCGGAAGGTGGTGAAAGAGGTGAAGCAGCGCTACGGGAGGAAACTAGAGTCACAGCTCCAACAGAGTGACTCTAGGAGCCTGTGGCCGGGACTAAGAACAATAACGGACTCTCTGGCAGACGAGCTGAACACCTTCTATGCTCGCTTCGAGGCTGCAGCTAAAGATACTAGTGATGCTAATGCTAGCGATGCTTATGCTAGCGGCGCTAACGGCTGCAGACAGGAAGATGCATTCATCATCTCCGAGCATGATGTGAGGAGAGCTATCAGGAGAGTGAACAACAGGAAAGCAGCTGGACCAGACGGCATCTCAGCTAGCTGTGTTCACAGATATATTCAACCTCCCTTTATCTCAGTCGGTGATTCCCACATACTTCAAAGAGTCCATCATTGTTCATCATTGCACAGGATGAGGATTCCCTCAATGATTATCGCCCTGTAGCCCTCACCTCAGTAGTGATGAAGTGCTTTGTGCTGCTGCTCAGAGACTTCATAATTTCTTCAATACCGGACACACTCGATCCACTACAATTCGCTTACCATCCAAACCGCTCTACAGATGATGCCATCTCTTACCTCCTCCACACATCACTTACTCACCTGGACACTGGAAGGGGGAATTATGTTAAAATGCTCTTTGTCGACTACAGCTCAGCATTTAATACCATCATTCCCTCCACACTCACCACGAAGCTGGAGCACCTGGGACTCAGCTCATCCTCTGTGCCAGTGGATCTCTAATTTCCTAACTGGCAGACCACAGGCAGTAAAGTTGGGTGGAAATGTCTCAGCCTCCCTCACTCTCAGCACTGGAGCCCCCGTGTTATGTTCTGAGCCCCCTGCTGTACTCTTTGCACACGCATGACTGTTTGGACACTACCAGCTCCACCACCATCAAGTTTGCTGATGACACCGTTTTGGTGGGCCTAATCTCTGACAACAATGAGTCGGCCTACCTGAAGGAGATTGGGAATCTGGAGAACTGATGCCAGAGGAACAACCTCCTTCTAAATGTCACTAAGACAAAGGAGTTGATAGTGGACATCAACACTAAGCAGGAGAGGAACTACCAGACCTCCGTCATCAACAAGAGCCCAGTGGAGAGAGTGAACAGCTTCAGATACCTCGGTGGTTACACCCATGCAGGACCTGTCATGGTCTTGTCATATCAACACCATGGTGAAAAAGGCCCGGCAGCATCTGTACCACCTCAGGTGGTTGTGAGACTTTAGACTGCCCTCCAAGGTGCTCAGGAACTTTTACTCCTGTACCATAGAGAGCATCCTGATGGGAAACATCACAACCTGGTTTTGGGAACAGCACCATGCAGGCCAGACAAGCCCTACAGAGGGTGGTGCGTTCAGCTGAGCACATCATCCGCATCGAGCTCCCTGACCTGCACTCAATCTACAGCAAGCAGTGCTGGACCAAGTCCAGGAAGATTGCGAAGGACCTCAGCCACCCCAGCAATGGACTGTTCTCTCTGTTGCGGTCAAGAAAGTGCTTCCACTCCCTGAAAGCCAATACAGAGACTGAGGCAGAGCTACTTCCCGCAGGTAATGCAGTCTCTAAACCAGATTAATACACAGGACTAATCATCTCTGCGTTTTTGCAAACCGCACAGAAATGGACACTTATGGGCATTATTCATCTGTTCACTTATGCACATACCCCGGTACGCTGTAGACTGGACACTCGTGGACATTGCACATACATGCACATTTGCCACTTTCTGGACATTTCCATTTATTTCCATTTTTATTTCCATTTAAACTTGCTATTTTGTATTTTGTACAGATAGGTTTTTATATTTCTTGTATATATTTTTTATATACTTTTCGAAATTTTTTATATTTTGTTCTATTTTCTTATAGTTTCAGCTATTTATTTTTTATTTCTCTTAATTGTTTTTAAATTTTTAAGGTCACGGGTGGTAGTATAAGCGTTTCACTGAATATCGTACTGTGTACTGTATGTGACAAATAAAATTTGAATTTGAACTTTAACTACTACATATCCTTTACAAGCTTTAAACTTCCACGTTTTAGACAAAAAGACTGTTAAATTTTATAGTTTCATGGTGTGAACTTGTGCCAGGCATGTGTCAAATCTTTTTCGTTCATTTTGAAGGCTCCCTACATAGGCGGAGTGTGTGAATGGGTGGGGCCACTAGATTACACAGTACATTATAAAAGCAAGGCGGGGAGCTTCATTCTGGTTCCAGAGTCCAGGTAAAGTCTGGAGTTTAAGGCTCCAAGTCTGGCGAGAGCAGCATGCAGGCAGGGCAATGCCATGCGCCCCATGGACATCAAAGGAGAGTAACCCTGAGCACCACCATTTTATCATGGCATATGAAAGAGGGGGAACCAGCTTTTGCAATTCTGCCACTAAGGGGAAAATGCCCCCTGTGTTCCCGTTTATGGTTCCCGTTCCCAGTCGCAGTAAGCCACCCAGATGTTGGAAGTTACAAGGGCTCACTCAGAGGGAGCGCGAACGGATGGCTGGGCAGTGTCAGCTGGCTGCCACAGTGAGAGGAAAGCTGCCATTCCACCTGTTTGAGATCGTTCAATAAAGGGCGAGTGGACTGAGTGCTGCCATTTCACCATTTTTCACTTGTCTGAGCTCATGTCTGTTTAGTGTCAGCGATCCAGCCACTGGGATCGTTCCCAGACAGGAAAGCCGCCCAGTCATTGGACATAATAAAAATTCCCGTCTGAGCCCGCACCATTGGATGGCTGGGCGGGGCCTACTGACCATGTTGGTGAAAGCTGTGTCACTGCCAATACTTGCCAGCCGAGTACCCCTCTGACAGCTGGGCACTGCGTGGACCAGCACATGCACACCCTAACTACTTTCCTTTGCTTCTTTCATTCCTCCCTCCTTAATTCCTTCACTTTTCCTTTAATTCCCAGTAAAAATGCCCTATTTCCTTAAGTTCTTACACCCCCACAAAAAAAGATGAATGCTTGCACTCTGGGAATGAAACTGCTGTTACACCAGCATTAGGAAAGTACACATACAGATGGTACTCAACCAGATAACAGTTTTACCGCCATGTCTCTTGTGGCAATGACATTAGGGGCGTGTGTTTGGTGGTTTTACCTCCAAGTCGCACTATAACTATAGACTTCAATCTTAGTTCATTCTGTCAAGAATTAATGAGCTGCAGCTTATTGAGAGCTGCACATAGTAGCAGATGAATCCAAGTGAAACATTGTAATTAAACAAATTAATAATCACAGTAGTAAAATTACAGTATAAATTTAGAATTTTAATTAAATGTAGGCGTTTCTTATTTGCATTGAATTTAGGCAAAGTAAACATAATAAGCCTTTAGATTTTATCATGTGTAACACTAGCATTGCCAGAAAACAGACTCCGGGTGTGCATCAGAAAATGTGGGTGTGCCAAATTTATTGTCAGATTAATGTGCAAAAACTATCAAATAAAACTATGTAAGCTACATAAGCTTTATAAGACTCTACTTTAATTTAAGTGCATTCATGATGATGACAAAACATTCTGATTTTGTAACAGCTATCAGGGTGCGCTATTCTGTATTAGTTTCTGTGATCTAGAGCACATCAAAAAATTAACTGAAACTAAGAAATCACTAATTAATCAATGAATTATTAAAATTCTTCTCCTTCCTGGACAGAAACTTGGAATAAATAGAAAACCTGATGCTACGTGCACTCGAACATAAGTCGGGTCGAAGTAACTTTGTCTGTCCATTGCTCTGGGGGTGGAAGCCAGAGGACAGGCTGGGTGTGGCACCAATGAGCTTACAAAAGCCCTTCCAGAATTGTGTGGAAAATTGCGGGCCCCTGTCTGAGATGATATCTGATACAAGACCATGTAGCCGAAAAACATGAGACACCAAGAGTTCAGCTGTTTCTTTAGCTGAAGGGAGTTTGGGCAGCGGGATGAAGTGAGCAGACTTGGAGAATCGACTCACCACTGTCATATGCAAGTTTTGTTATCTGAGGGTGGTAATCCCGTGACAAAATCAAGAGAGATATGCGACCATAGGCGATGAGGGATAGGGAGCGGTCTGAGAAGGCTCTCCGCAGAGTGATTTGTGGCCTTATTCCTACAACAAGTATTGCATGAAGATATGAAACCTTTAACATCCTCCTTAATGGTTGGCCACCAGAAACACTGATCAATAAGAAACAGGAGTGCGGGTTACCCCCGGATAGCATGCCAACTTGCTATGGGCCCAGTCTAAAACAACGGAACGGAGAGTGCATGGGACAAAGAGTTGGTTGGGGGGGCGTTACTTGGACCTGGCTCTTGGACCCATAGCACCAGGTTTTCTATTTACTCCAAGTTTCTATGTTCTGTCCAAACCAAGAAAGTATGTTCTGCCCCCTCCAGCCAGTGTATCGACTCCGCAAGTGCAAGCTTGATGGCCAACAGCTCACAGTATATATATTATATATACCATAATTGTGTTCAGACGGAGAGAGTCGGCAAGAGAGAAAGGAACAGGGGTGGAGTTTATTATCCTTGGAGGACGTTTGGGACAGAATTTTCCCAACACCTGTTTCTGATGCATCCACTTCGACCACAAACTGTAAAAACTTTCAGGAGATCATGGTACTCGCCTGGGACATTCAAGAGGTTGGAGCGGTCCTCAAATGGAGAAGACAGGGACCCATTGGCAGCAGCGCAGAGACATAATGACAGACAGGAAGTTCCAAAACTCCCGGCTTGCAGTTGCTGAATTTTTGGAGAAATTTTGGGTGGCACGAGAGGTCAGGGTCCCAGTTACTGTTTTATGGTGACTTCCTGAATGTCACGTTGATGTGAACCAAGAAACACTCCCTGACTTTCTAGTGCTGACCTTAATTGAGCAAACTCTGCTGGACCCATAATGGCCAGATTATACTGTCACGGACGTCACTGGGGGGGAACGCATAGATCCAGTCGCAGAGAGAGAGAGAAATCAGGAAAGGGAGACTTACGGCCAGCAGAGGGTGTCTCAGTTGTAAGGAGTGAACTCAATGACTGTAAATTCTGTAATTTAATCTCATAGTCAAAAAAAGGAAGCAGAGTTCAAAATCATTAAATCCAATTGTGAGTACAGATCCATAAACAGACGGTCTCATTGTCAGATGTGAGCAAAGTTCAAAGCCGATAACCTGACAGCGTTAAATCCAGGAGCAGGCAGTCTAATGGTCAAATGTGAGCGAAGTTCGAAGCCAATAATCCGACAGTGTTAGATCCAGGAGCAGGCAGTATCGTGGTCAAACGTAAGCAAGGTTCAAAGCCGATAATCCCAAAAGAGTGCAAGATCCGTAGCACGAAGGCAAAGAAGAAACAAAGCAAGGTCATAACCAAAAAAACTGTGGCAAAACAAATAAAGGCATAAACGGCAGAATAATCTGGCAACAGGTCGGTGTCTTGCACTGCCTTAAATAAGCAGGGCTGATTAATCCAAAGCAGCAACAGGTGACCTCGTGCCATGACTGAGGCGGTAAAAAACAAGAGGCGGCACAGAGCTGGAAGAGGACTGCCTTAGATTGCTTACGGAGGAGCTTATGTTTAGGACGAGATCTGGCATGTTGTAACTTGCTGTTTTTCCCCGACGCATTCATAATCATTAGTCTACTTCTGCCAGTGCACTCTGGAAAACTTTGTGTGTGGTTAAGTGCTGATTAGAGTAGAAAGGAAATTAAAGAGAAGGATCACAATGCCGGTTGGAGTGATGTGCGCAGCTTTGTTTGAGTCATAAGGGTGGCAGTTTTGCAGGGCAGCCCAGTCTAAAACAACGAGAGTAAAATAAACGTCAAGAATAGAACCGTAGAAATGCAACACAAATAAATACTTGCGTAATAAGCGCTGCTTTTTGCAACGTTGGGGCGAGCGCCAATGAGCAGCCTTATTTTGGTCGTAGCATACTCAGATAAAAAAAAAACTCAAAAAACAACAGCAAAAACAACAGCACAAATACAGTCGTGGCCAAAAGTTTAGAGAATTACATAAATATTGGAAATTGGAAAAGTTGCTGCTTAAGTTTTTATAATAGCAATTTGCATATACTCCATAATGTTATGAAGAGTGATCAGATGAATTGCATAGCCCTTCTTTGCCATGAAAATGAACTTAACCCTCTGAGGTCCGGGGTGATTTTGGGGCCCTTGAGATGTTTGGACATGCTCTGATATTTGTGCTTTTTTCAGCTACTTATAATATATTATTGACCAACCTGTATTTTTCTTGTAATCAGTACAAACTGTTCTACAATAATACGTGACCAAAATGAATGTACGTGTTTGCATTTTTTAGGAAAAAAATATTATGCGTGGTTAGTAAGTTTTGTGGAAAAAAAAGTAGCTGAAATAAGGCCATGAAACTCATACAGACAAGTTGTTCACAAGACATTGTTTCACAAGGGCTGGTGGACTAGTGTTTTTGCTTCAAAATGATGTGAAAATGATCTTGTTTACTTGCTCACAGAAAACAATATAGTGATTAACACTTTTTAAGTCACTTTTTGAGTGTAAAGGGTCTATGCGAGAAGGCGTGATCTATCATTACTAATGCAGTGATTCACACCTGAGAAGACAAAGGCCTGCATACTGATCTGCATAATGAGCCATCAGACAGGTATGTGACTGAGACAGGAGAGTTACAAGAAAGAATCTGAGGATAAAATAAGTTTATATATTTTCAGTGTTTAGGTTATTTGAGAATATATTTGACACACAAAAAAATCTTGAGATTCATTTGCGAGTTCAGTTAAACAGTTTATTAGGAACAATCAAAGTTGACTTTTTAGCAGCATTACTGCAATCACTATAACAGAAAATATAGCTAACAATAATATATAGATATATAAACACACACACACACATATATATATATATATAGGCCTATATACTGTATATTATAATATAGAAAACAACAACAGCTCTTTGTAATTACCAGAACAAATTACTTTACCAACACTGTACTACATTTTTTCTACAATACACTACAGTTGACTATGATGAATATATTGTATTATATATTTATATAATATAGTTATATTTAACTAACATCTAGGATATACTGAATGTGCACTTACTCGTGGTTCTCCAGTGAACTCGAAACTGAACGACACTCACGTGACTTTCTCGTGCATGCGCCGGTGATGCAGCCACAGTCCTAAACAAAAACAAAAATTGAAACTTGAAGAATGGACGCGCATACAATCATTCACAAACAACAGCTGGTGAACAATTTGACCATCTGAAACACGGTCAAAACAATACAAAACACGTATATATATATAAAATAATAAAACTTTAGACAGATCGTAATCAGATTTTATTGCGGGCTTGTAAGTAGCGTGCATATTTAATATTTTAACCAATTTTACTCTTGCTGGCATTCAGTATTTTCCAAATGTACATATAAAATATAGAGCAGTGATGATGAGAATAAAAGACTTACTCGTCAGGAATTATATCCTCTGTTTAGTCCAGACGTTGTTCTAAATAAAGCCGTTCCTCGTCTGAGTCTTGCTCTTCCTCTGATGAGAAAGTAAATTTTTCATCGCTGTCCATCTGAAGCGCTTCTTCACCCGTGTAGCGTGACATCATTCAAACGCAGAAACAGTAAGTAAGATGCAGCTTGTTGTTTTATGCCCTGGGGGTGTGTACTTGATCACCTGCCTCACCTCAGGTCATTTCCATATGAACAGCGCACGCGCAGGGAGGCGGGAGCACATTAGCTGTAATGAGCCGATACAGGAGAATCTGTACCACTCCTTACTTTCATACGGATTACATAAAAGCAGATTATTTGTTTTCACGGTGACCTGCATCATTTAAAAGTAGACCCTTTAAGCTTTCTATAGATATATTTCTCATGTCTGTGTGTGCAGTATTCGCGGAGTTTCAGTTCATTTTAGTGACGTGTTTCAAAAAGATTTTGGCGGAGACTGAGACGGCTGAAAGCGCACCCGGTTTATTTTATTTATTTTATTAATGCACAAAGTTTTCTTTTTAACATGTGTGCATACAAAAAAAAGTAGACACTTTACAGATTCGATTAATATATAGATCTTGTCTGTACGATCAAAACTGAAAGTGTAATTTAAGTTCTTATTGGCGTCATCAGGGGAAAACACCTCAAAACGCATATATGCGTTCGCGGACCTCAGAGGGTTAATCCCAAAAAAACCTTTCCACTGCATTTCATTACTGTCATTAAAGAACTTACTGAGATCATTTCAGTAATCGTCTTGTTAACTCAGGTGAGAATGTTGACGAGCACAAGGTTGGAGTTCATTATGTCAGGCTGATTGGGTTAGAATGGCAGATTTGACATGGTAAAAGGAGGGTGATGCTTGAAATCATTGTTCTTCCATTGTTTACCATGGTGACCTGCAAAGAAACGTGTGCAGCCATCATTGTGTTGCATAAAAATGGCTTCACAGGCAAGGATATTGTGGCTACTAAGATTGCACCTAAATCAACAATTTATAGGATCATCAAGAACTTCAAGGAAAGAGGTTCAATTCTTGTTAAGAAGGCTTCAGGGCGTCCAAGAAAGTCCAGCAAGTGCCAGGATCATCTCCTAAAGAGGATTAAACTGCGGGATTGGATTGCCACCAGTGCAGAGCTTGCTCAGGAATGGCAGCAGGCAGGTGTGAGCGCATCTGCACGCACAGTGAGGCAAAGACTTTTGGAAAATGGCCTGGTGTCAAGAAATCATATTCTCTGAGGAAAGCCGCTTTCCGATTGTTTGGGGCATCTGGAAAAAGGCTTGTCCGGAGAAGAAAAAGGTGAGCGCTACCATCAGTCCTGTGTCATGCCAACAATAAAGCATCCTGAGACCATTCATTTGTGGTGTTGCTTCTCATCCAAGGGAGTGGGCTCACTCACAATTTTGCCCAGAAACACATTCATGAATAAAGAATGGTACCAAAACACCCTCCAACAGCAACTTCTTCCAACAATCCAACAACAGTTTGGTGAAGAACAATGCATTTTCCAGCACGATGGAGCACCGTGCCATAAGGCAAAAGTGATAACTAAGTGGCTCGGGGACTAAAATGTGGAAATTCTTGGTCCATGGCCTGGAAACTCCCCAGATCTTAAACTGTAAGATCCTTGGACAAACCAAGGACAAACTCCAAGAAGTGATTATGAAAGAATGGGTTGCTATCAGTCAGGATTTGGACCAGAAGTTGATTGAGAGCATGCCCAGTCGAATTGCAGAGGTCCTGAAAAAGAAGGGCCAACACTGCAAATACTGACTCTTTGCATAAATGTCATGTAATTGTCGGTAAAAGCGTTTGAAACCTATGAAGTGCTTGTAATTATATTTCAGTACATCACAGAAACAATTGACACAAATATCTAAAAGCAGTTTAGCAGCAAACTTTGTGAAAACTAATATTTGTGTCATTCTCAAAACCTTTAGCCATGACTGTACATACTCGCTTAATAAACGCTGCCTTTTGCGACGTGAGGTGCGCGTGCCAATGTGTTAGGAATCTGAATGTATATGTGTGAACAGCTGAGACATCAATAGGAGTCCTGAGCCAGGTGTTAATAGTCTTACATATTCATTAAAAGTCATGTATTATTTAGTGAAGCAGCTCCGCTGAAAAAAGTTAGGCACATCAGTCACTTTACCCCAAATAAAAGGTCTTTCTGAGTGTTATAATTCAGTTGTTTAGCTATGGGCGCACACACCCAAGACTTTCTTTAATTCAAAACAAAATAATCAAAACAATTTGTGATTTTCTTGACATAAGTTTAAAAGTCGCACATGAATTTAACATATTAACATTATGAAAGCCCAAATTAAAATTTTATTTGTCACATACACAGTCATACATAGTACGATATGCAGTGAAATGCTTAATTTTGTGCTCTATGTAAATAAACAAAATTTGGCAAAGATTTGAAGTTTACACAAATTTAAGAAGCCTGAAGCACTGCAGATCTTCAGAAAGGCCTCAAACACCAGAGGTTTAAAAGTAATCCTCATCCCAGGAGAATTTGTCTGACATTGTAAAGCACACACAGTAACACTAAAACAACAACCGAAAACGAATAGCGAATTATGAGGGTCTCGTTATACTGCATGAATATTACAAAATCCATGAAAAAAATTGTATGAAACATTTACACAAGAGACAATTTATTTTTTGATTTATAAAATTTTTTTATCTGTTCTATTATCTAATAACCTATTATACGTTTATTTTTTTTTAGTTATTTCTATATTTAAAGTTTGATGTCTTTAAAACTTTTAAACTTTTTTTAATAATAACAATAAACAGATACAAACAGAGATAAACTACATAGCAGTTCATTCTTTGTACAAATAAAATTGTCAGGTAGTGAACCTAATCATCTGTCTAAACAACATCAGATCAGTGCCATCAGTGTAGTATTTCTTCCATAAAACATATTGTAAAACTTTTTATGACTTAAGTAGTTTGTAGAATTAAAAACCGGAGGAATTGCAGATGTTTTGCAAAATGTCCCTTTGCGCCACCTGGCCGTCATAACTTGGTGATAAAAAGGGAGAGAAATGGATCAAAACAATGCTTTTTTTGAGAAATGATAAAACTTTAAGGTTATATCCTGAGGCAGTACTAGTATGTATTTATCAGAAAGAGTGTATGGCTCCTTTTGAAACACACTCCTCTACATCTTCTGCTGTGTCCTAAACAGTTTTATTCAACGCCAGCTCTAATCTTATCTTTCCATTCTGCCCTAAGCCAGACAACAGCCTCTCAATGTTTTATTGATGATCTAGTAGTTCTCATCAGAGAACACTTGACTGTTCCCTTTTTTATTTGTTTGTTTGTTTGTGCCTAAATCACTGTATATAATCCATTTATGTTACCGACCGACTGGTCATTCGTGAAATGAAGGTCACCCCGAGGGTTCGATCGCAGTTTCTTTTCTTTCTTGTTGCTATGGTAATCATGCTGGCTTTCAGTCATTTTCTTCATATTTACCACTTTAGCTGATGTCATTCCATTGACTCACAGAATGTTTATGGGACACAAAGCATTGTTTATGTCAGTAGTTGCTATGGAAATGGTAATGTTTTTGTTTTGTGTCTGTTTCTATAGTGATTGTGGTCATGTTTGCGGCACTGAGGAGGCAGAGGAAGAAAGAGCCACTGATAATTTCCAAAGAGGATGTGAGGGACAACGTAGTGAGTTACAACGATGAGGGTGGAGGGGAGGAAGACACACAGGCCTTCGATATTGGCACTCTGAGGAATCCTGAAGTCATTGACACCAACAAGATTAGACGGGACATCATCCCAGAAATGCTCTTCCCCTTCCGACGGGTCTCACCCATTAAAAACAATGCAGACGTGAGAGACTTTATTAATGGCCGTCTTCAGGAGAATGATTTGGACCCCACAGCACCACCATATGATTCACTGGCCACTTATGCCTATGAAGGCAGTGGTTCCCTTGCAGAATCTCTCAGTTCCCTTGAATCAACAGCAACTGAAGGAGATCAGGATTTTGATTATCTTAGTCAATGGGGTCCACCATTTAGAAAATTGGCAGATATGTATATAGGAAAAGAGATGCAAAGAGAGACTTAGGACAGTGTTGCTCTGTACGGAGTATTACAGATTCACATCACTCCATGATCTCAAATCAGAATTCTTTTACCCAACTGTATAATCCAGTAAGAGTCAAGAAAGCTTTGAAAAACATACTCAAATGAATTCTTTCATTTTTCATTTTTTTTCTCTTCTCATACTTAATCTTGTTCTTCTCTTTTTTCTGTCCTCTATGTTTTATATTCCATAAGATGCCTTTAAGGCCTTGTTCAAACGGGTGTTAAAATCGAGCATTTTTCTGCCATTTGTAGCGTCCGGGAAGCGCCAAGGGTTTTTCTACACATAGGAGTCAATGAGAGTGTTCACACGGGCTTTGGTGACGTGTGTTTGTCTGGCTGCACGGTTATATGGCATTAAAAAAGCGTTGCATGCAGCTTTTTCTTGGCCAAAGAACGCAAGGAAAACATGTCTAGTCCATTTTCTCCGCGTCCATTTTACGCTTTGGAGCACCGGATATATCCCATGATCCTACATGCTATACATAGGTAAATGCGGAAAAAAAGCAAAAATAAAATGCTTAAAAAATAAAACTTACGCGGAAATGTTTTGCGTTTCTTCATAAACGACAAAAAAACTTCCTTTAATCCGACGTTGTGCAGTCAGAGGGTGAATCCAGTAGCGGCAGCGATTTTTTTCTCTCCCTATGTCGCCGTATTATTTTTTAAAATATTTTTTATAGATTATATAAAAATAGAATAATTTACTTAGAATTTTTAAAACAAGAAGATTAATGTCTAATATAGCAAAACGGTCCATATTAAAAGGAGGCACCTCAAATAAAACGACAAGGTTAACACACTAACTACAATTTGGGCTGCAGGCTGGTGTTAGACAGAGACAAACGATCGCCAGTGTATAAGTCAATCGAGCGCCACTACAAAACGCAACATAAACGTCTAGGACGTTCAGAGTGCGTTCGTTTATCCAAAAATTTAACGCCCGTGTGAACAAGGCATAAAGTTTAGGAATTTGTTGTGATAAATGGTGTGAATAATGTGTTTTGTAGGCACAGTGATAGCAGTTTTATATACTATTGATGTTTACTAAAAAATAAATGGAAAACAATCTGACTATTAGTTTAGCTTTTCTTGCAAACCACACAGTATATGAAATACATGTAAACTATTTGGTATCATGGGTTCAGAGGCAGTCTTATAGTGAAAGTTTTTTTAATGGTTCAAAATGTCAATGTGTCACATTACAGCACATTGAATTAGATTATGTACAATGAAAAGCGTAATCTTTTAGTAAACCTGGTCATACAGTCTTCATTCTGGTTGAATGCTGTCATATTGTTTTATACTGTATTTATATTTTTATACTTATTTTTTAAAATAAAGATTTGGAAATCTATACTGTGTTTTAAACATTATATAAAAAATTTGGATGATATATAATATTTGGAAATTGATGAATGAACAGTTTCAATCACAGGATAATGTTAAATCAAAATGTTGTTTTTCTTTAAAAATACAGTACATGTTTTTAGCATTTGACTATGATAGAACTAAAAGATATTGCTTATATGAAGAGAAAGAAAAGTAAAAAGATTAGAAAACAATGAAAGTATGCATTGAGGTCAGTCAAACATTGCAGCATTTAGACAAATCCATAAGCAAAAATTGAATCAGAAATGCATAACAAGCAAGAAAGAAAAAAAACAGAATCAGAAAATATTGAAAAAAGGTACCAGAACAAGATCAAAACATAAGAACTGAATGCACACATATAGGCAGCATCATGAGAAAAATTATGTAGAAACCTAAAGTATATGAGCCTGGATTATTTGTGTCTCTTTTTTAACAATGTGCTACAGATGTGTGCAGTCTGTAATCACATGACCTTGAATGTGACCGTGTGGGAGGTAGTGATAGGAAGTTTGAATAATTTTAATGACTCGGTTCTTTGAATCTTTTTCATCAAAATGAACAAATCTTTTTTTTTTGTTACATTTTCAATAAACAGACACCCAACACGTTTACAAACACACATTTTGGCTATGGTTCCAATAATTAAAATATTACAATGCAGCTAATGACGTATTATAAACAGAATGAGCAGCTCACCATCATATCTTTTAATACGAGTCGTTCGTTCTTTTGAATCTATTGCACTTCATAGTGTCTATGGGAGTCAGTTGACAAAAGAACGAACAACTTGGGACTTGAAATACTCTGTAGCTGCATACACATAGGAGTTTTAGTTTTTCATTCCTTTATAAGATCATGCTTCCTTACCTCTTTATAATGTTGTATATCCTTCCATATTATTAAAAAATGGAGTAGCTTTCATTTTTACTGTAGATACATGGACATCTGTCAGAATAGAAAGAATATGCATGATGTTTATATGTTCTAATCTTAGGATAGAGGTCAATGCTTTCAGGATGACCATCAACTTTACAACTGGTAGAATTAAGCTTTTTATCCTCACCCTTGATCGTCTCTTTGGCAAAACATTCTCTGATACTTTAGCATTTTAACGGTTTGCTCATGGGCTGCACTTGCCACTCAATACAAAACAGAATTCAAATTCAAATTCAAATTTTATTAGTCACATACACAATCATACACAGTATAATATGCAGTGAAATGCTTTTATACGACCGCCAGTGACCTTAAAAAAAAAGAAAATAAGAAAATAAAATCTTGTACATAAAATAAATAATCAATAAAAAGGAAATACTAAAGAAATAATTTTAACTAGTAAAATTTGTAAAATTAACTGTGCATAAGGGCATAATAAAATATTGCAAAAATATAGAAATATGGTATTAAAGTGTCAGTGGTTGTGCAAATATGCCTGAAAGGTGACATGTGCAATTGTCCAGATGTATGAGTATTTAGTGCAAGTGTGTATGAATGTGTCCATGATTGTCCAGTCAGTGTTGTGAGCTTAAAAGATGTTATTAGTCCTGTGTGGAGGTGTGATTGAGAGACCTTATCGCCTGCGGGAAGAAGCTCCTCCTCAGTCTCTCTGTGTTGGCCTTTAGGGAGCGGAATCTCTTCCGAGACCGCAACAAAGAGAACAGTCCATTACTGGGGTGACTGAGGTCCTTCATGATATTCCTGGTCTTAGTCCAGCACCGCTTGCTGTAGATGGAGTGCAGGTCAGGGAGCTCAGTGCGGATGATGCGTTCGGCTGATCGCACCACCCTCTGTAGAGCTCGTCTGTCCTGCATGGTGCTGTTCCCGAACCAGGTCGTGATGTTCGTGACGTAACCAGAGTGGTTATTTGCGTCAAAGAAAAACCTGAGGTCAAACAGAGAGTGGAGATAGCCAGTTGGGCTGAGGCCGACAATAAAGCCTCAAAAAATCATACTTTTCAAAACTTGGTGAGCAGGATGCAGAATTCAGAATGTATAAGACCTTGAAGTGGATGGGCTACAACAGCAGAGGACCACATCAAATTCAGACAAAGACAGCAATCTGAGAACAGTGAGTACAGGCTCACTGAAAGTAGACAGCTCCGAAAAATGATAACTGGTTTAATGAATGTACAGTGGAACCTTGGATTATGAGCATAATTCGTTACGGAAGCGGGCTCGTATTCCAAAACACTCGTAAACCAAAAACCAAATTTTACCATAAGAAATAATGGAAACTAAAATTATTTGTTCCACAGTCCAAAAAAATAAATACCTAAATACATAAAAATAATTAACACAAACAAATTTAACCTGCACTTTACCTTTTAAAAAAAGGAAAAATTTATCCAGACAGATAAGTGTTTCCGTTTGTGTGCGCAGGCGCTGTGTATGTGTGTATGTGTGTGAATCTAAAGTAAGCTCCCACTCCCCCTTCTCGTCTTACAGTTACCCTTCCTCCACTCTTTTCACACGCGCACACACAATGCAAACACTTTTATCGGAAAAATAAACAAGAAATCTCTCTAATTACACTTGATTGAGCGACAAACTAATGGAATCACTGCTGTAAAGAAAAATAAAAAAAATTAACCAGCACTTTACCTTTGAAATGAATTGCGACAGAGCAGTGTTTATGTGAAGAAGAGAGAGAGTGTGCGTCTGTGTGTGTCTGTGAAGGTGAAAGTAGGAGGGGTCTGTGTGTGTGTTTGTTTCTGTGGCACGGCGTTCAATGATGCGCGCACACAGACACAGAGCAGGCTGAGTCTTGAGCAGAGTGAGAAAATGGATTTTTAACCTCTCTATTGAGACTTGCTTTTGCTTTACACGCGCGCTGTACACACACGCATATAGACACAAAATAAAATATGTTTTATGCGCACACATGTGGTCACAGTGTTATAGTAAACAATACACGCGTGCACGGATGTTGATTATAGCAGTAAGAGACGTGCACTAAAACCCAGCAGGGAAGACGATTATCCACAATTCCGCAAGAGAAGCGCAAGAGAGAGAAAAACCCTTGGCTCAGTTGTGATCAAGTGACACTCTGCATCAAAACAAGAAGCGCATGCATGATACTCGGTACTCGTAAACCAAGACTTGTTTGTTTTCCAAGTCAAAATTTATAAAAAAAAATCTTTGCCCGTCTTTTGGAACACTTGCAAACCACAATACTCGCAATCCGAGGTTTCACTGTATCTTATTACTGTGACTTGCAGATGGCACAGTTACCATCAAAGGCATCAATCCATTTATCCAAACTTATCTTGTAACAAAAGATCAGGGTGATGTTGCTGCTGATACTGGTTTAATGGTGTGAGAAATGCTTTATTGGAACACACTTTGCTCTTTAATACCAATCAAGTACAGTTTAAATGCCACAGCCTACATACTAGGACTGACCATGTGCATTCATTTTGGCTACAATCTACGCATCCTACAGATGGGGCATTTAAAAACGAGCGTTTTTTTCTGCGGCATGACGCAATTCTTCTCACTGACTGCCACGCTATTCTGCGAGTACGCGCCTTTTCATCCAAGTGTTGTACTTCACAGAATTCCCACCAGGTGCCACATGGAAGAACTCTGCCAGAGCACATTATATGTATAATCATTCAACGTCTGCATAGACTATAGTCTATAGTATAGTCTATATGCACATGTAACTTAGTGATTGTGTGAAAACAGCTACAATAAATTCAGAACAAATAGACGCAGTTCTTATATATTTGTTTATATGTTCAGAATTTTACACCAAGTTTCTTCTTTGGGTTCTGCCAAAGTCGCGTGCATTTTCGGAAGTGGAGCCACGCAGGTTTTATGTGACGGACTGTGTGAAATAAATCAAATATCTATAAATAATAATATTGTTGTTGTAACAGTGTTTTCAAAAATACACACTACATTAATGTTGGCAAACAGCGTTTAATCTCATCTCTGGAGGAAACAGTTGTGTGAGGACAGGCGAATGCAGCGAAACTTTACTCAAAACGGAAACCGATTACTCCCTAATGATATTTTATTAACTGTATTTATAGTGAAGAACTGAACAGATGTAAATCTATCAATCTATCGATAAACACACCTTGATCTCCGTTTCTAACTCTGCGATGCTGCCGTCTGCTGAGCTGATTGAAAAATGCGCAGAAAGACGTGAAGGATCAAATGTAAAGGGAAAAGAGACGGTAATAAATTTTTGAGTTCGTGGAGCTAATTTCAAAATTTTTAAGTTTGAGGCCTAGGGCCTAAAAATGGCCTAACAAAGCGTTGAAAGGAGCGTTTGAAAGAAAAAGCACACCAGTCTCGGCCGCCGACAACAGATAGGGGCATCTCCACAGACGGTGTCGACTCTTTTGGAGACTCCCATTCTAGAGGCTGTTGAAAATGAACCGTTTCCTCATTATTCTGGATTAGAAGAGAAAACAACCTCAGCTAGTGGACACTTGGATGATGCAGGTGTAAGTCTAGATTTTCTATCAGCGGCCTCTACACCCCCAGTTGAACGCACTTTCAGACAGCAAACTCTATCAAAACACATTTCGTCAATGGACTCGCAATCAAACTCAGAACATTCAAACCATCATCTAACAAATATGTCGATGGTTAGTTGCACACCAGTTAGAGAAAATTTTGGATTTTCTTCTGTGTACAACACAACGTCCTTTTGTTTGAGACTGCCTGACAACAAACGCCTCACATTATCATGTTCGTTGGTGTCTCATACAGGGAGTAATCCAACCTGACATAACTTTAAATTACGTTCCCCTGGAGACAGAGCAACAAATGTATCTGGATTCAACAGGACCAGATGGCAAACCAAGAGCAGATCGTTTTGCTGTTCATCTGTTTAAACGGTTAATTCCTCTTCGTGTCTATCAGGACTGGGTAGGATTGGTGAATTTCGATGGTTCCATGGGAAAAAACGCTTTGCCCCACAATGTGCGTCAAGCAATTTCTGATGCTGTTGCAAAGAAATTTCACGCCACAGCCCAGGACTGGAAGCAAATAAAAGATAGAATTAACGAACTACTCAGAAAGAAACGATTAAGTTTTCCTCTGTTTTAAGGTGTTGTGCAACAAGCACTGTTTGATTTATTTACTGTTTATTTTTCCTATAAATAAATACTTGCTTTAAATGCTATACTGTCTTGTGATTATGTGAACAAACCGACAGGACATACAGGGCATACACAGTTCCTATCAAAAAACAGATAATCACAATGTTTAAACATTATAATTGATATTTAACTAGTTTTTCCAGAAAAATTAAAACAAAATGAAAATAGACAAAGTAGCAACACTATGAGTGAAAATGAGTAAACTCGGGCCAAAAACCACATAAAAATAAACAACTATACTCAATTTATTGCAAATGTTTCATTTAAAATATATTATTATATTAAAATGGATATATTTTATTGGATAGCAGTCACATTTTGAAGGAGATGCTGCTGTAATCACGCAAGACTTAGACGGTAAGCTTCACACCATTGCAAATGGCGGCGGGTCACTAAACATAAAAATTTCAATCAATAGTTCTTCCCCGCTGGCTTATATTTAGATACACTTTGGAGAGGTAAAAGTTAAGAGAGGAAAAATAAAAAGTATACTAATATACTCAGAATATCCTCAACACTCTGGAGGGCAGTAGCGAAGACTTAGTCAGTCTACAATTATTCATTGAAGAGTGTTTCGAGCGCGTCGTCATGAAGAAAGCAACACAGACGCCTAAATCCAACAAGAGCGAGGCCACCACCCCGACCAATAAAATATACCGCCCGGAGGATTCCCCTGAGGCGGCCTCTTCATACACTAGCGACATGGTGGAAATTTTGGATTCAATAAACCAAAAATTGACCAGCTTGGACGCACATTTATCTTTACTGGAGATATTACACATAGAGTTTCAAAATTTACCTGAGTCACTGGAATTCAGCCAACAGCAGGTGGATACGCTCGTTTCTGAAAATACAACCCTGAAAAAGTCGGTGACATCCCTCACCGAGGGAATGACCCGACTTTCAGAAGAAAATAAACAAATTAAAGAAACGATTATCGAACTCCAAGCGCGATCCATGAGAGATAATCTTATATTCTCTGGCGTTTCGGAACAGACAGAAGAGGACCCAGAAACAACGGTGAGGCATTTCATCCAAACTCACCTGAAACTCCCGGAGGACACGGTCGATACCATCACTTTCCATCGGGTCCACCGCCTGGGAGGGAAGCGACCGGATCAGCGCAGACCCAGACTTATCGTGGCCAAGTTTTAACATTACAAACAGAAAGAACTGGTGAAAAGCCGCGGCCGCGAGCTGAGGGGAACAGATTACAGCGTCAATGATCAGTTCCCAAAGGAGATCTTGGCTAGAAGCAAAGTCCTTTTTCCGATTCGGAAAACGATGATCCAAAAAGGTCCCAGAGCGGTTATCGCGGTGGATAAGCTGTATGTCAATGGAGACCAATGGTTCCGAGACCAAAATGTTACACCTTGGCTATACTAACCAGGTCGTATATTTTTCTGCTTTTCACTCATTTCTTTCCATTCTCCCAGTATTTTACTAGTCATGGCTTAATATAATAATTATACCGGTTTCAGCAGCATTACTTGTTTTCACTCGCGTATTCTATTTTTTTTTTTTTTTTTGGGGGGGGGGGGGGTTTCCCCCTTCTTTTGTGTTTTTAACGACCCCCCCTTCCTTTTTTTCATTAACAATGACATACATCAAGTCACAGTACAGACATACACACATAGACATAACAAACATACAACAACTCACAGTACAATTGTACATACACACAGTCAAATCACACCAACATTCTGCAAGGACACATACTGTACATACACGCACACAGACATAGAAACACTACATACACACACCATATACACATGCAGACACACCACTCATACATCAGCTTACGGCACAGACATACACACACAGACATAACACACTTTCAATAACTCACAGCACAACCATACATACACACAGCCAAATCACACCAACATTCAGCAAAGACACACACACACATACACAGAAACACTACACACACACACACACACACACACACACACATACACCATATACACTCGCAGACACACCATTCAAGCATCAAGTTACAGCACAGACATACACATACAGACACAACACACATACAACAATTTACAGTACAACTGCACATACACTTCCAAATCACACCAAAATTCTGCAAAGACACACACGCACACACACACACACACACCATATACACTCACAGACACACCATTTAAGCAGCAAGTTAAAGTACAGACATACACATACAGACATAATACACATACAACAACTCACAGTACAACCGTACATATACACAGACAAATCACACCAACATTCAGCAAAGACTCACACACACACACACACACAGAAACACTACACACACACACACACCATATACTGTACACTCGCAGACACACCATTCAAGCAGCAAGTTACAGCACAGACATATACATACATACAATAATTTATAGTACAACCGCAAATATACACAGCCAAATCACAAACATTCTGCAAAGACACACTCATACACATACAGAAACTCTACACACACACCATATACACTCGCAGACACACCATTAAACATACACACACAGCTTTAATGTATATCCAACACCACACTAGCTAGTCTAAACATGACCACACTGAGGTTTGTTACATGGAATGTACGTGGAATTGGTCTCAGGGAAAAGAGGTTTAAGATTTTTAATCGATTAAATGACTTGGGGGCAGACATTGTCCTTTTACAGAAGACTCATTTGTCTAAAACAACTGCAGATACACTCATCTCTAAACAGGTCCCTCACGTGTACCCTGCCTGTTATAACTCTAAACAAAAAGGAGTAGCTATATTAATTAACAGAAAAATAAACTTCACTGTTAGCAACACTATAATTGATCCGGAAGGTAGATTTATAATACTTAATTTATCAATTCAAAATATGGATCTATGTATTGCTAGTATACAGTGGTGTGAAAAACTATTTGCCCCCTTCCTGATTTCTTATTCTTTTGCATGTTTGTCACACTTAAATGTTTCTGCTCATCAAAAACCGTTAACTATTAGTCAAAGATAACATAATTGAACACAAAATGCAGTTTTAAAATGAAGGTTTACGTTATTAAGGGGAAAAAAAACTCCAAGTCTACATGGCCCTGTGTGAAAAAGTGATTGCCCCCCTTGTTAAAAAATAACTTAACTGTGGTTTATCACACCTGAGTTAAATTTCTTTTTTATTCATACACACACACACACACACACACACACACACACACACACACACACAGGAAGCTCTTGGCTTCAGGGTTGGGCCAAGGCCAAAACAATAAACAAAACCCCTTCCCAGTCTTCAGTCTCTGAAGAGCAAGGAGTAATGCTAGGGCTTCTTTTCCAATTGTGCTATAATGCTGCTGTGTTTTTGAATTTTTTTTGGAAAAACAGCACACAGGGTGGTCAATTTCTGCGTCAGCTTGCTGTAATAAAACCGCACCTGCGCCCAATGTGCTCGCATCCACCTCCAATTTAAATGGTTTCGAAAAATCGGGAGCGGAGACAACTGGCGCACTACATAAAAGATCTTTTGCAGCATTAAAAGCATTATTGCATTCACCATTCCAAGCAAAGGTTTTGGACGCACTCAACAAGTCCGTTAAAGGGCATACCACTGAAGAAATTTTTTTGCAGAAGGCACGGTAATAACCAATCATGCCCAGAAAGCGGCGTAGCTCTCTTTTGGATTTGGGAATAGAACATTCCCTAATTGCCTCCACTTTGGTATTAACAGGGCGCACCTGGCCCTGGCCAACAAGTTTACCTAAGTAAGTGACCACAGCTTTTCCAAATTCACATTTTTTTTTAATTTACTGTTAAGGACGCTTTGTCTAAGCGAGAAAAGACTTCACGCAACGAGTCTATGTGGGCACTTCACGAATTGGAATAAACGGTGTATTGCAAAAATTTATCCGGCGTTACAAATGCGGAGACATCCGACGCACGCTAATTGGATTAACACGATAAGGGGGGTGTTTTATCGGGGACGGTTGTAAAAGCTCGACATCATGGAACAGAACACGGGTTTGTCTGGGGATGTCTGAAAAGAGAAAAGAGAATTCATGAATTAATTAAATCACCTCTGTTCTTTGCGAATATGAGAGGTAAGACAAATGTTCCTTTTGATTTTTCAGAATATCAGAATTGGATAATTTATTGGTAGCCATTTTATCATGGTTAACCAAACCATCATCCTCAGGGTCAATTTCAATCAACAGAGGGGAAACAGTTACCACCGATGACACATCCACTGCGGGTTTCACAGACGTTTCCCTATTCACGTAAGGTTTCAACATGTTTATGTGACACACGACTTTTCTTTCTCCGTTCAGGAGTACGAATTTGATAATTCATTTCGTTCAATTTCCTCTCCACCACATAGGGTCCAGAAATCCTACACTGCAACGATGACCCTGGAAGAGGAAGGAGAACCAAGACCAAATCTCCTGGCTTAAAATTACGTGACACAATTTCAATATCCAAACGTTTCTTCATTTGATGTTGTTTGTTTGCTTTTGCCATTTCTAAAATCCGATGTAAATATTGTCGCATTTGAGTCACATACTCACATACTGTCAGTTTTTTTCTCTGGTGATAAAAACTGGTCTTTTAAAAGTTTCAGAGGGCCGCGCACAGTATGTCCAAAGATGAGTTCAGCTGGACTGAAGCCCAAAGATTCCTGCACTGTCTCACGAACTGCAAACATCAGCATCGCGAGCCCCTCATCCCAGTCCTTTCCTGTTTCTAAACAAAAAGCCCGGAGCATGGACTTCGGATGGGAGGCACTCGGATGGATGTGTGATGGATGCTTAACAGCTAGTTCACGAAGAACCTGGGAAAACAGCTTAGAGGTAAAATTAGACCCCTGATCAGTTTGTATAATTCTTGGCAACCCAAATAACGAGAAGAATTTAATCATTTATTTCGCTACCAACTTAGCCTTTATACTGTGCATCGGAATGGCCTCCGGAAAATGAGTGGCCGCACACATAAGAGTAAGTATAAATTGTTGACCTGCTTTCGATTTTGGTAAAGGACCCACACAGTCAACAACCACATGCTCAAATGGTTCTCCTATTACAGGGATTGGGTGTAAAGGAGCAAGAGGAATGACCTGATTTGGTTTACCTGTCACTTGACAAACATGGCATGATCTGCAGTGAGCAACAACATCGGATTTCAAGCCAGGCAAAAAAAACATCATAGGTTTTTGTAATCCCCAAATGGCCAGACAGAACATGGTCATGAGCAAGATTTAATATCTGCGGTTGAGAATTCACAGGCACAACAATTTGTTGAACACTATCAACATTTTTCCATTGTCTCATTAACACATCATTATCCAGATAAAATATTACATTTTCATTAAGCACCATTAGCTTATCAGAAATAGCTTTAAAATATTTAGCTAATGTCACATCAGCCCTTTGCAACGACCCATCTGTAATGGTACAACAGTTTTATCAGACAAAGTTGGTTTAACATAAAACTTTCCTGTGACAGGTGTTGTTTGCAGAAAAGATTCAATTTAGTTTCATCCATTCATTCATTCTTTTTTCTATACCGCTTAATCCTGTGTTCAGGGTCACGGGGGACCTGGAGCCTATCCCAGGAGACTTCGGGCACTAGGCGGGGTACACCCTGGACAGGCCATCGCAGGGCACACACACATACACACATTCACACACCCAATCACACACTACGGGCAATTTAGGAACTCCAAGTAGTCTAACCTGCATATCTTTGGACTGTGGGAGGAAACCGGAGTACCCGGAGGAAACCCACCAAGCACGGGGAGAACATGCAAACTCCATGCACACAGAGACAGGAATCGAGCCTGGCCGGCGAATCGAACCCAGACCCTGGAGGTGCAAGGCGACAGTGCTAACCACTACACCACCGTGCCGCCCAATTTAGTTTCAATAAAGTTTTATTAAATATATAATAAAGCAGACAGTATATGACAAATGGTTACTCAAAATCTCTGCAAAAGTAAGAGTATTAATTTTTTTTTTTTTAATACGAACAGGAGGATGAGAATGCGAAGCGTTTCTTGGTGTTTCCGGCAATCTCAAACAGGATGATGAAACTGCTGAATGCTCTTGTGAGATGTTGGGCAGAGAAGACACTGAATGTTCCAGAACTGATGAACTGTGAAAGTTGAGTATTGAACCTGTTGCCAGTTGGTGGCTTGCAGGTCGTATGTGAAGTGTTGAACCCACTGATGCAACATTTTCTGTATTGATCTGCAATCTGGTATGGTCCGTCAGGGGTGTTGAGGCAGCTGATGGAAAGCCAAAATCGACATCGTCCAAGCATCCAATGGTTGATGTGGAATGGTCTCCACCAATGTCGTGGATCAGACTGCAGTTTGCAGACGACTGTTGCGTTGGCATCAATAGAGGAACATTGACCGGAATGTCTGTGGACGTAGACTGATCTACTGTTGGCGGATGTGACTTAATCTTCTCCTTCAAACGTGCTTCCAACCAACCAACTCTGGCCTCCAAACTCTCAAGTCTACATTCCATATCCGATAACTTCTCATTTGATCTGCTGGTTACAGCGGGGCGCCGACGACGAATCACTGCAGCCTGTAAAAGCCAACATTCAAGGCATTTAGTACCATTAGCTCACCACTGACATGTACAGATTGCGTAATGTTGTTGCAAGAGAAATACATACCGTTTTCTTTTTAACGAGCCGGGTGGTCACACTTTTTTTTGTGCTTTGAGGCAACTTGTTCTCTTTTCCAGAACACTGTAAAAACAGGAAAGAGTTAGAATACAAGTACAACAAAATCTGAATGTCAAATAAAGTCAGTAGAAAAATCTGTAACTGAATAACTACTAAATATTATTAAAAGGCTTTCTTACCCTTTGTTTTTTGCCCGCACAATCGGCAACATTCTTCATGGAATAAAACGAACTTGCCTCCATTTCTGTTGCTAGTACTATCTGTGCTGAAAATGCCTACAGTTATTTCGCTCAATTTCTTTTATAGCTTAGGACCCCCGCCCAAAAAAATAGTTTTACAGTCTACACCAATCACTAACCACTAAAGTGTTGGATCTGAATTAAAATGCCACCATTGTTTACCCCATGGGTGAACATGACCAAATTATAGCATACACACCAGGACAGGATGATTTAAGAATTAAATATAGATTATGTCTCTTGGCCATAAGTCACTCAAACCTAAAACCCAATCACTAAAAAATGGCTTGATGCAGTAATTAGTCATTGCCATAATGTGATTTTTTGTTTTCCTATGGTTGACCATTCCTAGTTTTGAGTGAATAAAACTGTCTTTAAGAGAACTCTAGTTTTCTAGTTATTGAAAAGAAAAAATATTCATATTTAAAAGAATGTTTAATAGTGTTCTTTGTTAGTTTTAAAAGAGTTTTATTAGAGGACTGTATTACGAAAGCTTTACTAAATTTACACACTGTTCAGTGTTTGCAAGCTCTGTTTTTGACCACTTTGTAAAGATGTTTTTTGTCTATAATGTTTTTGGCAGGCCATGTTGACAGGCATGCCTTAAGTAATGTCTGAAATGATTCTTGTTTTATAGAGCAAATAAACGTTAAATAAATAAAAGTGTTGTGCCAAATCTGTTGTGTGTCTTTGTATGCACAACTTAGAAATTTGAGTACACTGTGCTTGATAAATGTAAGGCAATCAGTTTCCACAGATTCTTCTAGTAAAATGAACAAGCAGGCATGTAAAAAGAACTGTTTTATTTGAGTTCTGCTTATAAAGTTCAACTTAAAACTGTAAGTTAGCTTACTTTTGAAATTTAGTTACCAGTACTGAATTTTTATGGTATCCTCTACAAATACGCAAGTTAACTCTACAAAGTTGAGGTAAGTAGTACCAAGTCAAAAATTAATACCTAATCTGCTTGATAATTACATTTACAGATGTCGCCTTTAAGACCGCGCGTGTTTTCCCGCAAGAGGCCGCAATTTAGCTCGCGGCGTGCCGCGACTTGCCGGAGGCAACATTCGGGAATTTAAAATAAATGTATTGTGCTTCACTGAATATCCGCCAGATGGCGCATGGAAGGACTTTATCTAAAAGCCGGTGGTCCGGGAAAGTCAGTTTCCCTATGTTTCCCCGGTGGCGCGCAGATTCAAATCATGACGTCACTCGCTACCTAACGCTGAGAAGGCAAACGAGGATTTTAACAGTTTTTCTCTCGTTTTAAAGTGTTTTTATGAACTTTTTGAATTAAACAAATAACCTATGCATAATAATCGAGTGTCTTTTCGCTTTTTTTTGCATATTTGAAGATAATTCATACGTTTTAAGCCGCTGCAAAAGGCTGGTTTGCTGGGCGAGTACTGACATCACGACTACTTTTATTACACCTACATTTGTTTATTTGTATATGTATGTTATTAATATTAATTTTTTAGAGATTGTGTGTGCGTGCACGGAGAGTTTGTGTTGATAAGTGTATGTGGATAAGTTGATAAGTGTATCAGAAAGCATTAAAATGTTCATTTGAATTAAAATGACACACACACGTCTGTATATACAGTATATCAATTACATATATATCAATTTCATTAGTTCGTTCATTCTATTTGAAGCTTCGGATGTTTTTTTTTTTTTTTTGGTTTGGTTAGATTAGTTCTGAACTCGCTTCCGTGAAACTATCGCTAAAACAATGTACTGAGCCCTCCTGAGGATATAAAGCTTTATTATTGTGTTTGAATAAATATTCAGATCTACCACAGCAGGTAATAAACTATGGTGTGTCATAACCGAAGCAAACACCACGATTATGCCTCGTTTCGTTCGACGGGAACGTGGTTCACTTGGCCGCGGTGTATTATAAACCTGTGGAATGTTTCACTGTTTATGCTCACATAAGAGTAATAAAAGCGAGTGAAATGTGGAAATGATGTGTGGCAACTCAATGAGGACTAAAGCAAAGATTTCGGTAAGTCCACTGAGTGTAACATCTGCATAGTGACACTGAACATCTTCACTTTTCCGTTTACCTCTGAAAAAAAAGCTGTATTTTGTTTGTTTATATTTAGAGTTTTTATAACAGTAGAACAAGTACCCGCGCGCACGCACACACATAGACACACACACACACACACAGACAGACACACACACTACCCTGAGCCCTCGGGAAACATCCAATCACCGTCGGTATACAAATGAGTCAAGACGTAGCCTAACGTGGTGTCGTGTCGGATTTCAGTGGTCACGGAGTGGGAAGACTTTGAAGAAGCTGCAGTGACAGTAAACAGCTGAACAACTTCACTTTTCCGTTTACCTCTGAGGAAAAAAAGCTGTATTTTGTTTGTTTATATTAAGAATTTTTATAGTAGTATATAAGTTATAGTTTGGTCTGTACTGTAGTTCGCACCCTTGTAGAGAATAAATAAATGAATAACACCTTCATATCCCCTCTCAAGAGTGTCATAGTCCATTGTTAGTTTTAATGATCTGGCTGAAACTAATTATCACTACATAAGTACCCTAACACCATTGATCATGAGTCTCAGCTGAACCTAATTCTATACTTGTAACAGAAAATGTAGATGCAGATTCCAAATGTGTACAGTGGGAGCCACGCCAAATAGCCGCGACAGTGTGGCTGAAGTGTGAATGGCGTGTGAATGGCCTTTGCACGCCGTAATCCCCCCTCCCTTTTCTGGCCGAAAGGCGTGTCAAGATTTCACAGTAAACACGCCCATTCAAGCCCTATTTATTCATTTACCTGGTGCCACCACTAGATGGCGCTTCGTTCTCAAGAACATGTTAAAACAAGCCAGCTGCGCTGAGTTGCAATCACGTGATTTTAACAACCCGCCTCCACCCCCGCCGAACTGACGCTACTAAACTACAGAGATGAAGATGGCGGCTTAACGGACTATTCGTGGTAAGTGATGTTTTATTTTATAAAATGTGTTTGGGGTAGTTTACAGTTTATTTCCCAGTTTAGTTTTTTATTGGCTGTTTTAAATATCACTGGCAGCAGCAGCAGCGGTCAGATGTGACTTTAGAGAACTTAATGTTCTGTTTACCAAGTCTGGAGTTAATATTACAGCTTACTGTCAGTGTCACACACTCACAATGTCACTCCACTTTAACTCAAAAACATGCTCAAGCTTCGACAATACTATTAATGTCCCTATTACAAGAGCTGCACTACCCGATGAAGAGTGTTTGTGTTCTCTGTAAATACTGAGAGAATCTCACCGCGTGTTGTCTGGATAAATTCAGCGCTTATTTATTCTCTGGTTAAGAGTTAATCTGCAGGTTATTTCTGTGACTGTAATATAACGTGATGCAGTTGATGAGGGACACAGACTGAGGGGAGCTGTACAGGAGCTAGTAACGCTCATAACCCGGTTTATATTTTACACACTTTCCGCGGTAGCGCGAGCACTTAGTTAACGAGCTGAATAACAACACTGAAGTGTTTATCAGTTAAGGAGGGGAGAGGTGTGTGTGTGTGTGTGTGTGTGTGTGTGTGTGTGAGGGGCTTCAGTAAGTTATAGTTTGGCTTCAGAGATGAACTAATGCTCACATACGAGTGTTATATCGCTTAACTTATTTGTATGAGAAGCGCATTAAGTAAATTCCCGGTTAATTTAATGCAGACGATAATACAGACAGTCACTGGTTAACACTAAAACTGTTCACTGGTTAACACTAACACTGTTCACTGGTTAACACTAACACTGTTCACTGGTTAACACTAACACTGTTCACTGGTTAACACTAACACTGTTCACTGGTTAACATTAGCACAGGCAGTTTATTTACATTACAGAATCCCCAAAACAGTATTTTACACACTATGTGGTAAATAGGTTTATTAATATATTTTATTTTTATTAGAACTATATGTTCTGTAAAGTTTATTTATCTTTGTCTTGACTAAATTCTCCTGTTGTCTTTAAGCAGAGCTCCGCTGTGGAGGATTGGGGGGTCAGACGGCTGACGGCTGGACTTTTGGAGCTACAGGACTGGAGGAGCCTGAACAAGCTGTTGAGGGAGCTGTAGGAGGGATGACGTCACAGTCCGACAGCTTTAGAATGATGTTTGATCAGGTCTACTGTATATTCTGAACCTAGAACTGCAAAATGTCTGATACAATACTTTGGGGGAAACAAAGACTTGAACTGTTCCATGTTTAATAGTTTTGATATTTGAAAAATTTATATTTTAATGTAAAAGGACTATAGATAGAGACTTATAAGCAGCTGGTGTATCCGGGTAGTTTAATGAACTTTAAGCAAAAAGACAACATGTATTCATCTGTTTTATATAAATTACTGTTTTAACTTTGACTAGTTTTGGAAGAATAAATTGAATTGATAAAGTCATGTTTGCGTGTTTTCATTTTGGGGGATTGTTTGGGTATTTAAAAATTGTTTAGTTGAACCAACAACTTCAATGGGCAAAAAATGGGACACAACTTTGTTTTAAATAGTCAGAGTTGGGCTGAAAATAATAATAATAATTATTGATCATAGAAACAAATGAAACCAGTTAAACACTTGATTATATGTATTTGTGTTTGTGATTATGTGACCCATAATAATTTTTTCTCAGTATAAATAAATGTTTTGGGTTTTAAGAACTCCAAAAGAGCAACGACAAACTTGGTATTCTCCATTGCGGTTTCTCACCTTCCACTCCTGAGTAGGACATGGTGTTAATTGCTCTGTGTGTGTCTGTTTTTGGCGGGGGGATGGGTGTGTGTGTGTTTTTTCGGCTGTTCAGCAGTTCTAAACACAAGCACACAGGGATTAAAGTTCTCCGTCGTTACGACGGATTTCCGTCAATCACACTGTTCCGCCTGTCCTTAATGTTTAAAATTCACTTTTCATAATTTTAATGCTGTGTGTATATATATATATATATATATATATATATATATATATATATATATAGGCTTACATGGGTGTTAAATTAAGGAAAGACAAAGTGTATTCAGCCTGCTGAGGAGGATGTGATCAAAGCCTGGAGTGGAGCGACTGCACGTTCCTCTCTCCACTCTAAGCGTTTTGTTATCACTCCGGTATGGATCCACTCCGGGTTTCGGTTTAGTTTTGAAGAACTACATGTCAGGCTGAGGTATAACTATATTTAAGATAGCATGGACACACTTAATGCAGGAAGGCTCCGATGTTTCGGAGATTGATAAAAGTGTAAAAAAAATAAATGGAGATGGGCTTGGCTTAGCGAAATTGGGGAGAATGGCAAGCCTTTTAGTTCGTGGACTAAGACAAATCAAACATCCAGGTAGGTGTCTCTGCACAGTATGCCACAGGAAACTTCAGTATGGCAATAATGGCAAAACAAAGTGCGAGCTCGCCATCAGTCAGCAGCTCGTCACAATGCTGCGGTTCGTGCTCTAACAGTACACCTGCTCCCTGTCTGCTGCGGCAAGAACCACAACGGAGATTCACACATCTGTGGCCGACCGTGTGCGCGATGTAAAAGTGCGCGTATGTTCTTTCATATCGGAGCATGACCTGTCGCTCACAGTCAGTGGCGGTTTTAGGGTAGGGCGAAGTGGGTAGCCGCCCAGGGCGGCATTTTTTTATGTCACGTGGGGGCGGCACACGAACCTGGAGTAAAAAATAATAATCTGTGCCGCTAAGCTGTTTTCTATTACCTGTGATAACCGCGCTCGCGCCGCCCCTGAATGAGCCGCACAGAAGCTGAGAAGCGGAGATGGGGGCGCAGAGTACAGTTCACCTCTCCCAAATGAAGCGGACATGAAGGGGGCTAAATGATGTCTACCTGACTTTCTTACAAATAACGCACATTTCATTCAAAATATTATAAACACACACCAGTAATTTGCACTTTTTTCATTTATTTAATTTTGTGAAATGGCAAATAACAATAGATAATAAAAGCGATTATGATGTGGAGGTGAATTGGTTTAGTCTTGACTTCTGGTCATGAGTGACAGCGTTGGGGGAAATCTGTTGATTGTCGAATCGTCGATTATAAAGTATAAACACAGTGATGGAGAGAAAATGGCCAAAGCTGTCAGGGGCCCAATTTAGAAAAAAAAAGAAAAGAAGATGAGGAGAAACGTATAAAAAATAAAGGTATATAACAATGTTCTCTCTGTATGATTAAGGTATTCATGTCATCATATTAATTAGTGGTATAACGTTAACTCTTAGGTTTGTTAGCCTTCTTGCTTATAATGCTTGCTATGCTTACCTTGATAAAAAAACACAGACACACAATAAAAGCCTAATTTACAAACCATCACAGAAATTCTAATGGTTTCTATTAAATACCACAAAATGTAACCACAAAATTATGCTTTGCAGCAAGTACAATTATTTATTTCCATTGTTTATTATGTTAATGTTGGCTATAGCCAATATATTTACAATATATTTACAGTATACTGTAAATAGCCAGTTTAATTTACATATGTGTAGATAGTTTAAAAGACATTTTCCATTTGCTATAACTCTGTTACGTGACAAAGCTTATAATTTGAGGCAGTAAATTAACCAAGGAGCTAATTGTTCCTCCCTTAGATTAGATTAATAAAGTGTCTAATGACTGCCATCAAAAACCATGAGCCTCTTTGAGCTTATCACTTTTATGCACAATAAGGATCTATCTGAGATCTACCCCAACTTTTGGACTGCTCTCAGGATTGCACTTACATTGCCAGTGACTGTAGCTCAAGCAGAGAGCAGCTTTTCCAAACTCAGGTTAATCAAGACATACCTGAGGTCAACCATGTCTCAGGAACGGCTCACTGGACTTGCTGTCATAAGCATAAATCATGCAATAGGGAAGCAGATCTCATATGATGTCATTTAGGGCTGCACGATATATCGAAAAAATATTGTTATCGCGATAATGGCATGCGCGATAACCATATCGCAAGGAGTTGCGATAAATACTTTATTTGCCAAGCATTTGTGTGTCCAAATTTGACCAATCAGATGGGCCCTTACTATGTTTATACCCGCTTATATCTTTATATATATATATATATATATATATATATATATATATATATATATATATATATATAATTTATATCTTTATACTTCATTCTGTCGCGAACTAAGCCCGGATGATCAGAAGACTTAGCGATTAGCCGTTAGCCGCGATTAGCCGTTAGCCATTTATAGACGGTAAACCCAACTCCGGGAGGGAGTCTCGCCCAGGGCACACTTCAGTGTAGAACTGCCACTGGTCACAGTCTCACAACCACTAGTTAATTTAATGCAATCAGTTGTCAAAGACAAGAGTGCACTTTCTAGATTGTCTATGTCTAATGCACATGCCTACTTGGCATTGCTGCTTACTGGAAATCCGATTTGTCATCTAAGCTGAAAACGAAGATGTTTTCTTTAAGATACATAAAACATGCACTGAAAAAGCACTTTTTGGAATTTAATGGTGGTGCTATTACTTTTTTCTGTTAATTATTAAGAGTTTCACAAAACATTGTTTGGTGTTATAAGATAAATAAAAACATGCACTGAAAAGATATGTGGTAGATGGTTGATTATTTGTCAAGGTATATTTTTTTTCAAAGATTACAAATAGCTTTTAAAATATGCAAACTGGCAATATTAAAGCGGTTTAATCTCCCCTAACGCTGTTGGTCTCGACTATTTAAATAAAGTGTTTGTTAAAGGAATATGGCTTGGCCTGAAAAAAGTTCAGTCAGAAGATTTTTTTTCACTTTAATCCCTGAGCACAGTTTTTGTCCTTAACTAAAATGCTTCAATACGTTAATAATGAATTTATTTTGCTGAATAAGGTAATAAGCGATGTTTAAACCAACCCAGTAAGTTAAGTAAGTGTTCCATACATTAAAGTACTGTGTATAACCAAGTGCCCTAGCAAACACAGTTACAGTACAGTTTACAGTACAAACAGAGTGTGCGCTGGAGGCATTGGAAGGTGAGTGAGAATACTCATTTACAAGACAAAAGACGGTTAGAGGCAGGGCCGTTCTAGACCAGACAACACGGGGTGGGGGGAGGGGGGCATCATGTTCAAGCACTGTTTTTACCTGGCCTTACTGTATAGTAACAGTATTGTATTTGCTGAATTGTTTTGAGGCACGCAAACCCCCTGACCACAATAAGGTGGCAATCCCTCAGGGGGAAACTAAAAAATAAATATATATATAATTATATAATAAAATATCCCTAATCCAGATTTTATCAATGACATAATATTTATCTAAGCTGGATGATCAAATTCTCAAAAACGTTTAACCTAAAGTAAGACTTAACACACTATAACTAAAATATTTACAAAACTGAAAGGTTGTCTTATGAATGATAAAAAATACAAACTAAATTAAAACAGATGGGCTATTGAACAGATCATAATATGTTTTATGTTTTCTGATTACAAATTATATGTGGGTTGAATTTTAGAAAGGCTAAATGAAATAGCTAGTTTTTGGTCATGTCAGTCCAGTAACTATACTATGTAAAAGTAATTATAATATGAATTAATTACGGGCAGGACCTAACCTAATGTTAATAATTTACACCATGATAACATTAGTATTCGTGTTTTTGTATATATTTTTAAATGTTCAAATGAACGTTTCAGAGTATATAATTTGTCGTGTCATCTGTGATTGAGACCCATGAGTTAAATTGAAATATTTTTTATAGGTAGTAAGCCAGGTTTTAGTAACCTTGGACAAATCACCATGTAAGCCCTCTCTCGCGCACGCGCTCTCACGCTATCTCTCGCACTCACACACACACACACACACTGTACACACACAGACACACACAAATAATACATGAAATCGCGTAAAACCAAATGAAACTAGGGTAAAACATATGAGCAGTAAAATACAGTAGTATCCTGTAGGTGATTCCTGTCCTGTGATAACAGACACTAACACTCTAGAACTGTATACTTCTGTTAGTTTTGTTTTCAAGTGTGAATGTTTATGGGGATTAAATCTGTCTCTGCTGCTGCATCTATACACCGTTGTGATAAGTGATTTGTGCCCCATCAGATCTTTGATGTGGGACATTATGCTGGTTAAATGACTAAAGACACACTGATCCGTATGGACAGATATTTGTTCCACATATTATGCGCCATTAATAAATTTGTTATGCCAATTTGACTTTCAGCGAAAACATCAAAAATATAACGAAAACAAACCAAAGCAGAAGTTACATTTTAAGCTTTACTTTCAAAGTAAAATTTGATTTGTCACATACACAGCGCGATATGCAGTAAAATGTTTTGGGTGCTTTAAGTGAGACTCGAACTCGGCATTGCTTCACCTGGACCGCTTTATAAGTGTCACGCGCTAACCGATTGCGCCACGGGAGCCACACGGAATTTGCTCTTGTCAGAGTATCCTCTCTCTCTCTCGTGCGCACACACACATATGAAATTGCGTAAATACCAACGAAATATAAGCAGTAAAAAAAAAATCAGTAAAAATATATTAGTATAACAGGCGCTAACCCTCTGGAACTACTATTACTATTGTTTCCAAGTGTTTATGGGGATTTAATCTGTCTCTGCTGCCGCATCCATTCACAGTTGTGAAAAGTGATTAATGCCCCATCAGATCTTTTGACGGGGGAGCATTATGCATGATTAAATGACTAAAGAAATATTGATCCATATGGGCAGATATTTATTCCAGGTTGCATGCGCCATTAATTGGCTTTCTTATGCCACTTGTAGACTATCAGTGAAAAAAAAATCAGCGAAAACATCATCAAAAATATAACGAAAACAAACCCAAGCAGACGTTACATTTTGAGCTTTACTTTGCAGCAAAATATTATCTATCAGTATATTAAATGGAACGAGGTAAAATACACAGTAATATAAAATACTGTACATAGCCTGCGTTTTTATTCCGTACCTACAATGATCGGTATAGACAAATTACAGCCGCTACCGTGTCTTTAAGGATCATTTCAGGATGTCTTAAAAAATATTTCACTAACTAATTTTATTAATTCATTATTAAATAATAAATAGCATAATCATCATGGGTTGTGTATTGAGTGATTTAACAAATCTGTTTTATTAATCGGTTTGTTGTTGTTGTTTTTTCATCTATTTATGAAACTATGTTGACAATGCAAGAACTGTCTGTATATTAAAGATACGGTATTGGGCTTCCTGGACACTGCAGTTAACTGTGCCAGTCAATGCTCCATCTGGCGGAATTATACGGCATTGCAACCATCTTTTTAGAAAGCGCATGGGGGCGTTTATGGGGCGGGGCATCGTTAACTGCGTCATCGCGGGGGATCACATTCCATGCACGAAGCCTGCATTAACCCTTCATGGAACTGCCACGGAGCAGTCATGCTCCAGGCGGCTGTTTGACGTGGCTCCCACTGTATTTATATAATAGATAGATCGATAGATAGATGTGTGTGTGTGTGTGTGTGTAGGCTCTACGCAGGGGCAAGAGAGGGCAGCGCACCCTTAAATGTCTGCACATGTTAATATATTCCTAAAATGTATATATTACAAGTTGATAAACTGATCTGCGGTAGCGGAAAAATCCGCTGAAAATAGGACATGCTGCAGCGCACGCGCACACACACACATACACACGCGCGCACACACACAGACACACACAGACACACCTCCCTTGAGCCCTGCGTCTGTCGGATTTCAGCGGTCACGGAAAGACTTTGAAGCAGTTTATATATGAATCTAAGCTTGAACTTATCAGCATTGTAAATATATAATACTTTTCAAATAAAATCGCTATTACTTTGACCCTGAAGTTTAGTTTAGCACACACAAAAAACAGAAAAGTCATTTCTGGTAAATCAACGGAATGTGTAGTTTATTTACAGTAATTCATTAAAAAATTTATATACATTGTACAGTACACGGTAAACACGGGAAAGGTTACAAAATGAAAAATCAAACAGTGTCTACTTTATAAACAGCTTAGTATGTGCGTCAAGATGCTGAAATCCCTTGCATGTTTTTGCTTCCAAGTGGAGAGATATTTGACCGATAGCCTAGAACAAAAGATCTATAGGTGTGATCACAACCCCCTCCGACCGACCGTGCCATCAATCACTGACCACCTCAGAATTTCCCTCCAATGTATGTGTCAAGATGGACTAACCTGAGGTGACCAGAAGACGTAGCTTTAGCGGTTAGCCCAATGTAGCGTGGAGGATAAACCCAAACGCGGAAAGAAGCGAGCAGGCAGGATAACCACGCGATTTAGTTTAAGGACTCTCACAAAAACGGAGCAAGGGAAAAACACAAATTTAACCCGCGTCCTAGAAATACACACACAATAGCAAAAGACAACGGAACCAACATGTGAGTACTCACGGTTTGCTGAAACGACAACTGGAGCTGACATGGGCCGAACTCAATGACTGAGCGGTAAGCCATCGTTTGTTTACCTCTTTTATACTTCCTGGTTTTGCGCCCGTCTTACTTCCGGGTCCTAGTGCCGGGCGCAGATTGCGTGTGCATGACAGTACCCCCCTGTCCAGGACTGGCTCCTGACGGTCCTGGGGCGGAGGATACCTTGTGACGGTAGTCCCGAATTAGCTCCGGGTCGAGAATGAACCGGGCCGGGATCCAAGATCGCTCCTCGGGGCCATAGCCCTCCCAGTCCACCAGGTATTGCGTACCTTTGCCCCGAGGGCGCGAGTCGAGGATTCGGCGCACGGTGTAGGCGGGACCGCCGTCGATGATCCGGGGAGGAGGAGCTGGGGGGGTGGGTGGAATCATGGGTGAGGTGATGAAGGGCTTGAACTGGGACAGGTGGAAGACTGGATGGATCCGGAGCGCCGCAGGCAGCTGGAGCCGGTAGGTGACAGGGTTAATCCTGTGGGTGATGCGGTATGGTCCGATAAATCTGGGTGAGAGTTTTTTTGATTCGATGTGAAGGTGGAGGTTCTTTGTAGAAAGCCATACCTTGTCACCTACATGGTACAATCGTCCCGGAGGATGTCGACGGCGGTGTTGGTGGGTGTAGCGAGCGTTGGCGCGTTGGATGGCCCGGTTGGTTGTAATCCATAGCCGCCGACATCTGCGGACCAACTGTTGGGCGGACGGTACATCAACCTCCGGTTCTGGGTGGTTGAACATCGAAGGTTGGAAACCGTAACATACCTCAAATGGGCTTAGGTTGGTGGCAGAGGAGGTGTGGAGGTTGTGTGACAGTTCAGCCCAGATGAGATAGTGCGCCCAGGAGCGCTGTCGATCAGCTACGAAACATCTCAGATAGCGCTCCAGCTGTTGGTTGGTCCGCTCCGTCTGACCGTTAGTCTGTGGGTGATATCCAGATGAGAGACTGCAGGTGGAGTCGATCAGACGGCAGAAGGCTTTCCAGAACCGGGCTGTGAACTGGGGCCCTCTGTCCGAGACGATGTCCTTGGGGAACCCATGCAGACGGACTACGTGCTCTAAAATCAGCTCTGCTGTTCCTTTGGCTGACAGGAGTCCGGCGAGAGCCACCAGGTGCACGGCTTTAGAGAACCGGTCGACGATGGTGAGAATGGTGTCCTTTCCTTCGGAGACCGGCAGGCCCGTGATGAAGTCGACGGCAATGTGCGTCCAGGGCCGTCGAGGAACTGGGAGTGGTTGCAGCTCACCGGGGGTTGGTTGATTGGTGGTTTTGGCCCTGGCGCACACTGGGCATGCCTGAACGAACTCTTGGACGTCTTTCGTGAGGGATGGCCACCAGAAGTCTCGTTGGAGGAATTGGAGCGTCCGTCGAGTGCCCGGGTGTCCTGAGATGGGAGAGGAATGACCCCACTGGAGGACTTCTGATCGCATCCTCTCGGGCACAAAGAGTCGTCCAGGTGGCACACCTGCCGGTTCGGTCTCTGTAGCCTGCGCCTGGCGGACTCTCGTTTCCAGGTCTAGTTGGAGTGGGGCGATGATCCTGGACGATGGAAGGACAGGCGCGGGGTCCGCCCGGGGAACGTCCACTTCCAGCTGTCGGGAGAGAGCGTCCGCTTTTGTGTTCTTGGAGCCCGGGCGGTACGAGAGGTGGAAATCGTAATTTTCGAAAAATAAGGCCCACCGCGCCTGTCGTGGGTTTAACTGTTTCAGATTCTTGATGGTTATGAGGTTTTGGTGGTCCGTCCAGACTATGAATGGCTCACTGGCGCCCTGGAGCCAGTGACGCCACTCCTCCAGAGCCCACTTTATGGCCAGCAGCTCGCGGTCCCCTACCCCGTATCGCTGCTGAGTGGAGTAAAATTTTCTGGAGAAGAAACTACATGGGTGTAGTTTCTGATCTGGACCTCGTTGTGAGAGGATGGCTCCAGCGCCCACATCTGAAGCATCCACCTCCACAACGAATGATTTTCTGACATCTGGATGGAGGAGAATCGGTGCTGTGGTGAAGCGGTGACAAAGTGACTTAAAAGCGGAGACAGCTGCAGGGTTGAGGTGAAAAGGGAGGGGTGAGGGGTGAGTCAGAGCGGTTAGGGGGGCGGCAACTGTACTGTAGTCCCGGATAAAGCGACGATAGAAATTCGCAAACCCGAGAAACCGTTGAAGTTGCTTGAGGGTCTTGGGTAGGGGCCAATGACGCACAACCTCTAGCTTCTGCGGGTCCATGGCCACACCCTGGGGCGAGATGACAAAACCCAGGAACGTGGTGGAGCGCTCGTGAAAAGCGCACTTTTCCAACTTACAGTACAGTTGATGGGCGAGTAATCTCTTTAGAACCGCCCTGACGTGCTGGGTATGTTCTTCCATGGTGCGTGAGTAGATGAGGATGTCGTCCAGGTAGGCGAACGCCCACCGCCCGAGCATGTCGCGAAGGATGTCATTAATGAGGTGTTGGAAGGCGGCGGGGGCATTGCACAGTCCAAAGGGGATGACGAGATTCTCATAGTGCCCAGTAGGGGTGATGAAGGCCGTCTTCCACTCATCGCCCTCTCTGATGCGCACCAAGTTGTAGGCGCTCCGAAGGTCCAACTTAGTGAAGATGGTGGCGCCAGAGAGGGCGTCCAGGGCTGAGTTGGTAAGAGGCAATGGGTGTCGGTTTTTGATAGTTATATTGTTTAGCCCCCGATAGTCGACACATGGACGAAGTTCACCGCCCCGCTTCTTCACGAAGAAGAACCCCGCGGCGGCAGGTGAGGAGGAGGGCCTGATGGTGCCTTGGCGAAGGGCGTTGGTCACATACTCCTCCATGGCCTGCGTCTCTGTAGGTGTGAGGGAGTAGAGGTGGCCGCGGGGTGGGACTGTACCGGGTTGGAGGTCAATGGTGAGGTCGTAGGGCCGATGCGGAGGAAGATGAGTAGCTCGTCTTTTGCAGAAGACCTCCGCCAGGTCCCGATACGGCTCTGGGATTGCGTTGGTGTCGACGTCGGGGGCCTCGGACTCCCTAGAGCACGTCCCAGCCGTTGCCCGTAGGCACAGTTCGGTGCAGGTCGCGCCCCATTGGAGGATCCGGTTCTGGGTCCAGGAGATGAGAGGGTCATGCTGGAGCAGCCAGGGATGTCCAAGGATGATGGGAGGTGAGGAGATGGAGGTGACGAAAAAGTTTAGCTTTTCATGGTGTTGGTTGATGGAGACGGTGATGGGTTCGGTTCGGGCGTTTATTGGGCTGGTGGAGAGGGGGCGACCGTCGACAGAGGTGATGTGAACGGGCTGGGATAACGCCTCGAGTTTAACCCCCAGGGTTTTGGCATATGCGGAGTCAATGAAGTTACCTGCTGCCCCGGAGTCGATGAATGCAGCACTTCGGACTCGTTTGTGGCCAACCTGGAGGTGTACCTGAACCGTGAGACGGGAGGAATTGGTGGTGATGGCGGAGAGACGAAGGTGACCCGGCGAGTATCTCTCTTCTCTCACCGGGCCTGGGCGTTTCCCGGCCTGAAAGGACAGGTTGCCCTGTGATGTGCGGCTGACCCGCAATAGGCGCAGAGCCCTTCACGGAAGCGTCTCTCCCGTTCTGCAGCGGTCAAGGAGGCGCGTCCTAGTTGCATGGGTTCCCCGGCTCCGGTGTCAACCACGGCAGGAGGTGGAGAACCGACATGTCCTGGGGTGGCGTAGGTGGCGGAGTCTGCGGGACGTGGAGTGGTGACGGTGAAGGCGGGTGCGGGTCGTGAAGTGGTGACGGCGAAGTGGGGTGCAGGTGGCAGGGTGCGAGGAGCTGGCCTCGGGCGAGAGAGGAGGCGCTGGTCGATCCGGAGGGCGAGCTGGATCAGACCCTCCAGGGTCGCAGGAAGCTCTCGCCCGGCTAGTTCGTCCTTGATTCGAGAAGCCAGTCCCTCGTAGTAGGATGTCCGGAGCGCTGCATCGCCCCATGTTGTTTGAACGGCGAAGGTGCGAAACTCGGCCGTATAGCGGCTCACGGACAGCCCTCCCTGCCTCAGATGGTAAAGTCTGGTGTCGGTCTCCACCTCGCCCGCTGGATGTTCAAAAGTTAGTTTAAGTTGGTGAGTGAACTCATTGTATGAGTGAGCGGTGTCTGTATCCGCCTGGAGAACTGCCGTGGCCCACTCTGCTGCCTGCCCTTTTAGCAACGAAACGAGAAGAGCAATGCGAAGGCGATCGGTGGAGTACTTGGTGGCATTAAACTCAAACACCAGATCGAGAGCTGTCAAAAATACGCTGCACTTCCCGTCCGTGCCGTTCCACTTCTCTGGTAGAGAAAGAAAAACATCAGAAGGAGGGGGAGGGGGGGGATGCGGCGCCGCGGCCTCCGCGGCGTGCGATCGAGCAGTGACGTCATCAACAGCCGCGCGGAGATCCGTATTCTCCCGCCGGAGCTCAGCGATCTCGCGGCGGAGGGAAGCGAGATCCCCGGTTAGCTGATTGATTAACGCCGCATGCTGATCTACAACGTCGCAGAGACTCGCATAATCCGCTGGGTTTACCGCGGAAGGCTCAGTCATTCTGTCAAGATGGACTAACCTGAGGTGACCAGAAGACGTAGCTTTAGCGGTTAGCCCAATGTAGCGTGGAGGATAAACCCAAACGCGGAAAGAAGCGAGCAGGCAGGATAACCACGCGATTTAGTTTAAGGACTCTCACAAAAACGGAGCAAGGGAAAAACACAAATTTAACCCGCGTCCTAGAAATACACACACAATAGCAAAAGACAACGGAACCAACATGTGAGTACTCACGGTTTGCTGAAACGACAACTGGAGCTGACATGGGCCGAACTCAATGACTGAGCGGTAAGCCATCGTTTGTTTACCTCTTTTATACTTCCTGGTTTTGCGCCCGTCTTACTTCCGGGTCCTAGTGCCGGGCGCAGATTGCGTGTGCATGACAGTATGGCTGCAATACTTGTTTTGCAAGTATTTTTAACACCATTCAAAGGCTTCAAAGGGGCAGTTATCGGCTATGACACGTTGAAAGAGAACTTAATAGTTCTCAAAAATAGTGTAAATGTCTGCAACAATCACTAACCATTCAAATGTTTTTTTTTTTTAATTAAACACGAAAATATTAATTATATTTCCATATATACACACACATACACACACACACACACACACACAAGGGCGTAGGTTTGCTAGGTTTTCTTAATATGGTGCGAAATCACTTTACATTAATACTAGCAATGCTTCGATTTATATTAATCCACTCGAAATGCAATTCATTAAGTTAAATTAAGGAATAGTGTAAAGTTAAAGGAATGTTTCATAACTGACAAAAAGATAGTCTTTAATAAAATAAAAACTATTCTTTATTGAGCCCTAGTGCAAATGAAACATCTCAATCATCTGTATATATATAAAAGTAGGTTACATCTAAACATGAACTACTAGGTAGAGTACCACACAACAGCTCAATGCCTATTGCTCCTATAGGAAGGAGACAAAAACATGCCTTCGCCTCTCGTTAACAAAAATAAACTGCTGGCATATTTGTTTGACATCAATATTGTCCAGGCTGTTCTTTTTTTCTTCTGATAAACACTAAAGATGATATTTTGTAGAATGCTGAAAACCTGTAATCATTGATTTACATAGTATTTGTTTTTCCTGCTACGGAAGTCAATGTTTTCAGCTTTTTTCCCCAATATCTTATTTTGTATTCAACAAAATAAAGAAAATCATTAAAGTTTGGAACCACTTAAGGAGTAAATAGTGAGTAAAGTTTTTTTGGGGGTGAACAATGGCTTTGACCCTAACTCTTCCCCTCTGACTGCACTAGGACCGGACAGCATTGCCACCTGATGAAATAAAAAGTGACAAAAAAGTGAAATGTCAGTTCAAAACTTTTGCCAAAAACACTAATGAATCACTTACATCCTCAGCCTATCACTCCTCATAATGGTAAATATTAGTATAATCAACATGTATAATACACGCACACATATTATATGTTATATACTGTATAATCAACATTCAGATTGACCTCCTGTGAACTCGCCTCTTCACATGAACTACAACATGGCTGATCTGCTTCTGTCCCCTAATTGAAAAACATTGAGGGATTCCTTATGAGCATGGACAGAGAATGCCTCAGCCTATTATTGGTAACAATGTTAAATCTCAGGACAACTACAGTGGCTTGCAAAAGTATTCGCCCCCCGTGAACTTTTCCACATTTTGTCACATTACAGCCACAAACATGAATCAATTTTATTGGAATTCCACGTGAAAGACCAATACAAAGTGGTGTACACGCGAGAAGTGGAACGAAAATCATACATGATTTCTAACATTTTTTTTTTTACAAATAAATAACTGAAAAGTGGGGTGTGTGTAATTATTCAGCCCCCTTTGGTCTGAGTGCAGTCAGTTGGCCATAGACATTGCCTGATGAGTGCTAATGACTAGAGAGCACCTGTGTGTAATCTACACTCTCTCCATCGCTGTCTGATATACAGCACAGGTGTTTAGGTTCTGTTACCTGACAAAACAGGATAAACACATGCCATTTAACAGCAATCATTTTATTTCACTTTTTCTGAGTCTTAGTGTGCAAACCTCGAATCAAATCATTAATGTTCGCCAAGTAAGTGAATGCATTTTAAAAACTATTTTTCTGAAGTGGATTGTCTATTGGTGTCAACAAAATTCTAGCCATATGGCAATATTAGTATATTAGTTTATCAATTTCTTTCACAATACTGATTTCTGACAAACAGTCACTAGATTAGGAGACTGACAGGGATCATATTTATACTTTTACATTTAGCTGTTTAATCTGCTGTTAGTTTTACGTCCGTATTCACAGACTATATCCTGGCCTGCTGTACTGAATGTGAGTCCACTGCATTTGGCGCTGCTTGTGTCTGAACGCAGCCAATCGTCTATCACATGATGGCAGGGAAAGGCACAGCCAATCAAAATGTTCATATGTGTTTTGGGGGCGGGAGGACTCAAGGAGAGAACGTGATTTATCCCATTCTGCGTGTCTAGGTTAATGTTGACAGAACGATTAAAAAAAAAGTGGATTAAATTATTGGTGGGGACATTTCAATGGTCGGAGGATATTGGTGGGGACACATCCCCTCCGTCCACCCTAAATCTACGCCCCTGTATATATATAATTTAAAACTATTTATTCATTTGTCTTTTATTTACTTACTTACTAGCGAATGCTTTTTTAGGGCTCTAAAAACTACGGCAGTATGAATGACAATGGAATAGGACGTGTGAGTTGCACCGGTCACACACACACACACACACACAATAATATATATATATATATATATATATATATATATATATATATATATATATATATATATATATATATAAAATTAAATTCTTAAAACATCGTGTTCACCCATGCACTGAAAAAAAGAACTTGTAAGATTTACTTGATAAAATCCTCATAACAATTTGGACACAGATTTTAAGTAAATTTTATTGCTTAAGGCTGAATCCCAACCCTTCCCCCTACCCTTCCATTTGACGCGTTCACGTGCAGGGGTAGTGGTGTCTCATTTCTCTTTTGGTTGGAGGTGTAGGGGGAGGGGGGAAGGGCCAGATAGCCCTCCAAACGAAGATTTTTCAGGACCTCACTTCAAACGAAGGGCTAAGCGAAGTTTTCAACATGGCTGCTCACTCGAGCAAACAGACCCATAAATGTTAAGTCATTTTTGCCATTAATAAAGATTTTTATGACAAGTTTTCATTATATGTATATTACCTTTAGTCTTGTGTTTGTGTTTATGGTGATGTTCTGTAAAGAAACGTTTGCAAAAAAAATCGCTAAAGTTTGCTAGCGGATAGCACATATTGCACAATATTACAAATATATATTTTTATGTCACATACACTTTACTGCATGCTACAAACAAATATGAAAGTTCAGTAGCACGGCATTTTGCCGAGCATTTGATAACGCATTGTTTGTTTTGCTTACGGCCATACACTATTGTTTTGCTTACACTATTCTTACTTATTGCAACGTGACCACAGTTTTGTAATTTATATTCTGTATATGGACGGCTGAGGAAACCCGAAGACTCATCCGTGTTCGTGGTGAAAATGAGCAACTTTTTTAAAAATCGAAATACGGCGCAAAAAACCTTTGGGAGTGAGTAATCTCTCTTATTGGAATGTGTGATAAACATCGGCGCATGTCCTCTGACGTAACATTAGGAACCAGCGACAACGTATGATGACGTATAACAGTGTTGTCCCATTTCTTAGGGGAAATATTTATACCCTTCCCCTTTCCACTTCGTTTCAAGGGACAAGGGGAAGAAAATAGAACTGTGATTCAGCCTAAGTAAAACTCACCCGTAATTGTCAGGTAAAATTTACTTAATTAAATTAACAATAAAAGAAATCAAGTAAAAGTTACATAATTATATTTAATGCACAAATTAGATTTATTTAAAATAATCAAGTAAAGTTACTTCATTATTGTATCAGCAGGAACCTTAATTTTATGAAATTACTATCATTTTGTTTTCTGAGATTTTCCCTTAACTTGGTTTTATCAATTTATATTACTCCCTATAATAATGTAAACATTGCTAATTTATGTTTTGGAAAGAAACTTAAGTAATTATTTCATCTATATATCTTTCATAAATCACACAACTAAAATATAATTAAACAGTTTATTCACCAACATTACCAAATATTTGTGACGTTCACAGTCTAGATCCAAGTTGTCTTTTTAAAAAAAGTGCATTCAGCTAAATTTTGCATCCATAGAAAAAAACTGCAAGGCACCAGGGCCTGAAATACTTGTTTTAAACAAAATTGTGTAAAATAATAAATTAATAAAATACAGCATTCATTTAGAAATAAAATACAGCAGAAAATACATTAAACAAACTGTAGAATAAACGTTAAAACGTAATAGCCCTCGGAAGCAGTGAAGTTGCAACATTCAAATCAGCACTCTGGACTAGTGCACTTAAAAGTATGCCATTGAAACCATAACGCATTAAAACATTAAGCTGAACATGTAAACACAACATGTAAAGACTTGTAGTCAAGCCAAACCAAATGTTTTAAGATAACTTCATCTTTAAAGCTTGCACTTTTGGTGATAGCTTAATCCCATCAAGTTCTAGAAGAACTTTCTGAAAATAGCTCAAATGTGTAGCGCACTGCTCGGAGCTATTGCCACATTCTTGCAAAATTTCCTCTCCTTCAAGGATTATGGATACACCAACTGGTCCTTCCCCTTCAACAGCACAGACGACAAGGATTTTAAGAAGGTGCATACTGGCATCACTTCGTCTGTCCCCCTGCATAAAATGTACAAGAAAATAAATAATTTATTTTGAGAAACAAAAAAAAAATCTGAATTGCTTCAACCTGTGCTGACTTCATTTCACAGAGAAAAAAAAATAATACAAATAATTGATAATAATAAATGACCATCACTTCATATACTTCAGATTGTTAAACTTGGGTTAAATTGCTTTAGCAATAATTATGGAACGATATCGCGGACAATATTCAAATGCAATTGCAAATAGCATTTGCAATTGCGTTTCCCATATGTGGACGCACAAAGTGTGCCATAATTCAAATGCAATTGCAAACTTTGCATTACCGTTTGCTGATTCGCCTTTGCGAGCGCACACTGACTGCCAAATTTCAAATGAAAAAACAAAGTCCATTTGCATTTGTATTTCCCAGGTCTTACACGTCATGAACCTGTCATATTTAAATATCAAAATCAATTACCACATTTGCTTTTTCACTTTCTCTGCGCCGCGCGTCTCGGTTCACCCCCAGTGCTCAAATATCCCCCTTCTTGGTCGGCGAGTGCGAGTGACGTCACTCCCCATACAATCCCGCCCCACAGTATAGACCCGCCCCTGACGCTGATTGACAGGTTTCTGTGTAACGTGTTGGAAATGCAATTGCAAATGGATTAGCGATTGCGTTTGAATTTTGGCCGGCTTGTCGCGGCGCAGAGAAAGTGAAAAAGCAAATGTGGTAATTGATTTTGATATTTAAATATGACAGGTTCATGACGTGTAAGACCTGGGAAATACAAATGCAAATGGACTTTGTTTTTTCATTTGAAATTTGGCAGTCAGTGTGCGCTCGCAAAGGCGAATCAGCAAACAGTAATGCAAAGTTTGCAATTGCATTTGAATTATGGCACACTTTGTGCGTCCACATATGGGAAACGCAATTGCAAATGCAATTTGCAATTACATTTGAATATTGTCCGCGATATCGCTCCATAAATAATCTTGCATCACTAAAACATTGTAAAACATGGCATGAGATGGCTACACTCCATAGATTACTCTGCACCTTTACAGTGTCAGGAAATCCTATGATGAATGCTGAGTTTGTATTTAAAGGGTTAGTCCAAACATGAAAATTCGTTCAATAATTACTCAGATTTATATATTCATTTGCATTTATATGCTTCTGTCCAATACAACAAACACTATATTCAAGGTATTAATAAATTGTATAATTAATAAGAAAACAATGCTTTACCAGGCAATCATCAAAGAGATCCTCTTCAGATTCACGTCTCATCTTTACGCTTTCTTTCTGTGAAAGTATTTACATTGTATCATTACATAATCTTTTATTCGTACAACTACATTTAGGCATTTCTTCATCTTTTGACTCGACACAGGATGACTCGACTTATTTTTATTGTCTGCAATGCGATTTAGACAAATTAGAACTGCGGTCAAGCCAGCCGCGATTGATTTTAGTGTGCGCACATATTACAGTGATTACGGTAGTTTCAGGACCGACACAGAGACAACGCGCTTTCAGAGCGCTTTTCATTTAGACGCCCAGGACTGAGAGATAATACAACATGCTCGTCAATTTTTACTTGCTTATTTATTTGCATTTCTGCTTTAATATCCGTGTTATTTATTGGTGACTTTGACGGTTGTCTGTTACAATATTTTTCTTAAATATTCACCATTCAAATAATTGTTTTATGTAGATAAGTTACAGCAGAATTCGTAGAAAACAGACAAAATAATGTATTTAGTCTTTCTAAATACCAGAATTGATTTTTATTTTGTTTTACTGTTCAAAAGTAGCAGTTATTCTTCAATGAATGTTTTCTATAATGAGGATTAACGTCTGCTTTGGAAGAGAGGTCAAATAAACAAATGTTCACAATGGGGAAAAAAGTTAAATAAAATGCCTTTATTTCACTTCAGAGACCTATGAAAAAATAAATTCTAGTAAGTATAAAACGCCATGGTCAGTTTTTATCCCATATAATGTACACACATTATATGATAAAAAAAAAAAAAAGTAGAAAAAAACAATGATCAGTTCTTATTCAGGACGTCCCATACTATATACACACCAAATATGAAACAATTTTACTGCAGCATTTTTCAGATATTGGACATTATTACACTTTAAAGGGGTATAAAGACCCCATTTCTAATAAGTAGAAAAAAACAATGATCAGTTCTTATTCAGGACGTCCCATACTATATACACACCACATATGAAACAATTTTACTGCAGGATTTTTCAGATATGGGGCATTCTCTCTGTGTTGTTCATGAAACTACCGTAATCACTGTAATATGCGCGCGCACTAAAATCAATCGCGGCTGGCTTGACCGTGTTTTTCTGAACCGCGGCTGGCTTTACCGCAGTAAATTAGAGCTGCTGTCAATACTGTATGAACATATGTACAGGTTCTTTACTCGTAACTCATTAATAAAGTTCGGCTTCAGAAAAAAAAAATCGTTTATTGCTAGTGCTCTTTTACCATTTAATGCTTTAACACACACGACTCAGTTTGTTCAGAAATGGCATCTAACTGGCGAGCCTTTGTCTGAACACGCCGTTTTCACTCGGGGTGGGGGTAAGAAACACACATCTCGGTGTATTAATCCGCGCGCTCGGTTCGTTATTATTTTATTTATTTATTTATTTACCACAGGACCCATGGGGGCTCCATAGGTTCAGGTTTTTACACGAAAACGGTGTTTTGTGAATCTCCACACTATTAAAAACTGAAATTGCTAATTGTACGTCCTGAGATTAAGATGAACATTAATTGGGAGTCATGAAAGCGAGAATCACATCCAGAAAAGAAAGCTAAACTTACCTCGAACACGACAAACTCCAGCTGCAGCCACGTCGTGTTGTAACCTCCGTGATGATTCCCAATCGACTGATACACAGCGCGGGCACAGCGACTCCAAACACGCATGCGCAGTTTAATTAGCACACATTTTCGGCTTCAGTAGACACACAATACTTCAGACTGAAACACGACTGCCCCCTACAGGTAATGAAGGGCATGTTCACAGCTTCCCGCACGCAGCCGCGCAAAGCCGCGGCAAGTCACGGGATCCCTTTTCTCAAAACGCAGGTTTTTAATGGCGACATCTGTATGTGTGTGTGTGTGTGTGTGTGTGTGTGTGTGTGTGTGTGTGTGTGTGGTGTGTTTATTTGAATGTATTCAGTAAGTTTATGAATTACACTCAAAGTGTCAGCGAAACCGGTTTGCAAATAATTTGTGTGTGTAGGGAATATTTGATTTTTAGTATGTTTTATGATATTCTGTGTGCGTGAGACACAAGCTGCACTTTCAATAAACACATCCTGTAGTAGTTTATGTTAAAGGTCGTAAAACTGTTAAACGCTCGTAAATGCAGAGCTACTCCCAATTTTATGTTCTTCTTTACCTTATCTTTTCTAAACATTCCTGACCAGATGCAAACACTCCTGCACCCACCTTTTCTTTGGTTCTTTGTGTGTGTGCGTATATATACTCCTGTCTTCCACAATAAACATGGAACGTCTCACTAAGCACGGACTTGTGTATTATTGAGGGGTTCCCTGGATCCAGGCGGGAAGCAAAATACAGGCTGAGCACTGACTAGACGGGGTCTAGCAAAAACAAGAAATCCTTACAATTTGGGGGCTCGTCCGGGATACCTCTAATCAGGTGAGTGCTGCTTTTTTATTTTTCTCTATAAGGTTAGAGCAAGCACGCTCCCTGGTTTTTGGTATCTGGACCATATATAGTACGGGGGAGGATTATCTTCTGGCTTTTACGCCAGTATAGCACGCGCTCGCTTCTGAAAAGTTCCTTGAACTGAAGCATAGTGTGGAAGCTGTATTCTGTTGCCCGCTCTTTTTTTTTTGTCTTTGTTGAGCTCTTTTTGTTGTCTTTTGTTGTTGTATTGTGTGTTTTTTTTGAAGATATTGGTTCTTTCTGTCGCGGGTTAATTCACATTTATAAAATGGGTAATAAGAACACAACTACTTATCCAAAGCCGGACCCAGAAGAGGTTTCGCGCGACTGGATGGATAGGTGTGGACTCACTTATTTTACCACAACTTGGCTTGATAATTTATCAGGGTGGACTGAACCACAATTTCAATTTTTAACCTATCCACGCGGAGGTACTTTTAAGCCTGAATATCTAGCCTCTGCTTACTCTCAGATATATGAGGGTATGGGTGACCCAGGATGGGATTATCCTTACATGGGTTCATGTTATCAAAAATGGGTAGAAATGAAAGCTCTTTTCAAAGAAACTAAAATACAGAAGAAAAAGATTCCAAAGGTCACATCCGAAACTAAATTCAAGCCGCCCGTTCATTCAACCTTTCCGATCCCTCCTCCATATCATGCTGACATAGTAACATCAGCATCTAACCAACAAATAATTGAGAAAATTTATCCTAATTTGAATCCCACTAATCCTTTTGTGAGCTGCCCATCTGTGCCTGTCTCTCCCGTACTGTCGTGGAACCCATTAATGTTTTAAACTGTCATATGTCCCAGCTTACATTAGGAGATGTATTGCATGAAATTAAATGTGTTACAGAAGTCAAAGCTCAACGCAGACTTGAGAGGAAATGCAAGAGACGCCTCGACAGACCCCACGTGCAGTACGTGCACCCAGACAATGGAACAACACCTGCAAGACTGTGGTTACCAGAAATATTCTGCACGCCGGAAGATGAGCAGTGAAGAAGTCAAGTCTGAAAAGGACAGAGCGTTCTGTTCTACGTCTGGCCGGAAGCCAGCCCCAATACCCAAATATGTATTGTGTAAAATGTGTTAGGTTAGTCTGTAGCAGTATAAGCTTAGTTTGTGATTGCTAGAGTTTACCGTATAAGGTCAAGGCTTGCTAATTGGTTAAGATGCATAAGACTGCTAGGACATAAGTCACAGGACGAAGGTATAAGAAGGGTTCTCCTTTGTTCTTCTTGGTTCTTTCTTTAGGGTTCGTGGGGCAGTGTTAGCATACATTGTTAATTTGAGTTCACAAGACTTTGTGTTCTTTTATTTTCCATTGAACTTTTTGCTTAGTATTTGCTATTTGTATTCACAATAAATCTACCTCGTTTTATTTGCTTAAGTTGTAATATCTGGCAATATAAAATAATAAAAGGACTGCCTCCCATTGTGAGGCCAGTGCCCCCAGCACGGTGCTCAGAGTGTGAGTTTGTTTCCTGCATCGAGAACAGACGGTTCCGGGGACTACATTTCCAAGGCCTTCTTCTAAGGTGAGTCATGCGCTTGTCTTTACAGAATTAGATACCGGTAATGTTTCGTCCTTTGCATATAGACATTCCTTATTCGGGTGATTCAAGTGATGTTTATTAAATGCAGCAAAACATGGTGGCGAATGCGTATGGCACTATTTAAGTGAATAATTAATTGTTTAATTAATACTGTTGTATTAGCCTAGGTAAGGTTTTTGACTGTAGCCTCAGGGATACTGCGTCAGTCCAGACAACGATCAAGAAGCTGGAAGCTTGGTTGTCGGCAGTAGATAAATCTGGTTTACCTGGCAGATTTAAGGCATGGATATACCAGCATGGCATCTTGCCACGGATTCTTTGGCCGTTGTTGGTGTACGAAGTGTCAATGTCTACAGTAGAGGCCCTGGAGCGGAAGATCAGCTGCTATCTCCGAAGATGGCTTGGTCTGCCTCGTAGTCTAACGAGTGTAGCACTATATGGCAGGAGTAATAAGCTTCAGCTCCCCATCAGCAGCCTGGAGGAGGAGTTCAGGGTTTCTCGTATAAGAGAGGCCCTAGTCTACCAAGGCTCTGGAGATTCTAGAGTAACAGCAGCAGGTATTGAAGTGCGAACGGGAAGGAAGTGGAGAGCACAAGAGGGACTGGAGTTGGCAGAGTCTCGGCTGAGACACAAGGCACTTGTGGGCACAGTGGCAACGGGGCGAGCAGGACTGGGAGCAATCCCAAAGCCACATTACAACAAGGCTCAGGGCAGGGCGAGACGAGAATTGGTCCTAGAGGAAGTCCGAGCAGGTGTCGAGGAGGTGAGGACCAGCAGGGCAGTAAGCATGCGGCAGCAAGGGGCATGGACGAGGTGGGAAGGAGCACTGGAGAGGAAGATCACCTGGAACGACATCTGGAAGGCAGAGCCACAGCGTATTAAGTTCCTGGTCCAAGCTGTGTACGACGTGCTCCCCAGCCCAACAAACCTGCATGTTTGGGGCAAGAGTGAAGTTCCAACGTGTCCACTCTGTCCTGGACGAGGGTCCCTGGAGCATATTCTGAGTAGCTGCCCATCTGCCCTTGGAGAGGGCCGATACCGTTGGCGACACGATCAAGTACTGAAGTGTATAGCAGAGACGATTTCACATGCAGTGGCCAACAACAAATATGTTGGCAGCCAGAGAAGAATTGCCTTCGTAAGGGCTGGTGAGCTGGCGCAAGCAAAGCAAAAATCAACCAGCCTCCTTTCATCTTCAGCAGACTGGGAGCTGCGGGTTGACCTGGGCAGGCAGCTCAAGTTCCCGGAATTTGTAACATCAACATCGTTGAGACCCGATATAGTTTTAACATCTGCATCATCCAAGCAAGTCCTTTTGTTGGAACTGACAGTCCCATGGGAGGACCGCATGGAAGAGGCAAATGAGCGTAAGCGGTTTAAGTACCAGGAGCTCATTGAGGACTGCCGAAGGAAGGGCTGGAAGGCTAGCTGTGAGCCCATAGAAGTAGGGTGCAGAGGCTTTGCCGCTCGATCCCTGTGTAAGATCTTTGCCAGGCTTGGAATCACAGGAGCTGCAAAGAGGAGAGCCATCAAGTCCATCACAGAAGCCGCAGAACGAGCCTCGAGGTGGATTTGGATCAAGAGGTCCGCAAAGTGGGCCAGTGCTGCTGGGACACAAGTTGGGGCATGATCAACCCTGGCTGGGTCACCTGAGAGAGGGTGTCTGATGTTGTGAGACCCGAAACACCTGATGATCTCAGGAAACATCACTGATGATGTGTCCCAGCGCATCCAGAGATGTATCTAAGTACTGTACTATTGTTGATGCTAGGTATTATTACATTGTTGTTGTCCTTGGTGATTTATTGATGATGAAAATAGTTGAAGTTACTAAGTAAAGATACATTCCATTTGCAAACTAGTTTTTCATGTGTGGTTTTAAGTCTACTCTGCGCGCACAGAACTGAGAGTATCTGAGAGAACAGACAAGTAAAACTGAAAACTAGGAAACTTACTAGAGGTGTGGGTTTTGTATACGTTGAGTGTACCTCAGAGGAGGTAATACTGTGTATATGGCAGCCAGAGCGGCTGGACACACGAGTCAGGCTGGACAGGTGATTGTCCATGTTTTTCCATCACCACAAACCATATGTGAGAGTATGCGATCTTGTTGGGTTTTGGGTCAAGGTGCAACCCAGTCAGTTGGAGAGAATGAGTATCTCATGGTCTTGGTACAAGGCCAATTACGATTAACTTCGTTGTTTAATCAATATCCAACAGGTACTAAGTTTAAAGTATTTTTAAATGATGTGGCAGTTCCGAGTGATATTCCAGCAGCATGGAAAAGTGTGAAATTTCTCACGCCTGAGGGTGTTGAGTTGCCTAAGAGTAAATCATGTAATGTTCTTTTTGATAATGTTGATATGCATGATGATGTGATCTCAGTGCGGACTGAGAAGAGTGGGGAAGACACTCCGGAGAGTGGATTGGAAGACGGTGAATTTGCAGACTTAAATTACCCTTTTGTGGGTCCTGTATCCATGTTTAGTCTGCCACGGGAAATTGAGCGCCCCACCTGTCCGGTTTATGAGGTCCTGGTGGAGGAAGAAAAGCCGTTGCCAATTAATCCACTATCGTACAATAAAAGAGGAAAAGACAGCCGAACAGAAATAAGAGACCCTTCACCTAAATCTAGAAATAATTTTCCAACTAGTTCTGTCGGTCCCTACAGAATTAGAAGTTCACAGGCAGGGCACTTGAGTGAAGAAATGGAGGAAATGTTACAATCTCCTCTGTATCCAGATGTAGATCTGGAAGGTGCTGTGCAGGTGGCGGGAAGCGAGACAGTTGATGAAATTATGAGTCGCACCGATTTAACACGCCCGGCTAAATATCAGCAGATAATGATGAAGGCGGCTGCGGGTCAGTATATTGTAGCGCGTTTCCTGGAAGATCTGGCTTGTGATGATCAACGGCCCAATCCTGTAAATAGGATTAGGGAAATATTTCATGTCTCTGATTCTGTTTTTAAACACAAATCGACGGTTGTTAAATTGCCTGAGTCATCAGTAAGACCTAAATCTAATTCAAACGTGAGTCTAGTGAGTTTTACTGCGGATGAAAATGTGAAGGAACCCTCAAAAATTTGGGAAACTCCTAAAACCAGGCTGAGCCGCGCATTGGGTTGTTATGCGGATTCTGAAAGTAGTAGTGATGATTCTGATTGTGTGGATAAAAAAGAACCTCTCCGTAGAGAGACTTATTCTGGCACTAGTGATGATACGGAGGTTTCATCTGAGGAGGCAAACCCAGATGACCCGGCTTCAATCATGAAAGCACTCGCATTAACCCCTACACCTACATCAAAGTCCAAAACCCGGGCAACCAGTCGCAGAAGGAGTCGCGGTAACAGTCGCAGTAACAGTCGTGAAAGAAAAGATAATCAGGCTATGGTTGATATTCATGCGTTTCATGCCTTAAATAGTATCAAGCATGATGCTAAACACGGGCCTCTCGAAAGAGCGCTGTGTGTCTTAGATCAAGGGAAGCGCATGAAAGCGAGTGAAGAAATCATTCATCAAGTAGTAAGAGGCCATACAGGCAGTAAAGTTTCTCTTAAAGTCTTAGAGCAATATAAAAAAGCCCATGTAAAAGATGACAGGGGCGAGGAGCGTGCCGAGTTTAAAGATTCGGTCGAGTTGGTGGGCATGTGGCCCAACATGCGAGAAGTGATGGAGAAAATTAAGTCGCCTAGGGAAATGGTTAAAAGGCTGCAGGACTATTGTCGGCTGCAGCTGCTCCCTGGGCTCGGTGATGTAATGATGATGGGGCCTGAATCAACAGAAGAGAAATTGATTGAATGGGCCGTGAAATATGATCGAAAAACTAAGCTGCTTAAAGAAAAAAATCGTAAAGAACAACCTGATAAGAGAAAAGGTAAAGAAAAAAGAAATTACACGTCTAAAGATAAAAGTTTGAAGGAAAAAAGTTCCCAGGATTCCCGAAGGAGGAATCCTGGACGAAACGCTAAGTCAGAACATAAATTCGTTGATCAGAGAAATCGTTCCCAAAGTACTTATGTTAATCAGGAGAAATGGGATGAAATGTCGCCTGAGCAGAGGCAGAAAGTCTTAGAGAGCCGGAATAAAGGCGGAAGGTCACAAAAGACAAATGGTGGTTTTAAGCGCTCCGGGAAAGGAAATAACATGGTTGGTGCAGTGATAACTGCGTTCAAACAGATGGGTTTTCGGAAAAATGAGGATGGTTCCTCAAATCATGGAAATAACAAGGGAGAGGGGCAGGCTAGCCCGAGTGGAACTGGTTCAAAGTTCCAATTTAAATAGGTAATGGCGGCCTCTTTGAAGGACGCCATCAGCTCCAATCAGGTAAAAGAAATAGAAGGAGAGCTGAAAGTAGATTATAACGGCATTGAATTTAGGATTGACACAGGAGCTGATGTATCGGTAGTAAAAAGCAAAGAGGCTGGAAATCTGGAAAAGAAAAATGTAATTAAGGTAACTGATTTTGCGGGTCACGTCAGGGAAAAGGATTTGTACCAATTGGGTGAAATTGAAGTGATTTTGGGAGAAGAGAACCTTCTCGCCGGTGCTGATGCAAAAAAGATTATTGGCTGGATGAAAAAGGTTGACAAGCAAAAAGAAATAACTCGCATTTTGATTTAAACTGTTCTCCCACAGCGTGAACTGAATAAAATTCTACAGGAAATTAGCCCCGGTATGGCCGATAGTAAAAATGACTGTGGCCTAGTCGATGCAAAATACACATATGAGATTAAAGGTGGCATTCACAAGTCTCAAAGACAATATCCCATAAATGCAAAGGCTAAACCTGAGATCAGAGAAACTATTAAGGAGTTGGTTAAGAAATGAGTGATCAGTGAGACTGATGGAGCTCCTACCAACTCCCCAATTCAGGCTGTGCGTAAAAGTGACGGTTCATATCGCCTTGTTTCTAATTTCAAAGCTTTGAATAAAGTAAGTGTGCCAGATACAAGGATCTGATTAATGCGCCCGATCTCCTAAGCGAGGTGAAAGAGGGGTGCATTATTTCTAAAGTTGACCTGGCAAATGGATTTTGGTCAATTCCTTTAAGTAAAGACAGTCAGCCCAGGACAGCTTTTACTTTTGAGGGAAAACAATATTACTATTCTCGTCTGCCGATGGGCTTCAAAAATTCCGCAAATGTTTTCCAAAGTACGATTTTGGACATACTGGAAGGACTCCCGGTTCAAGTTTACATTGATGATATATTGATTGTCACAGATGATGTACAGGAGCATCTTGAGATTTTGGAAAAAACTCTCAAAAGACTAGTGAAGGCTGGATTGAAACCCTCCCTGAAAAAGATGGAATTGGGGAAGGAGGCTGTTGAATTTCTTGGTTTTAAATTCACAGGAAAATCGTGCGAGTTGTCTGAGACCATGCGCGAGCGGTTGGAGCGGCTCAAAGAGGATGTGCAGGTGCAGATGGGTACGTTAAATTATGCGAGAATTTTAACTCCAGATTTCGCTAAGTATTCTAAAGACATTTTTAGCACAATCAAGGGTGGTAAATTAAACTGGACGCAGAGAAGCCTCTGTGTGTTAAAATTGAGAATGGCAGAGAAGAGATTGAGCTTAAACTGCTAAATGAGTCAGAAAACATGCCAGTTGGTTTTTTATCAGACTCTAAAGATAAAGTGCATCTCACTTTCTCCTCGTTGAGCGCGGGTGATATTCTCGCCTCCGTGGCTAAAAGGCTTATTGCATTGAAAAACATTGCACGCGATCAGCCCATAATCATTGAAGTTGACGGCTCTAAAGAGAATGAGATAGGACTGATCAATCGGTTAAAGAAAAATCTTGTGATGAACCTACCTAGAGTCCATCAGTACAGATGGAATCAGTGGAAAATGATTTTGGATGACATGCAGTTTCAATTTCGCGAGACGTGAGTTCCTAAAAAACAGAAAGTCACTGTTATTCCGAAGGGATATGAGTATGTGGCTTACACTGATGGGTCTAAAACAAAAGACAGCACTGCTTGGGCATTTATTCTGAAAAAGCATGGTAAAATCGTATCACAAGAGCGCGGAGAAACTGTGGGCTCTGCACAGGAAGCAGAAGTGTTTGCTGTTGCGGAAGCGCTACAGAGAGCCAAAGCGCTCGGAGCGATGAGTTTGGTGCTTGTGCCTGACTCTGATTACGTAGTCAGAGGATTTTCTGAGTACCTCCCAGTGTGGCGAGTGAATGGTTTTCACAGCGCGAAGAATGCGCCGTTGCAACAGAAAGAGAAATGGGTAGAGATTAATGCTCTGTTACAAGAAATGGAAATCATTCCATTACATCAGGTCAGTCATACGAAACAAGTGACACCTGCTGCGCAGGGTAATATGGAAGTTGACAGATTAGCATGTAAAGTGTATGCTGTGATTGACAAAGAAGGGAAGTTGTTGAGAGAGCTGCACGATGCTCTCAGTCATTGTACCACAAAATATTTAGGTAAATACCTAAAAGCTCAAGGTTTGAACATACCTAACTATGAAGAGAAATACCATCGCATAAAAATTAATTGTGAGTATTGCAGGTGTGCGATGACGTCACGTTACTTCGGGGAGGGGACCCTCCCAAATGATTTTGAAGGACAAGAAATAAGCATTGATTTCGCTGGTCCTATTTTGCCAAGCACAGCGAGGAAAAATCTGTATTTCCTCTGTGCTATTGATAACTGCACGAAAGTAACTATGATTTGGCCGTGTTCGAGAGCCACAGAGGATGTAGTTATTGAGTGTTTGAAAGAATGGTTTAGATATCATGGTAAACCGTTGTCAGTGCGTGCAGATGGTGCACATAACATTTCCGGAAAGAAAGTCAAAGATTTTCTAACTGCTGAGAATGTCAGGCTGGTCAAATCAGGGAAATATCAGCCTCAATCTAATGCGTTTGCTGAGAGGCAAATAAGAAGCATTAAAGAGTGGTTTGCAAAGAACACAGATACTAAAAATGCATGGGATTTGAACATCACTAAGTGCCTGCATTTTATTAATCACAGGGTACGGCCGAAAAGCTGCGACCCTGCAGGCGAAGGTGAAGGTTATACAGGCCCGGCGGTAGGAGATACCGTGTACATACAACGAACCACCACGAAAGGTAGGTTCAAAGCGAAACTAGGTACTCGTGATATCGTTAAGTCTATCCTAGGTAAGGATACGGTTGAACTTGAAAATAACGGTATTAACTCATTGAGAGATTTAATATGGCAGAAGCAGTCACAGTGAAATATGAATCAGGAAGATCAGGGAGCATGAGACTGCCCCTGGCGCAGAGATTAACAGCGATTATGTCTCAGAGAGGGCTAGTAAGAGTTCAAAATGTAACTGGCAGTTTGGGTAAAGTTGCAGCGTTAAATTCTGAAGGACATAGGACTGGAGGGAGTCTGATGACTCAACCTGATAGTTTAAGCACCCTGACCCTATACAACCCTAAAGATTGTGTTATTTGTGATAAAGCATGTACTCAAGTGTTATGGTGGGGATTGGAGAGCCAGCGGCCTCCGAAATCCCATTTGTATGAGAGTAAGGTTTTTAAGAAACCAGTGTGGCAAAACTGGCCGTTTTGTCCTGATGCCTGTGCCATAGGTCAGGTGTCAGTGTGTGGGGAATGTCGGCTGAGACATCCCAAAGTGGTGATTATGGAAGAAGTGTTACAGGCAAAGTGTACCTGCCTGAACGCCCTGGAGTGTGTCATGTAGAAATACATATAGACTCATGGGCATAGCGTGTCAATGTTTATGGAATGGAAGAATCGTTGAGCCATGTCCGAGGTGTAGTGAGTTGCCTGCAGAGGGGACGCTCACAGTAGTCAGCCGGAAGGAAGTCTGGCAGACTAGGAAAAGCACGGGGTGCGTGGGACCCAGGTGTCACCCAGCGTGCAGGCATTGCAGCCGGTCTGGAGTGTGATCCAAGGGGGCTGATGCCGAGACATGAAGCAGTGTTGCTAAGTGCCAGCTTAGGTGTTGGTCAGCCTTTGGCACTAGGCTTACCTGTTTTAGAGTCTGCAATTCATTTTGGTCCATGGAGGGAACAGGTGACCCACAGCGGGGTCATGGCTGTACATTGCAGGTTGGGGAGGCCTGAGGACCAGATCTCGGGTTGGGTGTTGGCTAGGAACAAGGAAGTGGCAGGTGAGGACACTCCCACATGGCTTAAGCTTAGATGGTCAGACCTGTCAACCCTTGTAGCTGAATCCGAGGGCCCATGGGACACACATCTGTATGTTCCGATGGGCGAGAGAGAGACCAGGACTGTCTGTGAAACTGAACTGACGGTTGAGGCTGTCAGTCAGAGTATGGTCACCCACTCCAGGAAAGTGGATGTGGTCATACTCCAATCCTCCCAAGAGGGGGAAGGTGGTGAGTTGAAAGAAGGATGGGAGTCTAGAGTACTTCCCGTAGAGGTGAGAGTCATGAAAAACCTGACTCAAAGCACGCTAGGAACTTTCATAGCGATTGAAGGAGTGAGCTGTGAGATCAGAGCTATTAGTAGCCCCCACTATAAGGAGAAGAGGAAGTGGGGCAGAAAGATAAGAAAAGTATTATACTAAAATGCTTTAAGGCTGAAAGGCCGAAATGTAGATGTGCGACATGTTTTGCTTATATGTTGCAGATGCTCAAAAAGAAGTTGGGCAGGAGAATGGTTTGCAGAGGATCACTGGATGAAGAAAAACTCCTGGATGCTCTGGAATCCTGTCAAAAACAGGGAAGTATAGCACACAGAAAAATAAACACAATAATCATAATGGGAAGCTTAATCGCCTCCTTAACAGTAGTTATAATTCTACTTGGAGTAGGTCTTACAATTGAGACCGAAGCACAAGTATTTCACTGGTTTCCGTGTCAAACACACAGTGAGATACAGCGCATTGTATGCCCTGAGCGCTTCAAGCGGATAGAGGGGAATCGCAGTCTCTGGCAGAGTGAGCTCGAGGTGTTATTTTCATTGCAAAACCATGCTCTAGAAACTGTGAACGTGAGTATATGGCGAGGCTGCTTTAACCACAGTGCAGGGCGGAAAGTTAAAAAGGAATCAGCAGTTCACTTTATGAAACTGTTTAATATAATAATGTATAATAATGTAACCATCAGCCGCGTTGTCAGAATAACTCCGGAGAATGAGACTCACATTAAAATCATCAGACATAATTGGAATGCTTCGGACCCCCGCAGTAGCGTGTTTGTAAATAATGTTTTTTACTGGATGGGTATTTATCTAGGTAAAACAGTAATTGAGCCAAGTAATTACTGTGGCCAGAAAATGAGAACAAAGACCAAGGTGTATGCAGAAGACGGTCCCAAATTAGCTGATAAATTAGAGGACCCTCTAAAACCCTTGGCCCAACAGACACATGACAAATCCCAGAAAACAGATTGGTGTACAAAGCGTTGTAGTCATACTAATCCTCTAGGTTACAATAATTCCAGAACCATTGTAATTTGGTCAGGGCTTAACAAGCCCCATATCCCCTATGAGAATTTAGAGTGGACTACCTGTTTTCTAGGAAGTTTATATTATCCTAAGTGTTCTAATCCAAATTGTACACTTTACTTTACTGGAGGCAAAGGGCAGATAAAAGAAAGCTTAGCCCATTGAACACAGGCAAATTCTGAGCATGTAGATAAATATTGGGTTTGTACAGTTGAAGCATCACAGAGATGGAACCTCACAGACTTCGAGGTAAGTATGCACCACATCTCTAAAATAGTATCTCAGAATAAATTGTTTACACATATGAAATGTGCTAACAAAAAAAGGAAGGATCACAATGTGGCTACATGTGGTCTTACAGATCGAGAGAGAAACATCACTCAATGGTATAATGTATCCCAAGTGGGAATTCATCCTCATTTCTTAACAGGCCTAGGCTGGAGGGTCGAGAGGCCAGTCAATATTTATAATCCTCCGGGTTTACATGAATCCGAGGCCCAGAATTGGACTATTCTAAAATACATAGCCACAGTGGCTGATCAAAACATGAGAATGCTATTGGCTTTGCATACTCTTCAATGGCCAGTAGTTACCACCATGAGTGATAATAATAAACGCATAAATGACACCGTAGTATATCCTGTAGGGATGGTGTTTAACGGGTATAGATGGCAAAATTATCACCCCTGGAAACTCAGAGCGAGTTTAGCCCAAATATATCACACTAGAAGAAGTGAGTATGCTACAGTAAGAATGATAGTGATAGATGTCCCTTTTTGTTCCCTACCATGCCTCAGTGTTCCTGGGGATGGAGAGAGCAGAAAGAGGCAGTAGATTTGGGGAATGGTATCCCGGCACAGGGAATAGACTGTCCCTGTGCCTTTACACACCTGCTCAGTCGATTTAAACAAGTACGAGTGGGAAGCATGGGTGGATTATGGTCTCAACATGTGCGGACTGCTGTATAGCAGCAGAGGAGCCGCCACTAGCCAACCTGGTCGACAAGTGTTATACCGATTGTTCCAAAGACAATTAGTAAATTTATGTCAGACCTCCACCTTGATTAAATTTAAGACACCACTAGACCTAACCACTCAGGTCACCACGTTGATTGAACCCTCGTCCATAGGCGCAAATTGGGCATGGGTACATCACATGCATCTGGACATAGGCTACCCAGGTCAAACTAAATGGTCGGCCGGCTGGGCGACAGATTTGAGAAATGCATTCGTGGGTGTGGGCGACGTATTTGTACAAGGTTTTGATACAGTCGCAAAAGTAGCAACAGATGGGTGGAACGTAATGAGTAATAGTTTCCATCGAGCTTGGGAGTGGTGCAAATCCGCCGCCAATTGGATCTCTAAGTGGTGGTGGATATTTTTGATTGTTATCGCTTCAATTTTATTCCTTGCTAATGCCGGCAAGCTAGTACGCCTCTGCAAAGATTTGCAACTTTGCAGATGCATGAGCGTTGCTTGGAACGTGTTAACCTGCAAGGTTATTAGAAGAACTCAGCGGAAGTCCAAAAGGGCGAAAGAGCAGCATGAACTCAAGAAGCTATTGAAAACCGCGGACGGGCGGAAAAAGGTCAGAGGCAAACCACATGGGGGGCGTAACCGCAAGATGTAAAAATGTGGCCCTGGGCCTAGATAAAAGGCATGCTCAATAAGACATGTCTTGAGAGCGGAGACTGATTAAGGCAGAACTAACATTCTAATTGCATTGTAGCCAGGATACAAAAGATTTAGAGATGGCACTAAATCGAACATTCGACAGCGTCAATGCAAACGACACATCAAGTATTCCAGTTGATCCAGAGGCGGATGCCTTCAGAACCACTAAATGGGTGAGTGTTGGTCTCCAACTCACTGTATGGACCGTTTGGATAATTATGAAATCATTAGAAAGAAATCCTGGCTACCAACTTTCTATACTAGCTACTTCCATCTCGGTGATTTGTTTGTGTGGAGAAATTACTCCAACTATGATCGCGGCCAGTCTGGTGACTGGAAGTAAGGGATGGAACCAGCTAATTAAAACAAGGGGAAACATTGCTATCATGATTCATATGGCTACGTACACTGCCGGAATGTGGATAATGTATTATGTAATATGGTTGACTGTTTATATCAAGGGGATACTTGACGTGTTGTATTGTACTGCATTATTTGTAGTGGATGGCAGGCGCAATCCTGGAAGGCAGTAAAACAACTGTCTTTCACAGGATGTTTATTTGTAATGTGCAGATCCATAGGAGAAATGTATGATATCCAGAGTTGTAATTTTTTAGCCATTTTGTTTTTAATGATGGATCAGACAAGTGTATCTAAAATGAGTGTAAGTGCCATATCGCACTTGTTATGAATTTGTTGTTGTGTTTATTTTATTTTATTTGCTGTTATTTCATTTATTCTACCTTGTTCTATTCATTAGTAAAGCATTAAGCATTAAGTTTGTTACATAAGCCATAAGCTTTATATTTCTTAGTCATGCATCACAAGTTGACAATCGTAAGTTGGTCTGTGATGTCATTATACTATTACATGCATTTGTGTGACTGTCATATGAAAGAGAGTTCAGTCTAGATGCGGAAGGCTAAGGAAACACAAGCTTTTGACCGTAAGCGTAAGCTGGGAATGTAAGATACAACAACTAGGTTGTTGTAACCGTCAGCTAACGAGAGCTCCCGGTAAGCTAAGAATGTAAGATACAGCAACTAGGTTGTTGTAACCGTAAGCTCCCGTAAGTGGATATATACAACAAGAGTGTTGTTATATTCGTAAGCTAAGACTGTAATTTACAAGATACAGCAAACAGGTTGTTGTAAAAGTCAGAGATTTGCAAGATGCAGCAACTGGTGTCTGTAATCACAGTGGATTTACTCAAGACGACTGTATGAAGTGTTGATTCTTTGATGCTGACAAAATAAACTACAAGAGACAAAGAGATTGGACTTCTGTCGTGTGAGTGAAACTTTAAACCAAAGCTACGCGTCAAAACTGGTGAAATAATATGACCGCATCTACATAAAGTCAAAAGCTTTTCCGCTGTTTGAACGAAAACAAGTGAACGCTGAAAGGGAAAGTGAAAGAGAATAGCGGTCGAACTTCACCATGCCGAACAACGAGGACAACGCTCCCGTCACTTGGCTGGGGAGCCTAACGGCGCTCCACGAGATGAACAGAAAGAACCTCAACGAGGTGCTGGATGCAAGAAAAGGCAAGCAAATTCGACTGAATGCAACGTCTACTGCATTAAAGACACCTATGAACTATGCACGTAAGTTAGCCATCATTGAAACTGAGTACAGAAGAGAAAACTTCATGAGAAGTAACGTTGATGTGTTTGTGTACACTCGTAAAGACGAACACAGACGCGATCAGGTCACTTGCGGCGCACCTGAGTCTCAAGGCCGCACAGAATTCATAGCTAAGGTGGGTCGCTGGATAGCGGACACCAAGGACACTAAGGGCCACTCTGTGACGTCGCGAATACGCGGAGATGTCTCGCCGGGCGTCAGAGCGTCACAGATAACGGCAGCATCCAAAAGGTCTGTAACTTCTACATCATCCTCAGCCCTACTAAAGAAAGAAGAAGCCGGCAGAGCATCTCTGTTAGCAAAAGCTGCAACCTTGGATGAACGTCTCCAATTAGAAATCGAAAATGTGCAACTAAAAGCAAAAAGAGAAAGACTGGAAACCAAAACGGCGCTTGCTATGCATGATGCCAAATTAAGAGTGCTTCAACGTCAAGATCGCAAATACGACAACCGATCGCCCAAGAGCAAGAGCGCACTCATTGAATCGAGCAGCGCGCGTCCGAGCAGCGCGTGCCCGAGCAGCGCGCACTCTCATCTTTCCAACTCAACATGCAACAGCCGAGCGCAGCCTGCGAACGACAGCGCACTCATTGAATCGAGCAGCGCGCGTCCGAGCAGCGCGCACTCTCATCTTTCCAACTCAACATGCAACAGCCGAGCGCAGTCTGCGAGCGAGAGCGCAGTCACTGAATCGAGCAATGCACACCTGAGCAGCGCACACTCTACGGACCTGGACGCCGCAACCAGCGACGTAAAACCCTGTCACACATCCCTTCAAGGACCCCAACAAAGGGGCCAAGGAAAACCTAGGGTCAGCGTCGCAACCGACGTCAGACAGGTTGGTAGAATTCACAAAGACTCAATTACAACGAAGAATGCCGGCACGTTAGCCGTTAGCGCTTTCACTAAACCGTGCGCACATTGCAAAGGGGAGCATATCTTAGACAATTGCTTCCAATTTAATGATAAGACACACAAAGACAAAGTAGAATTCTTAAAAAGAAACGGATTCTGTTTCGGATGTTTAACAAAGGGTCATTTGTGGAAAGACTGTACCAAAAAAATTACATGTTCATTGTGTTCAAAGCCACATCCAAGCATGCTACACATAGCAGTGCCAGACACGGCGCAGTCAGCTACGAGCGCCTGTAGAAACGAAACTGAAAGTGACACAACAAATACACCACATGCAGTGAGTCACAAATCAAATGCGTTCACTGGGGCTGGAGGTAATTGCATCCTCCCCATAGTACCTGCTAAAATAAAGTCCAAGAAAAAGGGCACAGTAGAAGCCACGTATTATCACGTAAAAGTCCCCGAGAAGGACACAGATCTGCTGCGCTTCCTATGGTGGCCGAATGGAGATGTGAACCAAGACTTAGTTGAATACAAAATGGTAGTTCATCTGTTCGGTGCAAAGTCTTCACCTAGTGTTGCTAACTTCGCCCTCAGAAAGACAGCAGAAGAAAACCGCAGCAATGCATCTGCTGTGGCAGTCAATACAGTGCTTAAAAACTTTTATGTAGACGACTGCCTGAAATCTGTTTTGAGTCATGACCAAGCAGTCGCCCTATACAATGATCTCACAAGTCTCTGTACAAGCGGAGGGTTCAACCTCACTAAATGGGCAAGCAACAGCCGTGCCCTACTGACTTTCATTCCCGAGAGTGAAAGGATCAAAGACATGAGAGACTTAGACTTGAGTAAAGATGCACTGCCCATAGAGAGAGCTTTGGGGGTGCTGTGGTGCATTGATTCAGACATGTTCAAGTTTAAGATTAGTTTAAAGGAAAGACCTGTGACAAGAAGAGGAATTCTGTCAGTCACTGGCTCAACATACGACCCGTTAGGCTTTCTCCCACCTGCCATACTGCCAGCTACAATCCCAATGCAACAGCTATGTAAAGAAAAACTAGCCTGGGATGATGACATTCCCGAGCAGTTTACAACGGCATGGAAAACCTGGCTGCAAGAGCTGCACAGACTGTATAAGTTCAGCATAGCAAGGTGCATAAAACCAGCCGACTTCGGAGTTACAGCTACAGCACAACCCCACCACTTCTCGGATGCAAGTAAAATGGGATGCGGAGCTGTCTCATACCTCAGATTAGTAAACGCTGATGGACTTACACACTGTGCATTCATGATGGGGAACTCCCGTGTAGCACCCCTGAAACAAACCACCATTCCACGAATGGAACTGACTGCGGCAGTGGTAAAAAATGACAAAATGTTGAAAGAACAGCTAGAATTGAAATTGCTGGACTCTATGTTCTGGACTGACAGTACAACTGTTTTGAGATACATTGATAACGAAACACTTCGTTTTAAAACCTTTGTGGCCAACAGAATCGCCATTATAAGAGAGTCAACCAAGCCACAGCAATGGAGGTATGTTGATACCTCAAAAAACCCAGCTGATTCTGCCTCCAGGGGGGTATCCTGTGAAAAGTTCATGAAAAATGTTAACTGGATCCATGGTCCCTCCTTTCTCAAAGAAGCAGAGTGCAAATGGCCTGAAAATATTCATGACACATCAATAAAAGAAAATTTTGATGAAAATGCTGATGAAGTTAAGCTCTCAGCTTTAGTGAATATTGTGAGCATTACAAAATACACAGACACAGACGCAGTGAGTAAACTGATTAATCATCACTCTGACTGGCACAAGTTAAAAAGATCCGTTGCCTGGATCCTTCGCATCAGAGACATGCTCAAACAAAAAACAGAAAGGGTCAAAACACAAGTAGATAACCCAAAGACAGAAAATCACAAGTCGCTAACAGCTCAAGAATTAACAAGAGCAGAAAATGAAATCATTAAATTTACTCAAAGACAAAATTTTAAGGAAGAACTTCTTACGCTGCAAAAGGGTAAAGCAGCAGCAGAATTCAAACAGGGAATTCCCACACAGCAAAAACGAAAGGCATCTGTGAAAAGAAACAGCTGCTCGCCCAAACTGGAACCTCTGACACCAAACCACCTGCTGCTGATGAAAAAACAGCCAAACCTGCCCTCTGGATTCTTCAAAAACGAAGACATCTATGCACGTCGCAGGGAGAAGCAGATTCAGTACATATCAGACCTGCTCTGGAAGCGATGGGTGCGTGAATACTTGCCCTTGCTCCAGGAGCGGCAAAAATGGTTTCAAAACAAAAAAAAAACTCTCGCTTGGAGATATAGTGTTAATAACTGATGAGTCTTCTCCAAGCAATTCATGGGTTATTGGATAAATCACGAAAGTGTTCCCAGAGACGTGTGTTAGTTAAGACTAAGACCAACACTCTGGAAAGACCCATCGACAAGCTGTGCCTCATATGTGAAATGGACTGTTAAATGTGTGGTAATATGTTATGAAATTTGATATGCAAATGTAAACATCTGAGATAAATATTACACACTTAAAAGATTTTAAACGTTTAGAAGGGTAGAAATGTTTGATTTCATGGCTTTATCAAAAAAAAAAAAACACAAAATTGTAATTGTCAGTCTCCATGCCTGTCAATTAGGGGCTGGAATGTAAGTGCCATATCGCACTTGTTATGAATTTGTTGTTGTGTTTATTTTATTGTATTTTATTTGCTGTTATTTCATTTATTCTACCTTGTTCTATTCATTAGTAAAGCATTAAGCATTAAGTTTGTTACATAAGCCATAAGCTTTATATTTCTTAGTCATGCATCATAAGTTGACAATCGTAAGTTGGTCTGTGATGTCATTCTACTATTACATGCATTTGTGTGACTGTCATATGAAAGAGAGTTCAGTCTAGATGCGGAAGGCTAAGGAAACACAAGCTTTTGACCGTAAGCGTAAGCTGGGAATGTAAGATACAACAACTAGGTTGTTGTAACCGTCAGCTAACGAGAGCTCCCGGTAAGCTAAGAATGTAAGATACAGCAACTAGGTTGTTGTAACCGTAAGCTCCCGTAAGTGGATATATACAACAAGAGTGTTGTTATATTCGTAAGCTAAGACTGTAATTTACAAGATACAGCAAACAGGTTGTTGTAAAAGTCAGAGATTTACAAGATGCAGCAACTGGTGTCTGTAATCACAGTGGATTTACTCAAGACGACTGTATGAAGTGTTGATTCTTTGATGCTGACAAAATAAACTACAAGAGACAAAGAGATTGGACTTCTGTCGTGTGAGTGAAACTTTAAACCAAAGCTACGCGTCAAAACTGGTGAAATAATATGACCGCAATCTGAGAGATGAATGTTGTTGAAGGGTAGCGGAATAAAGAAACCAATGTTTGCTGCTAAGAAAAGCTTGCTTTACATGTATTGAATGGTTATAAGGAAAGTATATCTATGTACTGATAAGATATGTTAAAATTTACTTGGAAATGTTTTCTTCCTCTGTCATAAGGATTAAGTCAAGGGAAAACAGTGAAGCCCATGGTAGGTTGTTGGAGTGTAAATTACCATTCAGGTACCAAGCCAGAAGGCTAAAACTCCATTATCATTGGCAAACCCTAGTAGGTCTGGGAGAAGCTCCTAGAGGGGGAAATACCTCAGCTGGATGGAAAGGACGGTTGGATTCGAGTGTGTGCAGGAGGAAAGTCGGGTAAGAGGCAAAGATCCCACGTGAAACCGTGACTTTGTGCTCTGTCGCAGGTAGCAGTAGTGGAGATGAGCGGGAGTCTAACACCTATATGGCTCCGCCGGCTAAAGAAACTGCTCCAGTCCCGTGGTCCCAGCCGCTCTATAACCAGGTTGTTCTTTCATCCAGCGGCCGAGGGGAAATTGACATTGAAACCGGTACCTGCTCAAATTGGAGTCCTTCAGAGGCGAGCACCAGCACGAGGGAGAGACCTCGACTTGGGGGCTCCAGCCTATGAAGCGAAATTATATAGGGAGTATGTCCCTGAGACTGATCAGTCTCATGCCCGAATCTGGCTCGTTAATAAGGTAAAGAATTTACTCTTAGTCACTGAAAGAGTCCTAAGAGTTAACATGTGCTTCCCTGTGATTCCTCGAACTGAAGGGGTAAAAAAGATAAAACAGCAAGGGCATATGCCAAGAGGGTGTGTCGTGGAACCCATTAATGTTTTAAACTGTCATATGTACCAGCTTACATTAGGAGATGTATTGCATGAAGTTAAATGTGTTACAGAGGTCAAAGCTCAACGCAGACTTGAGAGGAAACGCAAGAGACGCCTCAACAGACCCCGCATGCAGTACGTGCACCCAGACAATGGAACAACACCTGCAAGACTGTGGTTACCAGAAATATTCTGCACGCCGGAAGATGAGCAGTGAAGAAGTCAAGTCTGAAAAGGACAGAGCGTTCTGTTCTACGTCTGGCCGGAAGCCAGCCCCAATACCCAAATATGTATTGTGTAAAATGTGTTAGGTTAGTCTGTAGCAGTATAAGCTTAGTTTGTGATTGCTAGAGTTTACCGTATAAGGTCAAGGCCTGCTAATTGGTTAAGATGCATAAGACTGCTAGGACATAAGTCACAGGACGAAGGTATAAGAAGGGTTCTCCTTTGTTCTTCTTGGTTCTTCCTTTTGGGTTCGTGGGGCAGTGTTAGCACACATTGTTAATTTGAGTTCACAAGACTTTGTGTTCTTTTATTTTCCATTGAACTTTTTGCTTAGTATTTGCTATTTGTATTCACAATAAATCTACCTCGTTTTATTTGCTTAAGTTGTAATATCTGGCAATATAAAATAATAAAAGGACTGCCTCCCATTGTGAGGCCAGTGCCGCCAGCACGGTGCTCAGAGTGTGAGTTTGTTTCCTGCATCGAGAACAGACGGTTCCGGGGACTACATTTCCAAGGCCTTCTTCTAAGGTGAGTCACGCGCTTGTCTTTACAGAATTAGATACCGGTAATGTTTCGTCCTTTGCATATAGACATTCCTTATTCGGGTGATTCAAGTGATGTTTATTAACCCTCTGAGGTCCGGGGTGATTTTGGGGCCCTTGAGATGTTTGGACATGCTCTGATATTTGTGCTTTTTTCAGCTACTTATAATATATTATTGACCAACCTGTACTTTTCTTGTAATCAGTACAAACTGTTCTACAATAATACGTGACCAAAATGAATGTACGTGTTTGCATTTTTTAGGAAAAAAATATTATGCGTGGTTAGTAAGTTTTGTGGAAAAAAAAGTAGCTGAAATAAGGCCATGAAACTCATACAGACAATTTGTTCACAAGACATTGTTTCACAAGGGCTGGTGGACTAGTGTTTTTACTTCAAAATGATGTGAAAATTATCTTGTTTACTTGCTCACAGAAAACAATATAGTGATTAACACTTTTTAAGTCACTTTTTGAGTGTAAAGGGTCTATGCGAGAAGGCGTGATCTATCATTACTAATGCAGTGATTCACACCTGAGAAGACAAAGACCTGCATACTGATCTGCATAATGAGCCATCAGACAGGTATGTGGCTGAGACAGGAGAGTTACAAGAAAGAATCTGAGGATAAAATAAGTTTATATATTTTCAGTGTTTAGGTTATTTGAGAATATATTTGACACACAAAAAAATCTTGAGATTCATTTGCGAGTTCAGTTAAACAGTTTATTAGGAACAATCAAAGTTGACTTTTTAGCAGCATTACTGCAATCACTATAACAGAAAATATAGCTAACAATAATATATAGATAAATAAACAGACATATATATATATATATATATATATATATATATATATATATATATATATATATATATAGGCCTATATATATATATATATATATATATATATATATATAGGCCTATATACTGTATATTATAATATAGAAAACAACAACAGCTCTTTGTAATTACCAGAACAAATGACTTTACCAACACTGTACTACATTTTTTCTACAATACACTACAGTTGACTATGATGAATATATTGTATTATATATTTATATAATATAGTTATATGTAACTAACATCTATGATATACTGAATGTGCACTTACTCGTGGTTCTCCAGTGAACTCGAAACTGAACGACACTCACGTGACTTTCTTGTGCACGCGCCGGTGATGCAGCCACAGTCCTAAACACAAACCAAAATTGAAACTTGAAGAATGGACGCGCATACAATCATTCACAAACAACAGCTGGTGAACAATTTGACCATCTGAAACACGGTCAAAACAATACAAAACACGTATATATATATATATATATATATATAAAATAATAAAACTTTAGACAGATCGTAATCAGATTTTATTGTGGGCTTGTAAGCGTGCATATTTAATATTTTAACCAATTTTACTCTTGCTGGTATTTAGTATTTTCCAAATGTACATATAAAATATAGAGCAGTGATGGTGAGAATAAAAGACTTACTGGTCAGGAATTACATCCTCCGTTGAGTCCAGACGTTGTTCTAAATAAAGCCGTTCCTCGTCTGAGTCTTGCTCTTCCTCTGATGAGAAAGTAAATTCTTCATCGCTGTCCATCTGAAGCGCTTCTTCACCCGTGTAGCGTGACATCATTCAAACGCAGAAACAGTAAGTAAGATGCAGCTTGTTGTTTTATGCCCTGGGGGTGTGCACGTGATTACCTGCCTCACCTCAGGTCATTTCCATATGAACAGCGCGCGCGCAGGGAGGCGGGAGCACATTAGCTGTAATGAGCCGATACAGGAGAATCTGTACCACTCCTTACTTTCATACGGATTACATAAAAGCAGATTATTTGTTTTCACGGTGACCTGCATCATTTAAAAGTAGACCCTTTAAGCTTTCTATAGATATATTTCTCATGTCTGTGTGTGCAGTATTCGCGGAGTTTCAGTTCATTTTAGTGACGTGTTTCAAAAAGATTTTGGCGGAGACTGAGACGGCTGAAAGCGCACCCGGTTTATTTTATTTATTTTATTAATGCACAAAGTTTTCTTTTTAACATGTGTGCATACAAAAAAAAGTAGACACTTTACAGATTCGATTAATATATAGATCTTGTCTGTACGATCAAAACTGAAAGTGTAATTTAAGTTCTTATTGGCGTCATCAGGGAAAAACACCTCAAAACGCATATATGCGTTCGCGGACCTCAGAGGGTTAAATGCAGCAAAACAGTACCCACAAAACCGTGCTCACCTTCGTCGGAAGTGTGTGCCTCAGGAAAGGGAAAGACTCCCAAGAAGGTGTCAGGACGACCTCCTGACAGCCCTCTTTCGGATGATCCCGAGGATACTGATGGTGAGGATTTTGATAACTCGGACGATGAATGTCCGGATGAGAGGTCTCGCCCCAAACCTCGACAAGAAAACATTGCGCTTGTTTTCTCTATGGGACCAAAGGGTCCAAAAATCCTTCCACCATCTGTAAGCACGCTGAAGGACATTATTAAGATGCTCCCTTCTCCCAACAAACCTTTGCATTTTGTTGATATGCTGATAAAGGCTTCCAGGCACTGTCAGCTCGTGGGTGCGGATTATCGCTTTATTTTGCAATCGGTTTTGGGAGATGGGTACGATGAGGCTGATTTGATAAAGACGGTAAAATGTTTAGATCCTGAAAAAGACAGATGGACTGTAGTGGTGAAACATGAAGACGTAGAGGGAGGGGGGAGACGAAAAAAGAAGGAATATGATTTTATTTGGGGTAATTCTAATGAGGCTATGAAACTTTTAAAAGATGAGCTAACTACTTATCTTCTTGCACGTCAACAAGCTAGTCAGGATCTGTCACAGGTAACTAATTGTAAACAAGAAAAGAGTGAGACCTGGACCCTTTTGGGTGGTATGCCCCTCCCTGAAGAAAGCCCTAACCCACTTTTCCTTACCACCTTCTTGAATAATTGTCGACCAGAAATCATGAAGATTTTAAAGTTTCAATTGTCAGACCATTCTACAACGACTATTAAAAAATTAGGTGAGCGTGTGAGAACACTGGAAGGAGACGGTATTTTAGAAAACAGACAAGTGGCATGTTTGTTTGTGGAGAGTGAAGGATACAGAGGTGGAAAAAAGGGGGGCAGAGGAGACCGTGGAAGAGGTAGAGGAGGTCTGCAGGGTCAGAGTGCACCCCGTAGATCTGGCTATTGTTATTATTGTTATAAAGAAGGTCATTGGGCTTGTGAATGCCGCACGAAGGCCCTTGATGAGGGACATAGTGGACAAAATGTGTACAATCGATTGAATGATGATCAGTGGCATGATGCTAATGAGGTGTTTTCTCCTAATCCTTCACAGCAGCCACCACAGCGAGTACAACCACAACAATAGCAGCAGCAATATAGACCCAATCCCTTCTCAGGGATGCAGGTAGGAGCATATGATGCACAGGGATGCCCGCAGAGTTCCAGCCCTGCGATGTTACTTTGTACTTTCGAGTCTCCTCAGGTTAATGAGTTGCCCTTTATAGAATTGTGTATAGATGGTTCTGTATTCTCTTTTTTGGTGGATACGGGAGCTACAATGTCATCTTTAGGTCGTGATTATGAGGGACCGCTCTCGAATAAAAGTATTAGCTCTGTGGGAATTGAAGGGGTTGCTCAACGAAATTATTTCACTCCTCAGGTAACCGTAACATGTCCTTTAGATAAGGGAATTCATCTCTCTCATCGTTTTGTCTGTATGCCTGATTGTCCTTTTAATCTGCTAGGACGCGATTTAATGAGCAGATTACACGTCCTTGACTTTTTCTGGCGCAAAACTCACTGTTGAAGTGCCTGATTCAGTTCCTTTTTCCCACCTCACAAATATGCGTGTAAATAATTGTTTCCTTTCTTCACAGAACAGCTTTATTCCTGCTGCCCTTGAATGTGTGCCGAGCAGTCTGTGGGCTGAACATAAGGATGAGGTGGGGTTAGTACACTGTGTTCCTTATGAAGCTAAATTAAAACATTTGCAACCTGTGTACATCAAACAATATCCACTCTCCGAGGCCAAGGCCTCAGGAATAGATGAAATTTTAAGCTCATTGCTCAAGCAGGGTGTTGTTAAACCATGTGCTTTCTTATCTAAAACTTTAGATGCTGTGGCACAAGGTTTGCCTGCCTGTCTCAGGGCTGTGGGGTGATGGTACAAGATGCTGAAAAGATTGTTCTCTCTAATCCTTTAATTTTGTATTCTCCACATCAGGTTAAACAAGTGCTGCAGAACATTCAAACACAACACATGACGGCTCAGAGACGGTATGGGTACGAGATTATCCTGTGTTCTACAAGTAACTTAGAGATAAAAACCACCTCTTCTTTTGACACCCTTGGATATGCTCTGGCACGCTTGATCAATGCACAGGACGACACGCTAATAGACACAGATCATGACTGTTGTTCAGAGATTATTCACTCCACTAGTATACGTCCTGATCTGTCTTCTACTCCATTAACAACTGGTGACACTTTGTTTGTAGATGGTTCCTGTTCAAAACCATATGATGGGAAATTTCTCTGTGGTTATTCTGTGTGTGCACTGCCAGATATAACCATTGAAGCTTACTCTCTCCCTTTCTCATCTGCTCAGGCAGCTGAACTTTTTGCTCTAACTCGTGCGTGTGTTCTTTCTGAATGAAAAGATGTCACTATATACACTGATTCTCGTTACGCTTTTGGTATTGCTCACGACTTTGGCCGCATCTGGCAATCCAGGGGTTTTCGTTCTGCTGAGGGTAAGCTAATTTCTCATTCTTCTCTTGTTCAGGATTTAATAGACGCATGCCATCTACCTAGTACTCTTGCTATTGTAAAAACTAAGGCTCATTCTTCTGGTGACTCTATGGAAGTGCGAGGGAATTCGCTAGCTGATCGTATTGCTAAAAAAGCAGCTCAAAAACAGATTTTCTTTCCTGATTCTGGTTCTGATTTGATCAATACATCTTTTCTTGCTAGCTCTTTGATTCCCAATGTCGATTTATTATCTTTGCAAGCTTCAGCCACGCTGAATGATTCCTCTTTTTGGCAAGCTCAGGGTGCCTACGTTGCTTCTGATGGTTTATGGTATTGTGCTGATGGCCGTTTGTGCCTGCCATCTCAATGTCTTCCGTTCCTCGTGCGCGAGTTCCACGGTGTTACACATCGTGCACGAAGGGGGGTTAAGGAAGATATGAAAAAACTCTTTTGCATAGCTAACATGCTTGGAACAATAGATTTATTAATATCTAGATGTTTGGTGTGTGCTCAGAATAATGTGACAAAAGGTTTAGGTAAACACGAAAGTCTTCTGTTACCTACTGCTCCGTTTGCAGAGTGGCAAATTGATTTTACACATATGCCTGCATGTGGCCCATTCAAATATCTTCTGGTTTTGTTAGACAAGTTTTCAAGGTGGGTGGAAGCTTTCCCGTGTGCTCGAGAGAATGCCAAGGTGGTAACCCGAGTCTTAGCGAAAGAAATAATACCTCGTTATGGCATTCCGCATGCTATTGACTTGCATAAAGGGACACCTTTTACATCACAGGTAACACAGAATTTGTGTAAATATCTTTCACTGTCCTGGCATTTTCACATTCCTTATCATCCACAGTCATCAGGTATAGTAGAAAGAACAAATAGGACACTGAAAGAATATCTGACTAAAGCAATGCAAACTATGGGGAGTAAAACCTGGGTTGATCTGTTACCAGCTGTTCTAGCTGAAATGAGAATGACACCAAGAAAAGATGTGCACATGTCACCACATGAAATTATATTTGGCAGACCTTTTCCCGTGCCATGGAGGAAAGGTAAACCCACAATAGGAACAACTGATATTGATGTACATATTGCTGAATATTCTGCTGCTCTAATAGATACTCTGAACAAACATTATGAACAAATTGCTAATGTGACTCCAATACCCTCAACAAAACCCACACATCCTTTTAATGTGGGAGATACTGTTCTGGTAAAATCTTTGACCCCCAGAAAACTGGGAGATTGTAAATATGACGGACCAGCAGAAATAATCGCAATTACTCGTACTGCTGTCCTAACTGATCTTTTTCCACAGTGGATCCATGCTACTAGGCTGAAGAGATGTCCTGTCGGCGTGAGATCAAAGGATGAATAAATGTTTGTGTATTATTATCTTTCTTTCTCTGTGATTTTTTTTGTTTCCTAGACTGAAGACGTGCTGCAGCAACCCGTGACGTGACACAGAGGGATTGTCTTAGGTTGCCACAGGACGACTTCACTATTACTATTAGTTTACCATTCCTGGTGGTGTCTTAGCGCCTCGTAAGGTGGGACGAGTGCAGATTGGGCATGCCCGCACTCTGAGCACTGTAGAGTCAAGAAAGGCAATAGTTCACCACTAGTAGTTATTTATATGTTTGACATTGCGAACAAGATTTTTCACACACACAGGTTTACACTCAACCTGTTATATCTCTGTGTATTCTTTTGGTCACACTTCACTCTGAAGAGTTTATAGAACAGCACTTGGAGTATGGTGGCACCCTCTCCTGCCTTAGAATGAAGTTTCTTTTTGTCCTCTTAATCTTGAATGAGAGATTGTTGTACATAGTGCAACCTCATCCACATGATAATGTTTTTTGGCGATTCGCTAATTGGACCGCTAAGCGATATACCAATGATTCAGACCTGTTGTGTCTTTTAGGTCCATGCATTCTGTGCAAAATCTTTTGTATAAGTATGTTTCAGGTTATGTTCCTGCGCCGTGTCCGATGACCTATTATCCGCCGGCGACTTCTTGAAAGCTCTGAGTTTTATTCAACGATGTTTCTTATGAATAAAAGGGGGGAACTGTAGGGAATATTTGATTTTTAGTATGTTTTATGATATTCTGTGTGCGTGAGAACTGAATGTTACTTCTTTCTCTTACCTCGACACAAGCTGCACTTTCAATAAACACATCCTATAGTAGTTTATGTTAAAGGTCGTAAAACTGTTAAACGCTCGTAAATGCAGAGCTACTCCCAATTTTATGTTCTTCTTTACCTTATCTTTTCTAAACATTCCTGACCAGATGCAAACACTCCTGCACCCACCTTTTCTTTGGTTCTTTGTGTGTGTGCGTATATATACTCCTGTCTTCCACAATAAACTTGGAACTTCTCACTAAGCACGGACTTGTGTATTATTGAGGGGTTCCCTGGATCCAGGCAGGAAGCAAAATACCGGCTGAGCACTGACTAGACGGGGTCTAGCAAAAACAAGAAATCCTTACAGTGTGTTAGGTGGTGTGAGAGTGGGTTTTTCAGACTTGCAGTAAAACATTTTGGGGGGCAGTTTTTGATTCCCCCTTATCTAAGTACTGTAAATACTTAAACAGTCTTGGGTTAAAAAGTCTGCCTTTCAACATGCACCCCCCACCCCGAAAGACTAAGCTCCTGCTGGTATATAGCTCTTAAGGTCACTGAGGCACGCAAATCAAATTCAAATTCAAATTTTATTTGTCACATACACAGTCATACACAGTATAATATGCAGTGAAATGCTTACACGACTGCCAGTGACCTTAAAAAGAAAATAAAAGCTTGTACGTAAAATAAATAATCAATAAAAAGGAAACACTAAGAAATAAATTTAACTAGTAAAATTAACTGTACAATAAGGGCATAATAAAATATTGCAAAATATAGGAATATAGAAATATAGGGGGGGGGGGAGTATATATGCATATAGAATTTAAAGTGTCAGTGGTTGTGCAAATATTCATGAAAGGTGACTAATGAAAGTGACATGTGCAATTGTCCAGATGTATAAATATTTAGTGCAAGTGTGTATGAATGTGTCCATGATTGTCCAGTCAGTGTTGTGAGCTTAAAAAGATGTTATTAGTCCTGTGTGGAGGTGTGATTGAGAGACCTTATCGCCTGCGGGAAGAAGCTCGTCCTCAGCCTCTCTGTGTTGGCCTTAAGGGAGCGGAATCGCTTCCCAGACCGCAACAAAGAGAACAGTCCATTACTGGGGTGACTGACGTCCTTCATGATCTTCCTGGCCTTAGTCCAGCACCGCTTGCTGTAGATCGAGTGCAGGTCAGGGAGCTCAGTGCGGATGATGCGCTCGACTGATCGCACCACCCTCTGTAGAGCTCGTCTGTCCTGCATGGTGCTGTTCCTGAACCAGGTTGTGATGTTTCCCGTCAGGATGCTCTCTATGGTGCAGGAGTAGAAGTTCCTGAACACCTTGGACGGCAGTCTAAAGTCTCTCAAGCGTCTGAGGTGGTACAGACCACCTGACCACAATAAGGTGGCAATCCCTCAGGGGGGAAGATGAAAAATACAAATTAAATAAATAAAAGAAAATAAAAAAAATATCCTTAATCCAGATTTTATCAATCAACGACATAATATCTTAGCTGGATATAGATTCTCAAAACCATTTATCCTAAAGAAAAACTTAACACACTATGACTAGAATATTTACAAAACTGAAAGGTTGTCTTATGAATAATGAAAAAAAAAACTCATAACTCAAAAAGATCATATTAGGTTTTTATATATTTTTTAGATTTTTTTCATAGTAACTGTGTAGCGCGGCCACATAAAGGGACATTTTATAACAGGGAAAGGATGGAAGAGCTAATGCTGCTCACCTGTTGCCAAAGATGTACCCTAGCAGTTGATATTTTCCCCTTGTGACAGTGCTGGTCACCGGGCAAGCTCCCATGCGCGATTGCGACGCAAGGGAACCCGGATGGGAATCTGATCATGTGTGCCGGCATAAAGCCGGAACCGGCAAGGAAGCCGGCACGGAGAGATTACCACAGCGCACTGAATGTTTTTGAGAGAGAGTTTGTTTGTTGGTTCCAAATGGATATGATTGCTTGGATCAATCTCGTTGGACACTCACATTTCACCTCTCGTTCCATTACTCGGGCTCCCAGAGTTGACATCTATCCTGGTGAGGCCGAGAATAATCTCTCCAATTCATCTTTCCATACACGCAATACAACACACCCTGGACTTCCACTCATACACACACACCCCTGCATACACCACACACATTGGTTACATTTGTATTATATTTGTATATATTGGTTTCGGTGCACCGTGTTTGTTTGTTTGTTTTTGTATAATACACTTTGGTTTATTTCACTACTTGCTCTTGTGTCGCGTCGTATATTGTCCTGCCGCGGTTGCGCAATACCGAAAGTGTGGTTTACCAGCACTTTTTTATATCCCCGAATCCGTATTCTTGTAACAAACGGTTTAACATTAATCCAAGCGTTACAACTGAACAGGTCTCTTCTCTCCAATCCACTCCTAAACCACAGTCTCATATTTCTCTGTGCGTGCGCTGCAGCCTGCACTGCAAATTATCTGACACTTGCCATGATTTAAAATCTGACTTTCAGACATGATAGATAATTTGCCTTGTTTTAAAAATTACTTACTTGTTTTTAATACTTGATTTTATATCATAATCTTAAACTGAGCATGAGTATATCATTTTGTCTTTATTAGTCCAGAAATCCTAAATTGGATAGAATAGCTCTTAAAATAAGCTAAATTAGTTATTTCACCAGACGTCTCACAAAATAAAACTTCTTTTAAGATTCTTTGACAAATTCAAAGATTTGTTTGCTCAGTTTGCTTGATTTAAAAATCTTATTTCAAGATTTCTTACCAAGTAAAATTTACTTGCTGCATGGACAGATAATTTCACTAGTTTTAGGTAATTTTTTTATCAAATGTAGTAATTGTTTCTTATTTTTAGACTAACAATTTTTGCAGTGTGTGAATGAATACGCGCAGCGGAGGTTTTACGTATTTAAAACGTGTCGCCATCATAAATAGACATGAATATATATATATATATATATATATATATATATATATATATATATATATATATATATATATATAATTTTATCATATTAAGTAAAAAAGTGGATAATTATTTCATCCATTATTTGACCACGGCTGGGAATAAGAGCTGGAATGTGATTGTGAATCTATATATATATATATATATATATATATATATATATATATATATAGAGAGAGAGAGAGAGAGAGAGAGAGAGAGAGAGAGAGGAGAAAGGTGTTTTGCTGGAAAAAACATTTTAGGCACGTCTGTTCGGCCTTGTTAATTTGTTTTAAAACCCCCAATTCTACGAATTCCCCCATTCCCGGAAACCGGTTTGATAACTTCACACTTTATGTGAATGAAAGGTGAGATGGGGATTACAGTGGGGGTTCTGTGGGTCTCCAAACTCAGAAGGCTACGTGTCAGCCGATAACTGCTCCTTTGATCTGCTGGTTACAGCGGGCGGCCGACTGCTGATGAGCGTATAGTAGCCTGTACAAGCCAAGCTCTTCCCCAAAAAATTGTGTGAATGTCTGCAACAATCACTAACCATTAAAATGTTTTTTTTGTAATTAAACACGAATATATAAATTATATTTTCTTTACACATAATATTTTCATTATATATACATGGGCATCCTAGGCCATTTTTAGAGGAGCTTTCGCCCCCCTAATATTTGTACTCAGCCCCCCTAAAAATTCTCCATAAACCTGACACAAATTGCTGGTCGCCCATCGTCCCCTTTAAATTTGATATGAAAGTGTCGGCAGGCTTCGGCTCCTCCCCGTCTTTCAGCGCAGTTCTTCATTGTCTATATTATTGAATTTGAATAAATAGCCTAGTAGCTGTGAAATTTTAAGGGGTTGAATAGAGAACCAACTGTCTTATTTATGTAGCTAAAACACGAAATGAAACTAAGACCTACTCCCATGTGACTTGGCAAACCTTCCATCTACAGTTCTCTGTTCAGTTCTACAGTTCAGTTATCTGAAAGCTCATCCTCTCATGGACATTAACACTGTGTTCCCAACATTGATTAAAGTCATTGCATCAGAAACTATTTTTCACATTTTTTTAAGGTCTGCCAGTTTCCAACAAAAAGCAGCAGTATTGTCAAAGAATTAACAGATAAATATTTTATATTATTGGCACCCACAAAGTTTATTCCATTGCCAAGCCTCAGGTGTGTTGTTTATATTGCTAATCAATGTAAGTTATATGCTGTTTTCTGACCAACGTATCTAACGGTCATATTTAAAAATCATAACGTACAGTTATAAAGTACAAACCATTTCTGTTGGTGTTTAATTTTGTTATTGTTTAATTTTGATTAATACTTATTTGTGGTGTTTTATGTTTTGTACATCTTTTTAAATTGAGACATCACTTGTAAGTTGCTATCTCGTTTTCTCATAAATTAATCTAATGTTTGCTTGTTATTAAATGTATTTTTTATAAAAAATAAATAAATAAACAAATCTGTGTTTTATTATTAGTTGAGAGTGTGGTTTATTTATTTATTATCATATTTGGTCATTGTAACATGCATTAGGGAGCATTATTTATTCATAATGTTTACCGTATAAACTTTTTTCTATGTACGGGTACAATCAGAAAAATTTAACCAGAAAACTCCTGAAGTCAGATACAGACACACTTTCAGTCACAAACTGCTGTGAAAAAATACAGAGATAGATATTCAATTAAAATTCATGATACTTAATTTAGCAATTGAACAATATTTATACTTTGTTCCTCTCGCTTCACAACTCATGAGAACAGACCGAAACCAGAACCGAACCGGAGATTAAGGAAAAAGTGAGAAGCAAGAATCATGTGTGGAAAGATTAAGCATGCAAGGTCACAGGATGACTCTAGTTCTTTTTCTTGTCTGCAATGCGATTTAGACAAATTAGAGCTGCTGTCAATACTGTATGAACATATGTACAGGTTCTTTACAGTTGAAATTTAACTTGTAACTTATTAATAAAATTCGGATTCAGAAAAAAAACGTTTATTGCTAGTGCTCTTTTACCATTTAATGCTTTAACACACACGACTCAGTTTGTTCAGAAATGGCATCTCACTGGCGAGCCTTTCTCTGAACACGCCGTTTTCACGAGGGGTGGGGGTAAGAAACACACATCTCGGTTCATTAATCCGTGCGCTCGTTTCGTTATTATTTTATTCATATATTTATTTACCACAGGACCCCTGGGGGGCTCCGTTCAGGTTTTTACACGAAAACGGTGTTTTGTGAAACTCCACACTATTAAAAACTGAAATATTGCTAATTGTACGTCCTGAGATTAAGATGAACATTAATTGGGAGTCATGAAAGTGAGAATCACATCCAAAACAGAAAGGTAAACTTACCTCGAACACGACAAACTCCAGCTCCAGCCACGCCGTGTAGTACCTCCGTGATGATTCCCAACCGACTGATCCACAGCGTCTCCAAACACGCATGCGCGGTTTAATTTGGACACATTTTCGTCTTCAGTAGACACTCAATACTTCAGACTGAAACACCACTGCCCCCTACAGGTAATGAAGGGCATGTTCACAGCTTCCCGCACGTAGCTGCGCAAAGCCGCGGCAAGTCACGGGATACCTTTTCTCGAAATGTGCGTTTTTAATGGTGACATCTGTATAAGGCAATCAGTTTCCAGAGCTTATATATGTATATTGTGAAACTTTATTTGCAATATATTAACTCATGCTAGGGTACTTATACTATGCTGAAATACTATTTGAAGCTATTTTTTTTCAGTAATCTTTGACTTGCTTACTTAATCACTTTACTTAGTGATTCCGGTTGATTTTGCTCATTTTTAATCCTTTTCAAATGCATTGTGACCTGCATATCAACTGGATAACTAGCGAATGCTTTAGTAATGCGCTTTAAAAGTCAATGGATTATTACAGAACGTGCGAGTTGACACCCATGCACCGATCGGAAAGCATTAAATTGTTGGGTTTGAATGAAAATGATTTTAATTTAATACCGTAGCCAAATTAACTAGAAATAAGACCACTTCAGAAATCTCCACAACAACATCGTGCAATAGTGAGGATTTTATGAACTTTTTAAATAATAAAATTGTAAATATCAGGCATAAAATTGGGGCTTTGAAACCAGACAATGTAATTTATGCAGATGTTAAACTAACTATGTCAGATCGGAACCTAGAATACTTTACTCCCCTTGAAGAGAATGAAGTAATTTCACTCATTTTTTCTGCAAATTCATCAACCTGTATATTAGATCCTATACCGACACATTTTCTTAAACAGATAGTACCAACAGACAGTACCAACAATAACAGAATCGCTGTTGAGAATAATTAATTCCTCACTCAGCATTGGGTATGTTCCAAAATCTTTTAAATTAACAGTCATTAAACCGATTATTAAGAAACCTGATCTCGACCCCTGTCAGCTGTTCAATTACAGGCCAATATCCAACCTCCCCTTAGCATACAGTCAGGATTTAAATGAGTTTGTTGTTGATACAACATTTGCAGTTGGTTTTTCAATACAAAATAAATCAGAATTATAACACATTTTAGCTAAGTGTTTATGTTGACAGCTATTTTCCTAAATTGAATTTTCAAAAACTGACAGACAGACAGACAGACACACACACGCACACACACATAAACACAAAAAAATATCTGAAATTTCTTAAGATCCTTGAAATAAGAAATTTTACTGGTATATTAGTTTTAAAATTAGCACAACAATCTAATTGAACATGCACCAATATTTGGGCTTTATAGCTGTCACTTGTTTCTAGTAAAATCTTGCTTAAAACGAGGTCACATTTACTTGCCTAGCCAGACGAAGATCAATTTCCTTGAATTAAGATTTATAGTCTAATTCACAATGTATTTTATAAGATTATTTATCTTTAATGGCAAAAAACAAGACACATTTTCTAGAAATAAGCTTTTTTTTTTTACTTTTTGCAGTGCACAGAGACTGCCCTTCTGTCAGTCACTGAGGCTACGTTTACACTGCCAGGTAAATGTGACCCAATTCCGATTTTTTGCTCATATGTGATACATATCGGATATGGTCTATGTCCGTGTAAACAGGAAAAAAACGCATGCATTCCGATATTTCGAAATCGGTTGCAGGCCTCCTTCATATGTGGAAATATATCGGATATAAATCAGATATGTGCTAATGTGATTGTCGTTTAAACAGACAGATCGGATTTCCTGAGGCATTGTGTGCTGTATGTCATTTAATGACGTAATGTTATTCTCCGGTGGAAGCGCGTGTTGAATTACAACATCGCAGGTGACATGGAAAAGGAAAAAGAACAACGCCCCCCCACCCCCCCGCCCCCTCCAACACACACGCCGGTTAATGCTTATTTGGGCTAAATAACATTAAATCAGTATTTGATTAATAAAGCATGTAAGAGCCATATCACATTTGTTATGTAAGATGAATCTGCAGAATTTGTTGTTGTGTTTATTTTATTTTATTTGTTTTAATTCATTTCATTCTACCTTATTCTATTCATTAGTTAAGAATTAAGCATTAAGTTTATTACATAAGCCATGAGTGTCAGAACTAACCCGATGACGACCAGAAAGACGTAGCTTAGCAGTTAGCCCTGTAGCGTGAATGGTAAACCCAAACGCGGATGGACATGAGCGGGCAGGATAATCATGCGGTTTGCTCTATGGACTCTCAAAGTGAATGAGTAAAGGAAAGACACAATCTAACCCTCGTTCTATGAATACACACTCAGTCTGAAAGCAAACCCAAGAAAGTGAGTACTCCCCTGAACAGGAATGATTCCGAAATAGCATGGGCAAAACTCAATGACAGAGCGATGTGCGGCGCCATCTTGTTTCCTTTTATGCTTTCAGGTTCGCGACCATCTTACTTCTGGGTCGGTGAACTGGGGACCTCTGTCCGATACGATGTCCTTTGGGAACCCATGCACTCGGACTACGTGCTCCAATATCAGCTCGGCTGTGTCTTTAGCTGACGGGAGTCTGGTGAGGGCCACCAGGTGCACTGCCTTGGAGAAGCGGTCTACAATAGTGAGGATGACGTCCTTTCTTTCCGAGGCCGGCAGGCCCGTGATGAAGTTGACGGCAATGTGCGACCAGGGCCGCCGGGGGACTGGGAGTGGTTGAAGCTCCCCCGGTGTTGGTTGGTTGGAGTCCTTCGCCCTGGCGCACACTGGGCATGCCTGGACGAACTCGGTGACCTCCCTCCTCATCGAGGGCCACCAGAAGGCCCGTCCCATGAAGGCGAGAGTTCTTCGGGTTCCCTGGTGTCCCGCGATGGGCGAAGAATGGCCCCACTGGAGGACTTCGGGCCTTAGCTGATTTGGAACAAAGAGCCGTCCGGGCGGCACACCTGCCGGTGCAGGTTCTCTGGTCAGTGCCTGGCGGACCCTCGTCTCCATATCCCAATGAAGGGGTGCGATGATCCGGGTGGGTGGAAGGACAGGCAACATTATATGTTGCAAGCAACATTATATGTTGCATCTTCCTAGTCAAATTATATCCCTTGGTCCTTTAATAAGGAGTATGTGCATGCGCTTTGAGGCAAAGCACCGCTATTTTAAGCAGTGGGCTTCTAAGTTAAATTAAAAAAAATTTTGTAAATCACTAGCAAACCACAATCAGTTACTTGAATGGTGTCAGAATGAAATCCAAATTTGAACATCCAATTTTTGCAAATGAAAGTGAATCAGGGCCTGTATCAGCTGTTACAAATACTGAATATGTTAAGAAAAAAGTCAAAGAATTTTTGGGACTAGAGTTCACGCAATCCATTGTGTCAACTCTGGTGTCACCTACCGTCAGTACGAGCGCCTCTCGCTCGTACTGACGGGAGAGGGCGTCGGCCTTGGTGTTCTTTGACCCCGGGCGGCACGAGAGATGGAAATCATACTGTTCGAAAAACAGGGCCCACCGTGCCTGTCGTGGGTTTAGTTGTTTGAGGTTGCGGATGGTGAGTAGGTTCTGGTGGTCCGTCCAGATGATGAACGGCTCACTAGCGCCCTGGAGCCAGTGACGCCATTTCTCCAAAGCCCACTTTATGCCCAACAGCTCACGGTTCCCTACTCCGTATCGCTGCTGAGTGGGGTTGAATTTTTTGGAGTAGAAGTCACATGGGTGTAGCTTCTGGTTTGGACCTTGTTGAGAGAGAACAGCGCCGGCGCCCACTTCCGACGTGTCCACCTCCACAACGAACGGTTGGCTGGCATCCGGATGGAGAAGAATAGGTACGGTGGTGAATAGGTGGCAGAGTTTGTGGAAGGCTGAGATGGCGGTCGGGTTGAGTTGGAAGGAACGGTTGGTGAGCCTGGTCAGTGCAGTGAGTGGTGCTGCAACTGTACTGTAGTCCCGGATAAAGCGACGATAAAAATTAGCAAATCCTAGAAAGCATTGGAGCTGCTTTAGTGTCCTGTGTAGGGGCCAGTGACGTACAACCTCCAGCTTCTGCGGGTCCATGGCCACACCCTGGGGCGAGATGACAAAACCCAGGAATGTGGTGGAGTGCTCGTGAAAAGCACATTTTCCAGCTTACAGTACAGCTGGTGGGCGAGCAATCTCTTGAGGACAGCCCTAACCTGCCGGGTGTGTTCTTCTGTGGTATGTGAGTAAATAAGGATATCGTCAAGATAAACGAACACCCATCGGCCTAGCATGTCCCTGAGGACATCATTGATAAATTGTTGGAAGGCCGAGGGTGCGTTGCAGAGTCCAAAAGGAATGACCAGGCTCTGGTAATGTCCGGTGGGGGTGATGAAGGCCGTCTTCCACTCATCACCCTCTCTGAGAGGGTGTCCAGGGCTGAGTTGGTAAGAGGCAGTGGGTGACGGTTCCTGATGGTAATCTTATTTAGCCTCCGATAGTCGACACACGGACGAAGTTCGCCCCCTTTCTTCATCACGAAGAAGAACCCCGCGGCTGCCGTGCCGTGTCGCAGGGCGCTGGCGACATATTCCTCCATCACCTGGGTCTCGCTGTTGGAAAGTGAGTAGAGATGGCCGCGGGGGGGCGGGGTTGGAATCCGGCTGGAGTTCGATGGCTAGGTGATATAGACGGTGAGGTGGTAGGTGGTTGGCCCGGCGTTTACAGAGCCCCTCCAGTGTGGCTGGGAGCTCTCGTCCAGCTAGCTCATCCTTAATACGGGTAGCCAGTCCCTCGAAGTAGGATGTCCGGAGGGCTGCGTCTCCCCACGAGGTCTGCATGGCGAGGGTGCGGAAGTCTGCAGTGTACCGGCTCACGGACAATCCTCCCTGCCGCAGATGGTAGAGTTGCACAGGATGCTCGAAAGTTAGTTTGAGCTGACGGGTGAACTCGTTGTAGGAGTGAGCGGTGTCGGTGTCAGCGCAGAGGACTGTCGTGGCCCACTCTGCTGCCTGCCCTGATAGCAACGAGACGAGTAGTGCAATGCGTAGCCGGTCGGTGGAGTATTTGGTGGCATTAAACTCGAACACCAGTTCCAGCGATGTTAAAAACACACTGCATTTCCCATCCGTGCCATCCCATTTATTTAGAGCTAGAAAAACATCAGAAGGGGGGGGGGGGGGGGGGTTGGTGCGGGGCTGCGGCCGCTGCGGCGGGCGGACCGATTGCCATGCCATAAACAGCCGCGCGGAGGCTCGCGTTCTCCCGCTTAAGCTCCGCAACCTCAATCTGGTCAACCACACCGCACAGGCGCGCGTGATCCGCTGGGTTTACTGCTCTGGGCTCTGTCATTCTGTCGGAACTAACCCGATGACGACCAGAAAGACGTAGCTTAGTAGTTAGCCCTGTAGCGTGAATGGTAAACCCAAACACGGATGGACACGAGCGGGCAGGATAATCACGCGATTTGCTCTAAGGACTCTCAAAGTGAATGAGTAAAGGAAAGACACAATCTAACCCTCGTCCTATAAACACACACCCAGTCTGAAAGCAAACCCAAGAAAGTGAGTACTCACGTGAACGGGAACGGTTCTGAAATAGCATGGGCAAAACTCAATGACAGAGCGATGTGCGGCGCCATCTTGTTTCCTTTTATGCTTTCAGGTTCGCGACTGTCTTACTTCCGGATGCTAGTGCCGGTCGCGGCTGAGTGCGCATGACAATAAGCTCTGAATGTGTTAGTTAAGCATCCATTTTGACAATCGTGAGTTGGTCTGTGATGTCATTCCACTATTACACTGCAAATTATCTGACACTTGCCATGATTTTAAATCTGACTTTCAGACATGATGGATAATTTGCCTTGTTTTAAAAATTACTTACTTGTTTTTAATACTTGATTTTATATCATAATCTTAAACTGAGCATGAGTATATCATTTTGTCTCTATTAGGCCAGAAATCCTAAATTGGATAGAATAGCTCTTAAAATAAGCTAAATTAGTTATTTCACCAGACGTCTCACAAAATAAAACTTTTAAGATTCTTTGACAAACTCAGTTTGCTTGATTTAAGAACTGCACATAAGGCATCTGTTGAAAACATTTTATTCAACATATTGTACCGATTTCAAATTTGTTCACACAATATGAAAGATATAACATTTGTTAACCACAACTCATATCATTTGAAAGTTCTTAAATGTAGCATTCCAGCATTATTGATGCACAACAGAAACAGAATATTTGTTTATGGAAAACCAGAACTGATGTAAGCTATTAGGGTGCATCCCTAATCTCATTTCTCTTGGCAATAATATCACAGAGACTGTATTTTACTGGCACAAACACACTTTCCTTGAAACTAATAGAAAAGTATGAAGTATAATCAATGAGCTCATGTACTAATTCTGTAGCTTGGGCAAGAGTGGGCACACCTACTTCATATGCCAACAAGTCTTGATTTAAATTAAAAGTTTCATAGCGCTGGTACTCAAAAGCAATCTACAATATCATGGACTTCCCACTAATGTACTTATTGCCATTGAGAACATACCATTTCACTGACACAATGGATTGCGTGAACTCTAGTCCCAAAAATTCTTTGACTTTTTTCTTAACATATTCAGTATTTGTAACAGCTGATACAGGCCCTGATTCACTTTCATTTGCAAAAATTGGATGTTCAAATTTGGATTTCATTCTGACACCATTCAAGTAACTGATTGTGGTTTGATAGTGATTTACAAACATTTTTAAAATTTAACTTAGAAGCCCACTGCTTAAAATAGCGGTGCTTTGCCTCAAAGCGCATGCACATACGCCTTATTAAAGGACTAGGGATATAATTTGACTAGGAAGATGCAACATATAATGTTGCTTGGGTATTACATTGGCTTCAGGGAAAAGTTGTTTGAACTGATGCAGATGTTGTTCAATCATACGTCCGAGTTTCAATACAGTTTCAAAATAAATAATGGGAGCAAGAACTATCTGAACTATCTCAATTAACTTAAGAATAAATTTAACATACTCATTGTCCACTGCATTTAAAAGAAATGGTAGTATTTTTAAAAGAATTAACATCTGCCCACAAGACAGTTAATTTGTTGTCGTTAGCTGCTAGAGTGGCAACACTAATAGGACATGGTTTATCCTGTATTTCGAGAGGTGAGTAAGGAAAATTTTGAATGGCTGAATTAAACTCATCTAATTCTATCTAATAGAATAAGGTGTTTTAATACAAACTTAACTTCCATTGGTGTAACACCTTCAAAAATAACATGCATTATGTCCTGTGGAGTTTGTTTGATCAGTTCAAATGCAGGAAAATCAACTAGTCTGCTTCTTCTATTAATTCCATAAGTAGTTTTGAGTGATGCTTTCAAATATTCTGTGCTTGCTTTATTTCAAGACACTGCCTGATGTGTTTTTCCAAAGTTTTTTCAACAAACCTCCCCTCCTCAAAAATACTTTGCATATCTTCAAATGTGGATTCACAGTGTCTACATTTGCTATGAGCAAAACCAACTCCTACTTTAAGGCCAGCAACCTCATGTTGGGCAAGTGTGTCTCCACATACAGCTATTACAGCACCAAACAACTCAGTTTCACCAGCTGATGTTTCAATTCTTACACCATTGTAAAGCAGTGTTAAATCTTGAAGAATTCTTTTTCAGTACAACATCAACACCCGACTGAGAAATGTCATTTGTTTTAGCAATAGCAAGAAGTTGTTCTGCAGCCAACTTTGACCTAAATTTTGGATCAATATTACCCAAAGTATAATAAAACATGACCAATTTATTTGCAGAAGCATGGGATCCTAAGGGGTTACAAATTTCAATTTCATCCTTGTAGAGTATTATTTGCAATGCATTAGGCCTTTGAGAAAATAATGGGTGAGCTGTAAAGAGGGACCCATCAGTAAAATTATAAAAGTATCCCTCTCTGCTTCTCTGTGGTGCAGTATTCAACATGGTGAAGATTCTCACATTAGTCAATAATTGCTTTAGACTTTCAATTAGAGGTACATAGTAAAAACTTTTATTCCTTATGGACATGACCCTTGAAAGACCTTGCTTTACCCAGAAAATCTTCTGGGATACTACTACTTCCTCTGGGTTGACTACTTCCCCAGTGGCCGTATGTTGTCCATATGCAATGGTGGAGAAAGGATCCATGAACGTATCAAATGTAGCCAAAACGTCATCTTGAAGGTGAGTGGTTAGATCAGGATGCTTTTCAAACACCTTTCTCATTCTCTCCTTTAAAGTATCCAGGAGAACAACTTGATATTGTTGCACTCCTGAGATGATATGGTTGACCATTCTCTGTAAAAATAGTTAAAATTAAAGTAAATTCTCATTATTAATACAAAACAAGAGGTGCAAAATGAATGGGACTGCCATCATAAAGAAGTAAGATATCTTATATATATATAGCGTATTTGCCAATTAAAACAAATATACCTGTGACAAGTGGCACTGTTCCTCGACACTGTTGGCAAAACCTGCAGCAGATCTGGTAATATCAGGTCTGGTTGTGGATGTTACAGCAACAGCTTCTTCCTTTAGAGCATAAATATATATATATATATATATATATATATATATATATATATATATATATATATATATATATATATACACACATTCCAGAGGGCAATTATACTCATTTGGACTCCCTTTTACTGACTCACAAAATAAAAAAATTATAAAATTAGACAAAATAAAAACATTCTGTTTAGTATTTAAAAAGACAAATACTTTCTGCAAAAGTTCAAGCATAAACCTAACTCCAAGCACCTGGCAAATACAATATGTTTTCACTAAGTAAATAAGCAAGTTACTTAAGCTGGTGTAACTAGGGTTGGGCGATATGAACAATAAGAACAAAAATCCATATCCTGGTATATTTTTATTGTGATACACATGATATACCTTTTATATTCCTGTATTTCCTTGTACAAAACGCTTCAGGTTCAATTCAAGTGAAAGGCATTTCTGGTTGATGACATTACAAACAGTCATCTGAATTTATAACTGAGAAGTTTTTCATGTTTTCAAACAATGACTGAAGTAAATTTAATCTATGATGTAAACTTAAAAAAAAAAAAGATATAAATTGCCTGTTATGGGGTAAATAGCTCATTTGGAGACAAACTGTTTTTACGTGTTCTATATAATGTCTGACTTGACCATATGTCTGTGGTCAGTCTGAAATGTTTGACATTAGTGAGTTGGACACTAAGAACTGACAGCGTCTGTCCTGTAAACTACTGGTACCTGTGTAACTGGTAACTTTAATTAGTTTAACACTTACGGTGACAGGACTGCCAGTAAGCTGAGGCTGCTGCGTTTCAGGCAAAGATGCACCAGTCGATATTTCCACAGTGCTGGTTGTTGCAGGAGTGCTACAGTTGGCAAAGACCGAAACACCAAAAACTTCTGAGCCTAAAGAGTGGGCTGTAGATGTCGTCTTCCATCCTCTTGATGGGCATCCATTCGTCAAATACAGAGGGTGCGTCCGTTTAATGTGGCGAAAGAACGAGTTAAAAACTCTGAAATCCTGTTCATAGCCATCTATTCCACAATAAACCCAGAAATCCTGACTTCAACCATGAACTGCATTTATGTGGCTAAGGAGGACCTTCAGAGTTAAAGCAACAAAGACGAAACATATCATACATCTCCAAACCGCCATTGTGATCCGCCTTCTTCTTCTTGTCGGAGAACCGTTTTTGCATGCCGTCTACATTACATGAACATGAGGGATCATGGGAAAGGTAGGTTAGTGTTTTCTAAATACTATATTCAAATTAAGTCATCCCAATTTAAAACGGGGCTATTTAATTTGTTTTTAAGCAATAACGTTTTATTTCATTATAGCTTTTTCAAAACAAGAATATATTTTTAATATATATTTTCTGCGTCTGCGCAGTGTCATTTATGTCGACCTTGATGACCTCATTTGCCGACGAAAAGAAAAAGTTATTCAACCGCCAAAGAAGAAGTAGAAAAAGTTATTTCCCGCTCTGGTACCGAAGAGATTTTATGAAGATACATATTTTTATGAGAACATAGCAAACAGTTGAAGGTCAGTACTTTAAGTTTATTTATAATTTACGTTTGTGAAAACAACTATTTTAGGACCACAATACTATTAAGAAAGTTGCATTTTGTGATGGCTAGCTAACGTGCTACCTTGTTACAGTATACCCCTATCTCACCTACGCGGTTTGACTCACGGTGAGATGCGGAGTTAGGCGCCATGAGTTGCCGCGATTTCCCGCTGGCGTTTCGCGAAGTTCCGGGAGTACTGGCAAAAAAAATTAAACGTTTAATTTTTCACGCGGAAAGATGGAAATGTACTCACAGCGCCAAAAACTCGCGGTGAATCATAATGAACCTTACTTATGGCCACTGCGCGAAACCGCGTAGGTGAGATAGGGGTATTAGCAACTAGCATGGTCAACTAGCAGGTCAATGCTTGCTAATTTAGCTTACTCCAGCTCCGGGTTTTTACCAGGTACTGTGTGTCCAGGCTTGGGAAGCAAGCCAGAACAATAATCTTGACATGGATATGTTTGACAACACCATACTGTCGGTATTGCAGTCACGTTTTTCAGTTGTGTAAGAAGACCTAATTTTAATTTTAACACAAAGTATTCTGTAATTATTATTACTATGGAAACATATAGTCAGAAATTGGCTTTGATATTTACAACCCACAATCAGCGCAGCAACAAAAACTAAGCTGTCATATAAAATGTAGTGAATTAGAATTACCATATTGGCCTCAACAATGTAGTTGAGTAAAAGTATAGTAGAAGAAAATGAAAATACTCAAGTGTCTAAATCTGTACTTAAGCACATCAATTGAGCAAATGGACTAAGTTGCATTATATTACTGACTTGATGTGGTTGAATTAAAAAATATGAACAATATGCAAGAGATTTTAAGAAATGGTGTAGTGTATTATGTGATTTATCATGATCCTTTCATCAATCCATGACCTCTCAACTTTCAAAATAGCCATTGGTTGCAGGCCTAACACTTTCTTAGAATTTTAGCTGACTTTGTTTTTATTTATTTTTTTTATTTTAATGCACATAATGACTACTATGGTCTGGATAACTGAGAACTTTCAGACATTTAAGTGATATTGCAAAAAAAAAAAAACAGACAAACATGTATTTGTTCTTTGAACATGTAGCCAAATAAATGGCAACTCTTTGAGAGTTGAGAGCCGGAAATACCTAATTTTAAATTAGGGTTGTTTTACCAATCTACAGCTGCCAATATTGATGAGGAAGCTTTGAAAAGCTTTAGCCGGGATGACCTGAAGGATCTTTTTCCTGGCCCTGAAAATTTCCTCAGAAGAAAGAAGCTTTGGGATTTCATCAGTCAAAAGGTAAATACACAATATTCAACAAATGGGATGATTACTGTACAAATTGTCTGATATTATTATTTCTCCTAATCTGTATTTTATTTGTTTTTATCCACTGCAACTGTTATAGTGTGAAAGTGTTACTCATCAAGATGCCAACACTTGTTATCGAAGTGGGAGAAAAGCCTTTCCTAGTGATGTGCCACAATGTCAGCCTCAAACCTCCACTACCATTTCCTACACTGCTGATAAAATGATGAAAATGCCAGACCCACCAGAGTATGTGGTGTACACTGATTCAGAGCTGGATATGGTGCGCAGTCAGTACTTTGCATTGCTCCGCAATGGAAAGGAAAAAGACTGTAAGATGTCAAAGGAGCTCTGTTGCAGACTTATAAGGAACACAGTCACCAGCATGGTTGCAATCTTCTGAGCTAGGCAGGGTTCCATGCCACAACGAGACAGAGCCAAGAAGACTCTTTTCAGCTCAGATAACACAGACATTGGGATAGACGGTGACCTAAGTGGTGAAACAAGTGGTTCAAGTGATTGTACCATAATTCTTGAGAGCAATGATGACATCAGTGAGGACAATTCGAGTGCAGGTGTGTGCAGTAATTGTGCTTTTAGACATCTAAAAACAAAGAGACCACAGTTGCCTTTAAATTTGGAGACATTGCAAGTTATGCACCATATTGGATTTCTATCTGTACTTTCTAGTTATTTTCCTATTCTTAATTTAGATAATTTTCAATTATTTTCCCCAGAGAAATCACCCCCATTGCAGTTACCCCCCAGTGTGTCAACAAAGCCAAGCAGTACCACCCTGGCTTCACTGCCATCATCCAAGTCAGCTCGATGTTCCACACCCAGGACTGTTACAGCTCCACCTCCTCCAACTGCATCCACAGAGGATGTTGTTGGTAAGTCTGCCATCACCCTTAGCTACCTCTCAACCTGCTATCTGTATCTCCTTTTACAGATCTGTTCCACCATATATCCACAGTGATGACCCCCCTTTCTTAGTTTTTTTCACAAATCATTCTGGTGTTGAAGAATCTGAGGAGGTGTTGCGTTAACTCAAGTTATTTTTAGACTAACAATTTTTGCATTGTACATGTATTTGTATGACTATCGTATGATAGAAAGTTCAGTTTAGATGCGGAAGGCTACGGAAACACATGCTTTTGACTGTGAGCTAAATGCAATGAGATAGATATAACAAAGCTGTTGTTGTAAGGTAACATTGAACCATTCGATACAGCAACAGGTGTTGTAACCACAGTGGATTTACTCAAGACGACTGTATGAAGTGTTGAATCTTTGATGCTGAAAATAAAATACCAAGACAAAGAAATCATCGGACTTCCGTTCTTGTGAGTAAATGATCAAACGAAAGCAATGACTAGTCAATTAGTCAAAACTAATGAAATACCATGACAGCATCTACAAAACATATGTGCAGGCTGCAATTATGCCGTTTTTTTTCTCATCCTCCGTTTTAAAACCATGGTGCGCGAATGTTGCATATATAGCAGAGATAGCGTTAAGCATATTTCACCTTCATCTTTCTTGGCTAGTGTGTAGCGCAAGAACCTCCCTTTAAGTATGCATGATGTTTCAGATGGTATGGCAAGTGTAAACACGTGAATCGGATATGAGTCACAGTTAAAAGAACGTGTAAACAGACGGTCAAAAAAAATCAGATATAGGCAACAAATCGGAATTAAGCATCGAGACCTGAAGTGTAAACGTAGCTTGAGAAGCTCCATGCTGCTAGATCTGCTATACTGTCATCTGTTCTCATCCTCCTGGACCTGTCAGCTGCATTTGACACGGTGAACCACAAGATTCTATTATCTATTCTTACAAGCCTTGGAATTTGTGGAACAAGATTCAAGATTCAAAGAACTTTATTAATCCCAAAGGGAAATTGCTTCAACATCGTGGCAATGGTTTGCTTCTTACCTAGAAGATAGGTCATATGAGGTAACATGGAGGGGATCTACATCTGCCCCATGTAAGCTCTCTACTGGTGTCCCACAGGGCTCAGTACTTGGTCCTCTTCTGTTCTCCCTCTATACCCGGTCTCTTGGTAAAGTCATATCATCGCATGGTTTTTCATACCATTGTTATGCAGATGACACCCAACTTACTCTCTCCTTTCCACCCTCTGACACTCAGGTTTCCACCCGGATCTCAGCATGTCTGCCAGACATCTCATCCTGGATGGCTGCACATCAGCTAATGCTCAATCTGATTAAAAATGAACTGTTGTTCATCGCTTGTGACTCATCCCCAGGTCAAGACCTTGTGATATCCCTGGACAACAACCAAATCATTCCTTCAGCCACTGCCCGCAATCTTGGGGTAACCGTGGACAATCATCTGTCATTTTCCCCACACATCGCTAACCTTACTCGCTCTTATAGATTTCTTCTTTACACTATCAGAATAATTCGCCCATTTCTTTCTTCACAGGCTACTGAGGTGCTTGTTCAGTCCCTTGTTATTTCAAGACTGGACTACTGCAACTCACTCCTGGCAGGCCTGCCTCTGTCCACGATTCATCCTCTGCAACTGATGCATCAAATTCAAAACGCTGATGCTTGCCTGCAAAGCTAAAAATGGCCCAGCACCCACTTACCTCTTTGCTCTAATCACACCACGCACTGCACCACGTTCCCTCTGATCCTCCAGCACTGCCCGCCTCATCCCACCATCTCTCAGGGATCGAGGGCGGCATTCTTCCAGGCTCTTTTCTGCTCTGGCACCTAGGTGGTGGAATGAACTTTCTCTAGATGTCCGTAAAGCAGAGACTTTGACTATCTTTAAACGGCGACTCAAGACGCATCTGTTTCTCCAGTACTTGGACTAACCCCCCCCCCCCCCCAACAAAAAAACTCATCCGAGTTGTGTTAGACTAATGGCACTTAGTTATTAACCTAGTTAACCCAGTGTAAGTATATACCCAGTGATGTAAACTTTAAAGCACTTTTTGTAAGTCGCTCTGGATAAGAGCGTCTGCCAAATGACTAAATGTAAATGAAATGTAAATCAATGTGCAGTCGCTCGACTGCACACATTATAACTTCGAGCAGCTCCTCGTACTCTCTATCATCTTTAGAGGAGCGTTCTGAGGGAGCTACTTCCATTTCCACAGAAGCAAGAGAATGAGTCTCTTCTACACACTCACGAGAAGCACCGGAGTGTGCTCATGAAGTGGAAGGAGAGACTTTGCAATCGGGGCAGAGGACAAGACAAAGGAGGGTCTCCGTCTCACGTGCCTCGGCCAGTTCCGCTTTTGAGTCCCAGGAGTGCAGCGCGGCTGGTGGTTCGCTAAAGAACGCGAGGCGCGCGCGAAGCACCTTCATAGGAAAAAGATCAGTGTCCGCACTATCCTCTAAGCCCTTCGAGAGCGTGCTTCTCACCCAAACATTAAAAACAGAAAGTGTGTGGATCGCCCTCCCAAAGGAAATTTTCGCATGGAGGGGGACATCTCACTCTAAACTCCGCCATTATTACTGGTGAGTTTATACACTTTATCTGCTTAATTTTTGTTATATTTTAGTATGCTTGTGACACTCACATGTGCACAATGTCGGTGAAGGCAATGATCTGAGGAATGTTTCCGGTTCACTCCTATTTATAACCACGTCTCATCAGATGACGTCACTCGACCGAGGTTATAAAAGCCAAAATTTGGCGTGTTTGATACACACATTCGTCACAACCGGCAACACGAAAAGATGTTCCCATAGCGTTTTCACGCAGCATCAAGTATAGCCTTTGAAAGGGAACTCATCTTAAATAACTCACCAAAGAACCTGAATCCTGACAAGGCAGAACTACTTCTGGACCATATGCAACTAGGCGTGTTCTTGCCGAACACACAGTTGCTCTGGATGGCCCTTGTGTTTCATTATTTGCAGCAAGTAAAAGACCTTGTGTAATTATAGATTCCAGGTTTTCATTTGAATCTCATGTAGATAATTTTACTACATGATTTATAAATTGCTAAATGGTCTTGCGCCACAGTACCTGAATAAACAGGGGGCAGAGCTTTCTTACAAAGCACAAAAGTTATGGAATAGCCTTCCAATTAATGTTCAGGACTCAGACACATTCTCAATAATTAAGTCTGGGTTCAAAACCTATTATTTAGATCTACTGAATAGATATGAAAAGGTATAGGTCTGTGTCCAGTTTCTCGAAAGCTTCTTATCACTAAGTAGTTCTAAAAGTTGTACCTTGACCTCTCTCTTAACGTTATGGCGCATTTCCAGAAACGTTCGTACGCTAAGTATCTCTTAGGTAAGTCACACGTTCGTAAGGGTGGTCTGGACCAACCTTAACTCACACTTAGCGTAGTTTCAGCTCAAGGTGCTAGTCGCCGCCACTGAGCAGCAGTCTTTATAAATCAGCAGTGTATGAAAGCACATTATCAAAGTCATATTAATGATGGAATATACTATAAGCCTGTTTAAGAATTTTATTTTATTTAATATCAAAACTAAAAGAGTGACTTTTAATTAGCCTATTTCATAATGTGACTAAAGCATTAAAATTGGCAATCACTTTTAATATTAAACAGGTGGCAAACAATTTGGCAGCGATACAGCGTGTTGTTGTGCTAAACCGAAGATGGTGCCGTTCGCGGAGCCGTGTGGTTCATGTAAATTTTTCTTTTAGGCAAAACTTCAGCCCTTTTCATATTTTGCCTGAGGTGGCTATTTAAAAAAAAAGGTTTTGCCTTCCAAGGCAACAGATTATGGAGCTTCTTGACCTGCTCAGACCTGCGCTTGCCAGGCCAATGCGTCGTACTTATACTCTATGTCCCGATGTACAGCTGCTTGCTGCTTTTTGTTTAAAATATGTTTCATTGATCATTAGCCACCATTCATGACTGGATGGACTTTTCTTTCGTCACGTTTTATTTTATGATGAAATTTGATTTAGTTAAATGAGAAAATAAACTTGGTAGTTTCAAACCACACATCCATTAATTTTTCTGAGTGATTGTAATGCTTACAGTGGTTACTCAACCAGAATGGTTATTACCGTCGCGCTCACCGCCGTTTAAAGGCGACAGCGGCCAAAATAAATCAGTTGCATTTCAAAGTCATTCGTAAAATGGCCGCCAAGTGGCGCAAAGTGACATTTTCATTCATCACAGTAAATACAACAGTGATGGTAATCTCCACAACAAACATGAAATATCTGAACCAGAGCTATTGATGTGTACTGTACAATTAGGAGTAAAAAAAATTATAGTAGATTTATTAACTGAAATAAATGACCATATTTCTGTCATTCCCCACTTAAGGGGGTGGGAGAATTTTCAAGCCCCACTTGTCAACAAAATTATAATGAAATCGGCAAGTTTACTATTTATTGAAATATAAATTTCTAAACCAATAAGATCAAATAACACCAAGTTGAAAACAGATAAAATACATGTGCAATTATTATAACAGGCTTACTTCATCACTTATCTAGAGCTTTCTTTCAAAGAAGTTGAGTGGGTTATTAACGTGATTGGGGCGTGTTGTCTATAAGTGTCCGAGTGGTGCAGCGGTTAAGTCTGCGCTCTTTCATGCGGGAGATCCGGGTTCGATCCTCGGCTGATGCTGTTTTATTTTAAATTTTTCTCAGCATACTATAGAAAAAACAGCAAACAAACAAAAAAATCATCGTGCCAGGTATTTAATATTCAGTGCGCACCGTTTGTACATCTGTTATTTTACAACTGTATCATAACACTCAGAAATACCTTTTATTTGGGGTTAAGTGACTGATGTGCCTAACATTTTTCAGCTGAGCCTCGTTTCACTGAATAATCCACCACTTTTCATCAGTATGTAAGACCACGACACCTCTCTCTCTCTCTCTCTCACACACAGACACACACACAGACACACACACACACACACACAGCAGACCGAGTCATTAGCACGTCCCTCCCCCAAATTTAAAGAACACAAGCTGGTACCGTGCGAGTTTGCTGTTTTTTCTATAGTATGCTGAGCAAAATTAAAATAAAACATTTTATTTTTATTTATTTTAATTTTGCTATAATTAAAATGAAAAATTTTAAAACAGCATCACCCAGGTATCGAACCCGGATCGCCGAATGATAGGGCTAGCACTTTACCCCACTGCCACTCGGAAGCCGTACATGCCATTGGACTCCTCACAGTTAAATATGATGACGGGGGGAGCGTGGGGGAAAGAGAGGCGTAAGAGAGGATTTTTTTATTTTAATTGAGACAATCCAAAAGAATACAGAACAGGTTAAACACATTCAAGAATAATAACTGCAGCAATACTTCAAGACTTACAAACACTGATATTTTGCCACCCCCTATTCATCTTGAGAACAGATTTAAAGTGTTAATGAATGTGCGTGAGGAAAATGTGACTGAGTATGGATTGGATCAGCCAGCAACTAATGTCGCTACCTACAGATGCTCAAAGTCGAGCAGACAGCTGCATTCAGCTCAGAGCGAAACTGAGGTTAAGACTCTGATAATCGGGGACTCAACTATCAGAAACATTGGCAGCAGGACAACAACATCATGCTTCTTTCCTCAAGCAACCGTCTCTGATGTGAACAGGGGACTTCAGAACATTTTGATGAAGCACAAGACTGCAAACCGAATCATTATCCACGTGGGGGAAAATGATATTCGGAAAGAGCAGTCGGAACTCCTAAAGAAGGATTTCAGCGAACTCTTTGAAATACTTAAAAGACTTGAAGTTCAGTCATTCATCAGTGGACCACGTGACATTAGCTAGACCTTTAGGAGCACCAGTGGCAGTGGTTAGGTGTATCCCGGGAGCCAGAGCACCGGACATAGCAGGTAATCTTAGGGCTCTAGGACAGCACAGGTTCTCTAAGATAGTGGTACATGCTGGAGCTAATGATATACGCCTTCGTCAGTCAGAGGTTAGTAAGAGTAACTTTACAGAGGTGTTTAAATTAGCGAAGGCGATGTCCGATGAAGTAATATGCTCTGGTCCCATCCCAATGAGACGTGGTGACATAGCTTACAGCAGGTTATGGTCGCTGAACCGCTGGATGTCCAGGTGGCGCTCCAAAAATAATGTGGGCTACATAGATAATTGGAAGACCTTTGAGGGCAAAGCTGGCCTGTTAGGGCGGGACGGTGTCCATCCCACTCGGGAAGGTGCTGCTCTCACTTGCTGTAGTATAGCTCATAGTCTCAGTAGAGGTCTAGTTAATCGGTGACAATCCAGAGCCCAGGCCAGGGAGCAGACAGACAGGCTAAACCAACCGTCTGCTAGCTGCAAAGAGTCGTCACTCAGGGTTCACCATATTGAGACTGTGTCTGTTCCCCGATCTAAGCAAAAATGTAGAAAGACTCAGAAAGTCTGTTTTAATAATTTAATTAACATAAAGACCACAAACTCCGATCATACTGAATGCGCAGCCGGCACCTCTGATCTGAAGCTAGGATTGTTAAATATTAGATCTCTCGCATCAAAAGCAGTTATTGTTAATGAAATTATCACAGATCAGGCGTTTGATATACTCTGTTTAACTGAAACATGGGTTAAACAGGACGAGTATGTAGCTCTAAATGAAGCTAGTCCTCCTGGATACAACTACATACACCAGCCTCGGTTAACTGGTAGAGGAGGAGGCGTCGCAGTTATTCATAATGATAATCTGTCTATCGTACAAAAACACGGACACAAATTTAACTCATTTGAAATTCTTTATAGTAACATAAGTGTACTTAAGTCAGCTCAGTTGATTCCACTAATTATAATTTACAGACCTCCAGGGCCGTATTCTGAATTTCTTAGTGAATTTGCGGATTTCATCTCACACCTGGTCGTTTCTGTAGACAAAGCGTTAATTGCCGGTGACATTCATTTTGAGAATACAGAAGACCCTCTGAGAACAGCATTTATGTCCATACTGGACTCCGTAGGCGTAAATCAGTGTGTAGTAGGACCCACTCATAAAGCAGGTCACACTTTAGACTTAATAATATTTTTCGGATTAAGTATAAGAAATGCATTCACAATTCCACTGTCTGAAATTATCTCAGATCACTATCTTGTCTCCATTCAAGTGTGTCACAGTGATAATGTACGCACAGCACCGCGCTACCGTATTAAACATACTTTCACATCAACTACCACACAGAGTTTTATCAGTAATCTCCCAGAGTTACCAACTTCGATTAGGTCACCGTCTGACCCCACAGAACTCGATCAGGCGACTGAATATTTAGAGTCGACATTTCGTTGTACCTTAGATAATGTAGCTCCAGCTAAAAGAAAAATTATTAGAGATAAGAAACTCGCTCCCTGGTATAACGATCACACGAGCACTTTAAAACAGACCGCTCGAAAATTAGAGCGTAAATGGCGTCAAACTAAATTGGTAGTATTTCAAATAGCATGGAAAGAGAGCATCCTGAACTATAGGAAAGCTCTTAGTGTAGCTAGATCAACATATTTCTCCACTCTTATATAAGAAAATAAAAATAATCCTAAATTTTTATTTAATGCCGTAGCCAAATTAACCAGAAAAAAGACCACTACAGAAATCTCCACAACAACATCATGCAATAGTGAGGACTTCATGAACTTTTTTAATAATAAAATTGTAAATATCAGGCATAAAATTCAGGCTTTGAAACCGAACAATGTAATTGATACAGATGTTAACCTAGCCATGTCAGATTCAAACCTAGAATACTTTACTCCCCTTGAAGAGAATGAACTAATTTCACTCATCTCTTCTGCAAATTCATCAACCTGTATATTAGATCCTATACCGACACATTTTCTTAAACAGATAGTACCAGTAATATTAGAACCGCTGTTGAGAATAATTAATTCCTCACTCAGCATTGGTTATGTTCCAAAATCTTTTAAATTAGCAGTTATCAAACCAATAATTAAGAAACCTGACCTCGACCACTGTCAGCTGTCTAATTACAGGCCAATATCAAACCTCCCCTTTATCTCTAAGATTCTGGAAAAGATAGTAGCAGAGCAGCTATGCTCATATCTACATAGAAATTGCATACATGAACTGTATCAGTCAGGATTTAGGCCTCATCACAGCACAGAAACAGCACTCCTTAAAGTAGTAAATGACCTCCTATTGGCCTCTGATCAGTGTTGTGTAACTATGCTTGTATTACTCGACCTCAGTGCAGCTTTTGACACCATTGATCATGCTATTCTTCTTCACAGATTAGAAAATGTAGTAGGAATTAATGGGTACAGCCCTCTCCTGGCTCAGATCCTATTTGACCGATCGTTATTAGTATATAGTCTTAAATGGTGATTATTCTGCATGTTCTCTAGTGGAGTTTGGCATTCCGCAGGGTTCAGTTTTAGGCCCACTGCTTTTTTCCCTTTACATGCTTCCTCTGGGCAACATAATCCGTAAGCATGGTATTAGTTTTCATTGTTATGCTGACGACACACAGCTATACGTCTCAACAAAACCTGATGAGAAAAACCATCTTACTAAAGTTGAGCAATGTGTGCAGGACATAAGAAATTGGATGCTAATTAACTTCCTTCTGCTTAATCCGGATAAGACAGAAGTTCTAGTCATAGGACCGCATACAGCTAGAAGTAAAATCTTAGATCACACCGTAACTTTAGATGGCCTTTCTGTTCCATCAAGTGCAACAGTAAAAGACCTCGGCGTGATTATAGATTCCAGCCTTTCATTTGAAGCTCATGTAGATAATATCACCAGGATAGCATTCTTTCACCTCAGAAATATTGCCAAGATAAGAAATATATTGTCGCTAAACGATGCAGAAAAACTAGTTCATGCTTTTATCACTTCTAGGTTGGACTATTGTAATGCTTTACTGTCTGGTTGTTCAGTTAGGTGCATAAACAAGCTTCAGCTAGTCCAGAATGCAGCAGCGAGAGTCCTCACTAGAACCAGAAGATATGAGCACATCACCCCTATCCTATCTTCACTACATTGGCTCCCTGTGAAATTTCGCATTGATTTTAAAATACTACTCTTGACATATAAAGCATTAAATGGTCTCGCGTCGCAGTATCTGAGCGAACTGCTAGTGTCTTACGATCCGCCACGCCTACTTCGGTCAAAGGATGCAGGCTGCTTGTCAGTACCGCGTATTATGAAAACTACAGCTGGGGGCAGAGCTTTTTCTTACAAAGCCCCAAAATTATGGAATAGTCTTCCAAATAGTGTTCGGGACTCAGACACAGTCTCAGTGTTTAAGTCTAGGCTCAAAATCTATTTATTTAGCCAAGCATTTTTATAAATAGATTTGCCATAAGGTAAAGGAGCAGATCTGGGGGACTCATGGACGTAGAGTATTATGGTGAACTGGTATGTTTAGATGCTGTCACCTCAGTCTCATTTGATCACTCAGGTTTGTTGACGGTGAGGTGATTGTTTGCTTTACATCTCAGGGAGCCCTCATGTTTGTGCTTCCTTCTGGCTCTCCCTTTTAGTTATGCTGTCATAGTTAGTCCTGCAATGTAGACATTGTGACTGTGACCATACCTAATTGCAATCTCTCCTCCTCTTCTATTCCTCCCCCTCTTTCTCTTTCCTCTCTCCCCCTGTCTCCCCCTTTCACTCTTTCTCTCTCTCTCTCTGTCGAGCTACACATGTGGTTCCTGAGCTGCCAGTGATCCAGACTCCCTCTGCCCTCCGGACCTGTCTGATCCATCCTGGTGCCCCGTTTCTGGTTGGAGGTCTCGTCTCATGGATGCCCCGTGTGTCTCTTTAGGATGCGTCTGGTGTCTGGGGATGATTCTATCTACTTAGAAGATGGTTCTGGCCTCGACTGGTGTTGTCAGCTGTTTCTCTGAGGACTTGACAATTCGATAATTCAGGACTGGAACTTTCTTCAAGTCTATCTGAGTCTCCAATAACTACTGGACTCCATTTTACATCAACTATTATAACATCAATTAACATCAACTATTATAGCTGAACCTAACACTTAACACTGTATAAATGCAGATCATTTCCTGCTATCTGTTTTACCCAGATGAGGATGGGTTCCCTGTTGTGTCTGGTTCCTATCAAGGTTTCTTCCTTGGGCTTGCTCACCAGGGACTATCTGAACATTTTGATTCATACACATTCACATTCCACACAAACTTAAATAGTTCTTTTGATTGTGTAAAGCTGTTTTGAGACAATGTCAATTGTTAAAAGCGCTATACAAATAAAACTGAATTGAATTGAATTGAATTTCTATCATACCTAATGTACTCAATGGTGATGAGTTTGCCGGTTTAATTACTTTAAAATACAAAAACAAAGAAAAGTAGGTCGGAGAAGTCATGACGGCAGCCGACCTCACCAGCGCCATCTTGGAATATTCCATGTCAAAATAAATGTTATTGGAACAATTTAGTGCAATGTTTAATTTGCATAGAAAGTGCTGTCTTTCTTAACACTGTCATGGAAAAGGAGTGAAAAATCGATTCCTGAGCAACCAATGTCAGCTAATTCAGTACCTTCACTGAAGACAGCGCCATGTAACGTCGGACATGTGAGGCAGCGACTTAAGAAGACTCCAAGAGATGCGGTGTTATACCCCTATCTCACCTGCACGGTCTCGCGCTGTGATCGTAAGTAGATCGAGTTTTTGCGCTGTGATTATGTTTCCATCTTTACACATTAAAATTAAACATGTTTAATTTTTTTTGGTGGTCCTCGTGGAAGCTTCTGGACCATGCAAAACTTCGCGGAACTTTAAAGGAACATCACGGGCAATCAGCATCAGCCGCCTCGAGAGACCGCCCGACGTTCCGCGGAGATCTGCAAGGTCCGCGAGCTTCCGCATGTTAAACATGTTAAAATTTTTTGCGTAGAAAGATGGAAACATAATCACGGCACCAAAACTAGCGCTGAATCTTGATGAACTCCACTTACAGCCACCGCGCAAAACCACATAGGTGAGATAGGGGTATTAAACCCCTACTCTGTCATCTCATCATATTCATTCCATAAGTGCGCTATACAACCCCAACAATGCTTCACATTGTTTCTGAAGCTGGCGAAGAGTGTTGTCAGCTGTTTGTCAATCAACTATGATTGTATACCCTGTTCATTTCACCGCCACTACAAGTTACATGAAAATTTTAGCGACAGTTGTGATTTAATTTATATATTTGTTTGTCTATCGCATGCTAGTACTGATAAGTTAACCCATGTTGAAATAAATGTTATTGGAACAATTTAGTGCAATATTTAATTTGCATAGAAAGTGCCGTCTTTCTGAACAGTGTCATGGAAAAGGAGTGAAAAATCGGTTCCTGAGCAACCGATTGTACCTTCACTATAGACAGCACCTTGTAACGTCGGACATAAGAGGCTTGCCGTATGACTTAAGAAGATTCCTAAGGGACAGTTCGAGAAACACACGTAGAAAAGTAATCACTTTATGTGAGATATATTTTAAGAGTCTTCTTAGCGCCCGAAGTGTGTGCATTATCGAGAAACCGGGCCCTGGTTAGAGATCTTGTGAAGATGGTCATGGACTTGCCTGATGCAGACAGCTGTTCTTTTGTGGCTTGTAACCACAGCTGAATAGTTCAGGCCTAGAATTCCTACAAACAGTTTCGTACCTGAACCTCTAATAACAAAAGTGGACTCTATATTAACTTAAATACCTATTCTGTTATGACACATTCTACTGTGATGTTATACTCACACAGAATGACTGTAAATCAATCCCTGCCATCCAATTTCAGCCAAATGAGGATTCCCTATTGAGTTTGATAATAACCTAATAATTTTAATCAATAATCTGGTAATTGTCTTTTTGATTCTGTAAAGCTGTTTGTGCTAATGACTAGTGTTAAATGGCTTTATAAATAAAACCAAATTGAATTGTAATTAATCAAAACAGGGTGGGACTGGTCTGTTCAGTACCATGACCAGCTCCACCATGCACTCGGGTTGGCAGCAAATTTTTATCTACAGTTCTGCTGTCATTGGCTACCTATAAATGGACAACCTGTCTGTCTTGGGAGTAACTTGTCCTGGGTGCATCAGTTGCAGTATTCTCTAAATATTAAAGTCCATGGCAGCACAAGTAAAAGAACACTGAAGAAGTACTGTTTCATTTGGAAATTTGCCAGCAGAAAGCCTCTACTTATCACACTTCCGCATCACACAACCCCTACTCAGGCCAATTCATCTCTTTGAATGAGGTTTCTCTTTCCACACGGTCATGTCTTCTCTGTTCGGATCCTCCATGCCTTCCACACCTTCTCCTACATTTATGACTACAACTGCACCTATCAATCTGAATTAATCTCTTCGCTGACTGAAACCATGTCTTTGATCTCTTACTCTCAAAGTAAGCTATGCTTTCATATATTTTACTGTCTGAATTCACTATTTGAACATCGCTTGAGACATTTCAATCCTGCGACCGCCCAACCGCTGGATCTTGTACAAATGTGCTTCTCATCCAGTCAAAACACATACTTTTGTATCCAGTTTTGACTGAGGTTTCTCGAAACTGAACAATCTAAAAGGTTCCTGGAACATGTACACCTCATACCCATTGTCAAACATGGTGGTGTAGGGGTGATGATTTGGGCTTGTTTTGCAGGCCTGGGCACTTTGACGTCAGTGAGAAAAGGCATTGGACTATTGATTGGAAGGTTCCAGGTTTAAACTCATGCGGGAGATCTGGGTTTGATCCCCAGGTGATGCTGTTTTAAAATTGTATTATTTCAATTATAGCAAAATTTAAATAAAACAAAATAAAATGTTTTATTTAAATTTTGCTCAGCATACTATAGAAAAAACAGGAAACTCGCACGCTACCAGCTTGTATTCTTTAAATTTGGGGGAGGGACGTGCTAATGACTCGGTTTGCTGTGTGTGTGTGTGTGAGAGAGAGAGAGAGAGAGAGAGAGAGAGAGAGAGGTGTCCCGGTCTTACATACTGATGAAAAGTGGTGGATTATTCAGTTAAACGAGGCTCAGCTGAAAAATGTCAGGCACATCAGTCACTTAACCCCAAATAAAAGGTATTTCTGAGTGTTATGATATAGTTGTAAAATAACAGATGTACAAACGGTGCGCACTGAATATTAAACCTATACCAGGCACGATGATTTTTTTGTTTGTTTGCTGTTTTTCTATAGTATGCTGAGCAAAATAAATAATTTTTTTTAAATATAACAGCATGACCTAGGGATTGAACCCAGATCTCCCACATGAAAGGGTGAGGACTTAACCGCTGCACCACTCGGACACTTAGAGACAACACACCCCAGTCACGTTAATAAGCCACTCGACTTCTTTGAAAGAAAGCTCTAGATAAGTGACGAAGTAAGCCTGTTATAATAACTGCACGTGTATTTTATCTGTTTTCAACTTGGTGTTATTTGATCTTATTGGTTTAGAAATTTATATTTCGATAAATAGTAAACTTGGCCGATTTCGTTATAATTTTGTTGACAAGTGGGGCTTGAAAATTCTCCCACCACCCTTAAGTGTCGAATGACAGAAATATGGTCATTTATTTCAGTTAATAAATCTACTATAAATTTTTTTACTCATTATTGTACAGTACATATCAATAGCTCTGGTTCAGATTTTTCATGTTTGTTGTGGAAATTACCATCACTGTTGTATTTACTGCGATGAATGAAAATGTCACTTTGCGCCACCTGGCTGCCATTTTACGAATGACTTTGAAATGCAACTGATATTTGGCCGCTGTCGCCATTAAACGGCGGTGAGCACGATGGTAATAACCATTCCGATTGGGTAACCACTGTAGAGAACAAGAGGTGAAAAGTACATCTAAAGATGTGGAGGTATTTCCTTTTCAGAACCTTACTATGTGCTTAATTTTTCCTTGCTCCCTTGAGGCAGGGTATGTGTGACTTTACATTGTAGATTTATTTTGTAACATTTTCAACCATATAATAATAATAATAATAATAAATAGTGCAACCTATACAGAAAATTGTCTTACTACCAACTTTTCAACTGATACTTGAGTGATAATGGTCTGATTGTGTTACAAACAAACATACAATCAAACAAATCAATACTCTGTAACCTTTTACTCCATAAGCATCATTGGCTGGGCAGGTGGCCCATAGATATATATATAAAAAATTTTTGTGCTGATTCTTCAAAACTAAGTATTGTTTTAGCTGAATTTTATAATAAACTATTATTTGGGCTCCTTTTGGTTTAACTATTAATTTAAGCTATTTGCTAGAACAATTGTAACTATTAACGCTTAATGTTAATTATTAATTTAATAATATTTCTTCTTACAGTATAAGGTGTAATGGAAAAATCATATTTTAATTATGTATTAATTCTATTTGATCCTTGTAGTAAGTGTGTAACGTAGACGTTAGAAGTTTGAACTTGGTTGTCGAAGCTTAGAGACACAAGGCCGAGAACAGAATAGAAACAACCTGATTGTAGTTGTCCCTGAATAAATGATAAGGTATGGACATCTGGTCTGGGGCAGATAAAGAGTCATGAGTTTGAATGTAGGAACTTCACGTTGATTATGTTAACAGAGATGTTTATGTATAAAATAGGTCAGCTAGAGAAAGAGATCACCTTTCTCTATGCTGCAACTGTTTGCTGTATGAGACTGGTCCTTCTGCAGAAGTTTAAAATAAAACCTTTGTTACTTTGCTCTTACCCAGTGTATGGATTACTTGTCTTAATAATATTGGTTTCAGAATTACCACCACAACTTGGCGTAGTCGGCAGTTCTCCGTGTTTGAGGAAGGCATTGGAGAATCCCGGGGAGGCGTAAGCGCTGACGCCTTGAAGGATTTTCACTTCATCTCAAACGCTTAATTGGCAATCGAGCGTGAGAGGACCAGGGATTCACCATGTCACCTCAACACCGGAGTTAAAAGAACTAAATTAGTGTGGTAAGGAAATTATTTTTCTTTAAGTTGTAATTGTTAAAGTTAAAGTAAGTTGTAATTGAGTAAGAAGTGCGCTTTCTCACAGTGGCTGGGATAGATTTAAACTTGGATCTATCACACGAGTCTGGGATTCGTGCAAAGTACCCAAAAAAGTGCAAAGGTGCACAAAAGAGAGAGAGATAGGGTACTGGTTTCGCCTCGTTTCCGAAAAACTTGGCCCCGCAGCAGACGTGCTCGGTGTGAGGACCTCCGGAGGTAAAGCAAGTCAGAGTGCAGGGTTGCAAGGTGCACACGTAAAAGTCAAGAGGACTTTACGGGAAAAACAGTCAAGGGGACTGTTGAGGTAAATTAAGGTAGAGTGTAAAGTGCACCGGTAAAGTCAAGAGGACTTTACGGCAGAGTGCAAACTGCACCGGTAGCAGTCAAGGGGACTGTGAGAGCTCACTGTGAGTTAGTGGCACGGGCAAATTGACAGGTAAAAATCATGGGTAACAGCAAAAAAAAAAAAAAAAAAAGATTGTTACGCTTGTGGCGTTCCTTGGTAAAGATAACATCTAAATTATGTTTGAGAAATGTGGAAATCCAGGGAAAACAAAAGAAAAAAAAAAAGAGAAATGTAGAATTATTAATTACTGAGATTGCTTTTGAATTGTGGATGTGTGAATCATGTGTAGATAGATAATTACAATAACAAAAAGAGAAAAACGCATACAACCTAAAATGCAAGCACAAAACATTGATTATTTTCAGTGTGTTAAGTCTGTTTCAGATCCCGACCTGGACGGCTGCCCCCCGCGACCCCGAGCTATTAGACAGATAGCCCCTACAGCAGATCCAGTAAGACAGCATGGACAAGAGACTTCTCAGCAGGCCCCAGCACAGCAAGCACGGCTCTGTCTCCAATTTCGTCACATACTCGAACCAAGGCTCAGCTGAAAAGCGAAAAGGCTGATCGACAACCACCACCTGATGACAGCGAGGACGAGAGAGAGGAACTCTTAGGAGCTACAGGAAGTGTTCATCAAGTAATCACTGCTCCAATGATGGAAGTAGCAGGGGCGGATGGCACAGTGATGCTTGTTCACCGACCATGGACAATAAAGGATATCGAAAATGCACATGGACAACTCCCAGACCCGAGAGAGGTGGGAGGACAGAAACCCGGTGGAAATTGACAGAAAAAGGCCGGGGGTGTGAAGAGCAGACCTGAAGGAGAGGGTGAGTCAAAAAATTATTTTCCTACTAACACTTCTTGCTCTGATCGCAATGAAGAAAAGCTTGCTATCTTTTTCAATGATTCAATTCACGTTTGTATCTTAGAAACATCCACACATGCTACGTATGATCTTGAAGTGTACAGTATCAGTAAAATGCCAAAAATGGAATTGCAGCTCCATGACAAACAAAATTCATTTTGCTACATTCCATGCAGGTCATTCAGTCATTAAAGTGTGTGAATTTGACAGTTTAGTGAAACAGAGTGGCAGATTCCTGAACTCTGTGGGCACTTCAGGACATGCAGCTGAAAAGAGCCTCATAAAGCCAAGCGTGTGGCTTTTTCCAGGTGTACATGATAAATTTAGATTTTTTGCTCTTATTGCTGCCCAGTAAATCTATTGGGGTGAAGATTTCATATGTAAATTAGGTATAAAACTCTTGAGACTAAACCAGTATTGAGCCTGAGGATTTCACTCTTGTGAAATGTGATCCGTTGCCCCTGTTGTATGTGTATGAATGGAAGCTCTGCACTTCAACTGTGAGTTCAGTAAATGCTACGGTGATAGACAAATATATACCAGTAAACACATTATGATATTAGATATGTGTCACATATCAAATTTTTTAAAGATAAGTTCAGATGTGTAGTTAATGTGGATATAAGGAGTGTGCACATGAGAAAATGTAGCACAAGTGTCACAGTAATGTCCCTTAATCACAGTAGGGACACCCCTAATGTGTTATTGGATAAAAGTAATAAATAAAAAATAAATAAATAAAATAAATAAATATTGGGCCTTTGAGTGACATGTGGTATGAATGAGAGTGATTGAGAATGAACGTCTTATCTGACATTACATTACAGCCACAGAGAAACAAATGCTGATGCAATGCTGAAAAATCATGTGTTAAAGTATAAAAGAACTGTATATATTACAGTACCTACAGTCACAAGACCTGGCCAGGCAGAAAAAAATTAAGTTATCAGCATGCGGAACCTTTTTCTTTTATTTTTTAAAAAGAATTTATGTTTATCATTACTCACTAAAATGTATGGGCTAATGGGAAGCACGATGTAGGTTTAATTAAGGGAAGTGAACTGGTGGTGATCACCCCAAAGTAAAATTTAGGCCCTACAAACTTCATACTGTATCTACCCGAGTCTTTAACTGAAATAATTCCAGTGTTTAATTCTTTATTTTAAAGCTGTTGTCATGGTAAACATCAGCAACTTCTTATTGTCCAGCAGAACAAGGTCATAAAGCAAACCATATCCAAGCTACAATTCACACATACAAGTCATATCTTAGGTCAAATTGTTTTGGAACAAGATAAAACTTTGGATCCAAGTACAGTAGTAGTCCAAAATATTCTAAAACAAATAAGAAAATTGACGCTAAAGTAGAAATGTAAAAAGTAAAAGTGTTTTATTGCAGAAAAGTTAATTTGATCTGCAGTATACAATCCTTGAGGCCTCAGTGAGCTATACACTCATGGGAAGGGTCTACTGGCCCACAGTGCACTTAGTTGAACTCCGGAAGCAAGAACAATCTTTAATTGAATCAAATTTGGCAGTATAAACTACTTTAATATTGGACATTTCAAATTCTAAAAGGCCTTTTACAAAAACTGTTGATGAAAAGAATTGTTGCATGATTTCAGACTGGCTGCAGAAAAAAAAAGAGAGAGAGAAACAATGAGATCTTTATCTCACTTCTCAGCCAAATCAGATCCTGTAGCAGCAGCATCACCCATGTGTTTATGTCCAGTACCAGAAGCTGAGAAGGCAGGTATAGAATAAAGATATATAGTGGGCTACAGTAATTTGACATTTCTAGTTCATGAAGTTTCAGTATCTTTTATACAGAGAAGAATCACACTTATTTGCAACAGAGTGGTTAAAGTACAATACTAAATTATAAATATCAATGTGGAAAGATGTATAGTTCTAACCCTCTAACTCCTTTCTTTCACTGTTAAACAACTTTGTTCCACTAGGATTGATCCACAGTAAGCGCCACTACAGAATCCGGATATAAAATGAACGTGGATGGATCAATATTTTGTGATAGAGAAATAGGTGTTAACAGGAGTTTGTCATAGTTATAGCACATGAAATTTAAATAGTGTAAATGTAATGCTCAAACTAACAAATTAGATTCTATTTCAGAAGAGCAGATGCAGCAGCGAAGGACATGGCCAAGCTTCCCCTTTCCTATAACCATAACATGTGTGTGTCTAATGCTCTCACCCCCACAGCTAACCTTGAAGAGCTTCAGAGCTACAGTCACTCCAGGAGAGGAAACACTCTGGAGAAAAGCGGGATGTGTTTTGACAGAAGGGGTTTGGTACGACCCCAATCACAAGCCATGTCTACCTACAAAGCTATTTCTTTTTATGCTAAGTTGACACACGGGTAAGGACCATGTGTCAAAAGGGGGAATAAGCGATAGTATGTGCATTTGTGTTACTAATAACATACTGTACTGTAGATAAAGGAATTAAGATGAAGCCAGAGCACACAAAAAGTAAAAGGACATTGTGAAGATGAAATGTTGTGTTATTGTGCAAAACTCTTTGAGGATTTATTTTTAATACAGGCCCACTGACAGTGCTCCTAACACCACAAACAGAAGTCAAAGTAGTGGAAACAGAGATGGGGGTACATGCCAGCTACCCCAAACATGTTCCAGAACCTAAGAGAAAACAACACAGAGGTCAACAAGGGTGAACAGTGACGTGCTAGTAACCTCTCCTGTGAACCCCAACAGACCCTCACCTGCACGTAAAGTGCATGGGTCAGAAGAACCAACTAGAGTGACAGAAACAACGCAGAACCACAACTCTCCACTCAAATTCATCACAACAATAAGTACACTACATTTGAGGACAACACATGACGAAATTGTAAGGTGTCAAAGTAGCAGTAGCACTGAGTAACATTGGTGACATATAAAAGTAATTAGAGTTAAAAGTAAGTGTTGTAACTACTGACAGGATAGAAGACTGTTTTAGAGGACGGAGAATATTAGTGACTGAGATTATTCACACTACAGACATTGAATTAGCTGGACTGGACCCTTGGTTACAAATGAGAAAACAACACCCCAAAGCAATTTGGGTAATTTTAGGAATAATAATAGTTATGGTTACCCTGACGTGCCTACTTATTGAGAATTCGGAGAGAAATGGTCATGGTAAAGTCTATTCAACAAACTTAAGCCACATCCATTTAACTAGAATAAAGAGAAGAGACAGCATAATAAAAAGGCATAATGCTAATCTCAATAGATGTGTTGGGAATTGGGAATGTGCTCTATCATTAGACATTGCTGATAATATAACAGACATACATAACCTCTTGTGTTGTGTATGCCATGTCATGTCCTCGTGCTGGGTAGCACTGCCCCTAAATAATGTCACAGCAGCAGAAGCAAATGCAGACAACACGTCTTGTATTATACCGATAACCACCATGGCCATCTTACAGATATCTGCATAATACAAACAAACAGGGAGGCCAAACCCAGCAGTCCCTGGGTGTAATTATTCCAATAACCTATGTTTTGATGCGCCAGGGAGCTATTGCTCCCCAATACCTGTTAAGAAATATGAAGACAATTCTACTTATATGGTCCCATGGCAAAAAGGAGACACTTGGTCAAAGATCAAAGGGAAAATGGGGAACCTGACTTAGGATGGTCTGAGTGCACCACTTACGTTCGTATAACCAATCGTTCAAAAGGTAGGTCACCTAAATGTAGTATAGATGGTAATTATTTTCCAAATGATGGTAGTTGTCCGTTCATAGAACTATCGTCAACAAACACAGTAATGTGGGTGTGTGGGTCAGACGCATATGTGACCTTACCTAGGTATTTCAATTGGACAGGCTCATGTTATCCTGCATATGTAACCCCTAGTGTGTCAGTACACACAGAAAATCCGTGGGGGCCACGGATGTCAGAGAATAGAAGAAAAAAAAAGATGTCCCTATTAAATTTCATGGTTACACTTTAGGAAACCCGTGGACTAGCCCAGGAGCAAATGTAGGCTGGTCACTTTTCCTCGGCGGAGGAACAGCTGTAGCCCTAAACAAGGTAAATGGTTTAGCATGTTACTGATACTAAAAAATGACACCGTAAATGTCTTGCAGTTAGTAAATGATGAACTTAAGCAGGTTAGAGAGATCACGATTCAAAATAGAATGGCTCTGGATATTTTAGTGGCTGACAGAGGTGGAGTGTGTAAAGTTCTAAACACCTCTTGTTGTTTCTATATTCCTGACGATCATCAGAATATCAGCAACATCATAAACCGCATGAAGAAGGCTTTGCAACCACCTCCCCAAGTAGATTCTTGGATCTCGTGGTTAACGCAGTTATGGGGAGGGTGGGGTTATTGGCTGGTTTATAGTGTTCCCTAGCAAGGCTACACTCGATGCTGCGTGAAAACGCTATGGGAACCAATTTGTCGGGTTGCCGGTCGTTGAAGCATGCTGTGAAAACACGCCAAAGTTTTTGGCTATATATAACCTCGACAGGTGACATCATCTGATTAGATGTAGGTGGAGGTTATAAAAACAGGTGAGCCGGCAACGACCTCAGATCATTTGTCTTCAGAGCCTAGTTGTGAAGCGTGCTTGTGATAAACCAGCAAAATAAGAAGGTGTTTAACTCACCGATTTGACGAGTTTAATCCCTCCGTGTGTGATAATCCATATCGGAGTGCGATCTCTACACTGCTTCGACTAGTGCTGCGCGCGCCGCGCATTCTGTGAGAAGCTGCGAGCCGACGCGCGTTCCTGGCTTAAAACTCGTGCATCTGACAGAGCTGCGGCAGACGGAGGTAAGAAAACTCCTTTCTTCCGCGTTGTCATCATGAGGATTTCTCTCTTTTTTTACCCGAGATGAAAATAGCCTTAAGCACTAAAACAAGCAGTAGACGGCAGCTTCTGTCGGGTGGCCGGGGGGCGGAGCCTCAATGACGCTCTCCCCCCCCCCCACCCCCTCTCAGCTCCTCTCATATGAGTTAACCCTTTCATGGAGTAGGCTGTATTCATGCTGTGTTTTTCATGCCATCGACTTATTTGTTTATTTAAATATAGTCGATATGGAAACGTGGGATTGTATGATGACGCCCAGATAGCAGAGACGCTTCACAGGCTATCTCTCTCCTGGGACATCATCCTCCCTGGTAAGCTTATACTTCCTTTCTAGATGTGTAGACTTTTATCTGCCCTAGAGGGAAAAGCTTTTCAGGCAGTGGGTCAGCTTGGTGCTCCACTGCACACAGGAGGTCAGTCTGATTTAAAATATATATATATGTGTATAAAATAAAATAAATGGGGGTGGCCCCCCCAATAGGGAAAGGCACCCAGAATTCCTTTTTAACGAATATGTGTTCTCCCTGGCACCCCCAGGAGGTCGGTGTTTTGCTCCGCCACCACTGGTGTTCGGGCAACACCAGATCTCCAATAGGCTGTTAGTTCTTCGGTTTTTCCTGCCATGCTTCAGGATGCCGAACATCTAACATCCTCCCCCCCGTTTAACCAAGCTGCCGAAACTTTTGCCCTTTTATGAGAAACTGGCAGCGTGGAAGCTACTGCCAAGTATATCTCCTTGGGTACTAAGCACTGGAGAGAGGAACTACAGGATTCAGTTCTCACTTCACCTTCTGTGTTTTCAATGGCGTGGCCTCCACTTCCATGAAACCAGAAAGTGCGCATCTGCTGACAGGCTGCCGGGGAAGGGGGCCATGGAACATGTTCCCCCACCAGACAGTGAGTCAGGCTACTACAGTCGGTATTCTTGGTTCCCAAGAGGAACGGGGGCTGCGTCCAATATTTCAGATTCTGCGGGCTCTCCCGCTACCTGAAAATCAATGAATATAGTTCAGTTCTTGACTGTAAAGGTGATTGCTCTCAACCCTACCAAGCGATTGTTTCTGACAATCGATTTAAGGACGCCTACTTTCATACAGAAACATTGCCACAACACAGGGAGATCCTGAGGTTCGCTTTCGGGGGCGAAGCTTACCAGTATCGGGTCCTTCCATTGGTCTAGCTCACCCGCACACATACAAAATGCACGGATTTAGCCCTGGCTCTTACGGGAGTCCCAGGGCATCCGGTGGCTAGTGCTTCGACATCAGCATGTCGTCCTAGCTCATCTCTGTTCTCAGGACTGGGACCCCAACGCCACGAAAGCGTGCTCTTTCCTGTGCAGAGGACAACACATTGGGTGCTATATGGGATTCGGTCGTAAGCGGGCACAGCTGTCTCCCGCTCGTATCGAACCCATTCTCAACACCCTCAAGGAAAACAAGCTAGACCAGAAAGTGACCATCACTTTCAGACATCCTAGCTCTCATGGCAGCTGTATCCACGGTGACACCTTTGGACCTTCTGCACATGAGAGCATTCTAAGTTGTGGCTAAGAACCAGGGGATATCACTAGGGCCAATCCCCAATATGGGTTACGCGCCAGGTGCTTCGTACCCTTTCTACGTGGTTCAGACCCCGGTCTCTACTCTGGGTCCCACTCTAAGTTCATCTTGTCGTCGCTGAGGCTAACGACAGATGCTTCCCTCATAGGCTGGGGTGCGGTCTCTGATGACTGTCCAGCCCAAGGGAGCTGGAGAGGCTATCTTCTCGCATGGCACAGCAATTGCCTCGAAATGATGGCTCTATTTCTGGCCCTAAAGCACTTCCTCCAGCAGTTGAGAGGCTGCCATGTCCTAGTGCGGGGGACAACACTATGGCAGTCTCATATATTATCGCCAGGGCGGACTGTGCTCGCGCCGCTAACAGCTAGCGCACCAGGTTCCTGTCCCTCAGAGCGATTTACATTCCAGCATGGATGCGGGAGCAGTAGTACTGTCCAGTCTATCTCTGACACACGGAGAATGGTAACCCCACTCCGAAGTAGTCAGGGAGAGATTTTCATGTAGCAAGGCGGACCTCTTGCCTTCTAAGATATGCTTCGCCTTTTACTGCTCTTCAGATTTACGTCCACCGCATCAGCTAGTGGCGTAGGTCAGAGCAGCTTCTACATGTTTTGGATGAGAGATGCTATTGCTCTCTCCTATGAGGCGCGTGGGTTCACTTCGCCTCTGGGAATCAGGGCTCTTTCAACCCTGGGGATTGCCTCATCTATTGCATTAGCAAGAGGAATTCCCCTGCAGCAAGTATATGCTAAGCAGGTAAACCCAGTCCACTGCCGAATTGTTTCAGTGCTGGAGTTTCCCTCCTCGGGTCTGTGCCCTAGTACTCTCAGGACGTACGTGACTGCATCCTCTCTCAACTATCTTCAGAAAGCTCCATAAACCCAACAGGCACCCTATTGCTCTTGAAGCCTTCTGTCCTCCGCGCTTACAGGTTCGGAGCAGGAGAGACTTCACTTGCTGTGTCCAGCTTGTGCTCTTCAGATCTACGTCCACCACATCAGCTAGTGGCGTAGGTCAGAGCAGTTTCTACATGTTCTGGATGAGACATGCTATTGCCCTCTCCTATGAGGCGCGTGGCCTCACTTCGCCTCTAGGAATCAGGGCTCTTTCAGCCAAAGGGATTGCCTCATCTATTGCACTAGCAAGAGGTATTCCCCTGCAGCAAGTGTCTGCTAAGCAGGTAAACCCAGTCCACTGCCGAATTGTTTCAGTGCTGAAGTTTCCCTCCTCGCAACAGGCACCCTATTGCTCTTGAAGCCTTCTGTCCTCCGCACTTACAGCTTCGGAGCAGGAGAGACTTCACTTGCTGTGTCCAGCTTGTGCTCCTCAGATCTACGTCCACCGCATCAGCTAGTGGCGTAGGTCAGAGCAGTTTCTACATGTTCTGGATGAGACATGCTATTGCCCTCTCCTATGAGGCGCGTGGCCTCACTTCGCCTCTAGGAATCAGGGCTCTTTCAGCCAAAGGGATTGCCTCATCTATTGCACTAGCAAGAGGTATTCCCCTGCAGCAAGTGTCTGCTAAGCAGGTAAACCCAGTCCACTGCGGAATTGTTTCAGTGCTGGAGTTTCCGTCCTCGGGTCTATGCCCTAGCACTTTCAGGACATGCGTAACTGCATCCTCTCTCAACTATCTTCCAAAAGCCAACTATAAACCCAACAGGCACCCTATTGCTTTTGAAGCCTTCTGTCCTCCGCGCTTACAGCTTCGGAGCAGGAGAGACTTCACTTGCTGTGTCCAGCTTGTGCTCTTCAGATCTACGTCCACCGCATCAGCTAGTGGCGTAGGTCAGAGCAACTTCTTCATGCTCTGGATGAGAGATGCTATTGCCCTCTCCTATGAGGCGCGTGGGCTCACTTCGCCTCTAGGAATCAGGGCTCATTCAACCAGGGGATCGCCTCAGCTATTGGATTAGCAAGAGGTATTCCCCTGCAACAAGTGTGTGCCAAGCAGGTAGACCCAGTCTACTGCCAAAATGTTTCAGTGCTGGAGCTTCTGCAGTAAAAGCTTGTCCTTGGGCTTGTGCCCTAGTACCCTCAGGATTTTCTTAGCTGCATTGTTTGAAGCCTTCTGTCCTCCGCCTTTTACAGCTTCGGAGCAGGAGAAACTTCACTTACTATCCAGTATGTGCTCTTCAGATTCACGTCCACCGCATCAGCTAGTGGCGTAAGTCAGAGCGCCACTATACTGGGTGAGAGATGCATATTGCCCTCTCCTATGAGGCGCGTGGGTGCACTTCGCCTCTGGGAAGCAGGGCTCACCCAATCAGGGTGATCATCCCAGTCTCACCAGCAGGAGGTATCCCCTGCAGTAATTGTGTGGCACGAAGGGTTGGTTCCTCCCCGCACACATTTCTTACATTTATAAATCTGGATGTTCATGCTACTCCGGGCTCACTGCCCCCGAGTTAGCTGCCCAGGCATAGCTCTGAGACCTTCTTGGCTTTGTGCGCACACGCTACACAACCTTGGGGTCCAGACACCTGTAGTGCGGCGGCGTTGGTATTCTCGTTCCCATCTCGTTTTCACGCAGCATCGAGTGTAGCCTTGCTAGGGAACGTCTCGGGTTACATTTTTTTAACCCTGTTCCCTGAAAGGCGGGAACGAGATGCTGCGTCGCAATGCCGCACTACCACGTGACCGGACGGCTGTTCAGACAAATTAATCTGAGGTCATTGCCGGCTCACCTGTTTTTATAACCTCCACCTACATCTAATCAGATGACGTCACCTGTCGAGGTTATACAGTGGTGTGAAAAACTATTTGCCCCCCTCCTGATTTCTTATTCTTTTGCATGTTTGTCACACAAAATGTTTCTGATCATCAAACACATTTAATTATTAGTCAAAGATAACACAAGTAAACACAAAATGCAGTTTTTAAATGAGATGTTTTATTATTTAGGGAGAAAAAAAAATCCAAACCTACATGGCCCTATGTGAAAAAGTAATTGCCCCCTGAACCTAATAACTGGTTGGGCCACCCTTAGCAGCAATAACTGCAATCAAGCGTTTGCGATAACTTGCAACGAGTCTTTTACAGCGCTCTGGAGGAATTTTGGCCCACTCATCTTTGCAGAATTGTTTTAATTCAGCTTTATTTGAGGGTTTTCTAGCATGAACAGTTTTTTTAAGTTCATGCCACAACATCTCAATAGTATTCAGGTCAGGACTTTGACTAGGCCACTCCAAAGTCTTCATTTTGTTTTTCTTCAGCCATTCAGAGGTGGATTTGCTGGTGTGTTTTGGGTCATTGTCCTGCTGCAGCACCCAAGATCGCTTCAGCTTGAGTTGACGAACAGATGGCCGGACATTCTCCTTCAGGATTTTTTGGTAGACAGTAGAATTCATGGTTCCATCTATCACAGCAAGCCTTCCAGGTCCTGAAGCAGCAAAACAACCCCAGACCATCACACTACCACCACCATATTTTACTGTTGGTATGATGTTCTTTTTCTGAAATGCTGTGTTACTTTTACGCCAGATGTAACGGGACACGCACCTTCCAAAAAGTTCAACTTTTGTCTCGTCGGTCCATAAGGTATTTTCCCAAAAGTCTTGGCAATCATTGAGATGTTTTTTAGCAAAATTGAGAGGAGCCTTAATGTTCTTTTTGCTTAAAAGTTGTTTGCGCCTTGGAAATCTGCCCTGCAGGCCGTTTTTGCCCAGTCTCTTTCTTATGGTGGAGTCGTGAACACTGACCTTAATTGAGGCAAGTGAGGCCTGCAGTTCTTTAGATGTTGTCCTGGGGTCTTTTGTGGCCTCTCGGATGAGTTGTCTCTGCACTCTTGGGGTAATTTTGGTCGGCCGGCCACTCCTGGGAAGGTTCACCACTGTTCCATGTTTTTGCCATTTGTGGATAATGGCTCTCACTGTGGTTCGCTGGAGTCCCAAAGCTTTAGAAATGGCTTTATAACCTTCACCAGACTGATAGATCTCAATTACTTTTGTTCTCATTTGTTCCTGAATTTCTTTGGATCTTGGCATGATGTCTAGCTTTTGAGGTGCTTTTGGTCTACTTCTCTGTGTCAGGTAGCTCCTATTTAAGTGATTTCTTGATTGAAACAGGTGTGGCAGTAATCAGGCCTGGGGGTGACTACAGAAATTGAATTCAGGTGTGATAAACCACAGTTAAGTTATTTTTTAACAAGGGGGGCAATCACTTTTTCACACAGGGCCATGTAGATTTGGAGATTTTTTTTCTCCCTTAATAACGTAAACCTTCATTTAAAAACTGCATTTTGTGTTCAATTATGTTATCTTTGACTAATAGTTAACGGTTTTTGATGAGCAGAAACATTTAAGTGTGACAAACATGCAAAAGAATAAGAAATCAGGAAGGGGGCAAATAGTTTTTCACACCACTGTATATAGCCAAAAACTTTGGCATGTTTTCACAGCATGCTTCAACGACCGGCAACGCGACAAACTGGTTCCCATAGCGTTTTCACGCAGCATCTCGTTCCCGCCTTTCAGGGAACAGGGTTACAGAAATGTAACCCGAGACGTTTTACCAATTGGGATTATAATCTTGTTAGGCCTCTGTATAACACCCTGTACTTGCAGATGTATACAGGGACTAGTTCTGAACACAGTAAAATATCAAATGTTAAGACAGACTGACAACATAAAACGGGAAAACGGACTGGGACGACCCGACTTCTGACAGAGTTCAAAATTCCGGTGACTATCAGTTTGAATGTTTAGATCATGATATGGAAGAAGACATAATGTAAATCTTTAGAGAAATGTAAAGCATGTATATTTAAGTAGGTTGCAAATTTTTTAATGCTTTTGTGTCAGGGGTCTATCCCCATAAAAACAGCTGTAGTGTCCTCTGTGTGCATTAGAGTGCTAGTGGTGATGATGTTAAAAACCCAGGTGGGAGAGAGAATATCTGATGAAATTTACCTAATGCATAGCTTATTAGTATTGTTTTGAATTGTAGAATTAAAATATTTAGGTTGTCATAGAATGACAAAAGGGGGAAATTGTAATGGAAAAATCATATTTTAATTATGTATTAATTCTATTTGATCCTTGTAGTAAGTGTGTAACGTAGACGTTAGAAGTTTGAACTTGGTTGTCGAAGCTTAGAGACACAAGGCCGAGAACAGAATAGAAACAACCTGATTGTAGTTGTCCCTGAATAAATGATAAGGTATGGACATCTGGTCTGGGGCAGATAAAGAGTCATGAGTTTGAATGTAGGAACTTCACGTACGGGGCGTTGATTATGTTAACAGAGATGTTTGTGTATAAAATAGGTCAGCTAGAGAAAGAGATCACCTTTCTCTATGCTGCAACTTTTTGCTGTATGAGACTGGTCCTTCTGCAGAAGTTTAAAATAAAACCTTTGTTACTTTGCTCTTACCCAGTGTATGGATTACTTGTCTTAATAATATTGGTTTCAGAATTACCACCACAAAGGTTAAAAACGATCTTGGTTGAATGATGAAATCGTACATTTAAAGAGAGTGTGTAGACACATACAGTAGTGTATAAGTAGAAATAGGCAAAAATGCAGGTTCATTATTTACATTTGGAAGCTATTGTTTTCATGTAGCCCAAGGATTAGAAAGGCAAAAGTTGCTTATTTAGGTCAGTGCCAATGAATAGAACCCATATCTACCCTTGATCACTTTGTAAATGTTGTTGCATTTGTCACTCCTGTTTGCACTATCGATTTTGACATCAGGACTTGACTATTTGTACCGATGTACCTCCACTTATTTAACGCTGCTTCTTTGTGTCAATTCATTTGAGTCTGTGCTAAAAAATTTGTTGTTGTTACAAGGTATTCCTGGATTTTTATTAGTCACAGGTCATCCCTACTATTATTGCACTTAGCCCAAACATTTAATGTGGGTCATATCGGTGAAGGTATTGGCCCATACAGGGGCGTGAGCACGCAGATGCTCAGGTGCTCCAACACAATAAATAAAAAATCGAACATTATCGGTCCCTATCACAGCACAATCACTTTTATGTTAACATATATGCAAAATATTAGGTAACATTCTTTCTGTCTAATTCAGACGCATAGTCACATAATAGTCTGCATAATCATAGCTAAACCTTGCTCCCTCCACTCACCTTCATACTTACACAGTACATCTAGGGAACCCTATCCAAGTTACAGCCTTTAAAGATTGTGGAGGATGATGCTGATGTTTAGTTACAATGTGCACTAACAAATTTCTTTAAAAAAAAAATTAAAAGGGATGAAAAAAATACAACGAAAACAGCTTCTGACAGAGAGATTCTATTAAATTATATGTATTGCTTGCTGATGTTAGAGCATTGTCTATGCTGAATGTGTTAGACCTTAATGCAGCTTGATCTTGTCACTATGATTAAAAGGCTTAGCTGGTTTGATATTTTGAGCTGTGCTTTTAATCATTTGTCTTACTCTATATATCCAAGAATAAATTCTCTGATTTTGTTGGTGATAAATCATCCTATATTGCTGCTTAACTGTGGAATACGTTAGGGGACCATTAGTGGCTTACATTTATATTTAGTCAATATTAAGTCCATGGTAATTTTAAATAAGTATTTTCATCTCTTTTTTAAACAAATAGTTTTTGCTTATTTGGAAAAAGTGAAAATCTTTGTAGGTTAGCTTACTGCTTTTAGGAATTAATGCCTGGATCTGGTAGTAATTATATGAAAAAAGTTTGCCTTTGGTCCCCATCTAATGTTAGACCTCTAAAATTAAATAAATTTTGTGATGCATATCGGTAAGCTAGTTTTTCCCCCACTTAATAATAATAATAATAATAATAATAATAATAATAATACATTTTATTTAACGGCGCCTTTCATGGCATTCAAGGACACCTTACAGTCAAAGTGTAAGTACAATGGTTAAAAACAAAACAGACAGAAAACTGCATAGTATTACATAAAAGCCTGTCTAAACAAACAGGTTTTTAGACAAGATTTAAAACTGGGAGACCTGGACTGTTGCGGATCTAGACAGGAAGTCTGTTCCATAAAAAAGGTGCCGCATAACCAAAAGTTTGTGACCCCATAGAAACTGTGGAAGACCGAGTGTAACTGCATAAGCAGACCTTAAGTCATGCGACGGGATATGTATATCGAGAAGGTCCAAAAGATATGAAGGTGCCAAGTTGTTTAGTGCTTTGTAGGTTAAAAGTAGTATTTTAAAATCTACACGCCATTTAACAGGGAGCCAGTGAAGATTTTGTAAAACGGTAGTGATGTGTTGAGAACTAGAAGTTATAACCCGAGCAGCAGAATTTTGTATTAACTGTTATGATATATTGATAGAAATAATCAAGAACTGTTTATTGATCACATTGCTCACTAATCACTCATTATCAGATGATGTTAGGACTAATTAAAAATTTGTTACATTTTTTTTCTGTTTTTTTTTTTCCAGTATTTAAAGTGCTGAGTCTCTGTAATAATTCGAAGTTTCCTAGGTCCCAGAAAATGACCTAAAATGAAAATGTGACAGCTTTCTTTCTGTCTTGTTGATATTCTGATATACAGTATTTACATAAAGTATATCCGTTTTCCATTACTTTAATAGAGTTTAAGTAACTATTAAAAATGTAGCTATTATGCTTTTATTAGTAACCTTTTACTTAATAATGTGTAGTAAGGCATTAAAAACCTACTGTACATTGTTCAGAAATAATTTACCTAAAGGGATACATTAAAAAGCAGTTACTAACCGTAAATAATATCTCACTATGAGGAATGAGTCAGTGAATGGTCAGCATAGCAAGAGGGAACTGAACAAGGCCATGTCATGACTTGTTCCAACTAAATCTGTAAATGAGACCTGGGGTCTCAAATGCATGCAAGGTTGCGACTCACCACACACATACACATACAAACACACACACTCGCACTGAATATTAATGGAGCTTGAGTATTTATAAAAAAATTAAGCATCTCTCCATTCCTAAGCCACAAACGAGACAATTAACCAAATAAGACATACTCATACATTTATCTTGTACCAATTTCATGCATTAGAATCAAGCACATTACAAACTAATCAAACAATCAAACATCTATCATAAATCGAATATCTAATTGGGATAATTTGTCTTTAATAAATGTTCTCTTAGAGCCGTAATGACAATGAGCAGCAGACAGTGTTACATTAAAAGTCCTTAGAATGCATGCAGAGTTTTCATTTAATCCACAATCAGAAAAGAAAAATGTGACATGCATTGCCACCATTAAGATGCCAATTCCTGTCAATGTCAATATTTTTTTTCCAGATATTTGCCACCAGCAGGGCAAGACTGACGTAAAGCACAGCTTCCTGTTGTGGTGGAAACAGTTTAATAACAGCTTTTAGACAGGGTTGGGGTCCAGACATCACACAGTGAGCTATTTGGAGAGAGCAATGACCCATGCACTACAATGAACTGTGGGGAATGTCTCACATCCTGTGGTACTTCATAGAGTTGCCACGGCAACGTTCTGAGAAAAGATCCTCATATGCATCAATCAGACTGTTCGCAGGAGATGATCATAGTGATCAGAGAGGAAAGAAGCTCTCTTGCTCTCAATAACGTTCACTCTCAAGAGGCATACTTAAGCTCTCCATGTGCCACATGGAATAATACATGAAAGCCTCCTTGTTATTGCTATGCTGGCATTTTATGGGTTGACTGCTGGCACAAAGTTGAATAATATTCAATAAGCTGTCATTTACTGTATGCTTCACAGGCCATAGAAACTGCTGGCAGACCAGCTTTTATATAGTGTTTTACCATTTTACAAGAGTGGTCTGTTGAGTCTGACAACTATGGTTTGTGTGATGTATACATCCCTGTGGTATTCAGTTTCAGCAATGTTAGCTCTCATATTAAACATAAACTGAATAATTCCTTATCATATTCTATGAAAAGCTGATGATGATCTACAACACAGTATTACACGGTACTGCTTTGGTACTTTTGAAACAATAACATCTGCATATTTTGTATTTAAAATGACGATTTTGTCCTCAATTATGTCACATAGCACTTATAGAAAAGGTCTTTGATATCTTATTTCTTTTGTAATCATGCATCTAAGCCAACTTGACTTATGACTTAAGCTAATTGTTTGTTTGTTTATTTATAAATAAAACTACCCCATAATAAGCAGTTGATTGCAGTCATCCAGCATACAGTACAGCCATTTGTTTTGTGTGATTGATTTATTTTCCTTTTGTGCACTTCCATGTCCCAATATGGTAATATAAAAGTCTGCTTCTCAAAACAAAACCAAAAAAAAAAAAACATATACGCAACAAAAGTCTGAAACTAGTAATTTTCTTTATCTCAGTGTTTGTGGGGAATGCAAGGTAACCATGGTTCACATAACTTTCTGATGCAGAAACATTATCCGCTACTTAAATCCCCTCTTGTCCCCTCTCAGTGAGTGTAGTGTGTCTTACAATATGACTAATTCTACAAACCACAGACAAAATGAGCCTTTTATCAAGTTAATTTTGTATATCAAAATTAGTGCGTTGGATTTACAAAGGTAAACAAAAACTGATTTTCATATGTTAAAGACTGGCAATTATCCATAAATGACCAGGCAATTACTGTGCATAGCACAGTGGATGAGAATTTGGTTATACCCCGAAAAACTTAAAATAATAATAATGATTAATTAAATTAAGGGCAAAGCATACACAGCTGAAATCATGAGTAAACATTAAATAAACTTAGAGTGAAGAGAAACAATAAATAGAAAGAAGAAATATTTTGAATCGCATCCATGCCAATAAAATTATTTATCATTTAGTACCTCAACAATGAATTGGAAAAGCCAAGATCTAGAGGAAAATCGCATAATTATATGAATTATGATATGATTAAGTGGGACGCACTGCAAATAGTGATGTGAGAAAATTTAGTTTCTAGTCAAATATTTCTAAAATACTTTAATATAAGATTAAAATAAGTAAATCTAAGATTATTCAGCCTGTTTCTAAAAATAATTGCAAAAGGTTAATTGGATTTTTTTATGTTGGCTCATAATTTTTCTTTTTTTTTTTGTCAAATATCTTTATTGAACATTTTCCAACTTTAACAAAACATAAAACAAAAGTACATCTAACCGGTCACAAAAAAAAAAAAGATAAAATATTCAGAATACATAAATTAATAAAAAAGAATAATTAGATAAATGAAATAATTTAAATGAAATAGGTAAAGCATAATGGTAGCACAATACCAATTCAAAATCCTATGCACTCACTTGAGGTACTTGGGGAGGAAAACCTTTCCACAGAATAGTTGACAAATAAGTCTCTAGATTGCTAATATAAGGCTTCCAAACATTATAGAACTGATCTGGTCGGTCATTAACTAAACATGTTAAATATTCCAGCGGCATTAAAATCTTGTGCCATCCCGAAATAGTCGGGGTCTTATCACTTATCCATCTCAATAATATATTCTTCCTGGCTGCAAACGTAAGAAGATTGTAAAGTCTCTTTTCATTGGATGAAATCAAAGATTGATCCGGTAAACCCAGGATCAAAAATACAGGATCCATAGCCAACTCCTTGTCAAAAAGAATACACATTTCAGATACAATGTTGGCCCAGTATATTTGTAACTGATTACATGACCAGAGACAATGAGTGAGAGTGCCAGTTTGTGTTTTGCACTTAAGGCATAGAGGTGAAAGGGCATTGTTAAATGTATGTCTACGGCTTGGTGAGATATGCAACCTGTGCACAATTTTGAATTGTATTGCTTTGGCACGGTTACATACTGAGATAGATTTGGCATATTTCCAAATATCATCCTATTCTTCCTCACTTATAGCGACTGAATGTTCCCTTTCCCAAGCAGATCTAGTATTCAAAACCACCTGTTTCTCAAATGTTCCACTAAGTACCTTATATAACAAACTCACAGACTTCTTTCCGGGTGTTTGAAAAATAAACTTTTCTGTAGGAGACAGACTTCTATTAATACATAATAAGGTATCCTTCAAAATATAGCTCCTAACTTGTAAAAAACGAAAGTCCTGTTGTGATAGTTGATATTTTTCTCTCAAATTCTCAAAAGACATTAGGCCTTCTTCATCAAACACATCCTGAAGCCGAGAAATACCTTGGTTTTCCCAAAATCTAAACCTCCCATCAGATCTGCCTGGAAGGAAGTTCGGATTATTCACAATTGGCGTGAGGGCAGAAGTCATTTTCTTTCTTCCCTCAAAATGATTAATAGCCCTCCATGCCCCAAGTGCATTCACAGTTCAGGGTTTTCACAGTTCTCCAACAGAAACTTAGTTTTTTTAAGAGGGATTTTTGACAGCGATTGTTCAAGGTCCAACCAGGTAGAAGAACCATCGAGATTAACCCAGTCAGAAATATATCTTAAATGTGCAGACCATTGATATAGCTTAATATTGGGTAAATCCAGTCCTCCGATTGAACCTGGTAATTGCAGTGCAGAAAACTTTAATCTTGGTCTGCGCTTGCTCCAAATAAAAGAGGAAAGCCAGCCATTTACATCTTTTAAAACTTTTTTAGAAAACAGAATAGGTATCATTTGAATTGGATACAAAAGCTTGGGAAGGACAGTCATTTTTATTAGAGCCACTCTACCCAACCACGAAATAGGTAGTGTGTGCCATCGATTTAAATCCTCTCTAATTTTACTAAACAATGGGGAGAAGTTATCTTTGAATACATTTTTACACATAGGGCTAACAAAAATACCCAAATATATAAATCCTCCCGGGGACCATCTAAATGGAAATGAGGGGTCAATATTTGGCATTTCCTTCATGGAACCAACAGGCATAGCCTCTGACTTACTAAGATTAATTTTGTATCCTGAGAAAGTGCTGAAGGTATTAATGATATTGAGAAGAGATGGTACTGAAGAGTCAGGTTTTGAAAGGAAAATGACCACATCATCTGCATGAAGTGCCAACTTATGGTGCCTTTCTTTAGTCTGCAAGCCTTCAATTAAGGGCTCGGTTCTGATTGCTTCAGCTAGTGGCTCAATAGCCAGCGCAAAAAGCAGGGGTGAAAGTGGGCACCCTTGTCTAGTTCCTCTATATAATGAAAAACTTGCTGATCTGGAACCATTTGTGAGAACGAAAGCTTTAGGCTCATCATATAATACTCTAACCCACCTAATGAAAACATCACCAAAATTAAATTTCTCCAAAACAAAAAAGAAATATGACCACTCAATACGGTCAAACGCTTTCTCTGCATCAAGAGAAAGTATTAGCCCATCAATCTTATGCTGTTTATAGACTTGTATAACATTAAGGAGACACCTCATGTTATTGCATGAAGAGCGGCCTTTTATAAAACCAATTTGATCATCTTTAATAACATGTGTTATTACGTTCTCCAAACGTGAAGCTAAGATTTTGGCCAACACCTTCCTATCTACATTTAATAGAGATATAGGTCTATATGAGGAGCAGGTTTCGGGAGGTTTACCTTTTTTTAGTATAAGGGAAATATTAGCTTCTCTTAGAGATTCAGGGAGTTGCCCACTTGTATATGAATGATTAAACATATTAAGCATAGGTTCAAGTAACAAAGTTTGCCACTCTTTATAGAATTCACAACCTATACTATCTGGACCTGGCACTTTTCCATTCTGCATGTGTGAAATCGCCTCAATTAACTCCTCTTTAGAAATACAGTAGGAGCATTTAACTTTGCTTTCTGATCTAATGAGATAATTGGTAAACTAATTTTGGAAAAAAAAGCTTCTAATAGTATAGTACTGCTACTAGACACTTCAGTCTTATATACAGTGGTGTGAAAAACTATTTGCCCCCTTCCTGATTTCTTATTCTTTTGCATGTTTGTCACACTTAAATGTTTCTGCTCATCAAAAACCGTTAACTATTAGTCAAAGATAACAAAATTGAACACAAAATGCAGTTTTTAAATGAAGGTTTACGTTATTAAGGGAGAAAAAAAACTCCAAATCTACATGGCCCTGTGTGAAAAAGTGATTGCCCCCCTTGTTAAAAAATAACTTAACTGTGGTTTATCACACCTGAGTTCAATTTCTGTAGTCACCCCCAGGCCTGATTACTGCCACACCTGTTTCAATCAAGAAATCACTTAAATAGGAGCTACCTGACACAGAGAAGTAGACCAAAAGCACCTCAAAAGCTAGACATCATGCCAAGATCCAAAGAAATTCAGGAACAAAAGTAATTGAGATCTATCAGTCTGGGAAAGGTTATAAAGCCATTTCTAAAGCTTTGGGACTCCAGCGAACCACAGTGAGAGCCATTATCCACAAATGGCAAAAACATGGAACAGTGGTGAACCTTCCCAGGAGTGGCCGACCAACCAAAATTACCCCAAGAGCGCAGAGACACTCATCCGAGAGGCCACAAAAGACCCCAGGACAACATCTAAAGAACTGCAGGCCTCACTTGCCTCAATTAAGGTCAGTGTTCAAGACTCCACCATAAGAATGAGACTGGGCAAAAACGGCCTGCATGGCAGATTTCCAAGGCGCAAACCACTTTTAAGCAAAAAGAACATTAAGGCTCGTCTCAATTTTGCTAAAAAACATCTCAATGATTGCCAAGACTTTTGGGAAAATACCTTGTGGACCGACGAGACAAAAGTTGAACTTTTTGGAAGGTGCGCGTCCCGTTACATCTGGCGTAAAAGTAACACAGCATTTCAGAAAAAGAACATCATACCAACAGTAAAATATGGTGGTGGTAGTGTGATGGTCTGGGGTTGTTTTGCTACTTCAGGACCTGGAAGGCTTGCTGTGATAGGTGGAACCATGAATTCTACTGCCTACCAAAAAATCCTGAAGGAGAATGTCCGGCCATCTGTTCGTCAACTCAAGCTGAAGCGATCTTGGGTGCTGCAGCAGGACAATGACCCAAAACACACCAGCAAATCCACTTCTAAATGGCTGAAGAAAAACAAAATGAAGACTTTGGAGTGGCCTAGTCAAAGTCCTGACCTGAATCCTATTGAGATGTTGTGGAATGACCTTAAAAAGGCGGTTCATTCTAGAAAACCCTCAAATAAAGCTGAATTACAACAATTCTGCAAAGATGAGTGGGCCAAAATTCCTCCAGAGCACTGTAAAAGACTCGTTGCAAGTTATCACAAACGCTTGATTGCAGTTATTGCTGCTAAGGGTGGCCCAACCAGTTGTTAGGTTCAGGGGGCAATTACTTTTTCACACAGGGCCATGTAGGTTTGGATTTTTTTTTCTCCCTAAATAATAAAACCCCTCATTTAAAAACTGCATTTTGTGTTTACTTGTGTTATCTTTGACTAATAGTTAAATGTGTTTGATGATCAGAAACATTTTGTGTGACAAACATGCAAAAGAATAAGAAATCAGGAGGGGGCAAATAGTTTTTCACACCACTGTAAGTTCTTATAAGTTCTAATCTCGAAATGTGTTGTTAATTGATTTGCTATCATAATGTAGTTTGTCATTTGTGTCTAGTATTGATATAATTGAGCGTGAATCGCTTTTCTTCTTAGTGAGGTAAGCCAGAAATTTACCCGGCTTATCTCCGTGCTCATAAAATTCCTGTTTCACAAACCTCAATTTGTATCCTGCATCTTGGGTAAGCAGGGAGTCCTTTGTGCTTCTCAGTGCTGATATTTCTTTGAGTAACGTCTTATCTGAAGTCTTAATAGATTTTCCCTCTATACTCTTCAAATCCTCCTCCAATAATCTTTGGGTCTTATTTTTTTTATGTTTCTTAGAAGCAGAAAAGGACAAAATCAACCCTCTTATGTAAGCCTTGCTAGTCTCCCATAAGAGAAAAGGGTCTTGCGTGGATTTAGCATTAATAGCATAGAAAGATGTGAATTCCCCAGAGAAAAAGGGATAAAATGTCTGATCTTTGAGTATATTGGTGTTTAATCTCCATTGCCGGAAGTTATCTCTATTTGAAACCTTTACATCGAGAACAACCATTGCATGATCTGAAATGACAATATTGTTAATACAACATGCAAAAACTAAATACATTAAACTCTTGGGAATGAAAAAATAATAAATTCTCGTATAACACTGATGTGGTGGGGAGAAAAAACTGTACTCTTTACCAGATGGGTGAAGCGCTCTCCAAACATCTATAAATTCTAAGTCTTCACAAATGCCATTAATTTGTTTAGCTACGTTAGATGGCGCCATTATTTTATGGGGAAATCGATCAATAAGAGGATTTAACATACAGTTAAAGTCACCAGCAGCGATCATATAATCCGCTCTCAAATCAAAAAAGTCAGCAAAAGCCTTAATAAGGAAACTAGAGGGGTGCCCTGGAGGATAATATACATTAAACAAGGTAATAGACTTGCCATATAAAGTCCCGTATATAATGACAAAACAGCCTCTGTCATCTTCTGTCAATTTAACATCATTCAGCGGTACATCTTTTCTGATCAGAACTGCTACTCCTCTACTATTTGACGAAAAGGATGAGGAATATACTTGATTATACCCCCCCGGCTTTAACTTTAAATGTTCCTGTTTGTCTAAATGTGTTTCCTGTAACAGAGCTATGCCAATTTTCTCTTTTCTAATATAAGTCAGGATTTTCTTCCTCTTTATAGGATTATGAATTCCCCTAACGTTCCAAGTACATATACGAAGTGTGCTATCCATTGCCATAAACCTCAGTCATGAAACAGTGGTACCTGAACATCTTTAAGTAATACTGTGACCTTAAACATACCAACTTAAACAAAAACCTAAAACATTTACCCAAAGTATAATATAAATAAGAAACAAATAACCAAACACAGAGAACAGGGGAAACCACCCTTGCATCCATCTCCCAAGGGCTTCCACACAAACCTTCTTGTCAAGAGAAACACACCCTCCTCAAACCACCATCTTCGTTTTCACCAAAAGTCAGCGCACTTAAATCTGTCATCTACAGAACTGCGCAGCCAGTCTCTTCTTGATGTAAAATAAGACGTAAAAATTAAATTCAAAAGTTGTATCCACTGAGGAAATAACACCACAATTTACTCCGGCACTTGTCGGGAATCAAGGAAGGAAATCACCTCCTCCGGAGAGACAAACTTCTTGCGTCCACGGCCAACTTTGACACTTAATGTTGCCGGGTAGAGCAACGCATATTCCATCTGCAGCCCTCGAAGACGAGCTTTAACCTCGTTGAACGCTCTTCTCTTTTGCACCACCGCTGCAGAATAATCATTAAAAAAAGAGATTTTCGGGGCACCTGCATCCCGCGATGACGATGTTTGCTTACTGTTGAGCGTGAAGAGCTTCGTGGCGGCTGTCATCACTCTTTGTTTGTCCTGGAAGTTATGAAATCGAACGATGACAGGACGAGGACGGCCGCCCTGAGCCGGCTTTGGAGCGAGGGAGCGGTGGGCTCTTTCCAGCTTCAATTTACCCGCCTTCGTGTCCACCTGGAGGTAATCCGGTATCCATTTCTCAAAGAACCTGACAGGGTTTGATCCTTCGGTATCCTCCGGTAAACCGATAATGCGCACATTACATCTCCTTCCGCGATTTTCCAAGTCGTCCACCTGCTCGGTCAGGTCTCGTACTCGTTTTTTTCCAAATGTTGAATCTTGGTTTCATTGGCCGTGCATGTAGTTTCAGTCACCTCGATTCTATTCTCTGCTTCTTGGACTCGCTGAACAATGCTTTGAATTTTAGACGACTGGTTGTCTATCGCTTCAAGAAGCGCAGAGATCTTAGCATCAATCACTGCAACTATATTGTCCGTCATGCTCTTCATAGCTTGCATAAGGTTGGGGTCAGGATCAGGAGGCACGTCAGTGCTCACCTTTTTGGCCTCTCCCTCATGAGTTAGCGAGGCTGCAGCTGGCCTGCTATCCACAGCCGTGGCTATCGGGCTAGGCATATTTCTCGGGGCCGTTTTTTTTGCACTCCTCAGTGCAGCGCCGGATGATTTATTAAAATAGTTATATAACATTCTGTCAATATAGAGCTTGTAACTGTATTGCTCCTCTGTTTAAATGGAGAAGAAATTGGTATGAATAACCGAGACTACTGCGCAGCTCGTAAAAACGCGTGTTCACTCTAAGGCGCCATCTTGCATTCCCCTCGGCTCATAATTTTTCTAATAAAAAATAATAATAATAATTTACTGAAAAAAGCAAAACTATCTGCCAATAGAACAGAAATGTATGAAATCAACTGTAAAATTATCGAACTACAAACATAAACAATCTTTTTCCATAAATAATTTCCAAATAAAACTGGGAATAAACTGGCTGTATTTACATTTTGCATTTCTTTGAAGAACTTTAGTATTGTTCTTCAATTCCAATTGTCTGTGATAAAAAATATTGCTAGCCACAGGATATTTTTTTAAAATAATTTCCATTTAATTACAATTGAATTGCAATAATAAAACGATGAAATGAAGTAGGACAGTGTGTACATTGTGAGTTTATATTATTAATCGATAATGAAAGCATTACTGTAAGTGACAAGATCAACAAGTCAGCCACATGATTTCACCAGAATAACCACACAAACTGACGGCAAAATAGAAAAGAACCTTAGGTAGGGAGGAAGAAGAAGAAGAAGAACTTACATACAGCAAACATACTTGCGCTTACTTGCCAACGCAAGGGTGTATGGTGGAAAAAAAACACAAAGATGGACAATTAATCATTTGTGCCTTGCTGCTCCTACAGTCTCAGTCGATGTGCTCATTGCTTTTATCCATTGCTTTTAGTCCAGCTCTCAGGGGAATAAGGTGACAATAATGGTGCTCTGAAAAGAAATATTTTTTCACATTACATGAATACTTATTGGTACATTGTCATAAAGTAATTAAGTCATTATCATTGTCATTATCATAAGTCATTGTCATTAAGTAATCTAGTAATAAGTTATTACAAACTAATTTATAGAATTTTGAAGAAAGTATCTATCTGGGCCCGGTTTCTCGATAACGCACACTATTCGCGCGCTAAGAAGACTCTTAATATATATCTTACGTTAAGTGATAACTTTTCTAAGTGTATTTCTCGAACTGTCTCTTAGGAGTCTTCTTAAGTCGCTGCCTCTTACGTCCGACGTTACAAGGCGCTGTCTACAGTGAAGGTCCTGAATTAGCTGACACCGGGAATGCTAATTCTGCTCAGGAATCGATTTTTGACTCCTTTTGCATGACAGCGTTAAGGAAGACGGCACTTTCTATGCAAATTAAAGGTTGCACTAAATTATTTTGATAGCGTTTATTTCAACATGGGTTAAATTATCAATAACATGCCATAATAGACATATATATAAATTCAATCACCAAACTGTCGCTAATATTTTCATGTAACCTGTAGTGAGGGTGAAACGAACCGGGCATACATTCATAGTTGATGGACAAACAGCTGATAACACTCTTCACCAGCTTCAGAAACAATGTGAAGTATGTCAGTTGTTGGGGTTGTATAGCGCCCTTATGGAATGAATATGATGAGATGAAAAAAAAATGTAACATGTTTAACATGCGGAAGCTCGCGGACCTTGCGGATCTTTTTGGACCGTTGGGCGGTCACTCGATGCGGATCACAGTGCCTAATACCCCTATCTTACCTGTGTGGCCGACTCATCTCCGTGAGCTGCCGCGATTGCCCGCAACGTTCCTTTAACATTCCGTGAAGTTCTGCCCGGTCTGCAAGCTTCCGCGAGGACCAGCAAAAAAATTTAACGTTTAATTTTTCACGCGGAAAGATGGAAACGTAATCACAGCGCAAAAACTCGGGGTGAATCATGATGAACCCTACTTACGGCCACAGCGCGAGACCGCGCAGGTGAGATAGGGGTATAACACCGCATCTCACAACAAGTCAAACCGCATAGGTGAATAGGGGTATTACACATTACAATCACTCAGAAAAATTAATGGATGCGGGGAACCATGGATTCCAAGGTTATTTTCTCATTTAACTAAATCAAATTTCATATAAATAAAACGTGTCCATAAAGAAAAGTCCATAAAGTTATGGATAATGGCTAATGATCAATGAAACCTATTTTAAACAAAAAGCAGCGAGCAGCTGGACATCAGGACGTAGAGCGTAAGTACGACGCGTTGGCCAGGCAAGCGCAGGTCTGAGCAGCTCAAGAAGCTCCATAATCTTTTGCCTTGGAAGGCAAAACTTTTTTCTTTTTTTTTAAAATAACGACCACGGGAAAATATGAAAAAGGCGGAAGTTTTGTCTAAAGGAAAAATTTTAATGACCCACACGGCTCCACAGACGGCGCCGTCTTCAGTTTAACACAACACCACGCTGTATCGCTCCTAAATTGTTCGCCACCTGTTTAATATTAAAAGTGATTGCCAATTTTAATGCATTAGTCACATTATGAAATAGGCTAATTAAAAGTCACTCTATTAGTACTAATATCAAATAAAATAACATTCTTAAACATGTCTACAGTATATTTCATCATTAATACGACTTTGATAACGTGCTATAATGTGCTTCCATACACCGCTGATAAAGATTGCTGCTCAGTGGCGGCGACTAGCGTCTTGAGCTGAAACTACGCTAAGAATGAGTTGAGGTTGCTCCAGACCAACCTTACGAACGTGTGACTTAGCTAAGAGATACTTTTCATTTACATTCAGTGTCAGGAACTAACCCGGGATGACCAGAAAGGCAATAGCTTTAGCAGTTAGCCCTGTAGCGTGAATGGTAAACCCAAACGCGGATGGACACGAGCGGGCAGGATAATCACGCGATTTGCTATAAGGACTCTCACAGTAAATGAGCAAAGGAAAGACACAATCTAACCCTCGTCCTATAAACACACACTCAGTCTGAAAGTAAAGCCAAGGAAGTGAGTACTCACATGAACGGGAACGATTCCGAAATAGCCTGGGCATAACTCAATGACAGAGCGATGTGCGGCGCCATCTTGTATCCTTTTATGCTTTCAGGTTCGCGGCCGTCTTGCATCCGGGTCCTACTGCCGGCCGCGGCTGAGTGCGCATGACAGTACCCCCTTGTCCAGGACCGACTCCGGACGGTCCAGGGGTGGAGGATACCCGGTGACGGTAGTCCCTAATGAGCCCGGAGTCGAGGATGAAGCGAGCTGGAACCCAGGACCGCTCCCCGGGGCCGTAGCCTTCCCAGTCGACCAGATACTGGGTGCCCCGAGTCGAGGAGCCGTCGCACGGTGTAAGCGGGACCACCGTCAATGATACAGGGGGGAGGAGCAGGGGGGGTGGGTGGAATCATGGGTGAGGTGATGAATGGTTTTAGCTGGGAGGTGTGGAAGACGGGGTGGATCCGGAGTGCCGCAGGCAGCTGGAGCCGGTAGGTGACAGGATTGACTCTGTGGGTGATGCGGTATGGTCCAATGAATCTCGGTGACAGTTTCTTTGACTCGGTGCGTAGGTGGAGGTTCCTGGTAGAGAGCCATACCTTGTCACCTACGTGGTACAACCGGGAGAGGGCGTCGGCCTTGGTGTTCTATGACCCCGGGCGGTACGAAAGATGGAAATCATACTGTTCGAAGAACAGGGCCCACCGTGCCTGTCGTGGGTTCAGCTGCTCGAGGTTGCGGATGGTGTGGAGGTTTTGAAGATCCGTCCAGACGATGAAAGGCTCACTGGCACCCTGGAGCCAGTGACGCCATTCCTCCAAAGCCCACTTTATGCCCAACAGTTCACGGTACCCTACTCCGTATCGCTGCTGAGTGGTGTTAAACCTTTTGGAGTAGAAGCCACATGGGTGTAGCTTCTGGTCTGGACCTCGTTGTGAGAGAACAGCGCCGGCGCCCACTTCCGACGATTCCACCTCCACAACGAATGGTTGGCTGGCATCCGGATGGAGGAGAATCGGGGCGGTGGTGAAGAGGTGACAGAGTTTGTGGAAGGCTGAAATGGCGGTTGGATTGAGTTGGAAAGAATGGGTTGAGAGCCTGGTCAGTGCAGTAAGTGGTGCTGCAACTGTACTGTAGCCCCGGGTAAAGCGACGATAAAAGTTTGCAAACCCGATAAAGCGTTGGTGCTGCTTTAGTGTCCTGGGTAGGGGCCAGTGACGTACAACCTCCAGCTTCTGCGGGTCCATGGCCACACCCTGGGGCGAGATGACAAAACCCAGAAACGTGGTGGAGTGCTCGTGAAAAGCACCCTTTTCCAGCTTACAGTACAGCTGGTGTGCGAGCAATCTCTTAAGAACAGCTCTGACGTGACGGGTGTGTTCTTCGGTGGTGTGTGAGTAGATGACTATGTCATCTAAATAAATGAACACCCATCGGCCTAGCATGTCCCGGAGAACATCGTTGATGAACTGTTGAAAGGCCGAGGGTCCAAATGGAATAACCAGGCTCTCGTAATGTCCAGTGGGGGTGATGCCCCCGATAGTCGACACACGGACGAAGTTTGCCCCCTTTCTTCTTCACGAAGAAGAACCCCGCGGCTGCCGGTGAGGAGGATGGCCGGATGGTGCCATTGCGGAGGGTGCTGGCGACATATTCCTCCATAGCCTGGGTCTCCTTATTGGAGAGGGAGTAGAAATGGCCGCGGGGGGGGTTGGAACCTGGCTGGAGTTCAATGGCCAGGTCATATGGACGGTGAGGTGGCAGGTGGTTGGCCCGGCGTTTACAGAACACCTCCGCCAGGCCCCGATAAGGTGGTGGGATGGTGTGGATGTCGACGTCGGGGGCCTCGGACTCCCTGGAGCACGTCCCAGCCTGGGCCTGTAGGCAGAGGTCGCTGCAGGTCGGCCCCCACTGAAGGATCCGGCTTTGTGTCCAGGAAATCAGAGGGTCGTGCTGTAGAAGCCATGGGTAGCCGAGGATGATGGGTGGAGAAGAGATGGACGTGAGGTGAAACTGAAGTGATTCTTGGTGCTGACCGAGGATGAGAGTGATGCGTTGGGTCTGCTGGGTGATGGGGCTGGATGAGAGGGGCCGCCCGTCGACAGAGGTGATTTTCATTGGCTGGGATAACGCCTCAATCTTTACCCCCAACCCTTTGGCATATGTAGAGTCAATGAAGTTACCGGCGGGACCAGAATCGATGAACGTGGCACTTCTGACCTGCTTGTGGCCAAGGTGGAGGGTTACCTGAACCGTGAGTCGAGACGTGGTTGGGTTGGTGGTGGCGGAGAGGTGGATGGTGCCCAGTGAGTCTCTCCTATCCTTCACCGGGGTTGGGCGTTTCCCGGACGGGATGGGCAGGTCGCCCGGTGGTGCACCGCTGAGCCACAGTAGGCGCACAGTCCCTCACGGTAACGCCTCTCGCGATCCGTCACGGTCAGGGAGGCACGCCCTAGTTGCCTGGGTTCCCCGGCTCTGGTGTCAACCACGGCAGGGGGTGGAGATCCGACACGTCCGGTGAAGGCGGGCGTGACGGTGGGTGGTGGTCTTGGTGCAGTGTAGGTGTAGGTGGGAGCTGGCGGCAGGGTTCGAGGTGCTGGCTTCGGACGGGAGAGAAGGCGCTGGTCAATATGGAGGGCTAGCTGGATTAGCCCCTCCAGTCTTGCTGGGAGTTCTCGTCCGGCTAGCTCGTCCTTAATGCGATTAGCCAGTCCCTCGAAATAGGACGTCCGGAGGGCTGCGTCTCCCCATGAGGTCTGGATGGCAAGGGTGCGGAAGTCAGCGGTGTACCTGCTCACGGACAATCCTCCCTGCCGCAGATGGTAGAGCTTCGTGTCGGTCTCCACCTCGCCCGCGGGATGTTCAAAGGTCAATTTAAGCTGACGGGTGAACTCGTTGTACGAGTGAGCGGTGTCCGTGTCAGCGCGTAGGACTGCCGTGGCCCACTCCGCTGCCTGCCCTGATAACAACGAGACAAGTAGTGCAATGCGCAGCCGGTCAGTGGAGTATTTGGTGGCATTAAACTCAAACACCAATTTCAGCGATGTTAAGAACACACTGCATTTCCCATCCGTGCCATCCCATTTATCCGGTAGTGCTAGAAATACATCAGAAGGGGGGGGGGGGGGGTTGGTGCGGCGGTGCGGCCGCTGCGACAGGAGAACCGCTAGCCAGCCCATCAACAGCCGCCCGGAGGCTCGCGTTCTCCTGCTTAAGCTCCGCAACCTCGCTTGGACTTGGTCTTGGTCTTGGACACTCCGGCGCAGAGTATCGAGCTCCGCGGTTAGCTTATTGATGAGCATAGCATGCTGGTCAACCACATCGCAAAGGCGCGCGTGATCCGCTAGGTTTACTGTAATATTGGCTATAAATCGGTACTGAGGGCAAACACTTACAAGTGGACAAATACACCTGTTTAGCATCTCCAATAAACCAAATTTAAGACTGAAAGCCTGAAACTTTTCCAGAGGATGCACATTATGCTCTTTTGGCTCTTGGACTGTGGTGAACCTAGATCCATCCCAGTCATCCTTGCAGTTTCGTCCTCATATATCTTAAATGTTTTACACAGCCAAAAAAAAAAAAAAAAAAAACTTAACTGATGTCTCTGTGTGCAAGGCTACTGCGACATAACATGAATGCAGGCAAGATCAATCAGTGATACACATGTGATAACTGGCAGTGACAACATCATCACTAATATCTGTCAGGACAATTATTCAATAATTTCATCATTTGCAAGACCATAAAATGGAGGTGTATGTGGCTATATTGCAATTATGCTCTTAAACAAAAGTGAGCTGCTGTAATGGACTCACAAATTCGTGAATATTTTGCCTCCATCTGGTTGAATTTCTTCTTGTGAAAGCTATAATTGGTGTTGGGTAGTCTGCCTTACTAGGACTGAGGTTATATGTTCATCAAATATCAGATGATTATGGAAGCAGTGGATGCCAATCATGTAATTTCCACCTTAATTTTGATGCCATGGTTCCTTGACAGCGAAGACATGCAATTTAGGGATTTTAGGAAGGAAACAAGGAGAAGACATTCATAAGAGAAGTGTGAGGGAGGGAGTGATATAATTACAATTTCAGCTGCCATACTACACACATTACAGTTTTTCCTAAACACCAGGGTATTCAGAAGGTAAAATAGTATTGAGATTATTTTGGCTGTTGCAATAAAACATTTTCCTGAACTCAACTGAGTGACAGATCTTTCTATGTGAGTTAAGCTAGGACAAATTAAGAACATGGAATCAACACTCAGGATTCACACATTATCATCTCCCTAAAGGTGCACAACCATCTGGAATTTGAAGATAGGACAGAGTCCTGTTACTGTATAAACTGTACATATCTAAATTATTATGCACATATTATCTTAAGTATAAATGTTGCTATATATGTTTGTCATAACTTAAAGATAACAGAGTAATCAAGTTAAAGTCTTAATTTGCCCTGTGGTTAAAAAAAAATCATACAATGCACATATTATCTGATATTTTATTTTAGATCAAAATAATAATTGTGATTATCATCATGGAAAGTGCAAATAGACTTCAAGACATAATTATACATACACACAGACACATAACAGTACAGTACATACATGATATACATGTATGTACATGTATACAATGAATTTACATAAAATAAAATTTTTAATTGTACACTTTATTATAAACACAAAACAAAATGCATAATTTATGGAATAGTGGTTCTGAAAAAAGTGAGCAGTGATTTTACAGACACACTTAATTGTCTGCATTCAATGTACACAGACACTTACCTGAAGATTACTTTGCTTCCTGTTATCCTCTCATTTCAGTATGCCACCAAACAACACACCTTTCTTTCAGCTAATCAGCATTTGGCACCCTCTCCTGTTCTGTGCTTATTTGTTACAACCTTTTATCCAGAGCAGGTTGCAGCACCACCTTGTGGAAGTTGTATACAAAATATTGCTCTGGGGGCCTTGATCTTCTGGTATTACTATTATTTTTTGTATTCATACTGCGCTGTTAACAGTAGTTAGCATTATGTTGTTTGCCACACTGCAGATAGTTTGGTTTTGTTCTAATTAATGTCTAAGTCAATCTAGTACTTTCAGTAAAGTCATAACTTAATATGGAATGGTAATGTAATATGAGGTGTTTGTTTAGCTAGTAAATCTCTTCCCATTTCTGGTTCCTGCTCTCTGAACATGGCACTCCAAAGGTACTCATTCTCTGCTATTATATATATATTTTTTTAAAAACTTAAAAAAAAACAAAAAAAACTCCAATCTTCTGGTAAGATTTTCCACTAGTTTTTAAGTGTTGCTGTGGAGATTTGTCCATTCACTCACAACAGCATTAGTGAGGTCAAGCTCTGTGTATGCCAATCAAATATGTCCTCTTCCTTGCTTTGCTCACATGGGCATTATCAGGATTTAACAGGTTTAACAGGAATTCTAGTGAAGGAAATTTGTAATCCTAAAGCATACAAATAAGGTGAATGTATGGCAAATTTGTGGCAACAGTTTGGGGATGGCACACATACAAATGTGATAGCTGCATGGGCAAAAAGAAAAAAAATATATATATATAAATTAAAATTTCATGAAGGCATGGAAAGCCCAGTGATAATGCAGTACCATTTACTGCAAGCTCTTACTTATGAAATGTACCTGTACCTTGAGGAAATACTGAAATCAACAACACTGAATACAATAACATTTACTTCAAGCTACTGTTATTTTATTTTTGTTGTTGCTTTGTTGCTTTTGATGTTGCAATTTTTTGGTTACATTTATATCTTATACTTGTCAAAGCCTCAGGGGGAAAAACATTATTTAAGCAATTTCCTATTGTAATTAAATAAGTATTCACAATGTAATAGTTTGTCAGACTACAAAACATACAATTTAACCTGAATTTTGTCAATAACCAGTTGAAAAAAATTCCATATCACAAGGCTTGTCCAAGTTTTAGTCTGATATGGAGCTGGTTCATATCAGCTATCTATGTGGGACCAAACCTGCTTTTAAATTAACTGTGCTTAAAGATAAAATGCACTTACCAAAATTAGGTATACTACATTCTAGGAGTATTCTATATGCTGCGATGGGTCTGATACATGAAACTAACACATGGGAACTATGTATTATGCATTATGCACAGCCTTATACAAGTTCAAAGGTATGCAGTCTTAAAGATTTTGAGATTGTCCTCCAGTCCTGGTACATTGGCTGGCCCCGTCCCGTTCTCACACGCACAGGTCTTGCCGGAGGGGCGACATAGTTACGCTTGTGTACGTGAGAGGTTTAAGTGAAAAGCGCCCGCTGTCACAGCACCCCTTCTCCAGCTTTAAGCTTGCACCTGCCAGTGAGACCAGTGGGTGTCATCTTGACAGTGCATCTGCATTTCCTATTCACATACAGGATGCAGTGTTCTTCAAGTTCAAGTTCAAGTAGGTTTTATTGTCACTTCAACCATATACAGTTAGTACACAGTGAAACGAAACAACGTTCCTCCAGGACCAAGGTGCTACATGAAACATACAGATGTCGCCCTTAAAACCCTGCGTGTTTTCCCGCGGGATGCCGCAATTTAGCCGCGTCTTGCCGGAGGCAACATTCGGGAATTTTAAATAAATGTGTTGCGCTTCACTGAATATCCGCCAGATGGCGCATGGAAGGACTTTATCTAAAAGCCGGACCAAGTACAACAATGAATGTAAGGACGCGGATGAACAGTGCTGAAGCGAACATGAATTTTATTTTGTTTTATAATAGATCTTTCATGATGAATGAGTGTATATGTGCTTCACATTATCAAACACAGGCAAAGGAGACAGAAATTATTGAGGGATCCACTGAAAAAAGTAAACCTAGTTTAATGTGTTTTTTTTTCTCATTCCATTAGTAAAAAAAATAATTTGCTCTTTTTAACTGAAGTGTCTAATTTATGCTCATGGGTGAATCTTTTTTTTTTTTTTTTTTTTAGTATAATGCTGTTTACAGCAGGAAACCAAAGTGAAATATTTCATTTTGATCAAGGTACTCTTATTAGGTTGAGTGTGATTTGCGCATGCGCAGTCTTTAGACCATAGTTTTGCCGGTATAATTTTATTTCCGCCTCAAACTGGAGCATGACGTTGAAACAAGTAAGGAAGGATATCAGAACCTGTATTTCAGTTACTGTTAGTTAAAGCCCCTGATTAAACTTAAATCTAATCCATTCACAAAGGACATTTCTGCTTCAAACCGTGTCTCATGACCTCATGACGCAGCATTTTCACGGACTGAATCACATGCGGGTGGAGATTCTCAAAGAAAACTCATTTAAACCAGGTAAGAAAGCAAACTCATGTCATTTCTATGTTAAATGTATCTCTTCTATGAGCAAATTCATGATTTATGTCAGGAACAACTACTTTGTAGATTGAGTTTTGTGTCCGTGTTTGCTACTGTAGCTAAAACCACCTATATTACCTGCATTAGCATTAGCTAACTAACGTGGTGATTTTCAAAAACACCGGAGTTTATACAGTAAGTCAGCGGCGCCGAAGAAAATAATTATATTTAAGTACCGTTGGTTAACGATGTAAAAATTAATAGGAAAGTGACGTAAACATAGAACAAGCTAATTTGGAGTGAGTGCTGTTTGTAGTGTACTGCTTTCTATACTTTATACACACTGTAATTAAGATTTGCTAACATAAGAACTTGAGCCAGTCCAGTTTTTGTTTTTACCTTTTTTTTTTTTTTTTTAAAGATCAGTAATGAGTTTCTGAGAATTATATCTGCTCCACTTCAAGCAAGATTACTGGTTTCCTTGGACAAGCAACACTACAAACTAATTGAGATCATCAGAAACTAGGGAGGAACCCGTCAGAGAGAGAAGACCAGAGAGATATAATCTTCATCTTCAAGTTCTTGATCTGGTATGTATGGTACGGTTCAGGACCAGGGAGGGAGCCGGAGACAGCAGAACAAAGAGATGATATTGCCAGCACCAGCACAGGGAGCACAGTTTTTAGTTTAGATCTCATGTTTACATTTTATTGTATGTTGATGGCTTGACTGTAAACAACAAACAATGCAATAAATGTATAAAAAATATATATATTTATTGTCTCTTTCCAGGACCAGGCATATCGTTCAATTATTTTTTGGCCAAATAGGCAGCCGTAACAAGAGGTGAGGGCGCGCGCGTCATCACATGTGCTTCACCGTAAACTTCAATATACATAGACGTTTATATTTTTGTTTATTTGTATATGTATGTTATTAATTTTACTTTTTTAGAGATTGTATGTGCGTGCACGGAGAGTATGTGTTGATAAGTTTATGTGGATAAGTTGATAAGTGTATCAGAAAGCATTAAAATGTTCATTTGAATTAAAATGACACACACACGTCTGTATATACAGTATATCAATTACATATATATCAATTTCATTAGTTCGTTCATTCTATTTGAAGCTTCGGATGTTTTTTTTTTTTTTGGTTTGGTTAGATTAGTTCTGAACTCGCTTCCGTGAAACTATCGCTAAAACAATGTACTGAGCCCTCCTGAGGATATAAAGCTTTATTATTGTGTTTGAATAAATATTCAGATCTACCACAGCAGGTAATAAACTATGGTGTGTCATAACCGAAGCAAACACCACGATTATGCCTCGTTTCGTATTATAAACCTGTGGAATGTTTCACTGTTTATGCTCACATAAGAGGAACAAAAGCTCAATGAGGACACGCACACACATAGACACACACACACAGACACACACATAGACACACACACAGACACACACACACTCCCCTGAGCCCTCGGGAAACATCCAATCACCGTCGGTATACAAATGAGTCAAGACGTAGCTTTAGAATGATGTTTGATCAGGTCTACTGTATATTCTGAACATAGAACTGCAAAATGTCTGATACAGTACTTTGGGGGAAACAAAGACTTAAACTGTTAAGTAATAACATTATTAATAACAAATATGTAATAGTTTTGATATTTGAAATTTTTTTATTTTAATGTAAAAGGACTATAGATAGAGACTTATAAGCAGCTGGTGTATCCGGGTTGTTTAATGAACTTTAAGCAAAAAGACAACATGTATTCATCTGTTTTATATAAATTACTGTTTTAACTTTGACTAGTTTTGGAAGAATAAATTGAATTGTTAAAGTCATGTTTTGCGTGTTTTAATTTTGGGGGATTGTTTGGGTATTTAAAAATTGTTTAGTTGAACCAACAACTTCAATGGGCAAAAAATGGGACACAACTTTGTTTTAAATAGTCAAAGAGTTGGGCTGAAAATAATAATAATAATTATTGATCATAGAAACAAATGAAACCAGTTAAACACTTGATTATATGTGTTTGTGATTGTGACCCATAATAATTTTTTCTCAGTATAAATAAATGTTTTGGGTTTTAAGAACTCCAAAAGAGCAACGACAAACTTGGTATTCTCCATTGAGGTTTCTCACCTTCCACTCCTGAGTATGACATGGTGTTAATTGCTCTGTGTGTGCGTGTGTGTTTTTGGCGGGGGGATGGGTGTGTGTGTGTTTTCGGCTGTTCAGCAGTTCTAAACACAAGCACAGTTTTTGTCCTTAACTAAAATACTTCAATACGTTAATAATGAATTTATTTTGTTGAATAAGGTAATAAGCGATATTTAAACCAAACCAGTAAGTTAAGTAAGTGTTCCATACATTAAAGTACTGTGTATAACCAAGTGCCCTAGCAAACACAGTTACAGTACAGTTTACAGTACAAACAGAGTGTGTGCGCTGGGGGGATTGGAAGGTGAGTGAGAATACTCATTTACAAGACAAAAGACGGTCAGAGGCAGCGCCGTTCTAGACCAGACAACACGGGGTGGGGGGAGGGGGGCATCATGTTCGAGCACTGTTTTTACCTGGCCTTACTGTATAGTAACAGTATTGTATTTGCTGAATTGTGTTGAGGCACGCAAACCCCCAGACCACAATAAGGTGGCAATCCCTCAGGGGGAAACTAAAAAAAAAAATATATATATATATATATATAAAATATCCTTAATCCAGATTTTATCAATGACATAACATTTATCTAAGCTGGATGGTCTAATTCTCAAAACCGTTTAACCTAAAAAAAAAACATAACACACTATAACTAGAATATTTACAAAACTGAAAGGTTTTCTTATGAATAATAAAAAATACAAACTAAATTAAAACAGATGGGCTGTTGAACAGATCATAATATGTTTTATGTTTTCTGATTATAAATGATATATGGGTTGATTTTAGAAAGGCTAAATCAAATAGCTAGTTTTGGTAATGTCAGTCCAGTAACTATACTATGTAAAAGTAATTATAATATGAATTAATTAAGGGCAGGACCTAACCTAATGTTAATAATTTACACCATGATAACATTAGTATTCATGTTTTTGTATTTTTGTATTAAGATTTTAAATGTTCAAATGAACGTTTCAGAGTATATAATTTGTCGTGTCATCTGTGATTGAGATCCATGAGTTAAATTGAAATATTTTTTATAGGTAGTAAGCCAGGTTTTAGTAACCTGCTTTAGTAATGGGCTCTAAAAGACAATGGAACATTACAGAACGTGCGAGTTGACGCCCATGCACAGATTAAAATGTTCATTTGAATTAAAATGACACACGCATGTCTGTGTGTGTATGTATATATATATATATATATATATATATATATATACCCTAAAAAATGCTGGGTTAAAAACAATCTGGGTTGTTTTTAACCCAGCTGCTGGGTAAATATAGGACTAACTAAATGCTGGGTTAATTTAACCCAGCAAGATGGGTTAAATATTCAATCCAAATGCTAGGTCATATTTAACTATAATGCTGGGTTAATTCTACCTCACAAATAGGTTATTATTATTTTCATGTTTTACAGTGAATCTGTAAAAAAAACACCCATGTCTATTAAACAGTTAAATTATTTTGATATACTTGCCTATTACAAAAAAACATACATATATGCAATAAACACCATCCTATTACATGTTCTTAGAAAAAAATATTTATTTTTCAAAAGCACAAGAACAGATAATCAAGAGCGACATCATTACTATACTATCATTGATAAGGGCGGGATGGAGTAATTGCACAAATAGACTGAGGCAGCTTCTACAGAGCAGGATCTCTCTGTGACTTCAGATATCTTTTCTGAAGAACAAAACTATCCAGCTATTGTATTATAAACCTGTGGAATGTTTAACTGTTTATGCTCACATAAGAGGAACAAAAGCTCAATGAGGACTAAACCAATGATTTCGGTAACTCCACTGAGTGTAACATCTGCATAGTGACACTGAACATCTTCACTTTTCCGTTTACCTCTGAAAAAAAAGCTGTATTTTGTTTGTTTATATTTAGAGTTTTTATAACAGTAGAACAAGTACCCGCGCGGACACACACACATAGACACACACACAGACACACACACATAGACACACACACTCCCCTGAGCCCTCGGGAAACATCCAATCACCGTCGGTATACAAATGAGTCAAGACGTAGCCTAACGTGGTGTCGTGTCGGATTTCAGTGGTCACGGAGTGGGAAGACTTTGAAGAAGCTGCAGTGACAGTGAACAGCTGAACAACTTCACTTTTCCGTTTACCTCTGAGGAAAAAAAGCTGTATTTTGTTTGTTTATATCTAGAATTTTTATAGTAGTAAGAAAGAGTTATAGTTTGGTCTGTACTGTTGTTCGCACCCTTGTAGAGAATAAATAAATTAATAACACCTTCATATCCCCTCTCAAGAGTGTCATAGTCCATTGTTAGTTTTAATGATCTGGCTGAAACTAATTATCACTACATAAGTACCCTAACACCATTGATCATGAGTCTCAGCTGAACCTAATTCTATACTTGTAACAGAAAATGTAGATGCAGATTCCAAATGTGTATTTATATAATAGATAGATAGATAGATAGATGTGTGTGTGTGTGTGTGTGTAGGCTCTACGCAGGGGCAAGAGAGGGCAGCGCAACCTTAAATGTCTGCACATGTTAATATATTCCTAAAATGTATATATTACAAGTTGATAAACTGATCTGCGGTAGCGGAAAAATCCGCTGAAATAGGACAGGCACACTAACCCGCACACACACACATACACACGCGCGCGCGCGCACACACACACACACACACAGACACACCTCCCTTGAGCCCTGCGTCTGTCGGATTTCAGCGGTCACGGAAAGACTTTGAAGCAGTTTACATATGAATCTAAGCTTGAACTTATCAGCATTGTAAATATATAATACTTTTCAAATAAAATCGCTATTACTTTGACCCTGAAGTTTAGTTTAGCACACACAAAAAAAACAGAAAAGTCATTTCTGGTAAATCAACGGAATGTGTAGTTTATTTACAGTAATTCATTAAAAAAATGAATATACATTGTACAGTACACGGTAAACACGGGAAAGATTACAAAATGAAAAAACAAACAGTGTCTACTTTATAAACAGCTTAGTATGTGCGTCGAGATGCTGAAATCCCTTGCATGTTTTTGCTTCCAAGTGGAGAGATATTTGACCGATAGCCTAGAACAAAAGATCTATAGGTGTGATCACAACCCCCTCCGACCGACCGTGCCATCAATCACTGACCACCTCAGAAGTTCCCTCCAATGTATGGCTGCAATACTTGTTTTGCAAGTATTTTTAACACCATTCAAAGGCTTCAAAGGGGCAGTTATCGGCTATGACACGTTGATTCAAGATTCAAGATTCAAGATTCTTTATTTGTCACATGCATAGTTATACAAGTACAACACGCAGTGAAATGTATCCTGAACCGCTCCTACTTTGTGCAAATAACAAGAAACAAAAGAAAAGAAATAATCTATAAATAGAAATAGAAGTTGAAATTAAAAAAAAAAAAAAAAAAAAAAAAAAAGGTGCAAATGTAAACATAATAATAAAGTGTGTATCTGAGCAGGATAAAGATGTTAGTGCAAGTGATGCTTACAGTCCAGACTAAAGTGCAGTGTGCAGTGTGGAATGTCAGCACAGCAGTGTGTGGGTGAACTGTTACCAGTCCTATGAATGGGAGAGTGGCCCATCATGGTTGAGGAGTCTAATCGCCTGTGGATAAAAACTCCTCCTGAGTCTCTCCGTTTTGGCCATAATGACCCGGAACCTTCTGCCTGAATGCAGAAGTTTGAACAGTCCGTTATTGGGGTGCGACAAGTCCTTAATGATACGAGCTGCCCTGGTTTTACATCTCCTGGTGTAGATGTCCTGCATGGAGGGGAGAGTTAACCTGCAGCAGCGTTCAGCTGCCCGGATCACTCTCTGGAGGGCTTTCCTGTCCTGTACACAGCTATTCCCAAACCAGGATGAAATGTTCTGCGTTAGGATGCTCTCAACAGCACCCGAGTAGAAAGCCTTAAGGACAGCAGGGGAAACCCCAAACTTCCTCAACTGCCTCAGGTGGTACAGACGCTGCTTTGCCCTTTTCGTCTGAGCACAGATATGCTCAGTCCATGTCAGATCCTCGGAGATGTGGACGCCCAAGTACTTAAAGCTGCTCACCCTCTCCACTGGAGCTCCATTGATGATGAGGGGTTTGTGGTCCAGTTGTCCCCTTCTGAAGTCCACCACCAGCTCCTTCGTCTTACTGACGTTCAGTCGGAGGCAGTTTTCTTCACACCATAGTGCCAGGTTCTCCACTTCATCTATGTAGGCCGACTCATCGTTGTTGGAGATGAAGCCCAGCACCACCGTATCGTCAGCAAACTTAACGATGGTGTTGGAGTCGAACATGGCCACACAGTCTGAAGTGTAGAGAGAGTATAGCAGTGGAGAGAGAACACATCCCTGTGGAGCACCTGTGTTGATGGTGATGCTGCTGGAGAAGCACTTGCCCACTCTCACCGCTTGAGATCTGTCCGAGAGGAAGTCCAACACCCAGGCACACAAGCGTTTGTTAAGTCCTAGATCTCTCAGCTTTGTGAACAGTCTGTTAGGCACTATTGTGTTGAAGGCAGAGCTGTAATCTATAAAAAGCAATCTCACATAGTTACCTTGCTTCTTGTCCACGTGGCTGAGAGTGGTGTGCAGAACATGGGAGATGGCATCCTCTGTGGATCTGTTGGGGCGGTAGGCGAACTGAAGTGGATCTATGGAGCTGGGGATGGAGGAGGAGATGATGTTTTTTAGCAGACCCTCAAATACCTTCATGACCATCGATGTCAGTGCAACAGGCCGGTAGTCATTCAGGCATGAGGGTTTGTTGGTCTTGGGCACGGGGACAATGGTGGATCTCTTGAAACACGCCGGGACCACAGACTTCGCCAGGGACTCATTAAAGATACAGGTGAACACACCTGACAGCTGGTCAGCGCAGCAGCGCAGCAGGCGCCCAGAGATGCCATCTGGACCCGCCGCTTTCCTGGTGTTCACCCTCCTCAGCGCCGTGCGAACGTCGTGCTCTGCGATGCTGATGACGCAATCCTCGCTGATGACGTCATCACTCTCAGTCAGCAGGCTGCTAGCATTAGCCGCCTGGCTAACCTCGAACCGGGCGAAGAATGCGTTCAGCTCGTTGGCGAATGCAGAGTCGGCGACGATCGTCGTGGTGTCTTTGGCAACCTTGTAGTCCGTGATTGTGCGTAATCCGTGCCACATGCGGCGTGTGTCACCCTGATGGAAGTGTGATTCAGTTCGCTGTCGGAACCGCCCCTTAGCTTCCCTCACCGCTCGCCTGACGCTATAAGAAGCCGCTTTGTATGCGCTCATATCGCCGCTAATGAGTGCGGCATTATAAGCAGCGGTCCGGGCATTCACAGCATCGCGGATCGATCGGTCTACCCAAGGCTTCTGGTTCGGAAACGATTTGAACCTCACTGTCGGGACAACTTCATTTACGAGCGTGCTAACGAAGCTAACTGCTACATCCGCAAACTCGTTGATGTCTACTGCGCAGGCTCGGAACATGTCCCAATCTACGTCATCGAGCGCGTCCTGTAGCGTAGCTTCTGATTGGGCAGACCAGCGTTGCACCTCCCTCATGACCGGAGCTTCACGACGAAAGCTTTGTTGATATTCCGGTATAAGGAAAATGGCGTTGTGGTCTGATTTCCCGAATGCTGGATGTGAAACAGCTTTGTAGCCCCGCTTGTATGGTGTGTAACAGTGGTCCAGAATGTTGAGTCCCCTTGTCGGACATGTAACATGTTGGTGAAAGTTTGGCATAACCTGTCTGAGGTTCGCTTTATTAAAGTCACCTGCTACAATGTGCGCTGCGTCCGGGTGTTTGTTTTGGAACTCACTCAGCACATCATGTAGTTCAGACAGAGCAGTGCCTGTGTCCGTGTGGGGTGGGATGTAGACCGCCGTGGCAATGACCGAGGTGAACTCGCGAGGCAGGTAGAAAGGACGACATTTAACACTCAGATATTCCAAATGAGGCGAGCAGCTACTGGAGAGAATGGAAACACTCCTGGCATCGCACCACTTCTTGTTGACCATGAAGCACACACCTCCACCTTTAGCTTTGTTAGACTCTGCCGTCCTGTCCATGCGGAACACAGAGAATGAGTCCGATGGGGTTATGACTCGGTCCGGCACAATGGGGGTCAGCCATGTTTCTGTAAAGCACAGAAGATTACAATCCCTGATATCTCGCTGGAAAGTAACTCTGGCTCTGAGGTCATCAAGCTTATTCTCCAGTGACTGTACATTAGCCAGCAGGATACTCGGCAGAGGGGTGCGATGAGCTTGTTCTCTCATTCTGTTACGGACGCCGCCGCGTTTCCCTCGACGCTTCTTTGTTCTTCGCCGCGGGTTAGCGTCCCGTCCATTGTTGTTGTCGTCTGAGCAGCGTAGTATCTCAGAGGGCCACGACGGGTCAGGCTTAAAGGTGGTATAAGTAAGCGCCGAAATCTGAATTCCTATATCCAGTAGTGTTCTACTGTCATAGGTCACTAAACCTGAAGTACTCTTAGCGAATGAAAGTAAAATAAATAAAGAAAGAAGGAAAAAAACGCACAGTTTGTACGGAGCGATCAGGAAGGCGTCTGGACGTGGCCGCGCCATCGGAAGATATGAAGGAGAACTTAATAGTTCTCAAAAATAGTGTAAATGTCTGCAACAATCACTAACCATTAAAATGTTTTTTTTTTTTTTTGTAATTAAACACGAAAATATTAATTATATTTCCATATATATACACACACACACACACACACACACACAAGGGCGTAGGTTTGCTACCTATTACTCCCTATAATAATGTAAACATTGCTAATTTATGTTTTGGAAAGAAACTTAAGTAATTATTTCATCTATATCTTTCATAAATCACACAACTAAAATATAATTAAACAGTTTATTCAACAACATTACCAAATATTTGTGACATTCACAGTCTAGATCCAAGTTGTCTTTTTAATAAAAGTGCATTCAGCTAAATTTTGCATCCATAGAAAAAAACTGCACGGCACCAGGGCCTGAAATACTTGTTTTAAACAAAATTGTGTAAAATAATAAATAAATAAAATACAGCATTCATTTAGAAATAAAATGCAGCAGAAAATACTTTAAACAAACTGTAGAATAAACGTTAAAACATAATAGCCCTCTGAAGCAGTGAAGTTGCAACTTTCAAATCAGCACTCTGGACTAGTGCACTTAAAAGTATGCCATTGAAACCTTAATGCATGAAAACATTTTAAGCTGAACATGTAAACACAACATGTAAACACTTGTAGTCAAGCCAAATCAAATGTTTTAAGATGATAACTTCATCTTTAAAGCTTGCACTTTTGGTGATAGCTTAATCCCATCAAGTTCTAGAAGAACTTTCTGAAAATAGCCTCTCCTTCAAGGATTATGGATACACCAACCGGTTCTTCCCCTTCAACAGCACGGACGACAAGGATTTTAAGAAGGTGTCACTTCGTCTGTCCCCCTGCATAAAATTTACAAGAAAATAAATCATTTATTTTGAGAAGCAAAAAAATCTGAATTGCTTCAACCTGTGCTGACTTCATTGAGAAAAAAATAATAATAAAAATAAATGATAATAAAAAAATGACCATCACTTCATATACTTCATATTGTTAAACTTGGGTTAAATTGCTTTATCTTGCATCAGTAAAACATGGCATGAGATGGCTTTACAGTGTCAGGAAATCCTATGATGAATGCTGAGTTTGTATTTAAAGGGTTAGTCCAAACATGAAAATTCGTTCAATAATTACTCATTTATATATACATTTGCATTTATATGCTTCTGTCCAATACAACAAACACTATATTCAAGGTATTAATAAATTGTATAATTAATAAGAAAACAATGCTTTACCAGGCAATCATCAAAGAGATCCTCTTCAGATTCACGTCTCATCTTTACACTTTGTTTCTGTGAAAATATTTACATTGTATCATTACATAATCTTTTATTCGTACAACTACATTCAGGCATTTCTTCATCTTTTGTAAGTTTGCCTTTATCCAAAGCAAATTACAAAAGAGGAAGGCGTCAAGCAGTGCTACTAACACAAAGTTTCTGACACCGTTAGAAAATACAAGATAGAAAAAGTGAGAAGCAAGAATCATGTGTGCAAAGATTAAGCATGTAGGGTCACAGGATGACTCGACTTATTTTTATTGTCTGCAATGCGATTTAGACAAATTAGAACTGCGGTAAAGCCAGCCGCGGTTCAGAAGAACACGGTCAAGCCAGCCACGATTGATTTTAGTGTGCGCACATATTACAGTGATTACGGTAGTTTCAGGACCGACACAGAGACAACGCGCTTTCAGAGCGCTTTTCATTTAGACGCCCAGGACTGAGAGATAATACAACATGCTCGTCAATTTTTACTTGCTTATTTATTTGCATTTCTGCTTTAATATCCGTGTTATTTATTGGTGACTTTGACGGTTGTCTGTTACAATATATTTCTTAAATATTCACCATTCAAATAATTGTTTTATGTACATAAGTTACAGCAGAATTCGTAGAAAACAGACAAAATAATGTATTTAGTCTTTCTAAATACCAGAATTGATTTTTATTTTGTTTTACTGTTCAAAAGTAGCAGTTATTCTTCAATGAATGTTTTCTATAATGAGGATTAACGTCTGCTTTGGAAGAGAGGTCAAATAAACAAATGTTCACAATGGGGAAAAAAAGTTAAATAAAATGCCTTTATTTCACTTCAGAGACCTATGAAAAAATAAATTCTAGTAAGTATAAAACGCCATGGTCAGTTTTTATCCCATATAATATACACACATTATATGATAATAAAAAAAAAGTAGAAAAAAACAATGATCAGTTCTTATTCAGGACGTCCCATACTATATACACACCACATATGAAACTATTTTACTGCAGCATTTTTCAGATATGGGGCATTATTACATTTTAAAGGGGTATAAAGACCCCATTTCTAATAAGTAGAAAAAAACAATGATCAGTTCTTATTCAGGACGTCCCATACTATATACACACCACATATGAAACTATTTTACTGCAGCATTTTTCAGATATGGGGCATTCTCTCTGTGTTGTTCATGAAACTACCGTAATCGCTGTAATATGCGCGCGCACTAAAATCAATCGCGGCTGGCTTGACCGTGTTTTTCTGAACCGCGGCTGGCTTTACCGCAGTAAATTAGAGCTGCTGTCAATACTGTATGAACATATGTACAGGTTCTTTACTCGTAACTCATTAATAAAGTCCGGCTTCAGAAAAAAAACGTTTATTGCTAGTGCTCTTTTACCATTTAATGCTTTAACACACACAACTCAGTTTGTTCAGAAATGGCATCTAACTGGCGAGGCTTTGTCTGAAGACGCCGTTTTCACTCGGGTTGGGGGTAAGAAACACACATCTCGGTGTATTAATCCGCGCGCTCGGTTCGTTATTATTTTATTTATTTATTTATTTACCACAGGACCCATGGGGGCTCCGTAGGTTCAGGTTTTTACACGAAAACGGTGTTTTGTGAATCTCCACACTATTAAAAACTGAAATTGCTAATTGTACGTCCTGAGATTAAGATGAACATTAATTGGGAGTCATGAAAGCGAGAATCACATCCAAAAAAGAAAGCTAAACTTACCTCGAACACGACAAACTCCAGCTGCAGCCACACCGTGTTGTAACCTCCGTGATGATCCACAACCGACTGATCCACAGCGCCGGCACAGCGACTCCAAACACGTATGCGCAGTTTAATTTGCACACATTTTTGGCTTCAGTAGACACACAATACTTCAGACTGAAACACGACTGCCCCCTACAGGTAATGAAGGGCATGTTCACAGCTTCCCGCACGCAGCCGCGCAAAGCCGCGGCAAGTCACGGGATCCCTTTTCTCGAAACGCAGGTTTTTAATGGCGACATCTGTAAATTTACAACATAGATTACCAGAAAAAACTAAACTAGCTAACTAAGAGGCTTAGTTAGCTGGCTAGAAGAGACAAGACAGACTGACCTAACATAAATTACAACATAAATTAACAAAAACTAACTATCTAACTAAGACTTTTTATCTACAGGGTTTTTATTTATTTATTTATTTATTTTTAAACAGACAGCAGACAAAGTGCACATGCAAATGTGCAAACAAAAGCAACAAAGTGACAGTGCGACAAAAACACAACATAACATAATAATAAGGTTTTGTGGTGATGAGTTGAGGTAGTGGAGAAACAGTAAACATTCCTTAGTGTAGCAGCAAAAATTAGGAAGTACAGAAGTTAATGCAAAAAGTCCAGTAATAATATTGTGCAAAAGAGCATTTATAGGTTGGTGTGTACGATAGCGTGGTGGTGTAGGTCAGTGTGTTTGCGCTTGTATTGATTAGTCAGTCCAGTCTCAATGTTTTGAGGTAGTTGAGTTAAGCTGAGTGATAATGCTTGTGTGTGTTTGTGTTTATCAGTCCAGTCCCTTTTTGTTGAGGAGACGGATGGCTTGTGGAAAAAAGCTGTTGCACAGTCTGGATGTGTGTGCCCGAATGCTTCGGGTACCTTTTACCAGATGGCAGGAGGGTGAAGTGTGTGTAAGAGGGGTGTGTCCGATCAGCCATAATGCTGGTGGGTTTGCGGATGCAGCGTGTGGTGTAGATGTCCTCAATAGAGGGGAGAGAGACCCCGATGATCTTCTCTGCTGTTCTCACTATCCGCTGTAGGGGCTTGTGGTCCGATATGGCACAGTTCCCAAACCAGACAGTGATGCAGCCGCTCAGAATGCTCTCAATAGTTCCTCTATAGAAGGTGGTCAGGATCGGTGGTGGAAGCTGGGCATTTCTCAGTCTTCTCAGAAAGAAGAGATGATGTTGGGCTTTCTTGTGCAGGGAGCTGGTATTGAGGGACCAGCTGAGGTCCTTCTCCAGGTGGACACCCAGGAATTTGGTGCTGTCAACGATCTCCACAGAGGAGCCGTTGATGGTCAACGGAGAATGGTCGCCTCATGTCCTCCTAAAGTCAACAACCATCTCCTTTGTTTTGTCAACATTCAGAGACAGGTTGTTGTCTTTACACCAGTCCGTTAGCCTCTGCACTTCCTCTCTGTACGCTGACTCATCGTTCTTACCAATGAGACCCACCACGGTCGTGTCATCAGCGAACTTAATGATGTGATTTGAACTGTGTGTTGCTACACAGTCGTGAGTCAGCAGTGTGAACAGCAGGGGACTGAGCACACAGCCTTGTGGGGCCCCAGTGCTCAGTGTGGTGGTGCAGTTCCCGATCCGTACTGACTGAGGCCTTCCAGTCAGAAAGTCCATGATCCAGTTGCAGAGGGAGATGTTCAGGCCCAACAGGCTCAGCTTTCCGATCAGTTGTTGGGGGATGGTCGTGTTGAATGCTGAGCTGAAATCTAAAGGTCCTTCTCAAAAAATTTGCATATTGTGATAAAGTTCATTATTTTCTGTAATGTACTGATAAACATTAGACTTTCATATATTTTAGATTCATTACACACAACTGAAGTAGTTGATGAATGTGGCATACAGCTCATGAAAACCCAAAACCCAAAATCTAAAAAAATTAGCATATTTCATCCGACCAATAAAAGAAAAGTGTTTTTAATACAAAAAAAGTCAACCTTCAAATAATTATGTTCAGTTATGCACTCAATACTTGGTCGGGAATCCTTTTGCAGATTCTTGTGTCTTGTGTCTTTCAACTTTCTCTTCACAATATCCCACAGATTCTCTATGGGGTTCAGGTCAGGAGAGTTGGCAGGCCAATTGAGCACAGTAATACCATAGTCAGTAAACCATTTATCAGTGGTTTTGGCACTGTGAGCAGGTGCCAGGTCGTGCTGAAAAATAAAGCTTTTCAGCAGATGGAAGCATGAAGTGCTCCAAAATCTCCTGATAGCTAGCTGCATTGACCCTGCCCTTGATAAAACACAGTGGACCAACACCAGCAGCTGACATGGCACCCCAGACCATCACTGACTGTGGGCACTTGACACTGGACTTCAGGCATTTTGGTATTTCCCTCTCCCCAGTCTTCCTCCAGACTCTGGCACCTTGATTTCCGAATGACATGCAAAATTTGCAACCTGTAGCCCATTTCCTGCACACGCCTGTACACGGTGGCTCTGGATGTTTCTACTCCAGACTCAGTCCACTGCTTCCGCAGGTCCCCCAAGGTCTGGAATCAGTCCTTCTCCACAATCTTCCTCAGGGCCCGGTCACCTCTTCTCATTGTGCAGCGTTTTCTGCCACGCTTTTTCCTTTCGACAGACTTCCCACTGAGGTGAATTGATACAGCACTCTGGGAACAGCCTATTCGTTCAGAAATTTCTTTCTGTGTCTCACCCTCTTGCTTGAGGGTGTCAATGATGGCCTTCTGGACAGCAGTCAGGTCAGGCCCATGATTGCGGTTTTGAGTAATGAACCAGGCTGGGAGTTTGTAAAAGCCTCAGGAATCTTTTGCAGGTGTTTAGAGTAAATTAGTTGATTCAGACGATTAGGTTAATAGCTCGTTTAGAGAACCTTTTCATGATGTGCTAATCTTTTGAGATAGGGATTTTGGGTTTTCATGAGCTGTATGCCACAATCATCAATATTAAAACAATAAAAGGCTTGAACTACTTCAGTTGTGTGTAATGAATCTAAAATATATGAAAGTCTAATGTTTATCAGTACATTACAGAAAATAATGAACTTCATCACAATATGCAAATTTTTTTAGAAGGACCTGTATGTACAGCATTCCTACGTATGTGTCCTTCTTGTCCAAGTGTGTGAGGGCAAGATGGAGTGCAGTGGAGTTGGCGTCGTCCGTTGAGCGGTTACGACGGTACGCAAATTGCAGTGGGTCCAGTGAGGGGGGCAGCAGGGTCTTGATTTCTCTCATGACGAGCCGCTCAAAGCACTTCATGATGGTGGGTGTATGTGCAACAGGACGGTAGTCATTGAAACAGGACACAGAAGACTTCTTGGGCACAGGTACGATGGTGGTGGCCTTGAAGCACGTGGGAACAACGGCGCTGCTCAGAGAGATGTTGAAGATGTCGGTGAGAACATCTGTCAGCTGTTCTGCACATTCTCTGAGCACCCTGCCTGGGATGTTGTCTGGTCCAGCAGCTTTACGTGGGTTGACTCTGCGTAGAGTTTTCCTCACCTCAGCTGTAGTGAGACACAGCACCTGGTCGTTCGGAGGAGGGTTGGTCTTCCTCGCCGCCACATCGTTCTGCCTGTCGAACCGAGCGTAGAAGTTGTTCAGCGCATCTGGGAGGGAGCCGTCACTGTCACAGGCAGGTGATGTCGTCCTGTAGTGTGTGATGGCTTGTAAGCCCTGCCATATGCGCCGTGTGTCACGGCTGTCTATGAAGTGATTGTGGATTCTCTGGGCGTGTGCGCGCTTCGCCTCTCTGATGGCCCGAGAAAGTTTGGCCCTTGCTCTTCTAAGCGCCACCTTATCTCTCGCTTTGAAGGCAGAGTTTTTTTAATCTGTTAAATAATCTCACTTCTAATTTAACCATACATTCAGCTACAACATTTATTAAAAATGCAAATGCTGTGTAATGGATTGTCAGGAACTAACCCGGGGTGACCAGAAAGACGATAGCTTTAGCAGTTAGTCCTGGGTGCCCCTGCCCCGAGGGCGCGAGTCGAGGATCCGTCGCACGGTGTAAGCGGGACCACCGTCAATGATACGGGGGGGAGGAGCAGGGGGGGTGGGTGGAATCATGGGTGAGGTGATGAATGGTTTTAGCTGGGAGGTGTGGGAGACGGGGTGGATCCGGAGTGCCGCAGGCAGCTGGAGCCGGTAGGTGACAGGATTGATTCTGTGGGTGATGCGGTAGGGTCCGATGAATCTTGGTGATAATTTTCGTGAGTCCGTGTGCAGGTGGAGGTTTTTGGTGGACAGCCATACCTTGTCACCTACGTGGTACAACCGTCCCGGAGGGTGCCGACGGCGGTGTTGGACGACATAATTGGCGTTGGCGCGTCTGATGGCGAGGTTGGCTTGGTGCCATAGCCGCCGGCACCGGCGAACCAACTGTTGGGCCGATGGTACGTCAACCTCTGGTTCTTGGTGGTCGAACATCGGAGGTTGGAAACCATGACACACGTCGAATGGGCTCAGGTTGGTGGCTGCGGACACATGTAGGTTATGGGACAACTCCGCCCATTTGAGGTAGTGGGCCCAGGAGCGTTGGCGATCCGACACAAAACACCTCAGGTAACGCTCCAGCTGTTGGTTGGTTCGCTCCGTCTGACCATTCGTCTGGGGGTGGTAACCAGAAGACAGGCTGTAGGTTGAATGGATCAGACGGCAGAAAGCCCTCCAGAACTCGCGTTCTCCTGCCTGAGCTCCGCAACCTCGCGGTGCAAGGCCGCGATATCTTGGACGCTCCAGCGCAGAGTATCGAGCTCCGCGGTTAGCTTATTGATAAGCAGAGCATGTTGGTCAACCACATCGCAAAGGCGCGCGTGATCCGCTGGGTTTACTGCTCTCGGCTCTGTCATTCTGTCAGGAACTAACCCGGGGTGACCAGAAAGACGATAGCTTTAGCAGTTAGCCCTGTAGCGTGAATGGTAATCCCAAACGCGGATGGACACGAGCGGGCAGGATAATCACGTGATTTGCTATAAGGACTCTCACAGTAAATGAGCAAAGGAAAGACACAATCTAACCCTAGTCCTATAAACACACACTCAGTCTGAAAGTTAAGCCACGGAAGTGAGTACTCACATGAACGGGAACGATTCCGAAATAGCCTGGGCATAACTCAATGACAGAGCGATGTGCGGCGCCATCTTGTATCCTTTTATGGTTTCAGGTTTGCGACCGTCTTACTTCCGGGTCCTAATGCCGGTCGCGGCTGAGTGCGCATGACATGGATGCTGTTACAGTAGTTTCAGATATATTATATACTTCAAGTTTAATAACTGAACAAAAGACCTGTAACTTTGAGTTTTTACTGACATCTCATTTTATTCACTGCAGTAAATGCAATAAACAATAAACATATTTTTATGCAGACTGAATCATAGTCATGGTTACTGGCAAAAGGTCAGTACACAGACAAGATGAACAAACAGTAAATCCATAATCAAGGTCAAAATATGCAACCTGGTCAATATCTGTGAGTCTGTAATAAAGATAAGAGCAAGGAAGAAAATACTATAAATGAACTCTGGGCATAGAACAAAGATGCATAAAAACAACAAGTCTAAGATACAATAAATACTGGATTTTACTAGGATGCAGCACATGCACCGCTTCGCTCCTCTCCGCGAGACGGCACACGACGTGCTGGTCATCGGAGACTCCATCGTCCAGCACGTGCGTGCTACCACGGCTAAAGGTAAGGCAAAAACTCGCTGTTTACCTGGTGCACATGTTCTTGATGTTGCTGCACAGGTGCCTGCGGCCCTGAAGAAGAACATTGGAGCTGTGGTTCTTCATGCTGGCACGAACGACACCAGGCTGAGGCAGACGGAGATCCTAAAGAAGGACTTCAGGAGCCTGGTTGAGAAGGTCCGCAGCACATCACCCATGACAAGTATCGTCGTATCTGGACCACTTCACACATTTCAGCGAGGAATGGAGAACTTCAGTAGATTATTTGCCTTTAATGAATGGTTACAATCTTGCTGTCAACAACAGAAATTACCCTTTGTTAATAACTGGAATGTTTTTTGGGAGCGTCCTAGGCTCTACCACACTGATGGCCTGCACCGTAGCAGAGCTGGAGCAGCGGTCCTCTCTGGCAACATCTCCAGGACATACCGAACCATCTGACTGGTGGTAAGTCATATCGTAGATTCCAATCACATTAGCCACATCACAACTCACCATACTGATAGACGCACACACATATCTTGTCCTATAGAAATTGTTTCTGTTCCCCGAGTAGTGAGAAAAAAGAATAAATTTGATAAACAATCTGATAACCATAAAACCAGACAAAGGCCAAATAAGTAATCAAAATCTACCTCTAAGGTTTGGTCTTCTCAACATTAGATCCCTTGCGCCTAAAGCACTTATTGTTAATGAAATGATCTCAGATTATTGCCTTGACGTACTCTGTCTCATCGAAACCTGGCTTAAACAAAATGAATATATTGGTCTGAATGAGTCTACTCCATCAGGATATTTCTATAAGCGTCTAACTGGTCGCAGTGGTGGTGTCGCCACTATCTACAATGATATACTCACTGTTACTCAGAAAATAAGGCCCAGGTTTAATTCATTTGAAGTGCTTATAATTAATGTTGCACTCAATGAAATACGTACTAAACCCTTGCTATATTTTACCCTGCATTTAGAAGTGATGCTTTCGGTTGGAGAGCCACTTCTAATCTACTGTAGGTCATGTCCCTAAACCTTTCAAGTTGGCAGTTATTAAGCCACATCTTAAAAAAATCTAATTTGGACGTGAATGAAATAACAAATTGCAGACCGATTTCAAACCTTCCCTTTATATCAAAAATATTAGAAAAAGTAGTATCAGCTCAAATATGCACATTCTTGCAGGAAAACAACATCCTTGAAGAATTTCAGTTAGGTTTTAGGCCCCATCATAGTACAGAAACTGCACTAGTTAAGATTGCAAACGACTTGTTTTTAGCTTCATACCAAGGCTGTCATACACACTCAATCTGCGCCCGGCACTAGGACCCGGAAGTAAGACGGGCGCAAAACCAGGAAGTATAAAAGAGGTAAACAAACGATGGCTTACCGCTCAGTCATTGAGTTCGGCCCATGTCAGCTCCAGTTGTCGTTTCAGCAAACCGTGAGTACTCACATGTTGGTTCCGTTGTCTTTTGCTATTGTGTGTGTATCTACAGGACGCGGGTTAAATTTGTGTTTTTCCCTTGCTCCGTTTTTGTGAGAGTCCTTAGACTAAATCGCGTGGCTATCCTGCCTACTCGCTTCTTTCCGCGTTTGGGTTTATCCTCCACGCTACATTGGGCTAACCGCTAAAGCTACGTCTTCTGGTCACCTCAGGTTAGTCCATCTTGACAGAATGACTGAGCCCTCCGCAGTGAACCCAGCGGATTATGCGAGTCTCTGCGACGTTGTGGATCAGCATGCCGCGCTAATCAATCAGCTAACCGGGGATCTCGCTTCTCTCCGCCGCGAGGTCGCTGAGCTCCGGCGGGAGAATGCGGATCTCCGCGCAGCTGTTGATGGCGTCACTGCTCGATCGCACGCCGCGGGGGCCGCGGCGCCGCATCATCCCCCCCCCCCTTCTGATGTTTTTCTTTCTCTACCAGAGAAGTGGAACGGCACGGATGGGAAGTGCAGTGTATTTCTGACAGCTCTCGATCTGGTGTTTGAGTTCAATGCCACCAAGTACTCCACCGATCGCCTTCGCATTGCTCTTCTCGTCTCGTTGCTAAAAGGGCAGGCAGCTGAGTGGGCCATGGCAGTTCTACAAGCAGATACGGACACCGCCCACTCATACAATGAGTTCACCCACCAACTCAGACTCACCTTCGAACACCCAGCGGGCGAGGTGGAGACCGACACCAGACTCTACCACCTGAGGCAGGGAGGATTGCCCGTGAGCCGCTACACAGCGGAGTTTCGCACCCTCGCCGTTCAGACCACGTGGGGCGATGCAGCGCTCCGGACGTCCTACTACGAGGGCCTGGCTTCTCGAATCAAGGACGAACTAGCCGGGCGAGAGCTTCCTGCGACCTTGGAGGGCCTGATCCAACTCGCTCTCCGGATCGACCAGCGCCTCCTCTCTCGCCCGAGGCCAGCCCCTCGCACCCTGCCACCCGCACCCACCTTCACCGTCACCACTCCACGACCCGCACCCACCTTCACCGTCACCACTCCACCCCTGGACATGTCGGTTCTCCACCTCCTGCCGTGGTTGACACAGGAGCCGGGGAACCCATGCAACTAGGACCACAAACGAGTCCGAAGTGCTGCATTCATCGACTCCGGGGCAGCAGGTAACTTCATTGACTCCGCATATGCCAAAACCCTGGGGGTAAAACTCGAGGCGTTATCCCAGCCCGTTCGTATCACATCTGTAGACGGTCGCCCCCTATCCACCAGCCCAATCAGCACCCGGACCGAATCTATCACCGTCTCCATTGACCAACATCACGAACAGCTAAAATTTTTCGTCACCTCCATCTCCTCACCTCCCATCATCCTAGGACATCCCTGGCTGCTCCAGCATGACCCTCTAATTTCCTGGACCCAGAACCGGATCCTCCAGTGGGGCGTGACCTGCAACGAACTATGCCTACGGGCAGCGGCTGAGACGTGCTCTAGGGAGTCTGAGGCCCCCGACGTCGACACCAACTCCATCCCCGAGCCGTATCGAGACCTAGCGGAGGTCTTCTGCAGATGACGAGCCACCCATCTTCCTCCACATCGTCCATACGACCTTGCCATAGACCTCCAACCCGGTACGGTCCCACCCCGCGGCCATCTCTACTCACTCACGTCCACCGAGACCCAGGTGATGGAGGAATATGTAAACAACGCCCTGCGCCAAGGCACCATCAGGCCCTCCTCCTCACCTGCCGCCATGGGGTTCTTCTTCGTGAAGAAAAGAGGCGGTGAACTTCGCCCTTGTGTCGACTATCGGGGGCTCAACAACCTCACCATCAAAAACCGACATCCTCTGCCTCTTACCAACTCAGCCCTGGACGCCCTCTCTGGCGCCACCGTCTTTACAAAGTTGGACCTCCGGAGCGCCTACAACTTGGTGCGCATCAGAGAGGGCGATGAGTGGAAGACGGCATTCATCACCCCCACCGGACACTATGAAACCCTCGTCATCCCATTCGGACTGTGCAATGCCCCCGCCGCATTCCAACACTTCATCAATGATGTCCTTCGGGACATGCTCGGTCGGTGGGCATTCGCTTACCTGGACGATATTCTGATATATTCACACACCATGGATGAACACACCCAGCATGTCAGGGTGGTTCTAAAGAGATTACTCGCCCACCAACTGTACTGTAAGTTGGAAAAGTGTGCTTTTCACGAGCGCTCCACCACGTTCCTGGGTTTTGTCATCTCGCCCCAGGGTGTGGCCATGGACCCGCAGAAACTAGAAGTTGTGCGTCATTGGCCCCTACCCAAGACCCTCAAGCAGCTTCAACGGTTTCTCGGGTTTGCGAACTTTTATCGTCGCTTTATCCGGGACTACAGTACAGTTGCCGCCCCCCTAACCGCTCTGACCCGTCCCTCCTCTCTCCCTTTTCACCTCAACCTGGCAGCTGCCTCCGCTTTCCAATCACTTTGTCACCGCTTCACCACTGCACCGATTCTCCACCACCCAGATGCCAGTAAACCATTCGTTGTAGAAGTGGATGCTTCAGATGTGGGCGCTGGAGCTATCCTCTCACAGCAAGGTCCAGATCAAAAACTACACCCATGTGGTTTTTTCTCCAGAAAGTTTGACTCCACTCAGCAGCGATACGGGGTAGGGGACCGCGAACTGCTGGCCATAAAGTGGGCTCTGGAGGAGTGGCGTCACTGGCTCCAGGGCATCAGTGAGCCATTCATAATCTGGACGGACCACCAGAATCTAATCACCATCAGAACCATCAAACAGCTAAATCCACGACAGGCACGGTGGGCATTATTTTTCGAGAATTACAACTTTCACCTCTCATATCGCCCGGGGTCCAAGAACACCAAAGCGGACGCCCTCTCCCGACAACTAGAGGTGGACCTCCCCCGGGCGGACCCCGCGTCTGTCCTCCCCTCTTCCAAGATCATCGCCCCTCTGCAACTGGACCTGGAAACGAGAATGCGCCAGGCACGAGGTACAGAGACCGAACCGGCAGGTGTGCCACCTGGACGACTCTTCGTGCCCGAGGGGATGAGACCAGAGGTTCTCCACTGGGGACATTCCTACCCAATTTCAGGCCATCCGGGCACCCGATGATCTCTCCAATTCCTCCAGCGGGACTTCTGGTGGCCGTCCATGACGAGGGACGTCCAAGAGTTCGTTCAGGCATGCCCAGTGTGCGCCAGGGCAAAAAACACCAACCAACCATCCCCAGGAGAACTGCAACCGCTCCCAGTCCCTCGACGGCCCTGGACGCACATTGCCGTTGACTTCATCACGGGCCTGCCGGCCTCCGAAGGAAAGGACACCATCCTCACGATCGTGGATCGGTTCTCTAAGACCGTGCATCTGGTGGCTCTCGCCGGACTCCCGTCAGCAAAGGAAACCGCAGAACTGATATTAGAGCACGTAGTCCATCTGCATGGGTTCCCCAAGGATATCGTCTCGGACAGAGGGCCCCAGTTCACAGCCCGGTTCTGGAAGGCCTCCACCTGCAGTCTGTCCTCCGGATACCACCCACAGACTAACGGTCAGACGGAGCAGACCAACCAACAACTGGAGCGCTACCTGAGATGTTTCGTAGCGGACCGCCAGCGCTCCTGGGCACGCTACCTCATCTGGGCGGAGCTGTCACACAACCTCCACATCTCCTCTGCCACCAACCTAAACCCATTTGAGGTATGCCACGGTTTCCAACCCTCCGTGTTCAACCACCCAGAGCCGGAGGTTGATGTACCGTCGGCCCAACAGTTGGTCCGCAGATGTCGGCGGCTCTGGATTATGACCAACCAGGCCATCCAACGTGCCAATGCCCGCTACACCCACCAACATCGCCGCCGACATCCTCCGGGACGATTATACCACGTAGGTGACAAGGTATGGCTTTCCACAAAGAACCTCCACCTCCACACCGAGTCAAAGAAGCTTTCCCCCAGATTCATCGGACCATACCACATCACCCACAGAATCAACCCTGTCACCTACCGGCTCCAGCTGCCTGCAGCGCTCCGGATTCACCCAGTATTCCACCTATCCCAGTTCAAGCCCTTCATCACCTCACAAATGATTACACCCACCCCCCCAGCTCCTCCTCCCCGGATCATCGACGGCGGTCCCGCCTACACCGTGCGCCGAATCCTCAACTCGCGCCCTCGGGGCAAAGGTACGCAATACCTGGTGGACTGGGAGGGCTATGGCCCCGAGGAGCGATCTTGGATCCCGGCCCGGTTCATTCTCGACTCTCAGCTAATTCGGGACTACCGTCACAGGGTATCCTCCACCCCAGGACCGTCAGGAGCCAGTCCTGGACAGGGGGGTACTGTCATAAACACTCATTCTGCGCCCGGCACTAGGACCCGGAAGTAAGACGGGCGCAAAACCAGGAAGTATAAAAGAGGTAAACAAACGATGGCTTACCGCTCAGTCATTGAGTTCGGCCCATGTCAGCTCCAGTTGTCGTTTCAGCAAACCGTGAGTACTCACATGTTGGTTCCATTGTCTTTTGCTATTGTGTGTGTATCTACAGGACGCGGGTTAAATTTGTGTTTTTCCCTTGCTCCGTTTTTGTGAGAGTCCTTAGACTAAATCGCGTGGCTATCCTGCCTACTCGCTTCTTTCCGCGTTTGGGTTTATCCTCCACGCTACATTGGGCTAACCGCTAAAGCTACGTCTTCTGGTCACCTCAGGTTAGTCCATCTTGACAAAGGCTGCATCTCAATACTAGTCTTACTTCAATTCAATTCAATTCAATTCAATTTATATAGCGCTTTTAACAATGGTCATTGTCTCAAAGCAGCTTCACAAAAATTTAAGAAATTTAACAAATCATAATAATAATAATAAATAAATAAATAAATAAAATAATAATAATAGAAAATAAATAAATAAAAACAAACAATAATAATAATTATAGAAAAGAAAATAATTGGAAGTGTGGATGTGTGAGAAAAATGTGCAGATAATAATGAGACGAATGAATGAAATTTCTCTGATGAGCAAGCCAAGGGTGACGGCGATGGTGGCAAGGAAAAACTCCCTGAGATGGCATTAGGAAGAAACCTTGAGAGGAACCAGACTCAACAGGGAACCCATCCTCATTTGGCCAACAACAGATAGAAATGATATAACATCTTGTGTGTTGTGCAGGTGAAAATTCAATATGACAGAAATTATTTAAATTGACATGAAGACCAGTTCAGCATAGGGATGAGTCAGTAGGTGCAGAGGGCAGATGAGGTCTGGATCACTGGAAGCACAGGAGCAGCATGTGTAGCTCCAACCATCATAAAGCTGAATCCAGCTGGAGCTGGTCCTTCTCTGGATGCCTCAGGAACCTCGCAGGGTCGGCCTTTGTCTACTGAAGCTGGCAAAATCTCCCGATGCCTCGGGATGGGTAGAGAAATACAGAACAGATGGGGAGAATTAGCGTAGTTGCCATTCGGTATAGGTGTACTGGAGTATGAGTACTGGGATGAGTTATGTGTATGCCAGATTAAAAAGATGCGTCTTGAGTCTACTTTTGAACTGAGAAACCGTGTCTGCTCCCCGAACACTGTCTGGAAGGCTATTCCAAAGCTTTGGAGCTAAATATGAAAAAGCCCTACCCCCTTTTGTAGATTTTGAAATTCTGGGAACTACCAGAAGTCCGGAGCTTTGTGATCTTAAGGCGCTTGGTGGATTGTAGCGCATCAGAAGACTGGTTAGGTATGTGGGAGCTAAACCATTTAAGGCCTTGTATGCAAGTAATACTATTTTGTAATTTATTCTAAACTGAACAGGTAGCCAGTGCAGGGATGATAATATTGGGGTTATATGATCATATTTTCTGGATCTAGTGAGAACCCTGGCAGCTGCATTTTGGATTAACTGAAGCTTGTTTATTGAGGATGCAGGACAACCACCTAGTAATGCATTACAATAGTCCAGTCTGGAGGTCATGAATGCATGAACTAGTTTTTCTGCATCAGATACGGATAAGATGTTCCTAAGTTTAGCAATATTTCGAAGATGGAAAAAGGCTGTTTTTGTGATATTTGAAATGTGATTTTCAAAAAACAAGTTACTGTCTAATATTACTCCCAGATCTTTTACTGCTGAGCTGGTAATAACAGTACATCCTTCTAAGCGCAAGCTGAATTGTGAAAGCTGTTGTGTGCTGGTTTTTGGGCCAATAAGTAATATCTCTGTCTTATCTGAATTTAATAAAAGAAAGTTATTGGTCATCCAATCTTTTATGTCCTGGACACACTCAGTTAATCTAGACAACTTAGGTATTTCGTCTGGTTTGGTTGAGATATATAATTGGGTATCATCAGCATAACAATGGAAACTAATCCCATGTCTTCTAATGATGTTACCCAAGGGAAGCATGTATATTGAGAACAACAGAGGTCCTAAAACTGACCCTTGTGGGACCCCATATTTCACTGGCATTACACCAGACGGTTCTCCATTTAGATCTACAAAATGGTAGCGATCAGACAGGTAAGATCTAAACCATTTTAATGCCTGTCCCTGAATACCTATATAATTTTGTAAGCGATCTATGAGAATATTATGATCTATAGTGTCGAATGCAGCACTAAGATCAAGCAGGACTAGCAATGAGATGCAGCCTTGGTCTGAAGCTAAAAACAAGTCGTTTGTAATCTTAACTAGTGCAGTTTCTGTGCTATGATGGGGCCTGAAACCTGACTGAAATTCTTCAAGGATGTTGTTATCCTGCAAGAATGTGCAAATTTGAGCTGATACTACTTTTTCTAGTATTTTTGATATGAACGGGAGGTTTCAAATCGGTCTGTAATTTGTTATTTCATTCGCATCCAAATTAGATTTACTTACTAGAGAGACTTACTTGATCTTAGTGCTGCATTCGACACTGTAGATCATAATATTCTCATAGATCGCTTACAAAATCACATAGGTATTCAGGGACAGGCATTAAAATGGTTAGATCATACCTGTCTTATCGATACCATTTTGTAGATCTGAATGGAGAACCGTCTGGTGTAATGCCAGTGAAATATTGGGTCCCACAAGGTTCAGTTTTAGGACCTCTGCTGTTCTCAATATACATGTGTAGCATCTGCGTAGGATCACAGATGATCATTTGGACTCTATTGCGTCTTTTCCACTGCATAGTACGGCACAGCATGGTTCAGTACAGCTCACTTTGGTTCGGCTCGGTTTGCGCTTCCACTGCAGTTTAGTAACGGTTTAGAGTGGGCAGGATTATTCACGTGTCATCATTGTAAACGCCATCATTAAACATCGTAAACATCATCATTATTCACGTGACATCATCGTAAACGCGCCACAAACAAACACACAACAATGGAGCATATCGACGGAATGGTGTTCTTCATTCTCGGCATGTGGATGTTTTTAACAGCAAGACGAAGGAGTTTGTTTCAAAAGAGGCTGATGGCAGCCAAATAAAATGTTTGGTTAATACAAAAAGGTGCGTCCGATCCTTCGCTGACTGTTCTAAATATAGCGGTTCTGTTGTGTCTCGTGTCGCAAGTTCAGTGATGCAGTAATGACGATTTTCTCCGGCCAATCAGTGACCAGCAGAGTTTACACGTCACGTTTTGGTAATGGTTCAGCGCGCTTGGAACTAAAAAGATGGTACTAAATAAAGGACCAGGTACCAGGTACTGTTCCCAGTGGAAAACCCCCCAAAAGTGAGTTGAACTGAACCGTGTCATGCCGTACTATGGAGTGGAAAAGCACCATATGTCTGCAAGAGACCCTTTTAGCCTTTGACATTTGCATATGAATTACAGACCTGGACCCACATTATGCATTTATATGGATGTTTATTGCAAGTGAGTTCCCCATCCTTATCACGAGGAGGCTAAACAGATTAGTTCCCCCAGTCTCAACATCAAACCTCAAACACATTCCAAAGACTAGCAGGAGACCTCTGTGCCGGCCACCAACGGCCTAACCAGACCAGGGGTCTGGCTCCACACTTGCAATACACATCACGCACACACATAAGGACATTTACCCTATTTTATATCATGATTATGCAAGTATAAAAGTATCCCTTAGATGCATGCATTGTGTATATGCTCCCTTATCTGATTACACTAGTTACCAACTTTTATTAGCCTTAGTTAGACTCTAATTAATGCAACCATGGGGGGGCACAATCCAGTGTCTTCTTGTGCCAGTCCCAAGTCTGGATAAATGCAGAGGGTTGTGTCAGGAAGGGCATCCGACGTAAAAACATTTGCCAAATCAATGACGCGAATCAGAAATATAATTTCCATACCGGATCGGTCGCACCGCCACGGCCACCGGTGCTGTTGACCTACAGGGTGCCGGTGGAAATTGGGCTACTGTTGGTTGAAGACGGAGAGGAGGAAGGCATGTTCGAAAGCAGAGAGAGAGAAGAGGAAAGGCAAGAGTTTAGGAGTGAAAGTAGGGACTTTGAATGTTGGGACCATGACAGGAAAGGGAAGAGAGTTGGTTGATATGATGCAGAGAAGGAAGGTGGATATCCTGTGTGTCCAAGAGACCAGGTGGAAAGGTAGCAAGGCTAGAAGCTTAGGATCAGGGTTCAAATTGTTTTACCGTGGTGTGGATAGGAAAAGAAATGGAGTAGGAGTTATTCTGAAAGAGGAGTTTGTTAGGAATGTTCTAGAGGTGAAGAGAGTATCAGACAGGTTGATGAGTCTAAAGCTGGAAATTGAGGGAGTAATGTTCAATGTTGTTAGTGGTTATGCCCCACAGGTAGGATGTCAGTTAGAAGAGAAGGAGACATTCTGGAGTGAGTTAGATGAAGTGATGCAGAGCATCCCCAGAGGTGAGAGAGTGGTGATTGGTGCAGACTTCAATGGACATGTTGGGGAAGGGAACAGAGGTGATGAAAATGTGATGGGCAGGTTTGGTCTTCAGGACAGGAATGTAGAAGGACAGATGGTGGTGGACTTTGCAAAGAGGATGGAAATGGCAGTAGTAAATACTTTCTTCCAGAAGAGGCAGGAACATAGGGTGACATATAAGAGTGGAGGCAGAAGCACTCAGGTAGACTACATCTTGTGTCGACGTTGTAATCTGAAAGAGATCAGTGACTGGAAAGTGTTGGTAGGGTAGAGTGTAGCCAGACAACACAGAATGGTGGTGTGTAAAATAACCCTGGTGGTGAGGAAGGTGAAGAGGACAAAGGCAGAGTGACAAAGGACAAAGTGGTGGAAGCTGAGAAAGGAAGAATGTTGTGTTGTCTTTAGGGAGGAGTTGAGACAGGCTCTGGGTGGTCAGGAGGTGCGTTCAGTTGACTGGACAACTACAGCCAATGTGATCAGGGAGACAGGTAGGAGGGTACTTGGTGTATCATCAGGTAAGGGAAAAGTGGACAAGGAGACTTGGTGGTGGAACGAGGAAGTCCAGGAGTGTATACAGGGAAAGAGGCTAGCTAAGAAGAAGTGGGACTCTGAGAGGACTGAAGAGAGTAGACAGGAGTACAGGGAGATGCAGCATAAGGTGAAGGTAGAGGTGGCAAAGGCCAAACAAAGAGCATATGAGGACTTGTATGCTAGGCTGGACAGTAAGGAGGGTGAGGTAGATCTGTACAGGTTGGCGAGGCAGAAAGATAGAGATGGGAAGGATGTGGAGCAGGTTAGAGTGATTAACGATAGAGATGGAAATATACTGACAGATGCCAGGAGGGTGATGGGAAGATGGAAGGAGTTGATGAATGAGGAAAATGAAAGAGAACAAAGAGTAGAAGAGGTGACTGTTGTGGAGCAGGAAGTAGCAAATATTAGTAAAAGTGAGGTGAGAAGGGCGTTGAAGAGGATGAAGAGTGGAAAGGCTGTTGGTCATGATGACATACCTGTCGAGTTACTGACTAGTTTTTTTAACAAGATCTTGGCCAGCGAGAGGATTCCAGAGGAATGGAGGAGAAGTGTATTGGTGCCGATTTTTAAGAACAAGGGAGATGTGCAGAGCTGTGGCAATTACAGAGGCATAAAGCTAATGAGCCATACAATGAAGCTGTGGGAAAGAGTAGTGGAAGCTAGGTTAAGGGCAGAGTTGAGAATTTGTGAGCAGCAATATGGTTTCATGCCTAGAAAGAGTACATCAGATGCAGTATTTGCTTTGAGGATGCTGATGGAGAAGTACAGAGAAGGTAATAAAGAGTTGCATTGTGTCTTTGTAGATTTAGAGAAGGCGTATGACAGGGTGCCGAGAGAGGAGCTGTGGTGTTGTATGAGGAAGTCTGGAGTGGCAGAGAAGTATGTTAGAGTGGTGCAGGACATGTATGAGGGTGCTAAGACAGTGGTGAGATGTGCTGTAGGTGTGACAGAAGAGTTCAAAGTGGAGGTGGGTCTGCATCAAGGATCGGCTCTAAGCCCCTTTTTGTTTGCTCTGGTGATGGACAGGATGACAGATGAGGTTAGACAGGAGTCTCCATGGACTATGATGTTTGCAGATGACATTGTGCTTTGTAGCGAGAGCAGGGAACAGGTGGAAGAAAACTTAGAGAGGTGGAGGTACGCTCTGGAAAGCAGAGGAATGAAGGTTAGCCGCAGCAAGATGGAATACATGTGTGTGAATGAGAGGGACCCAAGAGTAACGGGGAGGCTACAGGGAGCAGAGGTAAAGAAAGTGCAGGATTTTAAGTACTTAGGGTCAACGGTCCAGAGCAACGGAGAGTGTGGAAAGGAGGTGAAGAGGCGGGTACAGGCAGGTTGGAATGGGTGGAGAAAAGTTTCAGGTTGTTGTGCGATAAAAGAGTATCGGCGAGAATGAAAGGAAAGGTGTACAGGACAGTGGTGAGACCAGCGATGCTCTACGGCTTAGAGACAGTGGCACTGAAGAGAAGACAGGAGGCAGAGTTGGCGGTAGCAGAGCTGAAGATGTTGAGGTTCTCCTTGGGAGTGACAAGGATGGATAGGATCAAGAATGAGTTCATCAGAGGGACAACCCATGAGAGATGTTTTGGAGATAAAGTCAGAGAGGCCAGATTGAGGTGGTTTGGACATGTTCAGAGGAGAGATGGTGAGCATATCGGTAGAAGGATGCTGAGGTTGGAACTGCCAGGCAGGAGGTCTAGAGGAAGACCAAAGAGGAGATTTATGGATGCAGTGAGAGAGGACATGAAGTTAGTTGGTGTGAGAGAAGAGGATGCAGAGGATAGGGTTAGATGGAGGCAGATGATTCGCTGTGGCGACCCCTGAAAGGGAACAGCCGAAAGACAAAGAAGAAGAAAGAAGAAGAAGTTAGACTCTAATTACCTATATTCGAGTATATGAATGTATCTCCGCTTTCCTATCTCCTAAAGGTGCCTTTCTTGGTATCAAAATGATCTGCTCCATATTTCTCCATATTTGAATCAAATTCAAATTTTATTTGTCACATACACAGTCATACACAGTATAATATGCAGTGAAATGCTTACACGACCGCCAGTGACCTTAAATAGAAAATAAAAGCTTGTACGTAAAATAAATAATCAATAAAAAGGAAATACTAAAGAAATAAATTTAACTAGTAAAATTGACTGTACAATAAGGGCATAATAAAATATTGCAAAATATAGAAATATAGGGTAGATAGAGTATATATGTATATAGAATTTAAAGTGTCAGTGGTTGTGCAAATATGCATGAAAGGTGACTAATGAAAGTGACATGTGCAATTGTCCAGATGTATAAATATTTAGTGCAAGTGTGTATGAATGTGTCCATGATTGTCCAGTCAGTGTTGTGAGCTTAAAAAGATGTTATTAGTTCTGTGTGGAGGTGTGATTGAGAGACCTTATCGCCTGCGGGAAGAAGCTCCTCCTCAGCCTCTCTGTGTTGGCCTTTAGGGAGCGGAATTGCTTCCCAGACCGCAACAAAGAGAACAGTCCATTACTGGGGTGACTGAGGTCCTTCATGATCTTCCTGGCCTTGGTCCAGCACCGCTTGCTGTAGATCGAGTGCAGGTCAGGGAGCTCAGTGCGGATGATGCGCTCGGCTGATCGCACCACCCTCTGTAGAGCTCGTCTGTCCTGCATGGTGCTGTTCCCGAACCAGGTCGTGATGTTTCCCGTCAGGATGCTCTCTATGGTGCAGGAGTAGAAGTTCCTGAGCACCTTGGAGGGCAGTCTAAAGTCTCTCAAGCGTCTGAGGTGGTAGAGACGCTGCCGGGCTTTTTTCACCACGGTGTTGATGTGACAGAACCATGACAGGTCCTGCGTGATGTGAACACCGAGGTATCTGAAGCTGTCCACTCTCTCCACTGGGCTCCTGTTGATGACGGGGGTCTGGTAGTTCCTCTCCTGCTTTGTACTAAAGTCCACTATCAGCTCCTTTGTCTTACTGACATTCAGGAGGAGATTGTTCCTCTGGCACCAGTTCTCCAGATTTCCAATCTCCTCTAGGTAGTCCGACTCATCATTGTTGGTGATCAGTCCGACCACGACGGTGTCGTCAGCAAACTTGATAATGGAGGTGGAGTTGGTAGTGGCCACACAGTCGTGGGTGTACAAAGAGTACAGCAGGGGGCTCAGAACACAACCCTGGGGGGCTCCAGTGCTGAGAGTGAGTGTAGCTGAGACATGTTCGCCCATCCTTACTGCCTGTGGTCTGCCAGTCAGAAAATTGGAGATCCACTGACATATAGATGACCTGAGTCCCAGGTGCTCCAGCTTGGTGGTGAGTGTGGAGGGAATTATGGTATTAAAAGCAGAGCTGTAGTCGATGAAGAGCATTTTAACATAATTCCCTTTCCTAGTGTCCAGGGGTCTCATTTATCAAGCATGCATAAAAAAAGTTCTAAACTAGTGCGTATACCAACAGCCGTAAGCACAAGAAAGTTGGGATTTATCAAACGTGAGTACGCACAGCTGTACGAAATGACTGATGATGAATCGCACTCCTTCTAAATTGTGTGCGTGTGCATAGTAATTTAAATTTGCATACAGAAACGCCCTCAAATGACCTTATTTGGCAAACAACCTTCCTTATAAAAACCCAATGCCGCCAGGGCACTATAGAACCGTTATCATGGATCCCGTGAAGAGAGGAAAGAAAAAAAAAACTTCAAAGAAATGGAAGTGCTTTTAAATGAGGTACAATGTTATAAGACAGTTTTGTTTGCTGCTTTTTCAGGCGGAATGTCAAAGATAAAAAAAAGTCTTGGCATGGGGACAGGTTACTAATGCGGTAAATGCCATCTCACCTTTATGTAGAACTACTGCAGAGGTCAAGAAAAAGTGGTTTGATTTGAAAGTGTCCTCTAAAAAAAGAATTGCAGCCCACAGAAGAGACATCGGTGCCACGGGAGGAGGCCAGAGTCTTATTTCAGTGTCACCCCGATGGTGACACTGAAAGTGCAAAATCTCATCAACTGCAGGAGAGGCCGAGCCATCCGAAAATGGTTAGTAGGTTTTCAAATGTTTGTGTTGCGATATATTATTCATAGATAAATAACACACACATTGCAAATGATTTTGATTGTTCATTTAACATTTATTTTATAGATCTGCCAGTTTTGCCAGGTCCTGCTCCGCCTGCCACTTCAGCGCGTCCGATGCGTTTCGAGCCACGAGTCCTGACTGATGCGGTTCTGAAAACACAGGAGGAATTAGTGAGCGGCATTGCAAGCATAAAAGAGGAACTGCACCAAATCAATGTGGACTTGAGGAACATTAATGATTCACTAAATGCATCATGCAAGTTCAATAAAAGCTCCAAGTGATCTCACCATTTTCTCACAATTACTCCTTATTGTGAAACAGATTTAGAACCGTTCGATTATCCCTGCTCTTAGCTGCACGGCCACAGCATTTGGCATCGGGTCGAAACCTTCTGCCATGTGGCGATCTTCTTGTATCGGCATCTCATCCACTGGTATACCGTTTTTAATGGCAATATTATGCAGCACACTGCATGCTTTAACTATATAGCACACCTAAAGCAAATTTATATTGTATAATGAATCAAATAATTATGTATACAGTATATTATAAATATTGTAGTTATAAAATATAATTAAAACTTAATTTAAATATTTAAACATTCAAAACCTTGTTGGGTTTGTATTGCAATGTGCCTCCTCTGCCTGACAGACACAGCCATCGAGCCTTCAGCAAGCCTATTGCACGTTCTACTGTGCTTCTTGTGCGCTCATTTGCTCAGTTGTAATTCAGCTCCTTTTGGGATAGAAGGTTTACCACTGGGGTCATCAGCCAGGATTTAAGGGCATATCCTCGATCCCCTGCAATGATGTAGATTAAAATACAGTACATTATATGGTGTTGAGAAGTCATCTAATTTTACAATTATTTTTAAATCCTGATTAATCGTTACACACTTACCAATAAGCCAGCCTTCTCCAGCAGCGCTTTGCTGAAGACGAAGTCCCAATGAAGGAATCATGTGTACCTCCCGGGCTGTTCGCAACGACATTTAGCAGGTTCAAGTGTGCATCACAGATTACCTGCACGATAGCCTTTTCTATTTACTGTACAAATGCATATTCATCAGCAGTAGGAGCTTTCAGGGCAACATGTGTGCAGTCAACTGCCCCTATTACACTTGGAAATCCTGTGATGTTATAGAAGTCGGTCATAATTTTTGTCCTTTGCGCTGCGGTGTTTGGAAACATAATGTACTGTGATGTAAGTGATATAATTGCATGTAAAATGTGTGGCATAATTCGGCTCATGGTGGGTTGAGAAATACCAGACCTGACACCAATTTCCCTTTGAAATGTGCCTGTGGCTAAAAAGCCAATAGTAGAAAGAACATGAGTGTGCACGGGGACTGCACATCACTCTCAGCGAGTAAGTCTGTGCGGTCCCTGAAAACGTGATCTCTGCGCAAAAGTGCTTGTTGCAAATCTTCAAGAAGCGCAAGGTCTGCCATTGTAAGCAATGTATTTCCAAAATTTTATGGATTAAAATGGATTTTATATTATTCACAGTTCCAGATAACTAAGAATCACCTGTTGTATTCAATTATTCAATGTATCAATTTATTAACACTGACATTTTAATGGTGAAGTTTAAGGGCACTGGGTTTATATGTGATTACAGTTCTCTACCACTAGGGGATTCTGCTTACGCACAGTCAGGAGTTCTTCTAAATGTGCGCACATTTTCACGCACGCGTACAAATTAATGAATCGCATTCTATTAGTAGAATTGTGCGTACGCATGATGTACACATAAAACCGTGCGTACGCACGCTTGATAAATGAGACCCCAGGTGAGTGAGTGATGTGTGGAGGAGATGAGAGATTGCATCGTCTGTGGAGCGGTTCTGACGGTATGCAAACTGTAGTGGGTCCAGTGTGTCGGGTAGTGAAGAAATGAAGAAGTCTCTCTCTCTATATATATATATATATATATATATATATATATATAGGTATATATATATAGGAATATACAGTGGGTGCACAGGCAGTATGCGACTTCTACCGTCGCCGGTGTATGGCGTGTATGGCGTCAGCATTTGAGTTTGTGCGTTTGCTGGCTTTTACCACTGAGTGGCGCTATATAACTATAGACTGACGCCTCAGGCATCAGTTCGTTCTCTGCAGGCTTAATTAGGCGCAGGTCGTCCACAGGTGCACGTCGTTGCAGATAAAATAAAGTGAAACATTGTAAATAAACGAATTCATAATCACAGTAGTAACATTACAGTACAAATTTATAATTAAAATTAAATTCAGTTTTTTAGGATCGAATTTAAGCAACGTAAACGTTGTAAACTGTGTAATTACAGTAGAAAGGCTGCACGTGTAGGGTCTTGTGTCATCTTATATTTTGTGTTCTTTAAATTTGTAGCTTTTATAAGACTCTACTTTTATTTAGGTGCACACACAATGACGAAAAAACTTCATGATTTTGTTAAATAAATAAAGTAAACGGGGTTCTGTATTGATTTTGGTGAACTTGAGCGCGTCATATTATGAACCCAAAGATTTTTTTTACCACAAATCTCTCAAAAATAGTAAGATGTATTTTGGTTTTATACTGCAAACGAAAAATGAATCCAGGGTCTTGTGTCATCTTATATTTTGTGTTCTTTAAATTTGTAGTAGATTTATTAAATGAAATAAATTACACTAAACGGGGCTCTGTATTGTTCTCGGTGAACTTGAGCGCGTCAGAAAATGAACCCAAACTCCGTGTATACTCGCCTCACAGACGTGAAAAATATATACTTATAGAAAGAGAAATATCTGCTTTAATATAAAGTAATGAAAAAAAATTATTAGATTATGTAATTCGTATGAGAAGTGAATTACTGTATAGGCGCGCTCACTGACGACGAGATGACATGATCAGCACAGCCGTAACCAAAGGAATCACTAACTTATCAATGAATTATTAAAATGGTCAGAGTGAGTTTCCTGGCTGTTTTAACAAATATTTGAAGTAGATAACAGTAGCCCACATTTATAAAAGCATTTTTTATTTATATAAAACTATATAAAAATAATAATCCTGCGTTTATTTTTAGGTGTGCCCGCTGCCATAGTTCTTCAGTAACAAACCTATAAAACATGTACATCTGTATGAATAAATTGTTTAAATGTGATCAGTAAATGCTCCTTGCTACTGTAGTGACTGACATCGGCGTGCTGAAAGATCTAATCTCTCATATCGGCGCGTGCGTTCATCTGACTTAACGTTTCAGCCATTCACACATGCATTGTGCTGTTGTTTGTACACACTTTCAGTTCTCCCCTTCTACTCTCCTCTTTCATAAAAAATGAACAATCCGACACGAGCAGATTTGTTTCAGTCAGAATATTTATCAATCATAAAGAGAGGCGACATATACTTGCTGATTAAACACTGCATTTTTAAAGTGAAAGCGCGCGATGTGAGCAGCTTTAATTATTGATAATTAAATCATTATTAAATGGTGAACATAAAAAGCAAAAAGAATAATAATATTATTTTGATTATTATTATCATGTTCTTTTGCTGTTTGAGTGTCTGTGGATTCCAAAATTTATATTTTTACCGTTTTTTAATCACTGAAATGGAAGAGATACTGTAGAAAGGTTCCTTATCATAACGTGCCTTGTATTGTTTTTAATCGCTCGATACACGACCCATCATTTTTAATGCTATTTTACAAAGGGTAAATACACATGGAATAATTTTATTTGGTTTGTTTATTTATAGATAAAATTAAAAGTAATTAAAAACAGTGTAGAGTGATTAATAACACTACATGTTATGGTAAGAAAAATCTCATTCGAGGGATTTTAGTTTCTCCGAGTGTGTACTGTAGGTGAGAACAGCTATTCACAGGTTATTTGCATTGGTATGTCTGACTTCGCAAAGCACACCTGTAAAACCTGTTTAAATGTAAATGCTCCTCGCTGCGCGGTTTGGGGGAGGGACCAGCGCTTGTGTTTTTGTGTTATCAAGTACGGGCTAATGCTTAACAGTTGCGCAATTATATTTCTATTCAGTAAAGAAAAACACTATTGTTATTATTTCAATACATACTGTGCAGCTGTGAGAATTGTGGCAGGAATATAATGCCCTACGATTCACATTCATTTACAATATGTGCGTCAATGTCCAACTTAAACCAAGCATGCGTTGCCACGCTTGGAGTAGTGTGCAAATTTATTTGCCAAATGTGAACAAATAACGAAATAAGAGAGCTTGATTATACTGCATAAACATCATTCAGTACATAAATATATAAATATTGCATAAATATTATTTTGTACAGACAAATGTCTGAAAAAAAAAGATTTTTTTTTTACCACAAATCTCTCAAAAATAGTAAGATGTATTTTGGTTTTATACTGCAAACGAAAAACGAATCCAGGGTCTTGTGTCATCTTATATTTTGTGTTCTTTAAATTTGTAGTAGATTTATTAAATGAAATAAGTTACACTAAACGGGGCTCTGTATTGTTTTCGGTGAACTTGAGCGCATCAGAAAATGAACCCAAACTCCGTGTATACTCGCCTCACAGACGTGAAAAATATATACTTATAGAAAGAGAAATATCTGCTTTAATATAAAGTAATGAAAAAAAATTATTAGATTATGTAATTCGTATGAGAAGTGAATTACTGTATAGGCGCGCTCACTGACGACGAGATGACATGATCAGCACAGTCGTAACCAAAGGAATCACTAACTTATCAATGAATTATTAAAATGGTCAGAGTGAGTTTCCTGGCTGTTTTAACAAATATTTGAAGTAGATAACAGTAGCCCACATTTATAAAAGCATTTTTTAGTTATATAAAACTATATAAAAATAATAATCCTGCGTTTATTTTTAGGTGTGCCCGCTGCCATAGTTCTTCAGTAACAAACCTATAAAACGTACATCTGTATGAATAAATTGTTTAAATGTGATCAGTAAATGCTCCTTGCTACTGTAGTGACTGACATCGGCGTGCTGAAAGATCTAATCTCTCATATCGGCGCGCGCGTTCATCTGACTTAACGTTTCAGCCATTCACACATGCATTGTGCTGTTGTTTGTACACACTTTCAGTTCTCCCCTTCTACTCTCCTCTTTCATAAAAAATGAACAATCCGACACGAGCAGATTTGTTTCAGTCAGAATATTTATCAATCATAAAGAGAGGCGACATATACTTGCTGATTAAACACTGCATTTTTAAAGTGAAAGCGCGCGATGTGAGCAGCTTTAATTATTGATAATTAAATCATTATTAAATGGTGGACATAAAAAGCTAAAAGAATAATAATATTATTTTGATTATTATTATCATGTTCTTTTGCTGTTTGAGTGTCTGTGGATTCCAAAATTTATATTTTTACCGTTTTTTAATCACTGAAATGGAAGAGATACTGTAGAAAGGTTCCTTATCATAACGTGCCTTGTATTGTTTTTAATCGCTCGATACACGACCCATCATTTTTAATGCTATTTTACAAAGGGTAAATACACATGGAATAATTTTATTTGGTTTGTTTATTTATAGATAAAATTAAAAGTAATTAAAAACAGTGTAGAGTGATTAATAACACTACATGTTATGGTAAGAAAAATCTCATTCGAGGGATTTTAGTTTCTCCGAGTGTGTACTGTAGGTGAGAACAGCTATTCACAGGTTATTTGCATTGGTATGTCTGACTTCGCAAAGCACACCTGTAAAACCTGTTTAAATGTAAATGCTCCTCGCTGCGCGGTTTGGGGGAGGGACCAGCGCTTGTGTTTTTGTGTTATCAAGTACGGGCTAATGCTTAACAGTTGCGCAATTATATTTCTATTCAGTAAAGAAAAACACTATTGTTATTATTTCAATACATACTGTGCAGCTGTGAGAATTGTGGCAGGAATATAATGCCCTACGATTCACATTCATTTACAATATGTGCGTCAATGTCCAACTTAAACCAAGCATGCGTTGCCACGCTTGGAGTAGTGTGCAAATTTATTTGCCAAATGTGAACAAATAACGAAATAAGAGAGCTTGATTATACTGCATAAACATCATTCAGTACATAAATATATAAATATTGCATAAATATTATTTTGTACAGACAAATATCTGAAAAAAAAAGATTTTTTTTACGACGAATCTCTCAAAAATAGTAAGATGTATTTTGGTTTTATACTGCAAACGAAAAACGAATCCAGAGCCTGTAATTATATTGCATAACTATTATTTTGCACAAATACTGCAAATCTCTGAATAAAACAATGATATTTTATTCACAAATGTAAGACAATATATTTTGGTTCAGTGCCAGACGAAGTAATGTAATGAGAGGCCCCGATTATACTGCATACATATTTTTTATTGATTTATTTTTTTATTATCTATTCTGGAAGTTTGCTCTATTTGTTTTAGTTATTTCTATATTTAAATGTTGATGTCTTAAACTCTAACAACTGTAAGTATTGTCGAAATAAATTTTTTTAAAGCCCTAGTGCTGTTGTTTGTGCTGTTTTCTTTAGTAATAACACTGAACAGATAAAAACAGAGAGAGTCTGTCTAAACAAAATAAAACCAATGTTTTCTAACTCATATTTTTTATATTTATAGTTTTTCATGTTTGTTGGATGTGTAAATTATCATAATTGTAGTATTACTTCGCTACAACATATTCTTTTGACTTTATTATGACTTAAGCTCTGAATATATTTAAAAACCGATGCGACAGAAAATGTCAATTTGCGCCACCTGGCGGTCATTTCACGAATTATTTTGAAATGCTCCTGGTTTATTTTGGCCGCTGCTGCTTTCCACGTCGGTGAGTGCGACGGTAATGAGCAGCCTGGTTGTCACACCACTGTAGGTAATTAGAGTCTAACTTCTTCTTCTTTCTTCTTCTTTGTCTTTCGGCTGTTCCCTTTCAGGGGTCGCCACAGCGAATCATCTGCCTCCATCTAACCCTATCCTCTGCATCCTCTTCTCTCACACCAACTAACTTCATGTCCTCTCTCACTGCATCCATAAATCTCCTCTTTGGTCTTCCTCTAGACCTCCTGCCTGGCAGTTCCAACCTCAGCATCCTTCTACCGATATGCTGACCATCTCTCCTCTGAACATGTCCAAACCACCTCAATCTGGCCTCTCTGACTTTATCTCCAAAACATCTCACATGGGTTGTCCCTCTGATGAACTCATTCTTGATCCTATCCATCCTTGTCACTCCCAAGGAGAACCTCAACATCTTCAGCTCTGCTACCTCCAACTCTGCCTCCTGTCTTTTCTTCACTTCATCACTACTGAGGTGAGGGCTACAGGGCGATAGTCATTGAGAGAAGCAGGATGTGGTTTCTTCGGGACAGGAACAATGATGGACTCTTTGAAGCACGTGGGGATCACCGACTGAGATAAGATGTTGAATATCTCAGTGAACACAGGTGCTAGCTGGTCTGCGCAGGATCTGAGGATACGGCCTGAGATGCCGTCTGGTCCTGCTGCTTTCCTGGTGTTGACTCTCTTGAAGGCTCTCCTCACATCGTGCTCGGAGATGATTAGGACGTTCCCGGTGCTGGCAGTGTCTTCCTGTCTGCAGCCATTAGCGCCGCTAGCATTAGCGCCGTTAGCATTAGCGCCGTTAGCATTAGCATCGCTAGCGTCTTTAGCTGCAGCCTTGAAGCGAGCATAGAAGGTGTTGAGCTCGTCTGCCAGAGTCGCGTCCGTGTTCGTCATACCGGATGTTGGTGCTTTATAATCCGTTATTGTTCTCAGTCCCTGCCACAGGCTCCTAGAGTCACTCTGTTGAAGCTGTGACTCTAGTTTTCTCCCGTAGCCCTGATTCGCCTCTTTCACCGCCTTCCGGACGTTGTATGACGCAGCCTTGTATGGTTCCATGTCCCCCGACGCAAGGCCACCGATTGGTCCGTCCAGTGCGCGACCTCCCTCTGAACCGGAACTTCCTGTTTCAGCCTTTGTTTATATTTTGGCATGAGGAAGATGGCGGCGTGGTCAGATTTACCAAATGCTGGACGAGATTGCGCCTTGTAGCCGTCCTTGACCGTTGTATAGCAATGATCTAGTGTTCTTTCACCCCTGGTGGGGCAGGTGATGTGCTGATAAAAGTTCGGCGCTGCGCATTTGAGGTTGGCACTATTAAAGTCCCCTGCTACAATGAGCGCAACGTCCCGGTGTTGTGTCTGGTGCTGTGTGAGCACCTCATGCATCGAGTTTGTTCTCCAGTGACTGGACGTTGGCGATCAGGATGCCAGGCAGAGGTGTGCGGTGTGCACGGGCTCTGAGCCTATTCCTCACGCCGGCTCGTTTCTCTCGGGTCCATCGCTTCGCGTCGCGTCCATTGTTCTCCCTCAGGATCACACTCGGCCAGCTCGGATCCGGAGTTAAAAACATTGAATTGTGAGTACATTGTATACCAATAGAAACAAGAGTGTCTCTATCATACCTAATGTACTCAATGGTGGTGATTTTGCCGATTTTAAAACACTGAAAACTAACTTAAAGAACAAAAACAAAGAAAAAGTGGTCGGAGCAGTCGTGACGGCAGCCGACCTCACCGGCGCCATCTTGAAACATTGTTCTCAAACAATTATGTATTCCATGTGATCACGAAAGGCATTATATACTTTCTACAATATTTTAAAATAAACTCCAACAACCCTCTGGACCAGCAGTAAAAATTCCTATGGGCCATTGAAGGAGACAAAGAAAGTTTCTCCCACTAAAAATTCATGCCTTTGATTGGCCATTCCACCCAAACAGTGAGTGTGTCAGCTCACTATCAAAAGTCCCTAACCCAGGCTATTCGGGCTCAAACATCTCTTCTTCTGAGACGAACACTCTCCTACTCTCTGCAAAACTCATCTCTTGAGTTGAACCTTGGGAAGTTTTTACCTTCAAGTAACTTTGTCAACTCGCTGTGAACTATTCCTCTCTCTCGAGGAACCAGAGGAAAATCTCCAGCGCACACCTTGAGGTCGATCATCTACACCCTCGTGTCTACTGAATCAGGACTCTTTTTCAGAAACAAAGACCAATGCAAGTATCCTTTAAAACTCTTTAGATGCGTGTTTAAGTTTGAGCCCCTTTTTAAGGTGAACCTTGATTCTTTGATGATTCTCACTAGGTTGTGGTTAATTGATGTGAAATACTGCCATTCTTTTGTTCTTTTCTTTCTTCCTCACTGTCCTTTACCCTGTATGTATGTGTTTGCTTAATGTTGTTATATGTTAGCTATAGCCTCCTCTATTAAATTCATTATTTTCACAATAGATTGCCTCTGTGTGCTGCTCACAATCTAAAGTCACTGAATTGTTGATTCATTGGTTACATGCTACATTACTGCTAGTACTGCAAAGTAGGAAAGCTATCCTTCCTTAGGCAGGAAACAACCTTTCCTAGAATTGATAAATAATTATAGTATCTGCTCGGTAGACGGACAGATCAGATAATTGTATGTTAATTCTGCTACAGTTATTTCTAATCTAAATATTTATCATTAGTTATAACCAGTTATAATTAGTTGTAAATATTCCCTTGTTGAGCTATTTTGCTACACATGCTTCCCTTGGGTAACATCATTAGAAGACATGGGCTTAGTTTCCATTGTTATGCTGATGATACCCAATTATATATCTCAACAAAACCAGTCGAAATACCTAAGTTGTCTAGATTAACTGAGTGTTTTCCAGGACTCCATAGATATATATATATAACTGACTAGATGTCGCCTTGGGCCTCTAAGCATACGTCAACATCGCCGCCATCTTGGGTCGGGGAGCTGAAGGAAGCGCCAAAGTTTCCCGGCATTCAGATCAACTCTGAAGATGCCAGACTTTTGTACCGCAGGATAATCATTTAAGAAGCTGTAGTAGCTATTTTCATGAACTGGATGTTTTCAAAGAATGGTTAACCTGTGTTATATACTGTAGCCTAATCATTTAATAAGCTGTAAAATACTGGAAGATGTTTTCACACTACGTACGCACGTTTAGGTTGTTTTTGTGTTATATAACCATTTTACACTGGTCACTGTATTGCAGGTTTGCTGATGTACAAAATAAACTAGTACAACTCAAATGTTTTAATGAACATGTATTTTTAAGAATGGATTTTTTTTTTTTTTTTTTTTTTTTTATTTCAATTTCTATTTCTATTTATAGATTATTTCTTTTCTTTTGTTTCTTGTTATTTGCACAAAGTAGGAGCGGTTCAGGATACATTTCACTGCGTGTTGTACTTGTATAACTATGCATGTGACAAATAAAGAATCTTGAATCTTGAATCTTGAATCTTGAATATCACACCATTGTAGCCATTGTGTGTGCAGTAGACTAGGCTAAGGTAAGTAACAATAGTTAATTTTAAGTGGAAGAAGAAATGGAAGAATAATAAACTTACACCTAGTTTTGAAGTAGATTAATATCAAAAGCTTAAATTTTCTCTGGACTCGATCATAAATACATGTCTGTCAGTTGGAACGAACCAAAAAACTTTGATAGATAGATTTGGACTATTTATGACGATTTAATTTCTGCCTAGATGCAGATGTTAGGGGAACCTAACATTCTGAGGTCTGTTGGTCAGGAAGTCCATAATAGTTTTTTTCTCTGCTGTCTGTTCAACTCATGTCTTTATTAATTAAAATTTGTCTCTATTATTTATCTATTTATTTATATTTTATATATACTTTATTTTATATTATTGTATATGTTTTTTTCATATCACTATCAGCATACTTGTAATTGTTTTGTGCATTGTAGAACAAATTAATTAGTTATGTAGGTGTGTCTAAGTATTGTATTGCATATGATAGAACATAGATTAATTAATTATTTTACTTAGATTAATTAATTATTTTACTTGTATGATATATGTTCTATCATAAATATATGTCTGACATTCATAATAAACCAAACGGATTGAAAATCGGTTGAAAATTAAGCAGATGAACGTGATTTTAATGGTTGTTAGTTTCTCTGCCAATATTAACTAATGCAGAGTAGACGCGGCTTCCCCCGACGCAAGATGGCGGCCACGCTGCCACATCATTCCTATGGACAGCAGCGTCAGAGGCGATATCTAGTCAGTATATATATCTATGGCTACGTTTACACTGCCAGGTCTCGATGCTTAATTCCGATTTGTTGCCTATATCTGATTTTTTTGACCGTCTGTTTACACGTTATTTCCAGTATGACTCATATCCAATTCATGTGTTTACACTCGCCATGCCATCTGAAACATCGCGCATACTTAAAGGGAGGTTCTTGCGCTGCACAGTAGCCAAGATAGAAGAAGGTGAAATATGCTTAACGCTCTGCGATATATGCAAAGTTCGCGAAACGTCACCATGGTTTTAAAACGGAGGAGGAGAAAAAAAATGGCATAATTGCAGCCTGCACATATGCTTTATTCATCAAATACTGATTTAATGTTATTTAGCCCAAATAAGCATTAACACAAGGTATGTGTGTGTTGCAGGGAAGGGGGGGGGCGTTGTTCTTTTCCTTTTCCATGTCACCTGCGATGTTGTAATTCAACACGCGCTCCCACCGGAGAATAACATTACGTCATTAAACCGCGAAGAAGTCGCAGTTTTAATGACGTACAGAACACAATGCCTCAGGAAATCCGATCTGTCTGTTTACACGACAATCACATTAGAACATATCTGATTTATATCCGATTTATTTCCATATATGAAGGAGGCCTGAAACCAATCTCGAAATATCGGAATGCATGCGTTTTTTTCCTGTTTACACGGACATAGAACATATCCGATATGTGTCACATATGAGCAAAAAATCGGAATTGGGTCACATTTACCTGGCAGTGTAAACGTAGCCTTAGTGCTCGCTCAATATGTTCTCCGCGCACGCGCAACTTCTTGATTCTATGCGCGCTCGACTCTGCCTGCAAGCGCGTGCAAGATTTATTTTCTGTGCGCTCGACTCTGCCTGTACGCTCACTCAACTTTGTGAAGTGTTACAAAACAGCCACAAATCCAGCCAATCACAGACTTCCACACACTACTGCTGATTGGCTGTTCCTTCTCTATCACCTGCCCATCTTAGATCTAGAGAAATGACAGATCAATATCCGCGAACCTGATTTGTATTTTTTCCCTCGCAGCAACAGTACGCGGGAAATCCGGCGTGGTGCCGGAACGTTATCACCCCTGCATACATGAACTGTATCAGTCAGGATTTAGGCCTCATCACAGCACAGAAACAGCACTCGTTAAAGTAATAAATGACCTCCTATTGGCCTCTGATCAGGGTTGTGTAACTATGCTTGTATTACTCAACCTCAGTGCAGCTTTTGACACCATTGATCATGCTATTCTTCTTTACAGATTAGAAAATGTAGTAGGAATTAAGGGTACAGCCCTCTCCTGGCTCAGATCCTATTTGACCGATCGTTATCAGTATGTAGACTTAAATGGTGAATATTCTGCATGTTCTCTAGTGGAGTTTGGCGTTCGGCAGGGTTCAGTTTTAGGCCCACTGCTTTTTTCCCTTTACATGCTTCCTCTGGGCAACATAATCCATAAGCATGGTATTAGTTTTCATTGTTATGCTGACGACACACAGTTTGTGTGGATGCGGTCATGTTATTTCACTAGTTTTGACGCGTAGCTTTGGTTTGATCATTTACTCACAAGAACGGAAGTCCGATGATTTCTTTGTCTTGGTATTTTATTTCAGCATCAAAGATTCAACACTTCATACAGTAGTCTTGAGTAAATCCACTGTGATTACAACTCCTTTTGCTGTATCAAATGGTTCAACGTTACTTTATAACAACATATTTGTTATATCTATCTAATTGCGTTTAGCTCACGGTCAAAAGCTTGTGTTTCAGTAGCCTTCCACATCTAAACTGAATTTTCTATCATACAATAGTCATACAAACACATGTAATAGTGGAATGACATCACAGACCAACTTACGATTGTTAAAATGGATGCTTAACTAACAAGTTTATTCAATTCTATTCAATTTTATTTATATAGCGCTTTTAACAATGGTCATTGTCTCAAAGCAGCTTCACAAAAATGAAAGAAAATTTACAAAAAATGAAAAAAAAATTTTAGAAAAGAAAATAATTGGAAGTGTGTACAGTGGGTGCACAGGCAGTATGCGACTTCTACCGTCGCAGCGTATGGCGTCAGCATTTGGGTTTGTGCGTTTGCTGGCTTTTACCACTGAGTGGCGCTATATAACTATAGACTGACGCCTCAGGCATCAGTTCGTTCTCTCCAGGCTTAATGAGGCGCAGGTCGTCCACAGCTGCACGTCGTTGCAGATCAAATAAAGTGAAACATTGTAAATAAACGAATTCATAATCACAGTGGTAACATTACAGTACAAATTTATAATAAAAATTAAATTCAGTTTTTTAGGATCGAATTTAAGCAACGTAAACATTGTAAACTGTTTAATTACAGTAGAAAGGCTACACGTGTAGGGTCTTGTGTCATCTTATATTTTGTGTTCTTTAAATTTGTAGCTTTTATAAGACTCTACTTTTATTTAGGTGCACACACAATGACGAAAAAACTTCATGATTTTGTTAAATAAATAAAGTAAACGGGGTTCTGTATTGATTTTGGTGAACTTGAGCGCGTCAGAAAATGAACCCAAACTCCGTGTATACTCGCCTCACAGACGTGAAAAATATATACTTATAGAAAGAGAAATATCTGCTTTAATATAAACTAATGAAAAAAAATATTAGATTATGTAATTCGTATGAGAAGTGAATTACTGTATAGGCGCGCTCACTGACGACGAGATGACATGATCAGCACAGCCGTAGGAATCACTAACTTATCAATGAATTATTAAAATGTTCAGAGTGAGTTTCCTGGCTGTTTTAACAAATATTTGAAGTAGATAACAGTAGCCCACATTTATAAAAGCATTTTTATTTATATAAAACTATAAATAAAAAAAATAATAATAATCCGGCATTTATTATTAGGTGTGCCCGCTGCCAAAGTTCTTCAGTAACAAACCTATAAAACATGTACATCTGTATGAATAAATTGTTTAAATGTGATCAGTGATTTATGTAAATGACTCAGTTTAGATGTAAATAAATGCTCCTTGCTATAGGGACTGACATCGGCGTGCTGAAAGATCTAATCTCTCATATCGGCGCGCGCGTTCATCTGACTTTAGATCAAAGTTAAAGGCGCACACGCGGGATCATGCAAACGTTTCCCCTCCTCTTTCATAAAAAATGAACAATCCGACACGAGCAGATTTGTTTCAGTCAGAATATTTATCAATCATAAAGAGAGGCGACATATACAGTACTTGCTGATTAAACACTGCATTTTTAAAGTGAAAGCGCGCGATGTGAGCAGCTTTAATTATTGATAATTAAATCATTATTAAATGGTGGACATAAAAAGCAAAAAGAATAATAATATTATTTTGATTATTATTATCATGTTCTTTTGCTGTTTGAGCGTCTGTGGATTCCAAAATTGACATTTTTACCATTTTTTAATCACTGAAATGGAAGAGATACTGTACTGTAGAAAGGTTCCTTATCATAACGTGCCTTGTATTGTTTTTTAATCACTCGATACACGACCCATCATTTTTAATGCTATTTTACAAAGGGTAAATACACATGGAATAATTTTATTTGGTTTGTTTATTCATAAATAAAAATAAAAGTAATTAAAAACAGTGTAGAGTGATTAATAACACTACATGTTATGGTAAGAAAAATCTCATTCTTGCTCATTCTAGTTTCTCCGAGTGTATACTGTAGGTGAGAACAGCTATTCACCCTTAGGGGGGTGTATCATTTGCATGTGTCTGACTTTGCAAAGCACACCTGTAAAACCTGTTTAAATGTAAATGCTCCTCGCTGCGCTGTTTGGGGGAGGGGCACGCTAATGACGATTTGGTCAGCTGTGTGAACGCTCGCCCTTTAGATGTTGCGCGCACTACACGGCAAAAAATATGTTAGTATATCATGACTGAAATCATGACTGAAATATATGTTAGTATATCATGACTGAAAAAAGGTTATGTAATTTGTATAAAACGTGGATTACTACAGCGCATCCACTCACAGCCGAAACCAAAGACATCAACGGCTCTGCCTATTCAGAGGCTCTGCCTATTCAGTAAAGAAAAACACTACTGTTATTATTTCAATTCATACTGTACAGCTGTGAGAATTGGGGCAGGGATATTATGCCAATATTAAATATTATATACGATATTAAATTTCAAGTGAGTTGGGAGTTTGCAAGGCAGAGAAGGATGCTCTTCGGAGTGAGTTGCGAGTTTGATGAGACCGCATAAATATTTAATACAGCAAATTAAATATTTTGGTTTATATTTTGGTTTATATTATATGGTTAATGTATTTTGGTTTATATTGCAAACGAATAACGAATCAAGAGCCTGTGATTATATTGCATAAATATTATTTTGTACAGACAAATATCTGAATTTTTATTTATTTATTTTTTAGATTTTTTTTTTTTAAAACAAATCTCTCAAAAATAGTAAGATGTATTTTGGTTTTATACTGCAAACGAAAAACGAATCCAGGGTCTTGTGTCATCTTATATTTTGTGTTCTTTAAATTTGTAGCTTTTATAAGACTCTACTTTTATTTAGGTGCACACACAATGACGAAAAAACTTCATGATTTTGTTAAATAAATAAAGTAAACGGGGTTCTGTATTGATTTTGGTGAACTTGAGCGCGTCAGAAAATGAACCCAAACTCTGTGTATACTCGCCTCACAGACGTGAAAAATATATACTTATAGAAAGAGAAATATCTGCTTTAATATAAACTAATGAAAAAAAATATTAGATTATGTAATTCGTATGAGAAGTGAATTACTGTATAGGCGCGCTCACTGACGACGAGATGACATGATCAGCACAGCCGTAGGAATCACTAACTTATCAATGAATTATTAAAATGTTCAGAGTGAGTTTCCTGGCTGTTTTAACAAATATTTGAAGTAGATAACAGTAGCCCACATTTATAAAAGCATTTTTATTTACATAAAACTATAAATAAAAAAAATAATAATAATCTGGCATTTATTATTAGGTGTGCCCGCTGCCAAAGTTCTTCAGTAACAAACCTATAAAACATGTACATCTGTATGAATAAATTGTTTAAATGTGATCAGTGATTTATGTAAATGACTCAGTTTAGATGTAAGTAAATGCTCCTTGCTATAGGGACTGACATCGGCGTGCTGAAAGATCTAATCTCTCATATCGGCGCGCGCGTTCATCTGACTTTAGATCAAAGTTAAAGGCGCACACGCGGGATCATGCAAACGTTTCCCCTCCTCTTTCATAAAAAATGAACAATCCGACACGAGCAGATTTGTTTCAGTCAGAATATTTATCAATCATAAAGAGAGGCGACATATACTTGCTGATTAAACACTGCATTTTTAAAGTGAAAGCGCGCGATGTGAGCAGCTTTAATTATTGATAATTAAATCATTATTAAATGGTGGACATAAAAAGCAAAAAGAATAATAATATTATTTTGATTATTATTATCATGTTCTTTTGCTGTTTGAGCGTCTGTGGATTCCAAAATTGACATTTTTACCGTTTTTTAATCACTGAAATGGAAGAGATACTGTACTGTAGAAAGGTTCCTTATCATAACGTGCCTTGTATTGTTTTTTAATCACTCGATACACGACCCATCATTTTTAATGCTATTTTACAAAGGGTAAATACACATGGAATAATTTTATTTGGTTTGTTTATTTATAAATAAAATTTAAAGTAATTAAAAACAGCGTAGAGTGATTAATAACACTACATGTTATGGTAAGAAAAATCTCATTCTTGCTCATTCTAGTTTCTCCGAGTGTATACTGTAGGTGAGAACAGCTATTCACCCTTAGGGGGGTGTATCATTTGCATGTGTCTGACTTTGCAAAGCACACCTGTAAAACCTGTTTAAATGTAAATGCTCCTCGCTGCGCTGTTTGGGGGAGGGGCACGCTAATGACGATTTGGTCAGCTGTGTGAACGCTCGCCCTTTAGATGTTGCGCGCACTACACGGCAAAAAATATGTTAGTATATCATGACTGAAATCATGACTGAAATATATGTTAGTATATCATGACTGAAAAAAGGTTATGTAATTTGTATAAAACGTGGATTACTACAGCGCATCCACTCACAGCCGAAACCAAAGACATCAACGGCTCTGCCTATTCAGAGGCTCTGCCTATTCAGTAAAGAAAAACACTACTGTTATTATTTCAATTCATACTGTACAGCTGTGAGAATTGGGGTAGGGATATTATGCCAATATTAAATATTATATACGATATTAAATTTCAAGTGAGTTGGGAGTTTGCAAGGCAGAGAAGGATGCTCTTCGGAGTGAGTTGCGAGTTTGATGAGACGGCATAAATATTTAATACAGCAAATTAAATATTTTGGTTTATATTTTGGTTTGTATTATATGGTTAATGTATTTTGGTTTATATTGCAAACGAATAACGAATCAAGAGCCCGTGATTATATTGCATAAATATTATTTTGTACAGACAAATATCTGAAAAAAAAAACATTTTTTTTTACATCGAATCTCTCAAAAATAGTAAGATGTATTTTGGTTTTATACTGCAAACGAAAAACGAATCCAGAGCCTGTAATTATATTGCATAACTATTATTTTGCACAAATACTGTAAATCTCTGAATAAAACAATGATATTTTATTCACAAATGTAAGACAATATTTGCTCGCACTTCGTCTGGCACTGAACCAAAATATAATGTAATGAGAGGCCCCGATTATACTGCATACATCTTTTTTATTGATTTATTTTTTTATTATGTATTCTGGAAGTTTGCTATATTTGTTTTAGTTATTTCTATATTTAAATCTTGATGTCTTAAACTCTAACAACTGTAAGTATTGTCGAAATAATTTTTTTGAAAGCCCTAGTGCTGTTGTTTGCGCTGTTTTCTTTAATAATAACACTAAACAGATAAAAACAGAGAGTCTGTCTAAACAAAATAAAACCAATGTTTTCTAACTCATATTTTTTATATTTACAGTTTTACATGTTTGTTGGATGTGTAAATTATCATAATTGTAGTATTACTTTGCTACAACATATTGTTTTGACTTTATTATGACTTAAGCTCTGAATATATTTAAAAACCGATACGACGGAAAATGTCAATTTGCGCCACCTGGCGGTCATTTCACGAATTATTTTGAAATGCTCCTGGTTTATTTTGGCTGCTGCCGCGTTTCCACGGCGGTGAGTGCGACGGTAATGAGCAGTCTGGTTGTCACACCACTGTATGTGTGAGAAAAATGTGTCTAGACAATAATGAGACAAATGAATGATGAATGAAATGTCTCTGATGAGCAAGCCAAGGGCGACGGTGGCAAGCAAAAACTCCCTGAGATGGCATTAGGAAGAAACCTTGAGAGGAACCAGACTCAACAGGGAACCCATCCTCATTTGGGTGATAACAGATAGAAATTATATAACATCTTGTGTGTTGTGCAGGTGAAAATTCAATATGACAAAAATTATTTAAATTGACATGAAGACCAGTTCAGCATAGGGACGAGTCAGTAGATGCAGAGGGCAGATGAGGTCTGGATCACTGGAAGCACAGGAGCAGCATGTATAGCTCCAACCATCATAAAGCTGAATCCAGCTGGAGCTGGTCCTTCCCTGGATGCCTCAGGAACCTCGCAGGGTTGGCCTTTGTCTACTGAAGCTGGCACAATCTCCCAATGCCTCGGGATGGGGAGAGAAATACAGAACAGATGGGGAGAATTAGCGTAGTTGCCATTCGGGATAGGTGTACTGGAGTATGAGGTTATGGAATGAGTTACGTGAATGCCAGATTAAAAAGATGCGTCTTGAGTCTACTTTTGAACTGGGAAACCATAGGGTTGTGTACTGAACACCGGTGCCAATACGGCACCGGTACCTATAGAACCGGTATGTACCGGACCAAAACAGAATGCGAATTTCGGTGCCTCATTTCGGTGCCACTTAAATGCCTGAACTGTCGATTGAAATATTTGTTCTCTAGATTCATATATTTTTGTAGATTAATAGTTAGATTAAATTAGATTATTAATTTATATTATTATTATTATTATATAGATATTAGATTAAATTAAGAAATTAAGAGCACAAATCATCCGGAAATGAGAGACCATCCGAGATGCGCGTGAATGCAGCAACTAACGTTACACCTGCTCTGACGGCAGCATGCGGTCTAACGATAGCTTAGCATGCTAAATTAAACAACTTTCGTTAAAATGCCGTGTGTTGAAAGTGTGGCTGTATTTCACAAGAAAGGATTCCGACACCGCGACGTGCAGCAAATGTTTCACAGCAGTTGCGTGTAAAGGCGGAAACATGTCAAATCTAATGAAACATTCGAGGGCAGACGGAATAAAGTTAAAAGCAGAGGGAGGCACCGTATTTTCTTGTGGACAACAGCTGGCGCTATCGGTGTGGACGACCCCAGCCCCAGTCACACCAACTGTAGTAAAAAGGAGTCACCGATTATGATGACGACAGCAGCCTTTCCGCGGGTTAGTAGTAGGATAATGTAATGTTAATAGCAAAATGCAAATCTTGTATTCATGCTAACAAATAGTCAAACGATTTGTAAAATACTAATGTACCATGGATTCTGTTTATAATTATGAGCTTACATGTTCATATATACTTTAAACTTTTAGTATATTGTTCAATTTTAAGTATAAAATTTTTTGTTCAATAAAAATTAATTCTTGAGTCATCCACTATAATTTTGTGGCTTAAAAGTATTGGTTCAGGCACCGTTTTTGGCACCGGTACCGTTTTCAAAGTATCGATTTGGCACCGGTATCGAAAAAAACCCAAACGATACCCAACCCTAGGAAACCGTGTCTGCTCCCCGAACACTGTCTGGAAGGCTATTCCAAAGCTTTGGAGCTAAATATGAAAATGCCCTACCCCCTTTTGTAGATTTTGAAATTCTGGGAACTACCAGAAGTCCGGAGCTTTGTGATCTTAAGGCGCGTGGTGGATTGTAGCGTATCAGAAGACTGGTTAGGTATGTGGGAGCTAAACCATTTAAGGCCTTGTATGTACAGATGTCGCCTTTAAGACTGCGCGTGTTTTCCCGCGGGATGCCGCAATTTAGCGCGCGGCGTGCCGCGACTTGCCGGAGGCAACATTCGGGAATTTTAAATAAATGTGTTGCGCTTCACTGAATATCCGCCAGATGGCGCATGGAAGGACTTTATCTAAAAGCCGGACCAAGTACAACAATGAATGTAAGGACGCAGATGAACAGTGCTGAAGCGAACATGAATTTTATTTTGTTTTATAATAGATCTTTCATGATGAATGAGTGTATATGTGCTTCACATTATCAAACACAGGCAAAGGAGACAGAAATTATTGAGGGATCCTCTGAAAAAAGTAAACCTAGCTATCGTTCGTTTAATGTGTTTTTTTTCCCTCATTCCATTAGTAAAAAAAATAATTTGCTCTTTTTAACTAAAGTGTCTAATTTATGCTTATGGGTGAATCTTTTTTTTTTTTTTTTTACTTTAGTATAATTCTGTTTACAGCAGTGAAATATTTCATTTTGATCAAGGTACTCTTATTAGGTTGAGTGTGATTTGCGCATGCGCAGTCTTTAGACCATAGTTTTGCTGGTATAATTTTATTTCCGCCTCAAACCGGAGCATGACGTTGAAACAAGGAAGGATATCAGAACCTGTATTTCAGTTACTGTTAGTTAAAGCCCCTGATTAAACTTAAATCTAATCCATTCACAAAGGACATTTCTGCTTCAAACCGTGTCACATGACCTCATGACGCAGCATTATCACGGACTGAGTCACCTTCTGCTGCGGGCGGAGATTCTCAAAGAAAACTCCTTTAAACCAGGTAAGAAAGCAAACTCGTGTCATTTCTATGTTAAATGTATCTCTTATATGAGCAAATTCATGATTTATGTCAGGAACAACTACTTTGTAGATTGAGTTTTGTGTACTGTAGCTAAAACCACCTATATTACCTGCATTAGCATTAGCTAACTAACGTGGTGATTTTCAAAAACACCGGAGTTTCTACAGTAAGTCAGCGGCGCCGAAGAAAATAATTATATTTAAGTACCGTTGGTTAACGATGTAAAAATTAATAGGAAAGTGACGTAAACATAGAACAAGCTAATTTGGAGTGAGTGCTGTTTGTAGTGTACTGCTTTCTATACTTTATACACACTGTAATTAATATTTGCTAACATAAGAACTTGAGCCAGTCCAATCTTTGTTTTTACCTTTTTTTTTTTTTTAAGATCAGTAATGAGTTTCTGAGAATTATATCTGCTCCACGTCAAGCAAGATTACTGGTTTCCTTGGACAAGCAACACTACAAACTAATGGAGATCATCAGAAACTAGGGAGGAACCCGTCAGAGAGAAGACCAGAGATATAATCTTCATCTTCAAGTTCTTGATCTGGTATGTACTCGCTCAAAAGCAGAAATTAGCTTGGTGTCAAATGTAATCTTGTGAATGGAAGCCACAGGACCTGAGCAAGGCATCCACATCAAGTTGGCTGTGATGCACTAAATTAAAACATAACTAGCAGAATAAAACTTTAGTTTAACTTGTTCACAGGTTAGTGTATGCTGTCTGAATACAGGTTTCAATGTCTGCCATGTTCATTTTTTCACACTTTACAAGCCTAACATAACCAACAATACTATGTTTGTTTTTATGTCCCTAGAGGCTGGAGGTGATTACCTCCTGAAATTAATACTTAAAATGATCAACTTTATCATTAATACATAATGTGTGTATATGTATGTCAGTTATTTTGGCGTATTCATTGAGCTAATTACATTTATCATGCTGCACCATAATCCTAGGTGTTTTTTTTCACTCATAGGGAGCATTAAGTGATTTTACATACATACATCAGACACTGTTTTGCCAAATAGAGCAATTGTCTAACAAATGTCCTTTCTTTTATTAGGTTGTTCAGAAAGATGAAGCTCAGGCAGAACTTGTGAGGTGCACAATGGCCCTGTTTGTCCTCAGGTAGGAAGAGGACTGTCTTCAGCCTCCACAGGAAATCGGGATTGTGACTTATTGAGTTTCCATCAGTCGCACATGAATGTTCCATGTTTTACCTCTGCTGATTTTGTTTCAGGAACATTTTCTAATTTTCTTTTCAGTCCAATTAATTTTTTAATAAATTAATAAATTAATAAATTAATTAATTAAGTTGAGTGTTACTATTTGTAATTTTATTCATTCGTTCATTTTCTATACTGCTTAATCCTGTGTTCAGGGTCGCGGGGGACCTGGAGCCTATCCCAGGAGACTTCGCGCACTAGGCGGGGTACACCCTGGACAGGGTGCCAATCCATCGCAGGGCACACACATACATTTATGGAGTAATTTATTTTAGTCGCAGAGTATTTAGTTTGGATCTTCTTCAACAGGTTTGACAAGGACAAAATGTACCCATTGCAAAATTAAATTTGTGGATAAATGCAGACATCTTTTTTTTTTCCTCTCAATTTAAAATTCAGTTAACAGTGTTGAATGACTGTTGGTGTTTATACATTTTGAGAAAAAAAAATCTTATTGTTAACATTTTGGATGAAAATATGTTCATTCCACAATAAATGTTTATATAAAGAAATGTGTTTTGAGTGTAAATCAATATGTAATTAAGTTTTTTATGCTTTTATATTTAAATTATGAATGCCTTAAATCTTTTTGATGCAACTTAAAAAAAGGTAATTTGCTCAACCATTCAAAAGTGGTTTATATCAAGTTTATAATTTCAGGTTAGATTTAGTAGAATATTTACATTAAGTAATATAGCCAACTCATTTATTTCTGGAATTGATGCACGGGCTTCATCTTAGGCCTTTTTTTTCTTTCGGTTCTTTCGTTTCTCAGCGCCGGACTGTTGATGTCTCTTTCCAGGACCAGGCATATCGTTCAATTATTATAATTCTTTTGGCCAAATACTGTAGGCAGTCGTAACAGAGGTGAGGGCGCGCGCGTCATCACGTCTACTTAGCCGACTCTGTGTGTTCACCGTAGACTTCAATATAGACGTTTATATGTTTATTTCTATATGCATGTTATTAATATTCATTTTTTAGAGATTGTGTGTGCGTGCACGGAGAGTTTGTGTGGATAAGTTTATGTGGATAAGTTGATAAGTGTATGTTGTCAAAGTATTTGTGGACATATAATTAGGGAATTTTTTTTTTAATTAAGGATGTCTTGAAACATAATGCAGTAACTCTACAGTATTTATTTGAACACGGTAAAGGTGTTAATGTTTCGTACATTCCTTAATTTGTCCTTTCGGTTTGTGTTTTATGCTTCACTGTATTCAATATACTGTACATACTGTAAAACGTATGGACAACAATGTTCCGGAAGCATTATTAAATATTCAATAAGGCACACACACAATTTAGTTGCAATAAAGTTTTATTAAATTTATAATAAAGCAGGCAGTACTGTATATGGCAAATGGTCACTCAAAATCTTTACAAAAGTAAGAGTATTCATTAATTTTTTTTTTTTAGAAAAGAGGAAAACTCAATCTTTTCTTTCTAAGAAGTTCATTAATTATGTCTCTTATTTGCTTGTTGTTGTGGGCTGTGGGGTGGAATTTCCTAGCAACAGCATCGGAAAGTGCTTGAAGCAGAATTACCCCATCAGCGAAACCGGTTTGATAACTTCACACCAAGGATACTGTAGGTGAGAAGGGGGATTACAGTAACGGTTTCTGTGGGTCTTCACCAAGAGGTGATGTGGGTCGCGTTGTATTCGGCGAATAGACTAAAACAAAATCATGTTTGCTTCAGCATTGGAAACAATATTGTATTAGGCCAACTTATATGAAAACTTATATGAATTAGAAACTTGGTCAGTCTGGCTTTTAGATAAAGTCCTTCAGAGCAAGCATTGTGTAAATATAATATATAAAACATAATGTAAAATAAAATAAATATATAACATAAATGGTTAATGATAGCAATAAAATCAGACTTTAATAGTTGGATTTGATACTTTTCTTTTTATTTACTGTATAGACATCTTATTATGCTTTATCTGTTATTAATCTCTTCTTCTTTGTCTTTCGGCTGTTCCCTTTCAGGGGTCGCCACAGCGAATCATCTGCCTCTATCTAACCCTATCCTCTGCATCCTCTTCTCTCACACCAACTAACTTCATGTCCTCTCTCACTGCATCCATAAATCTCCTCTTTGGTCTTCCTCTGTTATTAATCTCTCTATTCTCTAATTATGACTTGAATAAATCGGCTCACATCGGAGCGCACACGGAGCGAGTACTGTAGTCTATATATTTGTGTTTGTTGTTTTCCTGGGGGGGGGGTTGGCGTGTTTATGTCTGCATTTTATCTATAAATCGTGAGTGTGTGTGTGTGTGTGTACGGAGAGTTTATGAGTGTGCCCCTTTGATGTGCTGGGTATGGCGGGGCGTTGACGGCTGATCAGTGTAAAGTAGCGTACTTTACACACACTGATCAGCAGTTGACGCCCTGCCGTACCCAGCAGATCAAAGGGGCAGTTATCGGCTATGACACGTTGAAGGAGAACTTAATAGTTCTCAAAAATAGTGTAAATGTCTGCAACAATCACTGACCATTAAAATGTTTTTTTTTGTAATTAAATACGAAAATATTAATTATATTTCCATATATATATATATATATATACACACACACACAAGGGCGTAGGTTTGCTACCTATGACTCCAACTAATACCCCATCCCCCAATCCCCTTTTCCACCCACCAACCCCCTGCCCCACCTACCAACCTCCCACCCCAACTATGTCCACTGAATACATGTTTTTCTTAATATGGTGCGAAATCACTTTACATTAATACTAGCAATGCTTCGATTGATATTAATCCACTCGAAATGCAATTCATTAAGTTAAATTAAGGAATAGTGTAAAGTTAAAGGAATGTTTCATAACTGACAAAAAGATAGTCTTTAATAAAATAAAAACTATTCTTTATTGAGCCCTAGTGCAAATGAAACATCTCAATCATCTGTATATATATATATATAAATAAAAGTAGATTACATCTAAACATGAACTACTAGGTACAGTACCACACAACAGCTCAATGCCTATTGCTCCTATATGAAGGAGACAAAAACATGCCTTCGCCTCTCGTTAACAGAAATAAACTGCTGGCATATTTGTTTGACATCAATATTGTCCAGGCTGTTCTTTTTTTCTTCTGATAAACACTAAAGATGATATTTTGTAGAATGCTGAAAACCTGTAATCATTGATTTACATAGTATTTGTTTTTCCTGCAACGGAAGTCAATGTTTTCAGCTTTTTCCCCCAATATCTTATTTTGTATTCAACAAAATAAAGAAAATCATTAAAGTTTGGAACCACGTAAGGAGTAAATAGTGAGTAAAGTTTTTTTGGGGGTGAACAATGCCTTTGACCCTAACTCTTCCCCTCTGACTGCACTAGGACCGGACAGGATTGCCACCTGATGAAATAGCGTGACAAAAAAGTGAAATGTCAGTTCAAAACTTTTGCCAAAAACACTAATGAATCACTTACATCCTCAGCCTATCACTCCTCATAATGCTAAATATTAGTATAATCATCAACATGTATAATACACGCACACATATTATATGTTATATATATAATCAACATTCAGATTGACCTCCTGTGACCTCGCCTCTTCACCTGAACTACAACATGGCTGATCTGCTTCTGTCCCCTAATTGAAAAACATTGAGGGATTCCTTATGAGCATGGACAGAGAATGCCTCAGCCTATTATTGGTAACAATGTTAAATCTCAGGACAACTACAGTGGCTTGCAAAAGTATTCGCCCCCCATGAACTTGTCCACATTTTGTCACATTACAGCCACAAACATGAATCAATTTTATTGGAATTCCACGTGAAAGACCAATACAAAGTGGTGTACACGCGAGAAGTGGAACGAAAATCATACATGATTTCAAACTTTTTTTTTTTTACAAATAACTGAAAAGTGGGGTGTGTGTAATTATTCAGCCCCCTTTGGTCTGAGTGCAGTCAGTTGCCCATAGACATTGCCTGATGAGTGCTAATGACTAGAGAGCACCTGTGTGTAATCTACACTCTCTCCATCGCTGTCTGATATACAGCACAGGTGTTTAGGTTCTGTCACTTGACAAAACAGGATAAACACATGCCATTTAAACAGCAATCATTTTATTTCACTTTTTCTGAGTCTTAGTGTGCAAACCTCGAATCAAATCATTAATGTTTGCCAAGTAAGTGAATGCATTTTAAAAACTATTTTTCTGAAGTGGATTGTCTATTGGTGTCAACAAAATTCTAGCCATATGGCAATATTAGTATATTAGCTTATCAATTTCTATCACAATACTGATTTCTGACAAACAGTCATTAGATTAGGAGACTGACAGGGATCATATTTATACTTTTACATTTAGCTGTTTAATCTGCTGTTAGTTTTAAGTCCGTATTCACAGACTATAACCTGGCCTGCTGTACTGAATGTGAGTCCACTGCATTTGGCGCTGCTTGTGTCTGAACGCAGCCAATAGTCTATCACATGATGGCAGGGAAAGGCACAGCCAATCAAAATGTTCATATTTGTTTTTGGGGCGGGAGGACTCAAGGAGGGAACGTGATTTATCCCTTTCTGCGTGTCTAGGTTAATGTTGACAGAACGATAAAAAAAAAAAAAGTGGATTAAATTATTGGTGGGGACATTTCAATGGTCGGAGGATATTGGTGGGGACACATCCCCTCCGTCCACCATAAATCTACGCCCCTGTATATATATAATTTAAAACTATTTATTCATTTGTCTTTTATTTACTTACTTACTAGCGAATGCTTTTTTAGGGCTCTAAAAGCAGTATGAGTGACAATGGAATAGGACGTGTGAGTTGCACCGGTCACACACACACACACACACACACACACACACACAATAAATATATATATATATATAATTAAATTCTTAAAACATCGTGTTCACCCATGCACTGAAAAAAAGAACTTGTAAGATTTACTTGATAAAATCCTCATAACAATTTGGACACATAGATTTTAAGTAAATTTTATTGCTCCAATATTAAGCATTTCTACCCCTTCCCCCTACCCTTCCATTTGGCGTGTTCACGTGCAAGGGTAGTGGTGTCTCATTTCTCTTTTGGTTGGAGGTGTAGGGGGAGGGGGAAGGGCCAGATAGCCCTCCAAATGAAGATTTTTCAGGACCTCACTTCAAACGAAGGGCTAAGCGAAGTTTTCAACATGGCTGCTCACTCGAGCAAGCAGACCCATAAATGTTAAGTCATTTTTGCCATTAATAAAGATTTTTATGACAAGTTTTCATTATATGTATATTACCTTTAGTCTTGTGTTTGTGTTTATGGTGATGTTCTGTAAAGAAACGTTTGCAAAAAAAATCGCTAAAGTTTGCTAGCGGATAGCACATATAAAAATATATATTTGTAATATTGTGCAATGTCACATACACTTTACTGCATGCTACAAACAAATATGAAAGTTCAGTAGCACGGCAGTTTGCCGAGCATTTGATAACGCATTGTTTGTTTTGCTTACGGCCATATGTGTAAATGTAAATGAATGGTGCTTACACTATTCTTACTTATTGCAACGTGACCACAGCTTTGTAATTTATATTCTGTATATGGACGGCTGAGGAAACCCGAAGACTCATCCGTGTTCGTGGTGAAAATGAGCAACTTTTTTAAAAATCGAAATACGGCGCAAAAAACCTTTGGGAGTGAGTAATCTCTCTTATTGGAATGTGTGATAAACATCGGCGCATGTCCTCTGACGTAACATTAGGAACCAGCGACAATGTATGATGACGTATAACAGTGTTGTCCCATTTCTTAGGGGAAATATTTATACCCTTCCCCTTTCCACTTCGTTTCAAGGGACAAGGGGAAGAAAATAGAATTGTGATTCAGAAGTAAAACTCACCCGTAATTGTCAGATAAAATTTACTTAATTAAATTAACAATAAAAGAAATCAAGTAAAAGTTACATAATTATATTTAATGCACAAATTAGATTTATTTAAAATAATCAAGTAAAGTTACTTCATTATTGTATCAGCAGGAACCTTAATTTTATGAAATTACTATCATTTTGTTTTATGAGATTTTCCCTTAACTTGGTTTTATCAATTTATATTACTCCCTATAATAATGTAAACATTGCTAATTTATGTTTTGGAAAGAAACTTAAGTAATTATTTCATCTATATATCTTTCATAAATCACACAACTAAAATATAATTAAACAGTTTATTCACCAACATTACCAAATATTTGTGACGTTCACAGTCTAGATCCAAGTTGTCTTTTTAATAAAAGTGCATTCAGCTAAATTTTGCATCCATAGAAAAAACTGCACGGCACCAGGGCCTGAAATACTTGTTTTAAACAAAATTGTGTAAAATAATAAATAAAATACAGCATTCATTTAGAAATAAAATGCAGCAGAAAATACATTAAACAAACTGTAGAATAAACGTTAAAACTTAATAGCCCTCGGAAGCAGTGAAGTTGCAACATTCAAATCAGCACTCTGGACTAGTGCACTTAAAAGTATGCCATTGAAACCATAACGCATTAAAACATTAAGCTGAACATGTAAACACAACATGTAAATACTTGTAGTCAAGCCAAATCAAATGTTTTAAGATAACTTCATCTTTAAAGCTTGCACTTTTGGTGATAGCTTAATCCCATCAAGTTCTAGAAGAACTTTCTGAAAATAGCTCAAATGTGTAGCGCAGTGCTCGGAGCTATTGCCACATTCTTGCAAAATTTCCTCTCCTTCAAGGATTATGGATACACCAACCGGTTCTTCCCCTTCAACAGCACGGACGACAAGGATTTTAAGAAGGTGCATACTGGCATCACTTCGTCTGTCCCCCTGCATAAAATGTACAAGAAAATAAATAATTTATTTTGAGAAACAACAAAAAAAAAATCTGAATTGCTTCAACCTGTGCTGACTTCATTTCACAGAGGAAAAAATAAAAATAATTGATAATAAAAAATGACCATCACTTCATATACTTCAGTTTGTTAAACTTGGGTTAAATTGCTTTAGCAATAATCTTGCATCACTAAAACATTGTAAAACATGGCATGAGATGGCTACACTCCATAGATTACTCTGCACCTTTACAGTGTCAGGAAATCCTATGATGAATGCTGAGTTTGTATTTAAAGGGTTAGTCCAAACATGAAAATTCGTTCAATAATTACTCAGATTTATATATTCATTTGCATTTATATGCTTCTGTCCAATACAACAAACACTATATTCAAGGTATTAATAAATTGTATAATTAATAAGAAAACAATGCTTTACCAGGCAATCATCAAAGAGATCCTCTTCAGATTCACGGCTCATCTTTACGCTTTGTTTCTGTGAAAATATTTACATTGTATCATTACATAATCTTTTATTCGTACAACTACATTTAGGCATTTCTTTATCTTTTGTAAGTTTGCCTTTATCCAAAGCAAATTACAAAAGAGGAAGGCATCAAGCATGTCAAGAAGTGCTACTAACACAAAGTTTCTGACACCGTTAGAAAAATACAAGATAGATCAGCGAGGGATTAAGGAAAAAGTGAGAAGCAAGAATCATGTGTGGAAAGATTAAGCATGCAGGGTCACAGGATGACTCGACTTATTTTTATAGTCTGCAATGCGATTTAGACAAATTAGAGCTGCTGTCAATACTGTATGAACATATGTACAGGTTCTTTACTCGTAACTCATTAATAAAGTTCGGATTCAGAAAAAAAACGTTTATTGCTAGTGCTCTTTTACCATTTAATGCTTTAACACACACGACTCAGTTTGTTCAGAAATGGCATCTAACTGGTGAGCCTTTGTCTGAACACGCCGTTTTCACGAGGTGTGGGGGGTAAGAAATACACATCTCGGTGTATTAATCCGCGTGCTCGGTTCGTTATTTATTTATTTATTTATTTATTTACCACAGGACCCCTGGGGGGCTCCGTAGGTTCAGGTTTTTACACGAAAACGGTGTTTTGTGAACGTTTTGTAGTTTATGATTTTTAAATATGACCGTTAGATACGTTGGTCAGGAAACTCCTGAAGTCAGATGCAGACACACTTTCAGTCACAAACTGCTGTGAAAAAAATAGAGATAGATATTCAATTAAAATTCATGATACTTAATTTAGCAAATGAACAATATTTATACTTTGTTCCTCTCGCTTCACAACTCATGAGAACAGATCGAAACCAGAACCGAACCGCAGATTAAGGAAAAAGTGAGAAGCAAGAATCATGTGTGGAAAGATTAAGCATGCAGGGTCACAGGATGACTCGACTTATTTTTATTGTCTGCAATGCGATTTAGACAAATTAGAGCTGCTGTCAATACTGTATGAACATATGTACAGGTTCTTTACAGTTGAAATTTAACTTGTAACTTATTAATAAAATTCGGATTCAGACAAAAACGTTTATTGCTAGTGCTCTTTTACCATTTAATGCTTTAACACACACGACTCAGTTTGTTCAGAAATGGCATCTCACTGGCGAGGATTTGTCTGAACACGCCGTTTTCACTCGGGGTGGGGGTAAGAAATACACATCTCGGTTTATTAATCCGCGCTCGGTTCATTATTATTTTATTTATTTATTTATTTACCACAGGACCCATGGGGGCTCCGTAGGTTCAGGTTTTTACATGAAAACGGTGTTTTGTGAATCTCCACACTATTAAAAACTGAAATATTGCTAATTGTACGTCCTGAGATTAAGATGAACATTAATTGGGAGTCATGAAAGCGAGAATCACATCCAAAAAAGAAAGCTAAACTTACCTCGAACACGACAAGCTCCAGCTCCAGCCACGCCGTGTTGTAACCTCCGTGATGATTCCCAACCGACTGATACACAGCGCGGGCACAGCGTCTCCAAACACGCATGCGCAGTTTAATTTGCATACATTTTCTGCTTCAGTAGACACACAATACTTCAGACTGAAACACGACTGCCCCCTACAGGTAATGAAGGGCATGTTCACAGCTTCCCGCACGCAGCCGCGCAAAGCCGCGGCAAGTCACGGGATCCCTTTTCTCGAAACGTGTGTTTTTAATGGCGACATCTGTAAGTAATACTATTTTGTAATTTATTCTAAACTGAACAGGTAGCCAGTGCAGGGATGATAATATTGGGGTCATATGATCATATTTTCTGGATCTAGTGAGAACCCTGGTGGCTGCATTTTGGACTAACTGAAGCCTGTTTATTGAGGATGCAGGACAACCACCTAGCAATGCATTACAATAGTCCAGTCTGGAGGTCATGAATGCATGAACTAGCTTTTCTGCATCAGATACGGATAAGATGTTCCTAAGTTTGGCAATATTTCTAAGATGGAAAAAGGCTGTTTTTGTGATATTTGAAATGTGATTTTCAAAAGACAAGTTACTGTCTAATATTATGCCCAGGTCTTTTACTGCTGAGCTGGTAGTAACAGTACATCCTTCTAAGCGCAGGCTGAATTGTGAAAGCTGTTGTGTGCTAATTTTTGGGCCAATAAGTAATATCTCTGTCTTATCTGAATTTAATAAAAGAAAGTTATTGGTCATCCAATCTTTTATGTTCTTGACACACTCAGTTAATCTAGACAACTTAGGTATTTCGTCTGGTTTTGTTGAGATATATAATTGGGTATTGTGGTGGATTTTTTATTCTCCCCACACCGAAGTTGCCCTAATTTAAAACATTAAACAAATACTGTAACTTTAATAAAAGAAATCAAAGAAAGACTCCGGACTTCATGCAGATCTAGATGAAGTAAGGACAAAGTTTTATTGCAACTATAAAACAAAGTGAGCCAGTCTTGAAAGATGTGGATCAGAGCATCACCAAGAACAGACTGATCTACTGTGACATAGGTGCCTTCTTTTATACAGTTTTTCAAGGGGCGGGACACTCATCTGGCCCCCTCATTTGCCCAATTATTTTTTTCATTCCTGATCAAAAATTTCAACCAATAAAATTACATTTGCATTATACGTCATATACCTCATCATCTGACTCCATCTTTTACCAATTTTTGCTTCCAATATAACTTATTTTCCTTACAAATTAGTTTCCATTATCTTTTCACTTTTTTTGTTCAACTTAAAAAATATTGGGGTGGCGCTTACGTCTGCTATAAATTCTTGGTGCTTCCGCTTTACTCTACAGTTTTCAAGAGACAGGCCATGGGTAAGCATCTTGTACATATTATTTTAATTATTTGTCTAAGTTTGTGACTTTTATTGTATTTGCGTATTTTTATTCTTATATTTTTATTCTTATAGCTAATCGCATCTGCACGAATGATCACCACGTTGCTTTGGATGACTCGGACCGCCAGAACAGTCCGGCTCACAGTCCTACTGACTACACTCCTACTGAACCTGTCAAGGACCGGGCCTCGGTGAGTTTTACTGAGGATGAGCCCGAGCCATCGGCATCGTTACTGCAGTTCCTAGAGGAGTCAGGGCTCACTTTTTCCAAGAATGTTGACCCCAAACCGGGTCCTTCGATGAAGTCGCGTGCGGATAGGCCTTATCCATTTTCTTTTAGGCCTGTACGACCTGAATCTACAACGCCAGCTCCACCGGTCTTAAAACCTGTTTGTCACGTGAGAGTTGGCACCCAGAACGATGTTAAAGTGTCTGTTGGTATCCAAACAGATTTTCCTTCCTCACCTGTGCCAAATACAAATCGCGGCATTTCTGTTTCTATTTCCTTTCACTGATTCTTAAATTGGTGTTGTCTTTCCCCACAGGAGGTTTTGCTAATTGACTTCTAATGCATTTTATTTTGCTACTGATGCTTACCCAGGCCCCATGTGTTTTTTAAACTTTTTTATGTTGGACCTAATACTGTGTATAATATTCACTATTGTAAGAGCCATATCTGTCTCAGAAAGACAGCAGAAGAAAACCGCAGCAATGCACCTGCTGTGGCAGTCAATACAGTACTTAAAAACTTTTATGTAGACAACTGCCTGAAATCTGTTTCGAGTCATGACCAAGCAGTCGCCCTATACAATGATCTCACAAGTCTCTGTGCAAGAGGAGGCTTTAACCTCACTAAATGGGCAAGCAATAGCCGTGCCCTACTGACTGTCATTGCCGAGAGCGAAAGGATCAAAGACATGAGAGACTTAGACTTGAGTAAAGATGCACTGCCCATAGAGAGAGCCCTGGTGTCATGAACCTGCACAGCCAACCCAGCACATCCAGGTCTTAACTCCATCCAAGGTTTTCCACACTCCCTGAGCTGATTACCTGAGCACACCTGCATCTAATCCGGCACTCTACTCTCGGCTTTAAAAGAACGGCAAGAGCTCCACTCATCGCCGATGTATCTCACTTGCGTGCCTATTTCTCCCGTCTCTCCTGTTACCCTAGTGTTTTTCTTCCGTGCTCGACCTTGCCTGCATTCTTTGGATTTCGTCTCGTGCCTTGCCCTTCGGATTGTCGCTATCGTTTTGGACTACTCCCCGTGTATGACCCTCGCCTGTTTATCGACTCTGCCTACGGATCTCTCCTGTGACGCTGAAACAAGCATAGCCTTTTACCCCGGCTTCCTACCCAGCCTTTCGCACTCACCGTACTCACAAGCTCCGGTAACATGTGTGTTTTGGACTTACGTGTGCTTGTGTGCACTTCCGCGATCGCGGACAACAGCGCTTCACCTGCGCGCTGTGCTTCTCACTCTCACTTCCGGATTCGCGGAGATTCCGCCTCGTCATTTGACACGCCTCCACCCTCGTCATCGGGGATTCGCCACACAACCTGTCACTCTCACTTCCGGATTCGCGGTGATTCCGCCTCGTCATTGACACGCCCCCACCCTCGTCATCGGGGATTCCACACACAGCCTGTTACATAAGCACAGCTTTCTCCCCTCGGCTCTGACTAAGCCTTTTGACCTGCAATACTTCTTCCAAGGAGATTATCTGCTATTGGGTTCATCCCTGTTTAACCTGTACCCTGACACCTGGGGGTGCTGTGGTGCATTAACTCAGACATGTTCAAGTTCAAGATTAGTTTAAAGGAACGACCTGTGACAAGACGAGGAATCCTGTCAATCACCAGTTCGATTTATCACCCCTTAGGGTTTCTCGCGCCTGTCATACTGCCAGCCAAAACTCTAATGCAACAGTTATGTAAAGAAAAACTAGCCTGGGATGATGACATTCCCGAGCAGTTTGCAAGGGCATGGAAAACCTGGCTGCAAGAGCTGCACAGACTGTCCGAGATCAGCATAGCAAGGTGCATAAAACCAGCCGACTTCAGAGTTACAGCTACAGCACAACTCCACCACTTCTCGGATGCAAGTGAAATTGGATACGGAGCTGTCTCATACCTCAGGTTAGTAAACGCTGATGGACTTACACATTGTGCATTCATGATGGGGATTTCCCGTGTAGCACCCCTGAAACAAACCACCATTCCACGAATGGAACTGACTGCGGCAGTGGTCACTGTAAGAAATGACAAAATGTTGAAAGAACAGCTAGAATTGAAATTGCTGGACTCTATGTTTTGGACTGGCAGTACAACTGTTTTGAGATTCATTGATAACGAAACACTTCATTTTAAAACATTTGTGGCCAACAGAATCGCCATTATAAGAGAGTCAACCAAGTCACAGCAATGGAGGTACGTTAATACCTCAAAAAACCCAGCTGATTCTGCCTCCAGGGGGGTATCCTGTGAAAAGTTCATGAAAAATGTTAACTGGATCCATGGTCCCTCCTTTCTCAAAGAAGCAGAGTGCAAATGGCCTGAAAATATTCATGACACATCAATAAAGGAAAATTTTGATGAAAGTGATGATGAAATTAAACTCTCAGCTTTAGTGAATATTGTGAGCATTACAAAATGCACAGACGCATACACAGTGAGTAAACTGATTAATCATCACTCTGATTGGCACAAGTTAAAAAGATCCATTGCCTGGATCCTTCGCATCAGAGACATGCTCAAACAAAAAACTGAAAGGGTTAAATCACAAGTAGATAACCCAAAGACAGAAAATCACACGTCTCTAACAGTTCAAGACCTAACAAGAGCAGAAAACGAAATTATTAAGTTTACTCAAAGACAAAAACTTAAGGAAGAAATTCTCACGTTGCAAAAGGGTAAAGCAGCAGCAAAATTCACACAGGGAATTCACACACAGCAAAAACGCAAGGCATCTGTAAAAAGAAACAGTTGCTTGTCCAAACTGGACCCAGTACTACAGGATGGATTGCTGAGAGTCGGAGGACGTCTCGGCAGGTCCCAATGCCAGAGCACGTTAAACACCCAGTCATTGTACCTAAAGACTCACATATTACAACGTTAATATTAAGAGCCGTTCATGACAAGATAGGACACAGTGGCAGAAATTACATGCTTTCAGAATTGCGGCAGAAATACTGGATTCCGACTTCTAACTCACTTGTAAGACAGTTTCTCTCCAGGTGTGTGATATGCAGGAAGTCTAGAGCTAAAGCATGTGAGCAAAAAATGTCAGAATTGCCAATCGACAGAATAATACCAGACCACCCATCCTTCACTAATGTGGGAGTAGACTACTTCGGACCCTTCGAGGTCAAACGTGGCAGAAGTAACGTTAAAAGATATGGCGTACTTTTCACTTGTCTGACAACAAGAGCCGTGCACATTGAAATCGCTCATTCGCTTGAGACAGACTCTTGTGTGAATGCCATGCGACGCTTTATAAGCAGGAGAGGTCAGGTGTCAGTTATGAGAAGTCACAATGGAACAAACTTCATAGGCGCTGAGACTGAACTGCGCGAGGCTATTCAGCAATGGAATCAGTCACGAATTGAAAGCTTCCTCACTCAAAGGAACATACAGTGGACATTTAACCCGCCCTCTGGATCTCACTTTGGCGGAATATGGGAAAGACAGATCAGGTCAATTAGAAAGATCTTGAGATCAGTACTGAAAGAACAAACATTAACTGACGAGAGCCTGCATACTGTACATTCATGTGTGAAGTAGAAGCGATAATTAATAACCGACCCCTCACTACCGTCTCTGAGGATCCCACAGATCTGGAACCTCTGACACCTAACCACCTGCTGCCGATGAAAAAACAGCCAAACCTGCCCCCTGGACTTTTCAAAAAGGAAGACATCTATGCACGTCGCAGGTGGAAGCAGGCTCAGTACCTATCAGACCTATTCTGGAAGCGATGGGTGCGTGAATACTTGCCCTTGCTCCAGGAACGTCAAAAATGGTTTCACGAGAGAAAAAACATTTCGATTGGAGACATAGTTTTAATAATTGAAGAGTCTTCTCCAAGAAATTCATGGGTCATGGGAAGAATCACGAAAGTGTTCCCCAATAAAAGGGGACTTGTGAGACGTGTGTTAGATAAAACTAAGACCAACACTCTGGAAAGACCCATCGACAAGCTGTGCCTCATGTATGAAATGGACTGTTAAATGTGTGCTAATACGTTATGAAATTTGATATGCAAATATAAACACCTGAGATAAATATTATACATTTATAAGATTTAAAATGTTTCATAAGGTTAAGAATGTTTGATTTCATGCCTTTATAAAAAAAAAAAAATTGTAATTGTCAGTCTCCATGCCTGTCAATTAGGGGCTGGAATGTAAGAGCCATATCGTACTTATGAATTTGTTGTTGTGTTTATTTTATTTAATTTTATTTGTTGTTATTTAATCTATTCTACCTTGTTCTATTCATTAGTAAGGCATTAAGCATTAAGTTTGTTACATAAGCCATAAGCTTTAAATTTCTTAGTTATGCATCCATAACGTTGACAATCGTAAGTTGGTCTGAGATGTCATTCCACTATTACATGCATTTGTATGACTGTCGTAAGATAGAGAGTTCAGTTTAGATTCGGAAGGCTACGGAAACACAAGCTTTTGACCGTAAGCTGGAAATGTAAGATACAACAACTAGGTTGTTGTAACCATAAGCTCCCGTAAGTAGAGATATACAACAAGAGTGTTGTTACTGTATATACATAAGCTAAGACTGTAATTTAGAAGATACAGCAAATAGGTTGTTGTAAAAGTCAGAGATTTGCAAGATGCAGCAACTGGTGTCTGTAATCACAGTGGATTTACTCCAGACGACTGTATGAAGTGTTGATTCTTTGATGCTGACAAAATAAACTACAAGAGACAAAGAGATCGGACTTCAGTCGTGTGAGTGAAACTTTAAACCAAAGCTACGCGTCAAAACTGGTGAAATAATATGACCGCAATCTTATTATTCATATCACTGTGTGTCTCTTCTGATTATGTAATTTGACATGTTGCTTATGTATCCAATAACTGTTATATCACAGTTAAGATCGCCCCATGTCTGAGATTACATCATGTCTGGGGCTGCGTCATACCTGCTGATCTGGTGTCGTTTCTAGGGTTACTATGAAATCTCTAAGATGGCTGCTTAGTCTAAGGTTCGTTGGGTGCATACTGTATACTGAACATCACATGATGTCTTTGCTACTATGACATCACATTGTCCTTGGCTCAACTCTGTTCACTTCACCTCACATCCATAAGATAAAATTAATAGTTTTCTGTAATATTACTGCATGCACAAATATATGTAATTAAAATATGCTTACAGTATCATCAACATAACAATGGAAACTAATCTCATGTCTTCTAATGATGTTACCCAAGGGAAGCATGTATATTGAGAACAGCAGAGGTCCTAAAACTGACCCTTGTGGGACCCCATATTTCACTGGCATTACACCAGACGGTTCTCCATTTAGATCTACAAAATGGTATCGATCAGACAGGTCTGATCTAAACCATTTTAATGCCTGTCCCTGAATACCTATATAATTTTGTAAGCGATCTATGAGAATATTATGATCTACAGTGTCGAATGCAGCACTAAGATCGAGCAGGACTTGCAATGAGATGCAGCCTTGGTCTGAAGCTAAAAACAAGTCGTTTGTAATCTTAACTAGTGCAGTTTCTGTGCTATGATGGGGCCTGAAACCTGACTGAAATTCTTCAAGGATGTTGTTAACCTGCAAGAATGTGCATATTTGAGCTGATACTACTTTTTCTAGTATTTTTGATATGAACGGAAGGTTTGAAATCGGTCTGTAATTTGTTATTTCATTCGTCCAAATTAGATTTTTTAAGAAGCGGCTTAATAACTGCTAACTTGAAAGGTTTAGGGATGTGACCTAGATATAATGAAGAATTAATAATGTTTAGAAGTGGCTCTCCAACCGTAAGCATCACTTCTTTTAAAAATCTGGTTGGGATTGGGTCTAACAGGCACGTTGTTGATTTAGCCGAGGTGATAAGTTTATACAGCTCTTCATGTCCTATACCGGTAAAGCACTGAAAATCTAAATGTGAAGCTATAGGCTGAACTGGATCGTGAGATACTATTAGATGTTGAATCTCCATTATTTTCTTCCTGATATTATTGATTTTTTCATTAAAGAAGTCCATAAAGTCTTCACTTCTAAACTGTGATGGGATACTCTCTGCGGGCATCTTAGGTTTTGTTAGGCGAGCCACTGTACTAAATAAGAACCTGGGATTGTTTTGGTTTCTTGCTATCAGTTGGCTAAGATGCTCAGTCCTAGCAGTTTTTAGAGCCTGTCTATAGCTGCACATACTGTCTTTATATGCAATTCTAAGAACTTCTAGTTTAGTTTTTCTCCATTTTCGCTCGAGGTTACGGGTTGCTCCCTTTAGGGCACGAGTATGACTGTTGTACCATGGTGCAAGTGTTTTATCTCTGACTTTTTTTAATCTGATGGGAGCAACAGTGTCTAATGTACTGGTAAAAATAGTGCCCATGCTGCTAGTCACTTCATCTAGATCATCAGCATTTAAGGGTCTAATAAGAAATTGGGACAGATCGGGCAGATTACTTGTGAATCTGTCTTTAGTAGTGGGATTCATATTTCTAACAGATTGATAACACGGGGGGGACACAGCTAATCTGTTCTACGGGTAGAGTATACGGGAGGGAGTGATCTGTGATATCATCACTTTGAGGTATGATGTCTATATTAGAGACATCTACAGTATACCATGGGATATAATTAAATCTAGCGTATGATTAAAGCGGTGAGTTGCTCCAATTATATTTTGTTTAACCCCAAAGGAATTTAGTAAATCCATAAATGTGAGTGCTAAAGCGTTGTTAGCATCATCTACATGAATGTTAAAGTCTCCTACTATCAACACTTCGTCAGAGTTAACCAATAGGTCTGATACCAGATGTCCAAATTCTTTAAGAAAATCGACATATGGCCCCGGGGGTCTGTACAGGGTGGCCAGGGTAAAATATAGCAAGGGTTTATTACGTATTTCATTGAGTGCAACATTAATGATAAGCACATCAAATGAATTATACCTGGGCCTTGTTTTCTGAGTAACAGTGAGTACATCATTGTAGATAGTAGCGACACCACCACCGCGACCAATTAGACGGGGCTCATGCTTATAGAAATTTCCTGACGGAGTAGACTCATTCAGACCAAAATATTCATTTGGTTTAAGCCAGGTTTCGGTGAGACAGAGTATGTCAAGGCAATAATCTGAGATCATTTCATTAACAATAAGTGCTTTAGGCGCAAGGGATCTAATGTTGAGAAGTCCAAACTTTAGAGGTGGATTTTGACTACTTATTTGGCCTTTTTCTGGTTTTATGGTTATCAGATTGTTTCGGGCAAATTTAACAAATTCATTCTTTTTTCTCACTATTAGGGGAACAGACACAATTTCTATAGGACAAGCTATGTGTGCGCGTCTATCACTATGGTGAGTTGTGATGTGGCCAATATGTTTGGAATCTACGGTATGACTAACCGCCAGTCAGATGGTTCGTAGTGTCCTGGAGATGTTGTCAGAGAGGACCGCTCCTCCAGCTCTGCTAGGGTGCAGGCCATCAGTGTCGTAGAGCCTAGGACGCTCCCAGAAAACATTCCAGTTATCAACAAAGGGTAATTTCTGTTGTCGACACCAAGATTGTAACCATTCATTAAAGGCAAATAATCTCGCTGAATTGTGGGAAGCGGTCCAGATATGATGATCCTTGTCGTGGGTGATGTGCTGCGGACCTTCTCGACCAGGCTCCTGAAGTCCTTCTTTAGGATTTCCATCTGCCTCAGCCTGGTGTCGTTCGTGCCAGCATGAAGAACCACAGCTCCAATGTTCCTCCTCAGGGCAGCAGGCACCTGTGCAGCAACATCAAGAACACGTGCACCAGGTAAACAGCGTGTGTGCACCTTACCTTTAGCCGTGGTAGCACGCACGTGACGAACGATGGAGTCTCCGATGACCAGCATGTCGTGTGCCATCTCGCGGAGAGGAGCGAAGCGGTTTCGGGTCGAGATCTCGAAGACAGGTGGTGGCGGAGGGGGAGAAGTCCTCACCTGGGGCTTGGCGCGCGTCTTCCGCTGCTGCTGTATCCAGGCCTCGTGGTATCCCGGCGCCGGGGTGAAGGAAACCTTATGGCTTATATAATGGCTTATGTAATAAACTTAATGCTTAATGCTTAACTAATGAACAGAATAAGATAGACTAAAATGAGATAAAACAGATCAAATAAAATAAACACAACAACAAATTCTGCAGATCCATCTGACATAACAAATGTAATATGGCTCTTACAAATTGGATGCTAATTAACTAAACATCGTTTAGCGACAAAAATATATTGTCGCTAAACGATGCAGAAAAACTAGTTATGCTTTTATCACTTCTAGGTTGGACTATTGTAATGCCTTACTGTCTGGCTGTTCAGCTAGGTGCATAAACAAGCTTCAGCTAGTCCAGAATGCAGCAGCGAGAGTCCTCACTAGAACCAGAAGATATGAGCACATCACCACCATCCTATCTTCACTGCATTGGCTCCCTGTGAAATTTGGCATTGATTTTAAAATACTACTCTTGACATATAAAGCATTAAATTGTCTCGCGCCGCAGTATCTGAGCGAACTGCTAGTGTCTTACGATCCGCCACGCCTACTTCGATCAAAGGATGCAGGCTGCTTGTCAGTACCGAGTATTATGAAAACTACAGCTGGGGGCAGAGCTTTTTCTTACAAAGCCCCAAAATTATGGAATAGTCTTCCAAATAGTGTTCGGGACTGAGAAACAGTCTCAGGCCCGGTTTCACAGACAGGGCTTAATATAAGCCAGGAGTAGGCCTTAAGCAGTACTAGTTAATATAAGGCATTTAAGTATGTTTCATGAACGTAGCTTAAAATAGGCTTAGTTAGTCAGAGACTACTGAGTCCTGGAGTAATTTAAGTAGGCTTAAATGAGAACACCTGAGATAAGCCTGATTAGGTTGAGTTTAAGCACATGCTATTGGTCTGAGGGTGTTGATTAAAACCTGAAATGGACTACAAAACACTATTGTTGGTTTAAATCTTAACACAAAGCAATGGCAAAGGCAAAAAGAATTAGTTCAAAAAACTTTAGTGAGTATGAAAAAACACTACTAAAACAAATTTTGACGAACTATCCAGTTATTGAAAGTAAAACCCACACTACTGCTAGTGAACAAAAGAAAAGGAGTGCTTGGAATGCAATTTGCAATGAATTCAATGCAAATGAAAATGCAACCAAAAGAACAATACAACAACTTCAGGTGAGGTTTCTTTCTTATTATCATTGCACATTTCTCATATTTATATTTTTGTCACAATTTATAATGAATGATATTTGCCTGTATAGACTCTGTGGAAGAACCTAAAGCTGGCTTTAAAAAGACAGAATGCAGAGATAAGAAGACAGCGATTTATTACTGGTGGTGGAACACCAAACCAAGACAAAACTGATGAAGTGGGTGACTTGTTGTCTGGAATAATACAGAACCAGCAACCTCTGGAAGGTATACCAGATGATGATCACCTCAACAGTTCAGATGAAGAACTAAGCACAAATGGTACGTAAGAGAGAAATTGGTTACTTCCCTTGGTACATATTCCACTCTGTCAATCTTTATTCTTCTTAAGGATCATGTGAGTTTATCTGTGTTCTCCGCCATCCCGCCCCCCAACAGAACAGAGGGATCTGAACAGGCTGGAAGAGCCAGAGAACAGAGTGTATGCCCTCCACATCTGCTCCAGCATCCCTGAGAAAAGATGCTGCCACCACATTTCAAAATAGAGCAAGCAGGATGACCATCCATGAAAAGTTAGCCAGAGAATTTCATGAGCAAAAAATTTAATTTATGAAGGAAGAGCATGAAATTAAAATGAGAATTCTACAGGTTGAATTGGATATGAAGTTGGAAGAAAGAGTTATGATGCAAAAAAGATACAGTAAGGAGACAGCTGTGAATACAAGCCATGGTGTGTAAAAGATGTGTCAAAAAAGAAAAGTATAATAAACAATGTAATTTACATATTCATGAGTGAGAGTTTTTTATTTTACATTTTCAACCAGTTGTCACACACACCCGCGTTGCGACCGGCACAAGGACCCAGAAGTAGCCAGGTCGCAAAAGCAGGAAGCATAAAAGGAGACAAGATGGTGTTTCACCTCACTCAGTCATTGAGTTTTGCCCATGTCGGATCAGCTCGTATTGCTTCCAATTCGTGAGTACTCACTATCTTGGGTTATCTTTCTGTCTAGAGTGTGTGTTTATAGGAAGCGGGTTAAATTTGTGTTATCCCCTTGCTCCGGTGTTGTGAGAGTCCTTAGATTAAATCACGTGGTTATCCTGCCTTCTCGCTTGCTTCCGCGTTTGGGTTTACCATCCACGCTACAAGGGCTAACCGCTAAAGCTAAGTCTTCTGGTCTACTCCGGGTTAATTCGCTGACAGAATGACTGAGGCTCGCGCGGTGAACCCAGCGGATCATGCACGGACCAGCACGCTGTGCTAATCGATAAGCTTAGCGCGGAGATCACGACTCTACACCAAGGCGTCCGTGACGTAGCGGCCCTGCGCCGCGAGGTCGCAGAGCTGAAGCAGGAGAATGCGGAGCTCCACGCGGCTGTTGATGGCGCGGCTAGCCGGGCCCCCATCGTCGTGGCTGCGGCGCCGCACCAACCCTCCCCCCCCCTCCTCCTGACGTATTCATTTCATTACCAGATACTGTAAGTGGAATGGCACAGATGGAAAGTGTGATGTGTTTTTAACAGCACTTGATTTGGTGTTTGAGTTTAATTCCACCAGGTACTCCACCGATCGGCTACGCATTGCACTTCTCGTCTTGTTGCTAACCGGGCAGGCAGCTGAGTGGGCCACGGCGGTTCTCAAATCAGATTTGGATACTGCTCACTCCTACAATGAGTTCACCCGCCAGCTAAGACTCACGTTCGAGCACCCCGCCGGTGAGGTGGAGACCGACATAAGACTCTACCATCTATGGCAGGGAGGTATGACCATGAGCAGTTACACCGCGGAGTTTCGCACACGGAGTTTCGCACACACTCGCTGTCCAGACCACCTGTCCAGACAGCCTATTACGAAGGACTGGCTTCCCGCATAAAAGATGAACTCGCGGGGCGAGAGCTACCTGCTACGCTGGAGGGCCTCATCCAGCTGGCCCTTCCGATCGACCAACGTCTGCTGTCTCGTTCCAAGCCAGCCCCTCTCACCCTGCCGCCTGCCACATCCATCCTCTCCTATGTCCCGCCACGTTCTTCAGCCCCTTTCCCTCACATTCCTGTACCTGAAGCTCGACCCGCCGTCACTGGCTCTGTCGGATCTCCACGCGCCTCCTTGTCCGCTGCAGAACGGGCACGAAGATTTCGGGAGAGATTCTGTGCTTACTGTGGGTCAGATGCACACCATCGAGTCATCTGCCCCCTCCGTCCGGGAAACGCTCAGGCCCGGTGAGGCACGAGGGAAGCTCGCCGGGCCACCCTCAGATCTCTCCCGTTACCACTAACATCTCCCATCTCGCAGTACAAGTACACTTCCAGTTTGGCCACAGACGAGTCGGAAGTACTGGGTCAATCGATTCCGGTTCCGCAGGAAATTTCATTGACTCCAATTACGCCAAGCAACTGTCACCCTGATCATAAATGAACACCAGGAGCGGATCCAGTTCCACCTCACCACCATCTCGTCACCACCCATCATCCTCGGACACCCCTGGTTACTTCAACATGACCCACTCATATCCTTGACCCAAAACCGTATCCTCCAGTGGGGGCCGACCTGCTCTGAACTTTGCTTCCAAGCACCGGCTGGGACGTATTCTAGGGAGTCCGAGGCCCCCGATGTCGACACCAACGCCATTCCCACCATCTACCGGGACCTGGCTGAAGTGTTCTGTAAGAGATGCGCCACCCACCTTCCACCACATTGCCCTTACGATCTGGCGATTGACCTTCAGCCAGGCTCCGTGCCTCCCCGCGGCCGTCTCTACTCCCTCTCCGCCACCGAGATGCATGCTATGGAGGAATATGTGACCAACGCTCTCCGCCAGGGTACCATCAGGCCATCTTCATCGCCTGCCGTCGCGGGGTTTTCTTTGTAAAAAAGAAAGGAGGCGAACTTCGCCCGTGTGTCGATTATCGGGGGCTCAATAATATAACCATCAAGAATCGTCACCCGCTGCCTCTTACCAACTCTGCCCTGGGCGCTCTCTCTGGTGCCACCATTTTCACAAAGTTGGACCTTCGGAGCGCCTACAACTTGGTGCGCATCAGGGAGGGCGATGAGTGGAAGACGGCATTCATTCAATTCAATTCAATTTTTTCAATTCAATTTTATTTATATAGCGCTTTTAACAATGGTCATTGTCTCAAAGCAGCTTCACAAAAATAAAAGAAATTTAACAAAAAAAAAAAAAAAATTATATATATAGAATAATTATATATAAAATAATAAATAAATAAATAAAATTATAATAGAAAATAAATAAATAAAAACAAATAATAATAATAATTATAGAAAAGAAAATCATTGGAAGTGTGGATGGTTGAGAAAAATGTGCAGATAATAATGAGACGAATGAATGAAATTTCTCTGATGAGCAAGCCAAGGGTGACGGCGACGGTGGCAAGGAAAAACTCCCTGAGATGGCATTAGGAAGAAACCTTGAGAGGAACCAGACTCAACAGGGAACCCATCCTCATTTGGGCGATAACAGATAGAAATGATATATCTTGTGTGTTGTGCAGGTGAAAATTCAATATGACAGAAATTATTTAAATTTGTCATGAAGACCAGTTCAGCATAGGGACGAGTCAGTAGGTGCAGAGGGCAGATGAGGTCTGGATCACTGGAAGCACAGGAGCAGCATGTGTAGCTCCAACCATCATAAAGCTGAATCCAGTTGGAGCTGGTCCTTCTCTGGATGCCTCAGGAACCTCGCAGGGTCGGCCTTTGTCTACTGAAGCTGGCAAAATCTCCCGATGCCTCGGGATGGGTAGAGAAATACAGAACAGATGGGGAGAATTAGCGTAGTTGCCATTCGGTATAGGTGTACTGGAGTATGAGTACTGGGATGAGTTATGTGTATGCCAGATTAAAAATTCATCACACCCACGGGGCACTATGAGTCTGGTCATCCCATTTGGTCTCTGCAATGCCCCTGCCACCTTCCAACATTTTATCAATGTCGTTCTCCGGGACATGCTAGGGCGGTGGGCATTTGCATACCTAGATGACATCATCTACTCCCGAGCTAAGGAGGAACATGTCCAACATGTCAGGGGCGGTATTAAAGAGACTGCACGCCCATCCAACTGTATTGTAAGTTGGAAAAGTGCGCTTTTCACGAGCGCTCCACCACGTTCCTGGGTTTTGTCATCTCGTCTGTGGCCATGGCCATTTAAGCTTCTGCGGCCATGGACCCGCAGAAGCTGGAAGTTTTGCGTCATTGGCCCCTACCCAAGACGCTTAAACAGCTTCAACGGTTTCTCGGGTTTGCAAATTTTTATCGTCACTTTATCCGGGACTACAGTACGGTTGCAGCACCATTAACCGCTCTGACCAACTCATCCATTCAGCCTCAACCCAACAGCCGTCTCCGCCTACCATCAACTGTGTCACCGATTCACCACCGCCCCCATTCTTCTCCATCCAGACGCAAGTAAACCATTCGTTGTGGAGGTGGATGCCTCAGATGTGGGCGCTGGAGCTGTTCTCTCCCAACGAGGTCCAGATCAGAAACTACACCCTTGTAGTTTCTTCTCCAAAAAATTTGACACCACTCAGCAGCGATACGGGGTAGGGGACCGCGAGCTGCTGGCCATAAAGTGGGCTTTGGAGGAATGGCGTCACTGGCTCCAGGGCGCCATTCATCATCTGGACCGACCATCAAAATCTCATCCGCAATATCAAACAGCTCAACCCGAGACAGGCGCGGTGGGCATTGTTCTTCGAGCACTATAATTTCCACCTGTCCTACCATCCGGGGTCCAAAAATACCAAGGCAGACGCTCGAGGTCATACAGTGGGGCTACAGTATCGCCGGACACCCAGGCAGTCAACGCTCTATCCGGTTCATCCGACGTGCCTTCTGGTGGCCATCCATGGCCCGGGACATCGAGTTCATTCAGGCGTGCCCAGTGTGCGCCCGGGCTAAAACTAATAACCAACCACCTTCGGGGGAACTCCATCCTCTCCCCGTCCCTCGTCGGCCCTGGTCGCACATTGCCGTTGATTTCATCATGGGCCTGCCGGATTCCGAAGGGAAAACCACCATCATGACCATCATCGACCGTTTCTCCAAAGCCGTGCACCTGGTGGCCCTCGCCGGACTCCCGTCAGCCTAAAACACTGCGGAACTGATTTTAGAACACGTAGTCCGTCTGCATGGGTTCCCTAAAGACATCGTCTCGGACCGGGGGCCCCAGTTCACGGCCAGGTTCTGGAAGGCCTTCTGCCATCTGATCAGTTCCACCTGTAGTCTATCTTCTGGCTATCATCCACAGACTAATGGTCAGACGGAGCGGGCAAACCAACAACTGGAGCGCTACCTTAGATGTTTCGTCGCCGATCGCCAGCGCTCCTGGGCTCGCTACCTCCTATGGGCCGAACTAACGCACAAACTCTACGTCACCTCAGCTACCAATCTCAGCCCATTTGAGGTATGCCACGGTTTCCAACCTCCGATGTTCGAACAACAAGAACCGGAGGTTGACGTACCGTCAGCCCAACAGTTGGTCCGCAGGTGTCCGTGGCTCTGGGATCAAGCCAACCAAGCCATTCATCGAGCCAACACCCGTTACACCACCCAGCATCGCCGTCGACACCCTCCGGGACGGTTATATGGCGGAGGTGACAAAGTGTGGCTTTCAACAAAAAACCTTCACCTCCACACAGAATCGAAAAAACTATCACCCCGGTTCATCGGCCCATACCGTATTCACCTCCGGATCAACCCTGTCACCTACCAGCTCCAGCTGCCTGCGGCGCTCCGAATTCACCCGGTATTCCACACCTCACAACTCAAACCCTTTACCACCTCTCCAATGATTCCACCCTCCCCCCCTGCTCCTCCTCCCCGAATCATAGATGGTGCCCCTGCCTACACCGTTCGTCGGATCCTCGACTCGTGACCTAGGGGTTGAGGCACCCAATACTTGGTCGATTGGGAAGGCTACGGCCCCGAGGAGCGGTCGTGGGTTCCGGCATGGTTTGTTCTCGACCCCGACCTTATCAGGGACTACCGTCGTCGGGTATCCTCCACCCCGGGACCGTCGGGAGTCGATCCTGGACAGGGCGGTACTATCACACAAAACCCGCGTTGCGACCGGCACAAGGACCCGGAAGTAAATCCGTTTGTAAATCCGTAAGGTGAAGCGTTTGGTAAATCCGACCACGCCGCCATCTTCCTCATGCCAAAATATAAAAAAAGGCTGAAACAGGAAGTTCCGGTTCAAAGGGACCAACCAGGGGCGCGCTGGACGGACCAATCGGTGGCCGCGTTACAGGACGCACTCGATGACGCAGACTGGAACATGTTCAGAAACAGCTCCGATGATGACGTCAGCGTGTTTACGGAAGCGGTTGTGGGATTTATTGGGAAGCTAGTAGACGATACGGTGGAGAAAAAGACTATCAGAACGTTTCCCAACCAGAAGCCGTGGGTGGATAAAACCATCCGCGACACTCTGAGATCTCGCACCGCTGCCTACAACACGGGACTTGCGTCGGGGGACATGGAACCGTACAAGGCTGCGTCATACAACGTGCGGAAGGCGGTGAAAGAGGCGAAGCAGCGCTACGGGAGAAAACTAGAGTCACAGCTGCAACAGAGTGACTCTAGGAGCCTGTGGCAGGGACTAAGGACAATAACGGACTATAAAGCACCAACATCCAGTATGACGAACGCGGACGCGATTCTGGCAGACGAGCTCAACACCTTCTATGCTCGCTTCGAGGCTGCAGCTAAAGACGCTAGCGATGCTAATGCTAACGGCGCTAATGCTAATGGCGCTAATGCTAACGGCGCTAACGGCTGCAGACAGGAAGACACTGCCAGCACCGGGAACGCGCTCATCATCTCCGAGCACGACGTGAGGAGAGCCTTCAAGAGAGTGAACACCAGGAAGGCAGCAGGACCAGATGGCATCTCAGGTCGTATCCTCAGATCCTGCGCAGACCAGCTAGCACCTGTGTTCACTGAGATATTCAACATCTCCTTATCTCAGTCGGTGATCCCCACGTGCTTCAAAGAGTCCATCATTGTTCCTGTACCGAAGAAACCACATACTGCTTCCCTCAATGACTATCGCCCTGTAGCTATCACCTCAGTAGTGATGAAGTGCTTTGAATGCCTTATCAGAGACTTCATCATTTCTTCACTACCCGACACACTGGACCCACTACAGTTTGCATACCCTCAGAACCGCTCCACAGACGATGCAATCTCTCATCTTCTCCACACATCACTCACTCACCTGGACACTAGGAAAGGGAATTATGTTAAAATGCTCTTCATCGACTACAGCTCTGCTTTTAATACCATAATTCCCTCCACACTCACCACCAAGCTGGAGCACCTGGGACTGAGCTCATCTATATGTCAGTGGATCTCCAATTTTCTGACTGGCAGACCACAGGCAGTAAGGATGGGCGGACATGTCTTAGCTACACTCACTCTCAGCACTGGAGCCCCCCAGGGTTGTGTTCTGAGCCCCCTGCTGTACTCTTTGTACACCCACGACTGCGTGGCCACTACCAACTCCACCTCCATCATCAAGTTTGCTGACGACACCGTCGTGGTCGGACTGATCACCAACAATGATGAGTCGGACTACCTAGAGGAGATTGGAAATCTGGAGAACTGGTGCCAGAGGAACAATCTCCTCCTGAACGTCAGTAAGACAAAGGAGCTGATAGTGGACTTTAGTACAAAGCAGGAGAGGAACTACCAGACCCCCGTCATCAACAGGAGCCCAGTGGAGAGAGTGGACAGCTTCAGATACCTCGGTGTTCACATCACGCAGGACCTGTCATGGTCCTGTCACATCAACACCATGGTGAAAAAAGCCCGGCAGCGTCTCTTCCACCTCAGATGCTTGAGAGACTTTAGACTGCCCTCCAGGGTGCTCAGGAACTTCTTCTCCTGCACCATAGAGAGCATCCTGACGGGAAACATCACGACCTGGTTCGGGAACAGCACCATGCAGGACAGACGAGCTCTACAGAGGGTGGTGCGATCAGTCGAGCGCATCATCCGCACTGAGCTCCCTGACCTGCACTCGATCTATAGCAAGCGGTGCTGGACCAAGGCCAGGAAGATCATGAAGGACCTCAGTCACCCCAGTAATGGACTGTTCTCTTTGTTGCCGTCTGGGAAGCGATTCCGCTCCCTAAAGGCCAACGCAGAGAGGCTGAGGAGGAGCTTCTTGCCGCAGGCGATAAGGTCTCTCAATCACACCTCCACACAGGACTAATAACATCTTTTTAAGCTCACAACACTGACTGGACAATCATGGACACATTCATACACACTTGCACTAAATATTTATACATCTGGACAATTGCACATGTCACTTTCATTAGTCACCTTTCATGCATATTTGCACAACCACTGACACTTTAAATTCTATATACATATATACTCTATCTACCCTATATTTCTATATTTTGCAATATTTTATTATGCCCTTATTGTACAGTTAATTTTACTAGTTAAATTTATTTCTTTAGTATTTCCTTTTTATTGATTATTTATTTTACGTACAAGTTTTTATTTTCTTTTTAAGGTCACTGGCGGTCGTGTAAGCATTTCACTGCATATTATACTGTGTATGACTGTGTATGTGACAAATAAAATTTGAATTTTGATTTTTGATTTTGAAGTAGCCAGGTCGCAAAAGCAGGAAGCATAAAAGAAGACAAGATGGCGTTTCACCTCACTCAGTCTGTAGATGCGGACATATTATTTCACTAGTTTTGACGCGTAGCTTTGGTTTGATCATTTACTCACAAGAACTGAAGTCCGATGATGTCTTTGTCTTGGTACTTTATTTTCAGCATCAAAGATTCAACACTTCATACAGTCGTCTTGAGTAAATTCACTTTGGTTACAACACCTGTTGCTGTATCTTGTAAATTTCTGACTTTTACAACAACCTATGTTATATGTATCTCATTGCGTTCAGCTCACGCATCTAACAACACTTTTGTTGTATATATCTGCTTACGGGTAGCTCACGGTTACAACAACCTAGTTGCTGTATCTTACATTCTTAGCTTACGGTCAAAAGCTTGTGTTTCCGTAGCCTTCCGCATCTAAACTGACTTTTCTGTCATACGACAGTCATACAAAGGCATGTAATAGTGGAATGACATCACAGACCAACTTACAATTGTCAAAATGGTTGCTTAACTAACAAATTTAAAGCTTATGGCTTATGGAATAAACTTAATGCTTAATTCTTAACTAATGAATAGAATAAGGTAGAATGAAATGAATTAACAACAAATAAAATAAAATAAACACAACAACAAATTCTGCAGATCCATCTTACAAAACGTCTCGGGTTACATTTCTGTAACCCTGTTCCCTGAAAGGCGGGAACGAGATGCTGCGTGAAAACGCTATGGGAACCAGTTTGTCGCGTTGCCGGTCGTTGAAGCATGCTGTGAAAACACGCCAAAGTTTTTGGCTATATATAACCTCGACAGGTGACGTCATCTGATTAGATGTAGGTGGAGGTTATAAAAACAGGTGAGCCGGCAACGACCTCAGATTAATTTGTCTGAACAGCCGTCCGGTCACGTGGTAGTGCGGCATTGCGACGCAGCATCTCGTTCCCGCCTTTCAGGGAACAGGGTTACAGAAATGTAACCCGAGACGTTCCCTAGCAAGGCTACACTCGATGCTGCGTGAAAACGCTATGGGAACGAGAATAACAACGCCGCCACACTACAGGTGTCTGGACCCCAAGGTTGTGTAGCGTGTGCGCACAAAGCCAAGAAGGTCTCAGAGCTATGCCTGGGCAGCTAACTCGGTGGCAGTGAGCCCGGAGTAGCATGAACATCCAGATTTATAAATGTAAGAAATGTGTGCGGGGAGGAACCAACCCTTCGCACCACACAATTACTGCAGGGGATACCTCCTGCTGGTGAGACTGGGATGATCACCCTGGTTGGGTGAGCCCTGCTTCCCAGAGGCGAAGTGAACCCACGCGCCTCATAGGAGAGGGCAATATGCATCTCTCACCCAGTATAGTGGCGCTCTGACTTACGCCACTAGCTGATGCGGTGGACGTGAATCTGAAGAGCACATACTGGATAGTAAGTGAAGTTTCTCCTGCTCCGAAGCTGTAAAAGGCGGAGGACAGAAGGCTTCAAACAATGAAGCTAAGAAAATCCTGAGGGTACTAGGGCACAAGCCCAAGGACAAGCTTTAACTGCAGAAGCTCCAGCACTGAAACATTTTGGCAGTGGACTGGGTCTACCTGCTTGGCACACACTTGTTGCAGGGGAATACCTCTTGCATATCCAATAGCTGAGGCGATCCCCTGGTTGAATGAGCCCTGATTCCTAGAGGCGAAGTGAGCCCACGCGCCTCATAGGAGAGGGCAATAGCATCTCTCATCCAGAGCATGAAGAAGTTGCTCTGACCTACGCCACTAGCTGATGCGGTGGACGTAGATCTGAAGAGCACAAGCTGGACACAGCAAGTGAAGTCTCTCCTGCTCCGAAGCTGTAAGCGCGGAGGACAGAAGGCTTCAAAAGCAATAGGGTGCCTGTTGGGTTTATAGTTAGCTTTTGGAAGATAGTTGAGAGAGGATGCAGTTACGCACGTCCTGAAAGTGCTAGGGCATAGACCCGAGGAGGGAAACTCCAGCACTGAAACAATTCGGCAGTGGACTGGGTTTACCTGCTTAGCAGACACTTGCTGCAGGGGAATACCTCTTGCTAGTGCAATAGATGAGGCAATCCCTTTGGCTGGAAGAGCCCTGATTCCTAGAGGCGAAGTGAGGCCACGCGCCTCATAGGAGAGGGCAATAGCATGTCTCATCCAGAACATGTAGAAACTGCTCTGACCTACGCCACTAGCTGATGCGGTGGACGTAGATCTGAAGAGCACAAGCTGGACACAGCAAGTGAAGTCTCTCCTGCTCCGAAGCTGTAAGCGCGGAGGACAGAAGGCATCAAGAGCAATAGGGTGCCTGTTGGGTTTATGGAGCTTTCGGAAGATAGTTGAGAGAGGATGCAGTCACGTACATCCTGGGAGTACTAGGGCACAGACCCGAGGAGGGAAACTCCAGCACTGAAACAATTCGGCAGTGGACTGGGTTTACCTGCTTAGCATATACTTGCTGCAGGGGAATTCCTCTTGCTAATGCAATAGATGAGGCAATCCCCAGGGTTGAAAGAGCCCTGATTCCCAGAGGCGAAGTGAACCCACGCGCCTCATAGGAGAGGGCAATAGCATCTCTCATCCATAACATGTAGAAGCTGCTCTGTCCTACGCCACTAGCTGATGCGGTGGACGTAAATCTGAAGAGCAGTAAAAGGCGAAGCATATCTTAGAAGGCAAGAGGTCCGCCTTGCTACATGAAAATCTCTCCCTGACTACTTCGGAGTGGGGTTACCATTCCCCGTGTGTCAGAGATAGACTGGACAGTACTACTGCTCCCGCATCCATGCTGGAATGTAAATCGCTCTGAGGGACAGGAACCTGGTGCGCTAGCTGTTAGCGGCGCGAGCACAGTCCGCCCTGGCGATAATATATGAGACTGCCATAGTGTTGTCCCCCGCACTAGGACATGGCAGCCTCTCAACTGCTGGAGGAAGTGCTTTAGGGCCAGAAATAGAGCCATCATTTCGAGGCAATTGCTGTGCCATGCGAGAAGATAGCCTCTCCAGCTCCCTTGGGCTGGACAGTCATCAGAGACCGCACCCCAGCCTATGAGGGAAGCATCTGTCGTTAGCCTCAGCGACGACAAGATGAACTTAGAGTGGGACCCAGAGTAGAGACCGGGGTCTGAACCACGTAGAAAGGGTACGAAGCACCTGGCGCGTAACCCATATTGGGGATTGGCCCTAGTGATATCCCCTGGTTCTTAGCCACAACTTAGAATGCTCTCATGTGCAGAAGGTCCAAAGGTGTCACCGTGGATACAGCTGCCATGAGAGCTAGGATGTCTGAAAGTGATGGTCACTTTCTGGTCTAGCTTGTTTTCCTTGAGGGTGTTGAGAATGGGTTCGATACGAGCGGGAGATAGCTGTGCCCGCTTACGACCGAATCCCATATAGCACCCAACGTGTTGTCCTCTGCACAGGAAAGAGCACGCTTTCGTGGCGTTGGGTCCCAGTCCTGAGAACAGAGATGAGCTAGGACGACATGCTGATGTCGAAGCACTAGCCACCGGATGCCCTGGGACTCCCATAAGAACCAGGGCTAAATCCGTGCATTTTGTATGTGTGCGAGTGAGCTAGACCAATGGAAGGACCCGATACTGGTAAGCTTCGCCCCCGAAAGCGAACCTCAGGATCTCCCTGTGTTGTGGCAATGTTTCTGTATGAAAGTAAGCGTCCTTAAATCGATTGTCAGAAACAATCGCTTAGTAGGGTTGAGAGCAATCACCTTTACAGTCAAGAACTGAACTGTATTCATTGATTTTCAGGTAGCGGGAGAGCCCGCAGAATCTGAAATATTGGACGCAGCCCCCGTTCCTCTTGGGAACCAAGAATACCGACTGTAGTAGCCTGACTCACTGTCTGGTGGGGGAACATGTTCCATGGCCCCCTTCCCCGGCAGCCTGTCAGCAGATGCGCACTTTCTGGTTTCATGGAAGTGGAGGCCACGCCATTGAAAACACAGAAGGTGAAGTGAGAACTGAATCCTGTAGTTCCTCTCTCCAGTGCTTAGTACCCAAGGAGAAATACTTGGCAGTAGCTTCCACGCTGCCAGTTTCTCATAAAAGGGCAAAAGTTTCGGCAGCTTGGTTAAACGGGGGGGGGGGGGATGTTAGATGTTCGGCATCCTGAAGCATGGCAGGAAAAACCGAAGAACTAACAACCTATTGGAGACTGGTGTTGCCCGAACACCAGTGGTGGCGGAGCAAAACACCGACCTCCTGGGGGTGCCAGGGAGAACACGTATTCGTTAAAAAGGAATTCTGGGTGCCTTTCCCTATTGGGGGGGGCCACCCCCATTTATTTTATTTTATACACATATATGTATATATATATATATTTTAAATCAGTCTGACCTCCTGTGTGCAGTGGAGCACCAAGCTGACCCACTGCCTGAAAAGCTTTTCCCTCTAGGGCAGATAAAAGTCTACACAGCTAGAAAGGAAGTATAAGCTTACCAGGGAGGATGATGTCCCAGGAGAGAGATAGCCTGTGAAGCGCCTCTGCTATCTGGGCGTCATCATACAATCCCGCGTTTCCACATCAACTATATTTAAATAAACAAATAAGTCGATGGCATGAAAAACACAGCATGAATACAGCCTACTCCATGAAAGGGTTAACTCATATGAAGAGAGGTGAGAGGGGGTGGGGGGGGAGAGAGCGTCATTGAGGCTCCGCCCCCCGGCCACCCGACAGAAGCTGCCGTCTACTGCTTGTTTTAGTGCTTAAGGCTATTTTCATCTCCGGTAAAAAAGAGAGAAATCCTCGTGATGACAACGCGGAAGAAAGGAGTTTTCTTACCTCCGTCTGCCGCAGCTCTGTCAGATGCACGAGTTTTAAGCCAGGAACGCGCGGCGGCTCGCAGCTTCTCACGGAATGCGCGGCGCGCGCAGCACTAGTCGAAGCAGTGTAGAGATCGCACTCCGATATGGATTATCACACACGGAGGGATTAAACTCGTCAAATCGGTGAGTTAAACACCTTCTTATTTTGCTGGTTTATCACAAGCACGCTTCACAACTAGGCTCTGAAGACAAATGATCTGAGGTCGTTGCCGGCTCACCTGTTTTTATAACCTCCACCTACATCTAATCAGATGACGTCACCTGTCGAGGTTATATATAGCCAAAAACTTTGGCGTGTTTTCACAGCATGCTTCAACGACCGGCAACGCGACAAACTGGTTCCCATAGCGTTTTCACGCAGCATCGAGTGTAGCCTTGCTAGGGAACAAATGTGATATGGCTCTTACACAGTCATTGAGTTTTGCCCATGTCGGATCAGCTCGTATCGCTTCCAATTCGTGAGTACTCACTATCTTGGGTTATCTTTCTGTCTAGAGTGTGTGTTTATAGGACGCGGGTTAAATTTGTGTTTTTCCCTTGCTCCATTGTTGTGGGAGTCCTTAGATTAAATCGCGTGGTTATCCTGCCATCTCGCTTGCTTTACCGCGTTTGGGTTTACCATCCACGCTACAAGGGCTAACCGCTAAAGCTAAGTCTTCTGGTATACTCCGGGTTAGTTCGCTGACACCAGTATTGTTTAAGTGACTTGGTAAATTTTGCTGCACACTGTTTTAATTTTGTACAGAACATCATCAAGGAAAATAAGCCATAGTAAATAACTTCCATATTGAAATTTCTTATCTAGCTGAAGTGCTGTAATGTGAATGCAGCTCTATGTGCAAGTCCTCGTTGGCCATTCGCTGCCTCAGCCACTGCCACATCTGCTTCATCGTAATCTTCCATTGGAGGAACAGGACAGCAGCGCTGCTTCAGGTAGTTGTACAGCACCGCTGTTGCAATGATGACCTTGCAGCATCTTCTTGGGCTGAAACGAAGTGTATTGCGTAAACACTGGAATCGACTTTTCCATATTCCAAACATGCGTTCAACCATGCCTCTTGTTCGGATATGAGCTCTATTGTATCTTTGCTGCTCCACTGTTGTGGGATTTATGTATGGAGTGAATAAAAAGTTACTCTGACCATATCCACTGTCACCAAGTAGAAGTCCACTATGCTGTCCTCTCTGAAACTGAGCACACAATGAGGAGTTCAGAAAAATCCTTGAATCATGAGTTGAACCTTTCCAACGCACTACAATGTTTGCAAACTCTAAATTTGGTGTGCATACACCTTGAACATTGATTGAAAACCAGTTCTTACGGTTCCTGTACTCCTCAGCATCAGGACTTGATGGACACTTGATGGGAACATGACATCCATCTATACAGCCAATGACACCTGGGAAGTGCCCATATTCATAAAATTGCACTTTGTAGTTCGCTTGGTCAGCAGCATCCGGAAACTTTATGTAAACACTCCTCAGTTCACAAATGACTCTGCAGACTTTGTGAACTATTCTACACACAGTTGCTTCACTGGCACCACACAAATCCCCAGTTTCACGGTGAAAGGTCCCACATGCCAAAAACCTCAATGTGAGCAGAACTTGGAGTGAACTGGGTAAAGGCCTTCCTCTCAGAGACAGACAGGAAATGTAGGTTCTAGCAAAGATATTATCTCCACTGCATGTTCTTTGTACATGCGAAAGCGGTCGTGAAAAGCTGTGTCATCAAAGTAATGTAATGGATCACTACTATGCAAAAGTACTCTTGCAGGCCTCTGTTGTGCCCGTTGGTTTTCATTTAGATATTCCAAATATTCCATGCTCCCCTCACAAACAGTGCTAAGCAGGTGCTAAACCTGCCTCCTTGAAGGATTAATTCAAGCTTCAATTTAGTCATAGACTAGCTATAATTCTCCCTCTTGCAATCAGTTTAGTTTAATCCAGAATAGGCTAAATCTGTGATTATTTTAATCTATATCTGTGCAAGTCACTTTAAGTTAAGACAGCTAAGTTAAGTGAGCAGTTCAGTCTGGGACTAGGCTTAAGCACTGTCTGTGAAACCGGGCCTCAGTGTTTAAGTCTAGGCTAAAAACCTATTTATTTAGCCAAGCATTTTTATAAATAGATTTGCCTTAGGTAAAGGAGCAGATCTGGGGGACTCATGGACGTAGAGTATTATGGTGAACTTGTATGTTTAGATGCTGTCTTCCTCACTCTCATTTGATCACTCAGGTTTGTTGACGGTGAGGTGATTGTTCATCTCAGGGAGCCCTCATGTTTGTGTTTCCTCCTGATTCTCCCTTTTAGTTGTGCTGTCATAGTTAGTCCTGCCGGAGTCCCTGCTTGCACTCTACAGTAAATATACATTCACATTATACATTATGTGACTGTGACCATACCTAACTGCCATCTCTCCTCTTCTTCTCTTTCTCCCCCTCTTTCTCTTTCATCTCTCCCCCTGTCTCCACCTTTCACTCTTTCTCTTTCTCTCTGTCGAGCTACACGTCATCCCTGAGCTGCCAGTGATCCAGACTCCCTCTGCCCTCCGGATCTGTCTGATCCACCCTGGTGTCCCGCTTCTGGTTGGAGATCTAGTCGCATGGATGCCCCGTGTGTCTCTTTGGGATGCGTCTGGTGTCTGGGGATGATACTCTCTACTTAGAAGACGGTTGTGGCCTCGACTGGTGTTAGCAGCTGTTTCCCTGAGGACTTGACAATTTGATAGTTCAGGACTGGAACTTTCTACAAGTCTATCAGAGTCTCCAATAACTACCTGGACTCCATTTTAACATCAATTAACATCAACTATTATAGCTGAACTGCCTGCCACCTAACACACTGTATAAATGCAGATCATTTCCTGCTATCTGTTTCACCCAGATGAGGATGGGTTCCCTGTTGAGTCTGGTTCCTCTCAAGTTTTCTTCCTATTACCATCTCAGGGAGTTTTTCCTTGCCACTGTCGCCGGCGGCTTGCTCACCAGGGACTATCTGACCATTTTGATTCATACACATTCACATTCAATACAAACTTAAATAATTCTTTTGATTGTGTAAAGCTGTTTTGAGACAATGTCAATTGTTAAAAGTGCTATACAAATAAAATTGAATTGAATATAATAACACTATGGCACTAAAGAACAAAAGAAAACTATGGACAAATACGCAATGCTAGGGGTTTGTTAAATAGTAGTATGGAACTAAATCTAAGTAAATAAGTACAGAAGTAAGCCTAAGTTGTCTCACTGAATGTGAAGAGCATTAAATGTAGCTGTAAATAATAAATAATCACAGGTTATAAGATGAGAACCAACAGATATCTTACATAATAGCACAGAACAGCCAAAACCCAATGTGAATTTGTTATTGCCCCAAGCCTGGAAAATGTTGGATGGCATGGGTCATATACTTAATAATACCCACTTCACATACAGGAATCTGACATAACCCAACCCAGTGCGTCACAGCATACTCTGTACAGGGCCCAGCAGGCAAAGAGCACATGGCTGCCAAACTCCCCAAATCACAATCAAATTAGGATCCATGGAAGGATGGGTTTTATATGGCATATTTAGTGATAACTTTTTCTAGGCTTCTGTTTAGCCAACTTGGCTTTACAGTTAGGGTTATGTCTCTACCTGTTGTTTTGACAGCCTCTTTTTACATTTTCTTGTGGACATAAAAGGAGAAATCCTTTTTTATTTGAATTTTTTTAATCCATACAATTCATGTGCAGTTGAGGCCTTATATTTATCTTATTTAACTGAGTTACACAACTTGGACGGTAGGGGCCATATTCAAAGGCACAGAAGTGGTAGCATGGCAGTGGCTGGTAAATTGGTAATTTATACTTCATAAAAACTTTATAAAAACCAATAAATACTCATTTGAAATTGTGCATCCTAGTCTTGAAATGAGAACTGTTATAATTCTGTTTTTAATAAAAACAGCACCACAACTTCTTTGATAAAATAAAATGTGCCTCTAAACTTTTTATTCCCATACAGTAAATGCACCTTTAAAAAATTAACTAAGACCTATCGAAATACAGCATAAGAAAACCACACAGTTGCATGTTGTTATTGTCAATATAAAACAGTTTATTCTTTTAAAATAATAATAATCTTCAAAAATAAATAATAAAGCATAAATATTTCACAGGAGACACATGAAATGCAGTGACTTGAATTAGCACTTGATGGCAGTATATCACCATTATTATATTACCATATTTTAGATAAACATACAACGGTACTGTATATTTATTTTCTATACTGCTCATTTTTGTAGGGTCATAGGGGTCTGTAGAATCACTCCAGCAAATCCCTGTGAGTACAGAGCACATGTATTCTGGATCGGCTGCAGAGAATGCAGCTGTTGAGCAACACATAACAGGATGCAGGTACTTATGATTACTGTTTACTGTATATGCTTAGGTACACACACACACACACACACACACACACACACACACACACACTAATCAAATTACATGCCAATTTATGTTTGTTATGTATTTCTTTTTTAACTTACTTGGTGCTTAATTGCTTTTGACAGGATGTGAATACATTTTGTACAGTGTGAGCCCTGTGACAGCAGTAAAACATTAGGATGTGTCAATCACTCATTAAAATGTAAATTAGGAACAATGTCATGTCATCATGCCTCAGGTCCAGATGTTTAAATGTCAGGAGACATGGTGCAAAAAACACTACTTTTGACAATGAAATTGTTCACAGTGCATCTGAAATTAATATGCAAGATGTCAGATCATCATGACAAAAGCGGCCGCGTGTATAATACACATTTTTAATAGGCAGCATGCTTCTTAAACCTTTGCTGCTGCTTCTTCTTTAACCTCGCAATTTTGTCCACTAATCCAATTATAGGCAAGGCTGAGTAATGTGAGCATGAAAGCATATAAACAGTAATCATAATAAAATAAACTATTTATTAATAGTATGTCTATTAGTAATTATGTTTTAGCATTAAATCTACACTAGCATATTAATTCACTATTGTGTTCTCATGGTATCTTTTGGCTTCTGTCATTTTTGTCAAGATTTAGGGGCAAAGAAACACAGTCAAACAAATAAACATAAATATATAAATAGTCTTGCATACAAATGCTCAACCTTGGTTTTTTAGTATTTCAGCCCAGGCCTGAAATGGATTTCACTGGGATTATATGTCACAAGTCTCCATAAAATAACTTTTTTTTATTGTTGAAGTGAAAGGGGGGGAAAAAATCAAAAAAGGTATTTATGTAGGTCAAAAATTTATTTTTGTAGGTGACAAATCACTCCATGATCTTTGGAATATGTCCATGTATAAAAAAAAAAAGCTGAGCAAGAGCAGCTGACCTACATTATTATCGTAATGCTGAGTAGAACTGATCTGTTCTACAAAGTGTCTTTGAAGTTAATTATTGGTGAATTGACAGCAAGTGCTTCATTCATAAAGCCTGCTCAAAGATGATAATGCTTTCTTGTTTCAACAGGATCACCAGTTCGAGATTTTCTCCTTGCTTCACAGGAGCTCTTCGATATACCACCCCCTGGTGCTGTTCAAAGGAGCTCCTTTGGCTCGGTGTCTTCTCAGGGTACTCCCCCAAGGCCAGGTTTGTGATACAGTATCTTCCCCAGGTTAATGGGTAGGCGGTGAAGGATCTGGCTTTGGTGGCAGCACATAGCAGAAATGATAGGCAGCTGAGTGGGGCTGAGCGACGGAGAGTCCAGCTAGGGGTGGTGTCGAAGACCGTTCTGTGGCTCCAAACCATATTTACAAAATTAAAGCAGTATGTTGTGTGTATATGTAGAATGTCCAAAGTTCAGGTTATTGTACGATGAATCAGTCTCACCGGAAATTATGGAATTATACCGGGAGGCCAATGTCAGAGTGAGAGTGCACTTACGAAGCAGTCCAGTCGGTGGTAATCCGGACCAAGGGAAAACCCGCAAGGCACTGTCTTCGCAAGAGTCTTTGTACTCCGTTTGCAAGTGATCACTCGAAACACAGCGCTTTTTCTCCATACTACCTCCGCGGGTTATTTCCCAGGCACACTTTATATCCGGGTCAGGTGACCGTATACGTCACCATCTTCCTGTGCCGCCCGGCTGCCGACTCTCGCAAGGGCTTGAGTGGGAACCAATGCACCAATGCTCCATAGGCAAATAAAACTCTCCCCGACACAATTGACAGGGTACCGCAGCTTATTTTAACTTCGAGCTGGCTTACTTTCACCCTATAAAAGTGCCCTTTATGTGGCTGTGCTACACACGTATGACTGCGTGGCCACCACTGACTCCACCACCATCATTAATTTTGACGACACCATCTTGGTGGGCCTGATCTCTGACAGCAATGAGACGGCCTACCTGGAGGAGATTGGAAATCTGGAGAATTGGTGCCAGAGGAACAACCTCCTACTAAACATCAGCAAGATAAAGGAGTTGCTAGTGGACTTCAGTACAAAGCTGGAGAGTAACTACCAGACCCCCATAATCAATGAGACCCAGTGGAGAACGTGGACAGCTTCCGACACCTAGGAGTTCACATCACTCAGGACCTGTCATGGTCCTGTAACATCAACACTGTGGTGAAGAAGGCCCAGCAGCATCTCTACCACCTCAGATGCTTGAGAGACTTCAGACCATCCAAGGTGCTTAGGAACTTTTACTCCTCCACCACAGAGAGCATCTCCTGATAGGAAACATCATGACCTGGTCTGGGAACAGCACCATGCAGGACAGACGAACTCTACAGAGAATAGTGTGATCAGCTGAATGCATCATTCGTACAGAGTTCCCTGACCTACAGCAAGCGGTGCTGGACCAAGCCCAGAAAGATCGTGAAGGACCTCAGCCACCCGAACAATGGACTGTTGTCTCTGTTGCAGTCAGGAAAGCGCTTCGGTTCCCTAAAGGCCAACACAGAGAGACTGAGGAGAAGCTTCTTCCCGCAGGTGATACCGTCTCTCAATCAGAACACCACATAGGCCTAATCTGCAATTATTTCTGCTGGTCCGTCATATTTACAATCTCCCAGTTTTCTGGGGGTCAAAGATTTTACCAGAACAGTATCTCCCACATTAAAAGTATGTGTGGGTTTTGGAGTCACATTAGCAATTTGTTCACAATGTTTAGTTAGAGTATCTATTAGGGCAGCAGAATATTCTGCCATATGTACATCAAGATCAGTTGTTCCTATCGCGGGTTTGCCTTTCCTCCATGGCACGGGAAAGGGTCTGCTAAATATAATTTTCACGGGGTTGTAACGGTTAACCTCTAGATGGCGCCAGAGCGCCATTTATATTTATGTTGGGTTTTGTGTTGTAGTTTGTTTTCAGTTTCATTTGGACTTCATTTCCCAGTTTGCCCCTCGGTCAGGTGACGTAGAAGCTCACCTGAACCGAGGGAAATTAATGAGTTAATTATGTTTGTTTGTTATATATAGCCTGGCTGAACTCCAGTCAGGCGTCTAGCAACCGTTACAGAAAGTTTAAGTTGTGTTGGAGTGTTTATGTTTATTTATGTTTAATTTGAAAAACAAAAAATAAAGGACTTTGTGAAACCGTCAGCTTGCCTCCGCGATCATGCCTCGACAACACGGCCGACACAGACATAGTAAGGGAAGGAAACGTGACAGGGGTGACATGTGCACGTCTTTTCTTGGTGTTATTCTCATTTCAGCTAGAACAGCAGGTAACAAATCAACCAGTTTTTACTCCCCTTGGTTTGGATTGCTTTAGTAAATTTTTCTTTCAGTGTCCTATTTGTTATTTCTACTATACCTGATGACTGTGGATGATAAGGAATGTGAAAATGCCAGGACAGTGAAAGATATTTACACAAATTTTGTGTTACCTGTGATGTAAAAGTCTGCAAACGGGGTAGTAGGTAACGGAAAACTTTCGTGTTGACCTAAACCCTTTGTCACGTTATTCTGAGCACACACCAAGCGTCTAGTTATTAATGAATTAATCATGTTAGCTATACAAAAGAGTTTTTTCATATCTTCCTTAACCCTCTTTCGTGCACAATTTGTAACACCGTGGAACTCGCGCACGAGGAACAGAAGACAATCTAACGACCGCACAAACAGGCAGGCACAAACAACCATCAGCACAATACCATAAACCATCAGATGCAACATAGGCACCCTGAAGCTTGTAAAGAAAATAAATCTAAATCGGGAATCAAACAGCTAGCAAAAAAATACGTACTGATCAGATCAGAGTCAGGAAAGAAAATATTTTTTTCGTGCCACTTCTTTAGCAATACAATCAGCTAGTGAATTACCTCGCACTTCCATAGAGTCACCAGAGGAATGAGCCTTAGTTTTTACAATAGTGAGAGTGCTAGGGAAATGGCATCCATTGCATGCACTCAGATTCAGACATAGCGCTTTCCTACAATGAATTCACCCGTCAACTGAAGCTCACTTTTGAACATCCTGCTGGCGAGGTGGAAACTGACACAAAACTGTATCCTCTGCAGCAGGGATGGTCGTCAGAGAGTCGTTACACCACTGACTTCCATACCCTCGCTGTCCCGACTACCTGCGGAGATGCTGCCCCCGGACGACCTACTACGAGGGTCTGGGTTCTCGTATTAAGGATGAACTCACTGGATGAGAGTTGCCCCCTGCGCTGGAGGGTCTCATCCAACTGGCCCTCCGAAACGACCGCCTGCTCTCCCATCTGTAGCCAGCCCTTCGGACCCTGCCGCTCACCATGCCATCACTATCGCATACAACGCTCTACTCCTCCACTTTCTTCTCCCACACCCCGGTTCTTGACGTCCGACCTACCTTCACTTCCACAGTCACCGGAACCATCAGATCTCTGCCTCCCGCCGTGGTTGACACAGGAGCCGGGGAACCCATGCAACTAGGACGCGCCTCCTTGACCACTGCAGAACGGGAGTGGCGATTTGGAGAAGGGCTCTGCACCTATTGTGGATCGGCGGCGCACCATCAAACTATTTGCCCTCTCTGACTGGGAAACGCTTAGGCCCGGTGAGAAGTGAGAGCAACTCCTTAAGGTGTGAATTGTGGGCAGGGCTTAGCTACATATATTGAAGGTTAATAAGCATATCTTGCAACAAAGTTAGTCAAGAATCTAGATAGCAAGTGCACAGAGAATTGACTCAAACTCTTGTTTACCAAGAAATTACAAGTTTTATAGACAATTACCTCAGTCTAAGATGTGTCTTCAACCTATCTCTGTCAGTTCTCACAGACCAAGATGCGTTTACTACCACAGCAGAGGCAGATCTCCCAGACACCTCATCTACCCTTCAGTACTGTCTCATTGCCCAGGACTAGTGGTAAGTGGGCTCTGGAACTGCCAATCTGCTGTAAAGAAAGCAGATTTTATCTCTGCCCTAGCTACCCATTACTCTTTTGACTTTCTGGCACTAACTGAGACCTGGATATCTCCTCAGAACCCAGCTACACCGGCTGCCTTATCCTCTGCCTATGTATTCTCTCACTCTCCATGAGAAACTGGCAGAGGTGGTAGTACGGGTCTCCTGTTGTCTAAGAAATGGTCCTTCTCGCCTATCCCCCGTCTCATCTCAGTTTTTCATCATTTGATTTTCATGCAGTTAAGGTAACGTCTCCAATTAACCTCCACATTTATTTACCATCCTCCTGGCTCTCTAGGAAACTTTCTAGATGAAATGGACATGCTTCTTAGTATTTTTCCTTCTGCTAACACTCCTCTCACTGTTCTAGGAGATTTCAAACTTCCATCTGACAAACTCCAATCCTCTTTCCTTCTCCCTCTCCTTAACTCCTTCTCTTTAACTCTAAACAGCTGCCCTCCCACACACAAGGCAGGGAATTCTCTCTGCCTCGTTTTTTGCCGCCCTTGCCCAGTCTCAGATATCACTACTATTCCTCTTCCTAAATCTGATCATTACCTGGTATTCTTCACCATAACCCTTCCTATTCTATGTAAACCTAACCACCAAAATTTCTCTTTTTCCCGCAAAAACCTTCACTCGGTCTCCCCTTCCTCTGTGACTTCATGCACCCTATCATCCCTCCCAGACCCAGACTCCTTCTCCTCTCCACCACTAGAGACTGTGACTGAAACTTTCCACTCCTCTCTCTCCTCATCCATAGATCTCCTTTGCCTGCTGTCATCTAAACCAAGGAAGACTTCTTTTTCAATTAAATTCAATTCAATTTTATTTATATAGCGCTTTTAACAATGGTCATTGTCTCAAAGCAGCTTCACAAAACTGAAAGAAATTTAACAAAAAAATTAATAAAAATAAAAAATAATAAAATAATAATAATAATAATAATAATAATAATAAATAAATAAAATAATAATAATAATTATTATTATAGAAAAGAAAATAATTGGAAGTGTGTATGTGTGAGAAAAATGTGCAGATAATAATAATGAGACGAATTAATTAAATTTCTCTGATGAGCAAGCCAAGGGTGACGGCGACGGTGGCAAGGAAAAACTCCCTGAGATGGCATTAGGAAGAAACCTTGAGAGGAACCAGACTCAACAGGGAACCCATCCTCATTTGGGTGATAACAGATAGAAATGATATAACATCTTGTGTTGTGCAGGTGAAAATTCAATATGACAGAAATTATTTAAATTGACATGAAGATCAGTTCAGCATAGGGACGAGTCAGTAGGTGCAGAGGGCAGATGAGGTCTGGATCATTGGAAGCACAGGAGCAGCATGTGTAGCTCCAACCATCATAAAGCTGAATCCAGCTCTGGATGCCTCAGGATCTTGTCTACTGAAGCTGGCAAAATCTCCCGATGCCTCGGGATGGGTAGAGAAATACAGAACAGATGGGGAGATACAGGACAGATGGGGAGACTTCTTGTCCTGCTCCTTGGCTATCTCATGTACTACGCAAAAACAGGAGAGAATTAAGAACAGCAGAGAGAAGATGGAAGAAATCGCAACTTGATGCATATCGCAGCTCTTACCAGATTCTTCTCTCCAAATTCTCATGTGACGTGACTTCTGCCAAAACTACTTTCTTCAGAGAAAAGCTGGAATGATCTGCACATGATCCTGGCAAACTCCACAACATATTCTCCTCACTACTCAACCCACCGACTCCTCCTGCGCCTTCCTCTCTGACTGCTGATGATTTTCCCACATTCGACGATGGGAAAATTGCAGCAATCCTCCAGTCCTTCGCTCCCAACCATACTCCTATGGCAGAATCTCAGGACCTTCCTGTGACGGTCAACCCCTAGAGGGCGCCTAACGCCCGTTTTTGGTTTTTGGTTTATTTTGTAGTTTGTTTGAGTTAGAGGTAAAGACTATATTTCCCAGTTTGCCCCTCGGTCAGGTGACGTAGAAGCTCACCTGAACCGAGGGAAGTTAATGAGTTCATTTGTCTTTATGTTTAGTATAAATAGCCTGGCTGAAGTTCAGTCAGGCGTCTAGCATTTGTTGATTAGTGATTAGTTTGTGTTTGGTGTTAAACTTTTATTTATGTTAATAAAAGAGTTTAATGAACCGTCAGCTCGCCTCCTCTCGCATTCATGCCACGAACACACGCCAGACGCAGACACAGAGGAAATCGTGACAGAATGCTAGACCTAACAAGTGGCATGGCGGAGGATTTCCCCCTGGAGTTTTTTTGGGGGGGGCGCAGTGGCCATCTTGCCCGAGCTGACGAACTGGCGGGACAGCGAGGAGGAGGACTACGGCTGGGACTATAACATCGGGCTGGTAGAGGACGAGGAGGAGATGTACCGCAGCTGCGAGTACAGATTGCTGGAGGAGCAGGAGCACCTACGAGAGAGCAGCGAGGAGAGAGAGAGAGACACACCACAGAGCTGGGAGGGCTGCAGGCTCGCCATTCGGCGGACGCCATTCAGGGGCGATGCGGCACGGGGTCACGTGGTTCCCCGCACCGGCCGGAAGAGAAGGGCGAGGAAGCCCAAGTACGGCGGTGACGAGGAGGAAAGAGAACCCCAGGCGGAGCAGCAGCACAAGGAGCTCATGTGGTGGATTCCGGAGCAGGTGAGAGGAATGCAGGAGCAGGTGAAAGAGCTCCAGCAGCTGATCCTCCACTTCCGGGATGGCCGCGAAGTGGTCTCGGAGCTTTCGCCTCCCTCGCCAACGCTCAGCAGCGAGCAGGCATGTCAGCAGCCGCTGTGCGATGCACTCATCCTGCCGCCGCCTTCCAGCATCGATGACAGCGAGCTAGCGTGTCAGCAGCCGCTGTCCGACTCACCCGTTCTGCCGCCGCCTCCCGGTTTCGAGGACAGCGAACCAGCGTGTCAGCAGCAGCTGACCGACGTTCCCGTTCTGCCGCCGCCTCCCGGTTTCGAGGACAGCGAACCAGCGTGTCAGCAGCAGCTGACCGACGTTCCCGTTCTGCCGCCGCCTCCCGGTTTCGAGGACAGCGAACCAGCGTGTCAGCAGCAGCTGACCGACGCTCCCGTTCTGCCGCCGCCTCCCGGTTTCGAGGACAGCGAACCAGCGTGTCAGCAGCAGCTGACCGACGCTCCCGTTCTGCCGCCGCCTCCCGGTTTCGAGGACAGCGAACCAGCGTGTCAGCAGCAGCTGACCGACGCTCCCGTTCTGCCGCCGCCTCCCGGTTTCGAGGACAGCGAACCAGCGTGTCAGCAGCAGCTGACCGACGCTCCCGTTCTGCCGCCGCCTCCCGGTTTCGAGGACAGCGAACCAGCGTGTCAGCAGCAGCTGACCGACGCACCCGTCCTGCCGCCGCCTCCCGGCTTCGAGGACAGCGAGCCAGCGTGTCAGCAGCCGCTGACCGACGCACCTGTTCTGACGCCGCCTTTCGGCTTTGAGGACAGCGAGCCAGCGTGTGAGCAGCCGCTGTTCGACGCATCTGTTCTGCTGCCGCCTTTCGGCTTCGAGGACAGCGAGCCGGCGGGTGAACAGCCGCTGACCGACACACCTGTTCTGCCGCCGCCCCCCGGCTTAGAGAACGTCGTGGAGCCGTCATTGAGCGCACTGCACGCTCCTACGCCGCTGTCGAGCGCACTGCACGCTCCCCCGCCTGCGTCGAGCGCACTGACCGCTCCCACGCCGTTTACGAGCGCAGTGACCGCTCCCACGCCGTCTACGAGCGCAGTGACCGCTCCCACGCCTTCGTCGAGCGCAGTGACCGCTCCCACGCAGTTTACGAGCGCAGTGACCGCTCCCACGCCGTCTACGAGCGCAGTGACCGCTCCCACGCCGTCTACGAGCGCAGTGACCGCTCCCACGCCGTCTACGAGCGCAGTGACCGCTCCCACGCCTTCGTCGAGCGCAGTGACCGCTCCCACGCCTTCGTCGAGCGCAGTGACCGCTCCAACGCCTTCGTCGAGCGCAGTGACCGCTCCAACGCCTTCGGCGAGCACTTCTCCAGCCCTGCAGCTGCCGAGCACGCTTCCAGCCCTGCAGCCGCAGAGCATGCCTCCAGCCCCGTCACCCAGCCTCCTGGATAGGAGGCGAAAGGTAGAACATTGGGTTGGGTGTCCGGGGCCTCCGGTGATGCTCCGGAGGAGCATTTTTTTGAGGGGGGATACTGTGACGGTCAACCCCTAGAGGGCGCCTAACGCCCGTTTTTGGTTTTTGGTTTATTTTGTAGTTTGTTTGAGTTAGAGGTAAAGACTATATTTCCCAGTTTGCCCCTCGGTCAGGTGACGTAGAAGCTCACCTGAACCGAGGGAAGTTAATGAGTTCATTTGTCTTTATGTTTAGTATAAATAGCCTGGCTGAAGTTCAGTCAGGCGTCTAGCATTTGTTGATTAGTGATTAGTTTGTGTTTGGTGTTAAACTTTTATTTATGTTAATAAAAGAGTTTAATGAACCGTCAGCTCGCCTCCTCTCGCATTCATGCCACGAACACACGCCAGACGCAGACACAGAGGAAATCGTGACACTTCCCTTCCCTCCCTTAACAGAATTCTCCAACCTGTCATCTGATGAGATTCAGCAGATCATCTAACCCCACCACCTGTTCATTAGACCCAATCCCTTCCACAATGCTCCAGGCCATCTCACGAGACCTCCTTCCCTTCACCACAACCATCATCAACCATTCCATATCATCTGGTCATGTTCATGCTCCTTTTAAGAAGGCAAGGGTTATTCCCATCCTCAAGAAACCCTGCCTGGACCCATCAGAAGTTAACAACTATCGCCCGGTATCACTTCTCTCTTTTATTTCCAAAATTCTTGAAAGAACTGTTTATAACCAAATGTCTCTTTATCTCTTACAGAACAACCTTAATGATCCCAACCAATCTGGATTCAAAGTGGCACACTTCACAGAGACTGCCCTTCTGTCAGTCACTGAGAAGCTCCTCGCTGCTAGATCTGCTAAACTATCATCTGTCCACATCCTCCTGGACCTGCTGCATTTGACACGGTGAACCACAAGATTTTATTATCTATTCTTACATGCCTTGGAATTTGTGGAACAGCGTGGCAATGGTTTGCTTCTTACCTAGAAGATAGGTCATATGAGGTAACATGGAAGGGATCTACATCTGCCCCACGTAGACTCTTTACAGGTGTCCCGCAGGGCTCAGTACTTGGTCCTCTTCTGTTCTCCCTTTATAACCGGTCTCTTGGTAAGGTCATATCATCACATGGAATTTCATACCATTGTTATGCAGGTGACACACAACTTACTCTCTCCTTTCCTCCCTCTGACACTCAGGTTTCCACCCGGATCTCAGCATGTCTGGCAGACATCTCGTTCTGGATGGCTGTTCATCAGCTGAAGCTCAATCTGAGTAAAACCGAACTGTTGTTCATCCCTTGTGACTCATCCCCAGGTCAAGACCTTGTGATATCCTTGGACAACAACCAAATCACTCCTGCAGCCACGGCCCGCAATCTTGGGGTAACCGTGGACAATAATCTGTCATTTTCCCCACACATCGTTAACCTTACTTGCTCTTATAGATTTCTTCTTTTCAATATCAGAAGAATTCGCCCATTTCTTTCTTCACAGGCTACTCAGGTGCTTGTTCAGTCCCTTGTTATTTCAAGACTGGACTACTGCAACTCACTCCTGGCTGGCCTGCCTCTGTCCATGATTCGTCCTCTGCAACTGATCCAGAATGCAGCAGCACATCTCGTTTTTAACCTTCCCAAGTTCTCCCACACCACCCCACTCCTCCGCTCCCTGCACTGGCTTCCTGTAGCTGCCAGCATCAAATTCAAAACACTGATGCTTGCCTACAAAGCTAAAAAATGGCATAGCACCCACTTACCTCTCTGCTCTAATCACACCACGCACTGCACCACATTCCCTCCGATCCTCCAGCACTGCTCGCCTCATCCCACCATCTCTCAGGGATCGAGGGCAGCATTCATCCAGGCTCTTTTCTGTTCTGGCACCCAGGTGGTGGAATGAACATCCTCTAGATGTCCGTACAGCAGAGACTTTGACTATCTTTAAACGACGACTGAAGACGCATCTGTTTCTCCAGTACTTGGACTAACCCTCCCCCCACCCACCCACCCAAAAAAAAAAAAAAACCTCTTCCCAGTTGTGTTGAACTAATGGCACTTAGTTATAAACCTAGTTAACCCAGTGTAAGTATGTATCCAGTTATGTAAACTTTAAAGCACTTTTTGTAAGTGGCTCTGTATAAGAGCGTCTGCCAAATACCTAAATGTAAATGTAACTCTTTATTACCTTCCCTGTACTTCTCCACCAGCATCCTCAAAGCAAATACTACATCTGATGTACTCTTTCTAGGCATGAAACCATATTGCTACTCACAAATGCTCACCTCTGCCCTTAATAATCAAAAGTAAAATAATATTGTTCTTTTTGCTGTTTATGTCCACCATTTATTAATTATTCAATTATCAATAATTAAAGCTACTCAAATCGCGTGCGCTTTCACTTAAAAAAAACATGCAGTGTTTCAAAGATTCAACGATTCAAAGAACTTTATCAATCGCAAAGGGAAATTGCTTATGCTCGGTTACAGGTGCTCACAGTTGTTAACTAAGGAAGGTAATAAAGGTAATAAATAATAATAATAAAAGAAAAATGGATAAGTATTAGTGTCCTGTTGTATACCAGTCAGTGAAAAAATCCACATACATGTGTGTATGAGTTACAGAGAAGAGTTGTAAAGTTTTATGGCCGTTGGGAGAAAGGATCTCCTGTGACGCTCAGTGGAACACTTGATAGTAATCAGTCTCTGGCTGAAACTGCTCCTCTGTTCAGCCAAAACACTGTATATCGGGTGAGAAGGATTGTTCACGATGGATTGTACTTTGGACAGAATCCTCCTCTTTGCTACTACATCCACCGAGTCAAGCTCCATGCCTAGCACAGATCCGGCCTTTTTAATTGACTTGTCCAGTTTGTTCTTATCAGACACCTTAATGTTACCACCCCAACAGACCACAGCGTAAAAAATGACACTCGCCACAACGGTCTCATAGAACATCCGTAGAATGGTATTACAGACGTTAAAAGACCTGAGCCTTCGAAGAAAGTACAATCGACTCTGACCTTTCTTGTAGAGTGCCGTTGTGTTGAGTGACCAGTCAAGTTTGTTGTCCAGATAAACTCCCAGATATTTGTAATCGGAGGCAATCAGCATGTATATGTTGCTTACAGATCTTGCCTTTATAAACGCACGTTTTCAGAAAAGCGATCCCGCGTCTTCCCGCGGGAAGCTGTGAAAATGCCCTTCATTACCTGTAGGGGGCAGTCGTGTTTCAGTCTGAAGTATTGTGTGTCTACTGAAGCTGAAAAATGTGCTATGTCAAATTCAAATTCAATTCAAATTCAAATTTTATTGGTCACATACACAATCATACACAGTATAATATGCAGTGAAATGCTTTATACGACCGCCAGTGACCTTAAAAAAGAAAATAAAAGCTTGTACGTAAAATAAATAATGAATAAAAAGGAAATACTGAAGAAATAATTTTAACTAGTAAAATTAACTGTGCAATAAGGGCAGAATAAAATATTGCAAAAATATAGAATATAGGGTAGAGTATATATGTATATAGAATTAAAGTGTCGGTGGTTGTGCAAATATGCATGAAAGGTGACACGTGCAATTGTCCAGATGTATGAGTATTTAGTGCAAGTGTGTATGAATGTGTCCATGATTGTCCAGTCAGTGTTGTGAGATTAAAAGGTGTTATTAGTTCTGTGTGGAGGTGTGATTGTGATTGAGAGACCTTATCTCTTGCGGGAAGAAGCTCCTCCTCAGCCTCTCTGTGTTGGCCTTTAGGGAGCGGAATCGCTTCCCAGACCGCAACAAAGAGAACAGTCCATTACTGGGGTGACTGAGGTCCTTCATGATCTTCCTGGCCTTAGTCCAGCACCACTTGCTGTAGATGGAGTGCAGGTCAGGGAGCTCAGTGCGGATGATGCGCTCGGCTGATCGCACCACCCTCTGTAGAGCTCGTCTGTCCTGCATGGTGCTGTTCCCGAACCAGGTCGAGATGTTTCCCGTCAGGATGCTCTCTATGGTGCAGGAGTAAAAGTTCCTGAGCACCTTGGAGGGCAGTCTAAAGTCTCTCAAGCGTCTGAGGTGGTAGAGACGCTGCCGGGCTTTTTTCACCACGGTGTTGATGTGACAGGACCATGACAGGTCCTGCGTGATGTGAACACCGAGGTATCTGAAACTGTCCACTCTCTCCACTGGGCTCCTGTTGATTACGGGGGTCTGGTAGTTCCTCTCCTGCTTTGTACTAAAGTCCACTATCAGCTCCTTTGTCTTACTGACGTTCAGGAGGAGATTGTTCCTCTGGCACCAGTTCTCCAGATTTCCAATCTCCTCTAGGTAGTCCGACTCATCATTGTTGGTGATCAGTCCGACCATGACGGTGTCGTCAGCAAACTTGATGATGGAGGTGGAGTTGGTAGTGGCCACGCAGTCGTGGGTGTACAAAGAGTACAGCAGGGGGCTCAGAACACAACCCTGGGGGGCTCCAGTGCTGAGAGTGAGTGTGGCTGAGACATGTCCGCCCATCCTTACTGCCTGTGGTCTGCCAGTCAGAAAATTGGAGATCCACTGACATATAGATGAGCTCAGTCCCAGGTGCTCCAGCTTGGTGGTGAGTGTGGAGGGAATTATGGTGTTAAAAGCAGAGCTGTAGTCGATGAAGAGCATTTTAACATAATTCCCTTTCCTAGTGTCTAGGTGAGTCAGTGATGTGTGGAGGAGATGACAGATTGCATCGTCTGTGGAGCGGTTCTGACGGTATGCAAACTGTAGTGGGTCCAGTGTGTCGGGTAGTGAAGAAATGATGCTGATGATTCAAAGCACTTCATCACTACTGAGGTGAGGGGTACAGGGCGATAGTCATTGAGAGAAGCAGGATGTGGTTTCTTTGGAACAGGAACAATAATGGACTCTTTGAAGCATGTGGGGATCACCGACTGAGATAAAGAGATGTTGAATATCTCAGTGAACACAGGTGCTAGCTGGTCTGCGCAGGCTCTGAGAATACGCCCTGAGATGCCGTCTGGTCCTGCTGCTTTCCTGGTGTTCACTCTCTTGAAGGCTCTCCTCACGTCGTGCTCGGAGATGATGAGCGCGTTCCCGGTGCTGGCTGTGTCTTCCTGTCTACAGCCGTTAGCGCCGTTAGCATTAGCGCCGTTAGCATTAGCATCGCTAGCGTCTTTAGCTGCAGCCTCGAAGCGAGCATAGAAGATGTTGAGCTCGTCTGCCAGAGTCGCGTCCGCGTTCGTCATACCGGATGTTGGTGCTTTATAGTCCGTTATTGTTCTCAGTCCCTGCCACAGGCTCCTAGAGTCACTCTGTTGAAGCTGTGACTCTAGTTTTCTCCCATAGCGCTGCTTCGCCTCTTTCACCGCCTTCCGGACGTTATATGACACAGCCTTGTACGGTTCCATGTCCCCCGATGCAAGTCCCGTGTTGTAGGCAGCTGTGCGAGATCTCAGAGCGTCGCGGATGGTTTTATCCACCCACGTCTTCTGGTTGGGAAACGTTCTGATAGTCTTTTTCTCTACCGTATCGTCTGCCAGCTTTTCAATAAATCCCACAACCGCTTCCGTAAACACGCTGACGTCATCATCAGAGCTGTTTCTGAACATGTCCCAGTCTGCGTCATCGAGTGCGTCCTGTAACGCGGCCACCGATTGGTCCTTCCAGTTTCAGCCTTTGTTTATATTTTGGCATGAGGAAGATGGCGGCGTGGTCGGATTTACCAAACGCTGGACGAGATTGTGCCTTGTAACCGTCTTTGACTGTGGTATAACAGTGGTCCAGTGTCCTTTCGCCCCTGGTGGGGCAGGTGATGTGCTGATAAAAGTTCGGCGCTGCGCGTTTGAGGTTGGCACTATTAAAATCCCCCGCCACAATGAGCGCAGCGTCCCGGTGTTGTGTCTGGTGCTGTGTGAGCGCCTCATGCAGCTCGCATAAGGCAGTTTCAGTGTCCGCTTGTGGAGGTATATAAGCGGCGCTGATTATGACCGATGTGAACTCCCGTGGAAGATAAAATGGACGACACATGATGGACAGTAGTTCCAGGTTTGGTGTGCAGGAGCGTGTGAGAGGAACAACGCTCGCGCTGTTGCACCAGCTGTTGTTCACCATTAAGCACACGCCGCCTCCCCTTGACTTCCCCGAGTCCCGCGTCCTGTCCATGCGGTGAACCGAGAAGAACTCGGCCGGCTGTATGGCGTGGTCTGGCACCGCTGGGTTATGTCTCTTAGGCGCCCATTGACAGCAAGCGACAGAGCTCATAAACATGTCAAGCTCAAACTGATATGTATTTATTCTTCATTTTCTTCTCTCCTTCAATGATGGTACTTCTTTGACTGTACAATTATTATTAGTAGTATTAGTTCTCCGAATTTATTATTATTATTATTATTACTATTGTAACGCACCCACACGTGTGTGCAAAAAGACTACAAAGATTTATGCACTTTAAATATACACGGGCATTGGTGGCTCAGTGGTAGGTAATTCGCCTTCAATGCAGAAGGCCCGGGTTCGATTCCCAGCCAGTGCACAAAATCTTGTATAATGTTTATTTTGTGGCACATTTATAGAGGAAAAAAATAAACATTAATTAGAACAAATAAAATATAAGGGACAAAGAACTATAGATTTGAGAGTCCAAAAAAAGGTTAAAATACACGAGAGGATTGAAATTAAGTATAAATCGTGAAAAGATGTAGCAAGAGACACTTCAATTAAAAATAATATCATAATAATCTAGAAGTATATTATTCTTCTTTTTAAATTGAATTAATTTAAGGGAGTTTAAAATTGACGTAATTTCTAGAAGGAAAAGATGGAAGTACAATTGTTCCTTTTTAATTCTCTGTTTATGTATAAAGTATTTTGCATGTAAAATAAAATAAACAACAACAAATTCAAGCGGTTTATTTTCCGCATTCTCATAATAAAAGATTATATCTTTAATAGTAAAGGAGTGAGATACATTAAGGTGGTTCAAGAGGTGGTCTTTTAAAAGAGTTAAGAATTTTTTCTCACACTGAACAAAGAAATGAATGAGAGATTCCTTTTTCTTCCATTCCAAGGATTAAAAGCGGTAACAGTGTCAACTTTAGAATCTAGAATACAGAAGATTAAATTTACACAAATTTAAAAAGAGGCCTTAATCACTGAAAGTCTTCAGAAGAGCCTCAGATTCAAGAGGTTTTAAAGTGTGAAGAGGTGGATTACAGTTCCTCTGAATGTATAGGTGAGAACAGCTGATTCACACTTGGGGAGAGGAGTGAATAATTTGCATTTGAATGTTGTCTGGCATTGTAAAAGGAGGCACTAAAGAGGAGGATTTTTATTTAGACTATAAAAACATTAACCTGCGTCTATTTTTAGGCGTGCCAGCTGCCACTTTTTAGTTAGAAGTTTTCAATACAAATCTTATAATGCCCACATGACATGACGGAATTAGGCACGGCTGGTGAGCTATCCTTGCTAATGATCCCGGCCTTGCACCCCGCGCTATAAAATACGAGTGTGACGGCCATCCGCGGACAGCAGCTCCTGCCTCCATCCGCTCGGACGGTACACTAAGGTGCGCTGTTCTGTATTGTTTTTCATCATTTTTTTTTTTTTGAAAATGAAGATTTTATTGATTTTCTTAAACATAATAAACAAGTACAAAAATCCAACAACAGCTAGTCTAATGTATTATTTACAAAACAATTAAAAAAAATGAAATAATAAAATTTAATTAAAAAAAAAAAAACACAACAATGGTGATTACTGAGTAATAACCAGAGATAACACTGTAGAGCACAACAGATTAAGCAAGTCACAATCTAAACATGGATCTATTATCAGTCATCCTTTGAAACTACAGTCTGAATAAATTTCTCCCATATGTCCACATCTTTATAATTTTGATTCAATTTGGCTATCAGTTTTTCATGATACATTCTCAGTCATAAATTCAATCCACATTTTAATTGTAGGACATTGAATATCTTTCCAAACTTTAAGTATCAGTCGTATTGCTGTGACTACACCCACTGTAATAAGACAGAACTCCTTGTTTTTGATCTGTAAGATCTCTGATTTATCTCCCAACAAACATATCCTGGGTGATAATGGAATGTCAAATCCCAAACATTCTCCTACATATTTTAACACAGCTTTCCAAAAAGGTTGAATCTTTGAACATTCCCATACAGCATGCATACAGATGTCGCCATTAAAAATGCATGTTTCGAGAAAAGGGATGCCACGACTTGCCGCGGCTTTTGCGCGGCAAGTCGTGGCAAGCTGTGAAAATGCCCTTCATTACCTGTAGGGGGCAGTCGTGTTTCAGTCTGAAGTATCTACTGAAGCCAAAAATTTCAAATTAAACTGCGCATGCGTGTTTGGAAACGCTGTACCCGCGCTGTGGATCAGTCGGTTGGGGATCATCACGAAGTGGCTGGAGCTGGAGTTTGTCGTGTTCGAGGTAAGTTTAGCTTTCTGTTTTGGATGTGATTCTCGCTTTCATGACTCTCAATTAATGTTCATCTTAATCTCAGGACGTACAATTAGCAATATTTCAGTTTTTAATAGTGTGGAGATTCACAAAACACCATTTTCATGTAAAAACCTGAACCTACGGAGACCCCCAGGGGTCCTGTGGTAAATAAATAAATAAATAAATAAAATAATAACGAACCAAGCGCACGGATTAATGAATTGAGATGTGTGTTTCTTACCCCCACCCCTCGTGAAAACGGCGTGTTCAGAGAAAGGCTCGCCAGTGAGATGCCATTTCTGAACAAACTGAGTCAGGTGTGTTAAAGCATTAAATGGTAAAAGAGCACTAGCAATAAACGTTTTTTCTGAATCCGAATTTTATTAATAAGTTACAAGTTAAATTTCAACTGTAAAGAACCTGTACATATGTTCATACAGTATTGACAGCAGCTCTAATTTGTCTAAATCGCATTGCAGACAAGAAAAAGAAGTAGAGTCATCCTGTGATCTTGCATGCTTAATCTTTCCACACATGATTCTTGCTTCTCACTTTTTCCTTAATCTCCGGTTCGGTTCTGGTTTCGGTCTGTTCTCATGAGTTGTGAAGCGAGAGGAACAAAGTATAAATATTGTTCATTTGCTAAATTAAGTATCATGAATTTTAATTGAATATCTACCTCTGTATTTTTTCACAGCAGTTTGGGACTGAAAGTGTGTCTGCATCTGACTTCAGGAGTTTCCTGACCAACGTATCTAACGGTCAGATTTAAAAATCATAACGTACAATTATAAAGTACAAAACGTTTCTGTTGGTGTTTAATTTTGTTTCTATGATTAATACTTATTTGTGGTGTTTTACGTTTTGTACATCTTTTCAAATTGAGACCTCATTTGTAAGATGCTGTTATCTCATTTTCTCATAAATTAATCAAATGTTTGCTTGTTATTAAATGTATTTTTTATAAAAATAAAATAATCTGTGTTTTATTATTAGCTGAGAGTGTGGTTTATTTATTTATTATCATATTTGGTCATTGTAACATCCATTAGGGAGCATTATCTCTGCGACGTGTGTGTGCTATCTGGGAATGAATTAACTTTTCTTGATTATTTGAAATAAATCTAATTTGTGCATTAAATATAATTATGTAACTTTTTCTTGATTTCTTTGATTGTTAATTTAATTAAGTAGATTTTACCTGACAATTACGGGTGAGTTTTACTTAATATTGGAGCAATAAAATTTACTTAAAATCTATGTGTGCAAATTGTAAAGAGGATTTTATCAAGTAAATCTTACAAGTTCTTTTTTTCAGTGCATTTAAACACGATTTAAGAATTTAATTAAGCACGTGTGTATATATATGAATATATATGAATATATGTGTGTGTTTACCGTATAAACTTTTTTCTATGTACAGGTACAATCAGAAAAATGTAACCAGAAAACAGCATATAACTTTAAACTAACGTTGATTAGCAATATAAACAACACACCTATGAGGCTGGACAATGGAATAAACTGTGTGGGTGCCAACACTTTATCAAATTTAAAGGAGACGATGGGCTAAAGCCCCCCTAAAAATGGACTAGCGATGCCTGTGTATATAATGAAAATATTATGTGTAAAGACAATATAATTTATATATTCATGTTTAATTACAAAAAAAAAAAAACATTTTAATGGTTAGTGATTGTTGCAGACATTCACATTATTTTTTGGGGAAGAGCTTGCCTTGTACAGGCTACTATACGCTCATCAGCAGTCGGCGCCCCGCTGTAACCAGAAGATCAAAGGAGCAGTTATCGGCTGACAAATAGCCTTCTGAGTTTGGAGACCCGCAGAACCCCCACTGTAATGCCTCTTCTCACACTCTAAAAAATGCTGGGTAGTTTTTTTCTACCCAAACACTGGGTTGCCGCTGTTGGGTCATTTTTCTGGGTTATTTACAGAGAGTTGGGTAGTTTTTGTGTAACCCAGCTGCTGGGTTGACGTTTGCTTGGACCCTCCCGCAAAGTTCACTGGTAGATTCAGCGGCTGTCACTCAGCTTCGTGTCTCTTGATCTCCCACACCGCTGATGATGGTTCATCCTCCTCGGACATTTAAGGGAAAATGACGTTAAATACAAGGTCTGTATACACATGTTCACTCACCTAATTCACATATGACTGAAAAATTATTACTATATGTAACATTTATTACTGTTACCGTGTTAAGGTTACACACAAACTTTCCGGCTGGTCTGAGGTACTGGATGATAATTTAGCTGAGAATAGCTGCTAGCCACCCCACCTGTGTATGAAAGAAACGGCTAAGATGTCTGAGCTTTTTAGCTTTCTCTGTAGAATGTTTGCAGGGTTACGAAGATGGTGAAGTGATGAATGAACGCTAAACTGTTAACTGTAGTGCTAGCATGACGCAGGCATTTAGTTAGGTTGAGATCGTTAGCAACCACATTAGAACTTTATTAATCTCACTGCTTGAGACAATAAAATGCTGTGGTGTTACAAAACTCTGACCCTCTCACAAATATACAGACCTGCTAACCCTCCCATTTTTCACTAGCTAGTAATTTACTCTGCGGTCAAATTTCTCCTGCGTTTCTCCCGAGTTAACAATATTTTACACCTTTCCCCCTTTGGCAAGTATGCAAATGTATCACCAGTAATAGCATGTAAGCTAACCAGGTAGCTCTCTTTAACAAAAGTTAAACTAACGATCAGTCAGCGCGCCAACTACAGGAAAAAGTACCACAGCTATATAGATAACTACTAGATGGAAGTATTAATATTTTGGTGATTGTAATGTACCAGTATGACGCCAGCTATGAAATTTTTTCGGTAATTAGCTTAAAATCAATGCAGACCACAATATCAACTAGTCTGACATAAAGAGCTGTATCCTAAAAGCCATGCTTATTTTGCTGTTTTATTTTTGGTAATAGCTGTCTCCATGTTTTTGTTTCAGGTTACCTATACCCTACCTTAATGGACACCTTTGTAATTTTTTAGTATCAATCCTATTTCACACTAAATTAATAGTCTTATTCAGTTTAATCTTTGCTATTCAACAAAATTGTAACTTTCATTTCTTTCTTTCTAAGGTTGGAACCAACATGGTGGAATACCTCCAGCAGGCTGAAGTGTCGAGGCCGTACCCCTACATCCTGACGTTGGGAGATATTGACCAGCGTGCTCTCAGTTATGTTGCTATGAAATAGCGAGGCCTACCTGAAAAGTAATAGACAGTGTTTGTATGTTAAAATGAGACCAGGGATGGATAGTTTTGTTCTGCAGAAAAGATATCTGAAGTCACAGAGAGATCCTGCTCTGTAGAAGCTGCCTCAGTCTATTTGTGCAATTACTCCATTCTGCCCTTGTGAGTAATAGTATAGTAATGATGTCACTGTTGATTATCTGTTCTTGTGCTTTTGAAAAATAAATGTTTTTTCTAAGAACATTTAATACGATGTTGTTTATTGATATATGTATGTTTTTTTTGTAATAGATCAGTATATCAAAGTAATTTAACTGTTTAATAGACATGGGTGTGTTTTTTTTTTTTTTTTACAGATTCACTGTAAAACATGAAAATAATAACCTATTTGTGAGGTAGAATTAACCCAACATTCCAGTTAAAATGAACCAACAAACCCCAAACATATGGGTAGAACATTTGACCAATTAATGTGGTAGAATTAACCCAGCATTATAGTTAAATATGACCTAGCATTTGGATTGAATATTTAACCCATCTTGTTGGGTTAAACAAATAACCCATCTTGCTGGGTTAAATTAACCCAGCATTTAGTTAGTCCTATATTTACCCAGCAGCTGGGTTAAAAACAACCCAGACTGGGTTGTTTTTAACCCAGCATTTTTTTGGGTGCATCTTTCATTCATGATTGGTTTTGCTGATAGGGGAATTTGTAGATTTGGGGGTTTTCAAACAAATTAACAAGGCCATTAAACATAATATGATCTTTTTCACACATTTTTTTATGTATATGTGCGTATGGAGCCCTGTCTTTGCCCCTCAACAATAAAATGTAACTAATTAATAATAATTAATGTAATGTATTAATCTCAATTTTGCTAAATAAAAGGATCTGGCTTGCATCAGTCACATGCCTGCCATTAACCAATGCTCGCCCTTGAGGGCAGAGCGCGCTCGTTACGAGCCGGGTACGAGCACGCAAAGTGCATGCGCATTTTCTGCAGGCTGGCCGGTGCGGAGCTAGAGGAGAAGCAGGCAAATTAACTGGAAGGTGCAGACTGTAGCAAAACAGTAAATAGGGTGTACAGCGCACACTATAGTCTATAACAACAAATGAATTGAAATAAATGAGCATGCTGTTTGTGCAACAGCGCGACAAACATTACTTGTCCTTTTATGAACTGCACAAGTAGTGGTGGTCATTAACTGCTAGCTAACTGGGTAAGGGGGTTACAGGGGGCTCTGTAGCTCTGTGTCCACCGTTTTAGGGAACATGTTTAGTTTTAAAGTAAGCTACAGTTTTATTTCACTAAAAGCCATCTAATATGGATATCCACATAATTATGGATTATTATATTTATGATAAAATGCTGATTTTACAGCAGTAAAATTATTGTATCTCTACAGTTTAAACATTTAATAAGCACTGCATGTGCATGTTTGTGTGTTTTATGTGTATGGATTCTTAAAAATTATTACCAATAATATAATAATCAACAGCAACATTGTATGCCATCAGGTAAATTAATTAATTTATTAATTAGATTAATAAAGTTCTTTGAATTGTAAGCATATTTTAATTACATATATTTGTGCATGCAGTAATATTACAGAAAACTATTGATTTTATCTTATGGATGTAAGATGAAGTGAGCAGAGTTGAGCCAAGGACAATGTGATGTCATAGTACCAAAGACATCATGTGATGTTCAGTATACAGTATGTACCCAACAAACCTTAGACTGGCAGCCATCTTAGAGATTTCATAGTAACCCTAGAAACGACACCAGATCAGCAGATATGACATAGCCCCAGACATGATGTAATCTCAGACATGGGGTGATCTTAACTGTGATGTAACAGGCATTGGATACACAAGCAACATGTCAAATTAAATAACCAAAAAACACACACACACATACAGTGATCTGAATAATAAGTTTAATAAAGAAATAGACACAAAATAGTATGTGTATCTACATAGTGAATATTATACAATACAAAGTATTAGGCCCAACATAAAAAAGTATAAAAAACACATGGGGCCTGGGTAAGCATCAGTATCAAAATAAAATGCATAAGAAGTCAATTAGCAAAACCTCCTGTGAGGAAGGGCAACACTAATTTAAAAATCAGTGAAAGGAAATAGAAACAGAAACGCCGCGATTTGGATTTGGCACAGGTGCGGAAGGAAAATCTGTTTGGGTACCAACAGACACTTTAACATCGGTCTGGGTGCCAACACTTACATGACAAACAGGTCTTAAGAGCAGTGGAGCTGGCGTTGTAGATTCAGGTCGTACAGGCCTAAAAGAAAATGGATAAGGGCTATCCGCACGCGGCCTCTTCGAAGGACCCGGTTTGGGATCAACATTCTTGGAAAAAGTGAGCCCTGTCTCCTCTAGGAACTGCAGTAATGATGCAGATGGCTCGGGCTCATCCTCGGTAAAACTCACCGAGGCCCGGTCCATGACAGGTTCAGTGGGAGTGTAGTCAGTAGGACTGTGAGCCGGACTGCTCTGGCTGTCCGAGTCGTCCAAAGCGACGTGGTGATCATTCGTGCAGATGCGATTAGCTATGAGAATAAAAATAAAATGGGTAAATACAATAAAAGTCACAAACTTAGACAAATAATTAAAATAATATGTAGAAGATGCTTACCCATGGCCTGTCTCTTGAAAACTGTAGACTAAAGCGGAAGCACCAAGAATTTATAGCAGATGTAAGCGCCACCCCAATATTTTTTAAGTTGAACAACAAAAGTGAAAAGATAATGGAAACTAATTTGAAAGGAAAATAAGTTATATTGGAAGCAAAATTTGGTAAAAGATGGAGTCAGATGACGAGGTATATGACGTATAATGAAAATGTAATTTTATTGGTTGAAAAAATTTGATAAGGAACCATAAAAAATAATGAGCAAATGAGGGGGCCAGATGAGCGTCCCGCCCCCTGTAAAACTGTATAAAAGAAGGCACCGATGTCACAGTAGATCAGTCTGTTCTTGGTGATGCTCTGGTTTACATCTTAGGCATTTTCACGACTGGCTCACTTTGTTTTATTGTTGCAATAAAAGTTATCCTTACTTCATCTAGATCTGCACGGAGTCCGGAGTCTTTCTTTGATTTCTTTATTCAAGTTACAGTATTTGTTTAATGTTTTAAATTAGGGCAACTTCGGTGTGGGGAGAATAAAAAATCCACCACAGAAACTTGAAAAACATAGGCTACATTTGCTTTGCATTGTCCCGACCTGATGACAGTCATACAGTATGATGCAATTCCATATTAGATTCGTTATGAATGTGAGTTGTTGTTATTACTCCCTCACTCTCTCTCTGGTGTCTTAGACAGACAGAGGCTTGGGCTTTGCTTGTGTCTTCTCCATCGCGCTTTGTCTTTGGCACTGACACCTTTTACTGGTGCGACCGAATGATCACACGGAGTGTCGCGGTATCACGACTCGGCCCGTTCTGAACAGTTTATGCGTCGTTACATACATATCCACAAATACTTTAACAACATACACTTATCACGAATAGCATTTTATATGAATGTTACATATGAGACACGCACACAAACACATACTTATATAATATATACACATACAAACACATACACATTGTTCATTCATGTCTTCTGATGATGTTGACACATTTTTACGTTTTAAATAAGACATGTTGGCATATTCACGAATCAGGACATTCGCATAGTTAACACTATCAGATAGCCTACTATCAGGAAATTAAATTAATTTCAAGACCATTTAAACCGCTGCATGGCCATGTCTTTCATTATTTTGTACCTGTTAAGACATGACAAAAACTATATAAGAAACTTTTAAATCACGAATTTGGGCATCTCATTTCATCATTATGAAAATAACATGAAGCACATATACACACGTTCATTATGGAATATTGTTGTAAAACTAAATAAAATTCATGTTTGCTACAGCATTGGAAACAGTATTGTTTTAGGTTAACGGTTATCCTTATACACAATTCATTTGTACTTGGTCTGGCTTTTAGATAAAGTCCTTCCATGCGCCATCTGGCGGATATTCAGTGAAGAAGAAGAAGAATATTCAATTATTGTCACATGTACTTTTTACAGCACAGCGAAATTTCTTCTTCGCATATCCCAATTTGGAAACTGGGGTCAGAGCGCAGGGTCAGCCAGCTTACAGCGCCCCTGGAGCAGATAGGGTTAAGGGCCTTGCTCAAGGGCTCAACAGTGGCAACTTGCCGATGCTGGGGTTCGAACCCCCGACCTTCCGATCAGTAACCCAGAAACCCACAGCCTTAACCGATTGAGCCACCACTGCCCTGGAAGCACAACACATTTATTTTAAATTCCTGAATGTTGTCTCTGGCAAGTCGCGGCATGCCGCGCGCTAAATTGCGGCCTCTCACGGGAAAACACACGCAGTCTTAAAGGCGACATCTGTATATGTACCATTTTCTTCTTTACATTTCCAGCACTTTTTATCTTCCATACAACCCATTCTAAAAAGTCTAACTGGTGTGTAATAATACCTATGTAATACCTTATATTGAATAAATTTGCCTCTTGCTTCTTTTATATACTTTCCACTGTTGGACAAAATTCTCTTCCAGGTGTCTTTATCTATGTCGCTATCGATGTCTCTCTGCCAAACCAGTCTTAGGTTTTCACAGTTATTGTCATCCATCCTTAAACAGAGTTGGTAAAATTTAGATGTTTGTTGGATAGGTCTTGGTAGTTCAAAGAAATGTTCTAAAACATTTTTATTTTGTTCCATGGGAACCTTTACCTTCAAACAGTGTCTAATTTGTAAATATTTCCAGAAATGATCACGGCCTTCTAACTGATTAGAATTTTTCTAATTTTTCTTTCAAATTATTAAAAGACAAAAGCGTATTATTACTAAATAAATCCTTTAGTGTACGTATACCGTTTTTAAACCACTGTCCCCAAAACAAGGGCTTTTTACCAACTTTAATGTGAGGGTTATTCCATACTGAAGAGTAATGTTGACACCAGTAAGAAATCCGACATTTTTTGTGGGCAATTTTCCACACCTCTCTAGAATGACGCAGTATTGGGTTGTTTATTGGGTGTTGTAAGTCCCCCTCTGAATTTTGGGAAAAAGCCTCTATTGGCCTGAAAGGTAAAGTAAGTTGTTGTTCTATCAATACACAATCTAAATCTGAATCCTCATTCCCCCAATGTCTAGCAAGCTTAGAGATTTCAAATGCTATTTTATATACAGTAGCTCTACATTAGGTAACGCTAAGCCTCACCTGTCTCTAGGCAAACATAATTTATTTACCCCGATCCTGGGTCTTTTACCTTCCCATAAATTTTTTTTTTAATCATAGCATTATATTCTGTATATATCTGAGGAGGCATGGTAACAGGGACCATTCCTGATATGTAATTAAACTGTGGCACTACCACCATCTTTATTATACAGTATTAATCTTTCCCCATAAAGTTAACATAAGTTTTTTCCAGCTATCTAATTTTGCCTGTATTTTCTGCAACAAAGGTTCCATATTTAAATACAATATATTCTCTAAATTAGGGCTCAAATTGATGCCTAAATATTTAATTCCTTTATTCATCCATTTGAATTTAAATGTGCTCACTGAGGAAGAAAAACATACTTGTGATACTGGCATAGCGTCTGACTTATGCAAGTTTATTTTATATCCTGAAAATTTTGAATAAGATTCAATCACATTAAGAAGTACTGGTAAGGAACATGCTGGTTCTTTAAGTAAAAGCAATATGTCATCAGCATATAATAATAATTTGTGTTCTCTTCCCCAAGCAAATATGCCTTTAATTCTTGGGTCTTCTCTAATCATTGATGCAAAACTAATATAAAAAGTAATGGACTGAGAGGGCAGCCTTGACGAGTGGACCTAGACAAATTTAAAAAAAGAGGAAGTTATTCGATTAGTTATTATAGCTGCTTTAGGGTTGGAGTAGAGAATTTTAACCCACTTCACAAAACCTGAACCAAAACCATATTTCTCTAAGGCTGCAAACAGAAACCCCCACTCCACCCTATCAAAGGCTTTTTCCAATATCTAGGGATATTGCCACAATGGGGTCTAAATTAGAATGATTCATCCATATCAGATGTAATAGCCTCCTTATACTATCGGTCGAAGATCTATTTTTTATGAAGCCCACCTGATCTTTATATATTATTTTAGGTAAAATACCTTCTAATACCTTCTAAACCTTAACACTTTGAAGTCTACATTCAATAAACTTATTGGACGGTAATTAGCAGGATCTGTCAGATCGCTTCCTGGTTTTGGTATGACTGTTATTATAGCTTCATTAAAACTGTCTGGCAGCATATTATCATTAAGTACCTCTGAATATACAGTGGTGTGAAAAACTATTTGCCCCCCTCCTGATTTCTTATTCTTTTGCATGTTTGTCACACAAAATGTTTCTGATCATCAAACACATTTAACTATTAGTCAAAGATAACACAAGTGAACACAAAATGCAGTTTTTAAATGAGGGGTTTTATTATTTAGGGAGAAAAAAAATCCAAACCTACATGGCCCTGTGTGAAAAAGTAATTGTTAGGCCACCCTTAGCAGCAATAACTGCAATCAAGTGTTTGCGATAACTTGCAACGAGTCTTTTACAGCGCTCTGGAGGAATTTTGGCCCACTCATCTTTGCAGAATTGTTGTAATTCAGAGGGTTTTCTAGCATGAACTGCCTTTTTAAGGTCATGCCACAACATCTCAATAGGATTCAGGTCAGGACTTTGACTAGGCCCCTCCAAAGTCTTCATTTTGTTTTTCTTCAGCCATTCAGAGGTGGATTTGCTGGTGTGTTTTGGGTCATTGTCCTGCTGCAGCACCCAAGATCGCTTCAGCTTGAGTTGACGAACAGATGGCCGGACATTCTCCTTCAGGATTTTTTGGTAGAGAGTAGATTTCATGGTTCTATCTATATCACAGCAAGCCTTCCAGGTCCTGAAGCAGCAAAACAACCCCAGACCATCACACTACCACCAGCATATTTTACTGTTGGTATGATGTTCTTTTTCTGAAATGCTGAGTTACTTTCACGCCAGATGTAACGGGACACGCACCTTCCAAAAAGTTAAACTTTTGTCTCGTCGGTCCACAAGGTATTTTCCCAAAAGTCTTGGCAATCATTGAGATGTTTTTTAGCAAAATTAAGACAAGCCTTAATGTTCTTTTTGCTTAAAAGTGGTTTGTGCCTTTGAAATCTGCCATGCAGGCCATTTTTGCCCAGTCTCTTTCTTATGGTGGAGTCGTGAACACTGACCTTAATTGAGGCAAGTGAGGCCTGCAGTTCTTTAGATGTTGTCCTGGGGTCTTTTGTGGCCTCTCGGATGAGTTGTCTCTGCGCTCTTGGGGTAATTTTGGTCGGCCAGCCACTCCTGGGAAGGTTCACCACTGTTCCATGTTTTTGCCATTTGTGGATAATGGCTCTCACTGTGGTTCGCTGGAGTTCCAAAGCTTTAGAAATGGCTTTATAACCTTTACCAGACTGATAGATCTCAATTACTTTTGTTCTCATTTGTTCCTGAATTTCTTTGGATCTTGGCATGATGTCTAGCTTTTGACGTGCTTTTGGTCTACTTCTCTGTGTTAGGTAGCTCCTATTTAAGTGATTTCTTGATTGAAACAGGTGTGGCAGTAATCAGGCCTGGGGGTGACTACAGAAATTGAACTCAGGTGTGATAAACCACAGTTAAGTTATTTTTTAACAAGGGGGGCAATCACTTTTTCACACAGGGCCATGTAGATTTGGAGTTTTTTTTCTCCCTTAATAACGTAAACCTTCATTTAAAAACTGCATTTTGTGTTCAATTATGTTATCTTTAACTAGTAGTTAACGGTTTTTGATGAGCAGAAACATTTAAGTGTGACAAACATGCAAAAGAATAAGAAATCAGGAAGGGGGCAAATAGTTTTTCACACCACTGTATACTTTTATATTGTTTATTTTATAATAAAATTAGTTTCATCTAATTTTTCATCATAAACAATATTTATTTGTATTATATATAAATGTTTATTTGCACATTGCATATTTGCAAATGTGCCACAAAATAAACATTATACAAGATTTTGTATTAATGCTCTTGACAGCTGTCACGTGTCATGCTTTCTCCTGTAATGATACACAAGAGGGCTGCAGGTGCAGGAAATAATAGTCTTTTATTGAGTCTTCAGTCTCTTTTAACAAAACGAACACAATAAACAAAACTCAAAATATCCACCCCTCGGGTGGTTTCTCCCGGCGCGGTCTGCAGGCGGAAACACAAGAAAACTAGAATGCGTTTCGAAAACGCTTAACTTTAACGGAGACTGGAATACCGATCCAACGGCCGAGTCAGTCCATGTGTGTGAAGCTGTCCTGCTTCACACTTCCTCGCCTGCAGATACCGCTAACCCTTGGGGAAAGACACAGAGAGAGACAGGTTTAGAACAAGGTGTGGCATAGTGGTGACCAGACGCTGTGGTATGGGTTCGGCTGGGTTAAATAGTGCGACACATGAGGTAGAGACAGGTGCTTCCTATTAGTTCATTAGGGGCAGACAATGACATATAGGGGGAGACAAAGCTACGGCTCAGTAAGCCGGTGAACCGGATCTCCGGGGCTGCGGCGGTTCGGGTGTTACATCACGTGCCTAGGGTTCATTATAATAGTAATATCATATTTGATGATAATAATAAACCTATGAATTTATGTTCTAATATAATATTTGATAGCGATTTCCTGGCTGGTAATCGAACCCGGGTCTTCCGCATGGGAGGCGAATCTCCTACCACTGACCTACCAGGATTAATAGGAAAAACGCTGATGATTAAAACACCGTCACATCAACACCGTGGTGAAAAAAGCCCGGCAGCGTCTCTACCACCTCAGACGCTTGAGAGACTTTAGACTGCCCTCCAAGGTGCTCAGGAACTTCTACTCCTGCACCATAGAGAGCATCCTGACGGGAAACATCACGACCTGGTTCGGGAACAGCACCATGCAGGACAGACGAGCTCTACAGAGGGTGGTGCGATCAGCCGAGCGCATCATCCGCACTGAGCTCCCTGACCTGCACTCCATCTACAGCAAGCGGTGCTAGACTAAGGCCAGGAAGATCATGAAGGACCTCAGTCACCCCAGTAATGGACTGTTCTCTTTGTTGCGGTCTGGGAAGAGATTCCGCTCCCTAAAGGCCAACACAGAGAGGCTGAGGAGGAGCTTCTTCCCGCAGGCGATAAGGTCTCTCAATCACACCTCCACACAGGACTAATAACATCTTTTAAGCTCACAACACTGACTGGACAATCATGGACACATTCATACACACTTGCACTAAACAGTCCTGAGCCCAAACCTCATTTAAGTTAAATGAACAAATATTATAAGTAAAAAAAAAAAAACAATAGCCCACGTTTAGAAAAGGTTTATACATTTTTCCGACATGAGTTGGCGGTGTTATGCGCAGAGCGCCAGGAGATTTTCTGAAGCTCCGAAATCGCTGGGGCATTTTTTCTTAATAGACGCTATCTTTAATAACTGATGGAGGTTTTGAGCTGTATAAACACGCATTTTTGAGGGATTTAAAAGTCCAAGCAGATACATGAAAGGTGAGAAGTGGGATTACTGAGCGTGCTGTCGCGTTGTATATACTGTACAACACGGTTTATCAACCTTTTGATAAAAACGCTGCCTTTTGTAAAGTGAAAGTACTTAACAAAAGACGAACAGCTTTATTTCAGTCATAAATTCACAATCACATCACATTCCAGCTATTATTTCCAGCCGTGGTTAAATAATGTAATTTTACACAATTCTTCGTTTGGTCTGGCTTTTAGATAAAGTCCTTCCATGCGCCATCTGGCGGATATTCAGTGAAGCACAACACATTTATTTAAATTCCCAAATGTTACTTACGGGAAGTCGCAGGAAGCCGCGCGCTAAATTGCGGGATCTCGCGGGAAAACACTTGCATTCTTAACAGCCACATCTGTATCTTTATGATAGAGGAATATTATGACTGAAACAAAGCTGCTCGTGTCGGCTCATATCGGGAGCATTTTGATCAAAGGGGAGATTAGAAGGGAAAAAGTAAAAATGTGTACAAACAACATAGCACAATGCGTGTGTGAGAATGGCCGAAATGTGGTTGTGAATAAATCTTTTAGTGAATTTAAAATGTACGTGTGAACCCGCTGCGCGTGCACTTTGCCGGGTTTTGATCTAAAGTCAGATGAACGTGCATGCTGATATGAGAGGTTTATAAGAGATTTCTCTTTCCCAGAAATATAACAAACACAAATTTATACGTGGTAAATAAGCGCTGTCTTTGCGGCATTGTGTGAAACGCACGCCGATGTGAGATGCTTTATTTCAGTCATAATATACTAACATGTTTTTGCTGTGAAGTGGACCCCGCGCACACAACCTCTCACAAACTTTCTCTGAATACGCCGTTTTAACGGGGGTGGGGATAAGAAACACTGCACCGGCAGAAGTAGACTAATGATTATGAATGCGTCGGTGAAAACAGCAGGGAAACTGACAGGCCATTTTAATAATTCATTGATAAGTTGATGTTTTTGGTTTCGGCTGTGAGTGGATACGCTGTAGTAATCCATGTTTTATACGAATTACATAAGCTGATTTTTTTCCCCCATTATATATTTTATATAAAAGCAGGCATTTGCTTTCTGTAAGTATATATTTTTCATGCCTGTGAGCCGAGTATACACGGAGTTTCGGTTAATTTTCTGACGTGCTCAAGTTCACAGAAACCGATACAGAATAGCACTGTATCCCTGTTTGCTTTCATTATTTTACAACATCATAACGTTTTCTCATCATTGTGTGTGCACTTAAATAAAAGTAAAGTCTTATAAAGGCTATGTAGCTTATATAGGTGTATTATATAATTTTTGCACATTAATCTGACAACACCTGTGGCTGTTTCTGATACACACAGCCAGAGTTTTCTGGCTACACGAGTGTTACACATGATAAAATATAAAGTAGCACATCCTGACAATGTTAAAATTTTTATGGTCATTTATTTTCGTTTATTTCAGTTAATAAATCTACTACAAATTTAAAGAACACAAAATATAAGATGACAAAAAACTTTTCTAATTAGCTTTTCTAATTACACATCATAAAATCTAAAGGCTCACTGTGTTAACGTTTACTTTGCTTAAATTCGATCCTAATAAGATTTAATTTAATTTAAATTCTTCATTTGTACTGTAATTTTAATACTGTGATTATGAATTCATTTAAACAGGTTCAATGATTTGGTTCAACTATGTATTGTGCCATAAGAATATTTAAAGTATTTATTAAAATAATTGTCCCATCCTTTTTTTCTTTTTCTTTCTACAGGGAATTATTCAGTGCGCATAGAACCACAGTTACTATTTGCATGTAACTAGCAATTTACTTAGAAATTAATTTGAATAATATGTGCTGTACATGCTCTTTAAAAAATATTCTATCCTTCAATGTTATCACTTGATGGCATGAGTGGGCCCAGTGTATCAAGTACATGAAATATCTACACTATCCTGGTCAGAATGACATTGGCACTATAATTTTTGTAGGTCTATTAAACTCTTTAGCAGCCTCCTTTCCTATTAAAATTCAGCTCCACAGCTGCCCATAATGTGCAAAACTCACACACACTGAATGTTAAACAGGAACTGATTGTAAATAATTTGGCACAGGTATGAGGTTTGGCAGTGTGAGTGAAGCTGACTGCCTCTTCGTATTATGGCCTTCTGTTATTCCAGATGCTAAGCAGGGCAGAGAGAAAGAGCTAGGGGGAACAAAAGAATGAACAACAAGACAAGTGTCAACCAGTGCTATTTACAGTGGAAACATATAGCCAGTGAGGTTACTCCAGACACTGTAACCCAAGCCCTTTCCCTAATATTGCCCTGCTGTCTCCATCCACTTACAGGAAGGCTGAGTTTTAAACTGGAATTAGACTGCTTGGGTGATTACACTGATATGATGCCTTGACCTTAGGAGATGAATTACTCTGTGAAAGTTGAGCCTGCACCTGAAACACAGTGGCCATAAATAAATGCATTAAACAAATGTCTACATTGCCCAGTGCTCTGTTGTGTATATTCTAAGATAATAGTACGGTGAACATATTAATACACAAATTAATTTTAAGCACTGTTCATTATTAATGTGTGCTATGTTCTTTGCTGTATTATTCAAATTGCATGTTACAGTCCAGCTACCTATCAATTTGGAATGTGGTTTAAAATCATTGGTGCATAGCTGAATTGCATTTACACTTCTTCTTTGTCTTTCGGCTGTTCCCTTTCAGGGGTCGCCACAGCGAATCATCTGCCTCCATCTAACCCTATCCTCTGCATCCTCTTCTCTCACACAAACTAACTTCATGTCCTCTCTCACTGCATCCATAAATCTCCTCTTTGGTCTTCCTCTAGACCTCCTGCCTGGCAGTTCCAACCTCAGCATCCTTCTACCGATATGTTCACACTCTCTCCTCTGAACATGTCCAAACCACCTCAATCTGGCCTCTCTGACTTTATCTCCAAAACATCTAACATGGGTTGTCCCTCTGATGAACTTATTCTTGATCCTATCCATCCTTGTCACTCCCAAAGAGAACCTCAACATCTTCAGCTCTGCTACCTCTAGCTCTGCCTCCTGTCTTTTCTTCAGTGCCACTGTCTCTAAGCCGTAGAGCATCGCTGGTCTCACCACTGTCCTGTACACCTTTCCTTTCATTCTCGCTGATACTCTTTTATCGCACAACACACCTGACACTTTTCTCCACCCATTCCAACCTGCCTGTACTCGTCTCTTCACCTCCTTTGAACACTCTCCGTTGCTCTCGACCGTTGACCCTAAGTACTTAAAATCCTGCACCTTCTTTACCTCTGCTCCCTGTAGCCACACTGTTCCTCTTGGGTCCCTCTCATTCACACACATGTATTCCGTCTTCCTGCGGCTAACCTACATTCCTCTGCTTTCCAGAGCGTACCTCCACCTCTCCAAATTTTCTTCCACCTGTTCCCTGCTCTCGCTACAAAGCACAATGTCATCTGCAAACATTCAATTCAATTCAATTCAATTCAGTTTTATTTGTATAGCGCTTTTAACAATTGACATTGTCTCAAAACAGCTTTACACAATCAAAAGAATTATTTAAGTTTGTATGGAATGTGAATGTGTATGAATCAAAATGTTCAGATATTCCCTGGCGAGCAAGCCCGAGGGCGACAGTGGCAAGGAAAAACTCCCTGAGACGGTAATAGGAAGAAACCTTGAGAGGAACCAGACTCGACAGGGAACCCATCCTCATCTGGGTGAAACAGATAGCAGGAAATGATCTGCATTTATACAGTGTTAAGTGTTAGGTTCAGCTATAATAGTTGATGTTAATTGATGTTATAATACTTGATGTAAAATGGAGTCCAGTAGTTATTCGAGACTCAGATAGACTTGTAGAAAGTTCCAGTCCTGAACTATCGAATTGTCAAGTCCTCAGAGAAACAGCTGACCACACCAGTCGAGGCCAGAACCATCTTCTAAGTAGATAGAATCATCCCCAGACACCAGACGCATCCTAAAGAGACACACGGGGCATCCATGCGATGAGACCTCCAACCAGAAACCGGGCACCAGGATGGATCAGACAGGTCCGGAGGGCAGAGGGAGTCTGGATCACTGGCAGCTCAGGAACCACATGTGTAGCTCGACAGAGAGAGAGAGAGAAAGAGTGAAAGGGGGAGACAGGGGGAGAGAGGAAAGAGAAAGAGGGGGAGGAAGAGAAGAGGAGAGATTGCAATTAGGTATGGTCACAGTCACAATGTCTAATGTGAATGTATATTTACTGTAGAGTGCAAGCAGGGACTCCGGCAGGACTAACTATGACAGCATAACTAAAAGGGAGAGCCAGAAGGAAACACAAACATGAGGGCTCCCTGAGATGTAAAGCAACCAATCACCTCACCGTCAACAAACCTGAGTGATCAAATGAGACTGAGGAAGACAGCATCTAAACATACCAGTTCACCATAATACTCTACGTCCATGAGTCCCCCAGATCTGCTCCTTTACCTTATGGCAAATCTATTTATAAAATGCTTGGTTAAATAAATAGGTTTTGAGCCTAGACTTAAACACTGAGACTGTGTCTGAGTCCCGAACACTATTTGGAAGACTATTCCATAATTTTGGGGCTTTGTAAGAAAAAGCTCTGCCCCCAGCTGTAGTTTTCATAATACGCGGTACTGATAAGCAGCCTGCATCCTTTGACCGAAGTAGGCGTGGCGGATCGTAAGACACTAGCAGTTCGCTCAGATACTGCGGCGCGAGACCATTTAATGCCTTATATGTCAAGAGTAGTATTTTAAAATCAATGCGAAATTTCACAGGGAGCCAATGCAGTGAAGATAGGATAGGGGTGATGTGCTCATATCTTCTGGTTCTAGTGAGGACTCTCGCTGCTGCATTTTGGACTAGCTGAAGCTTGTTTATGCACCTAACTGAACAACCAAACAGTAAGGCATTACAATAGTCCAACCTAGAAGTGATAAAAGCATGAACTAGTTTTTCTGCATCATTTAGCGACAATATATTTCTTATTTTGGCGATATTTCTAAGGTGAAAGAATGCTATCCTGGTGATATTATCTACATAAGCTTCAAATGAAAGGCTGGAATCTATAATCACGCCGAGGTCTTTTACTGTTGCACTTGACGGAACAGAAAGGCCATCTAAAGTTACGGTGTGATCTAAGATTTTACTTCTAGCTGTATGCGGTCCTATGACTAGAACTTCTGTCTTATCCGGATTAAGCAGAAGGAAGTTAATTAGCATCCAATTTCTTATGTCCTGAACACATTGCTCAACTTTAGTAAGATGGTTTTTCTCATCAGGTTTTGTTGAGACGTATAGCTGTGTGTCGTCAGCATAACAATGAAAACTAATACCATGCTTACGGATTATGTTGCCCAGAGGAAGCATGTAAAGGGAAAAAAGCAGTGGGCCTAAAACTGAACCCTGCGGAACGCCAAACTCCACTAGAGAACATGCAGAATAATCACCATTTAAGTCTACATACTGATAACGATCGGTCAAATAGGATCTGAGCCAGGAGAGGGTTGTACCCTTAATTCCTACTACATTTTCTAATCTGTGAAGAAGAATAGCATGATCAATAGTGTCAAAAGCTGCACTGAGGTCGAGTAATACAAGCATAGTTACACAACCCTGATCAGAGGCCAATAGGAGGTCATTTACTACTTTAACGAGTGCTGTTTCTGTGCTGTGATGAGGCCTAAATCCTGACTGATACAGTTCATGTATGCCATTTCTATGTAGATATGAGCATAGCTGCTCCGCTACTATCTTTTCCAGAATCTTAGAGATAAAGGGGAGGTTTGATATTGGCCTGTAATTGGACAGCTGACAGCTGTCGAGGTCAGGTTTCTTAATTATTGGTTTAATAACTGCTACTTTAAAAGATTTTGGAACATAACCAATGCTGAGTGAGGAATTAATTATTCTCAACATCGGTTCTGTTATTACTGGTACTATCTGTTTAAGAAAATGTGTCGGTATAGGTTCTAATATACAGGTTGATGAATTTGCAGAAGAGATGAGTGAAATTAGTTCATTCTCTTCAAGAGGAGTAAAGTATTCTAGGTTTGAATCTGACATGGCTAGGTTAACATCAGTATCAATTACATTGTTTGGTTTCAAAGCCTCAATTTTATGCCTGATATTTACAATTTTATTATTAAAAAAGTTCATGAAGTCCTCACTATTGCATGATGTTGTTGTGGAGATTTCTGTAGTGGTCTTATTTCTGGTTAATTTGGCTACGGTATTAAATAAAAATCTAGGATTATTTTTATTTTCTTCTATAAGAGTGGAGAGATACGTTGATCTAGCTACACTAAGAGCTTTCCTATAGTTCAGGATGCTCTCTTTCCATGCTATTTAAAATACCAACAATTTAGTTTGACGCCATTTACGCTCTAATTTCCGAGCAGTCTGTTTTAAAGTGCGCGTGTGATCGTTATACCAGGGAGCGAGTTTCTTATCTCTAATAATTTTTCTTTTAGCTGGAGCTACATTATCTAAGGTACAACGAAGTGTCGACTCATTCAGTCGCCTGATCAAGTTCTGTGGGGTCAGACGGTGGCCTAATCGAAGTTGGTAACTCTGGGAGATTACTGATAAAACTCTGTGTGGTAGTTGATGTGAATGTACGTTTAATACGGTAGCGCGGTGCTGTGCGTACATTATCACTGTGACACGCTTGAATGGAGACAAGATAGTGATCTGAGATAATTTCAGACAGTGGAATTGTGAATACATTTCTTATAATTAATCCGAAGAATATTACTAAATCTAAAGTGTGACCTGCTTTATGAGTGGGTCCTACTACACACTGATTTACACCTACGGAGTCCAGTATGGATATAAATGCTGTTCTCAGAGGGTCTTCTGGATTCTCAAAATGAATGTTAAAATCTCCAGCAATTAACACTTTGTCTACAGAAATGACCAGGTCTGAGATGAAATCTGCAAATTCACTAAGAAATTCAGAATACGGCCCTGGAGGTCTGTAAATTATAATTAGTGGAATCGACTGAGCTGATTTAATATACTTAAATACACTTATGTTACTATAGAGAATTTCAAATGAGTTAAATTTGTGTCCGTGTTTTTGTACGATAGACAGATTATCATTATGAATAACTGCGACGCCTCCTCCTCTACCAGTTAACCGAGGCTGGTGTATGTAGCTGTATCCAGGAGGACTAGCTTCATTTAGAGCTACATACTCGTCCTGTTTAACCCATGTTTCAGTTAAACAGAGTATATCAAACGCCTGATCTGTGATAATTTCATTAACAATAACTGCTTTTGATGTGAGAGATCTAATATTTAACAATCCTAGCTTCAGATCAGAGGTGCCGGCTGCGCATTCAGTATGATCTGAATTTGTGGTCTTTATGTTAATTAGATTATTGAAACAGACTTTCTGGGTCTTTCTACATTTTTGCTTAGATCGGGGAACAGACACAGTCTCAATATGGTGAACCCTGAGTGACGACTCTATGCAGCTAGCAGACGGTTGGTTTAGCCTGTCTGTCTGCTCCCTGGCCTGGGCTCTGGATTGTCACCGATTAACTAGACCTCTATAGAGACTATGAGCTATACTACAGGAAATGAGAGCAGCACCTTCCCGAGTGGGATGGACACCGTCCCGCCCTAACAGGCCAGCTTTGCCCTCAAAGGTCTTCCAATTATCTATGTAGCCCACATTATTTTCGGAGCACCACCTGGACATCCAGCGGTTCAGCGACCATAACCTGCTGTAAGCTATGTCGCCACGTCTCATTGGGATGGGACCAGAGCATACTACTTCATCGGACATCGCCTTCGCTAATTTAAACACCTCTGTAAAGTTATTCTTACTAACCTCTGACTGACGAAGGCGTATATCGTTATCTCCAGCATGTACCACTATCTTAGAGAACCTATGCTGTCCTAGAGCCCTAAAATTACCTGCTATGTCCGGTGCTCTGGCTCCCGGGATACACCTAACCACTGCCGCTGGCGCCCCTAAAGGTCTAGCTAATGTCACGTGTCTCAGTATAGAGTCTCCTATAACCAGAGCTCTTTCAGGTTTCTCAGCGGGTGCAGCACTGAGGAGAGCAAACCTGTTGAACACGTGAGGCGCAGAGGAGGTGTGCTCTGGTGGGCTAGCCTTAGCGTTAGCTTTGGCTGAACGAGTATGCCGCCGAGTCGTCACCCACTCGCCCCGCTGTGAGGGCTCTAATGCCGGAGTCGGGGGCTGTTTATCTCCGCCTGTGGCACCCAGACTGTCCGCTACAGGAATAACGCTGCTCTCACACTGTCTAACACTCTCTAAAGTCTGGATGCGCTCCTCTAACGCTGATATCTTCTCCGTCAGAGTGCTCACTAACACACACCTATCACAAATAAAATTATCACTAATGACGGAGGAAGAATGTCTAAACATCCTGCACTCTACACACTGAACAAGCTGAACGGTAGACATTATAACGTACCTCTGTGTCGGAGTTTTAGTTGTTTGGAGATGAATTCCGTTTGTTGTTTTTAGACGAGGAAACTCGCGCGTTGCGAAACTTTCGCGGCAACAATACGAAAACAGGAAGCTATGTCACCAACAGGAAGCCAGTCAATGCAGTATGTGTGCCCTGTGATTGATGGGTTGGCACTCCATACAGGGTGTACCCTGCCTTCTCGTAGTTGACAAACATCATAGTCCATGGAGACTCCTGTCTAACTTCATCTGTCATCCTGTCCATCACTAGAGCAAACAAAAAGGGGCTTAGAGCCAATCCTTGATGCAGACCCACATCCACCTTGAACTCTTCTGTCACACCTACAGCACATTTTACCACTGTCTTATAGCTCTCATACATGTCCTGCACCACTCTAACATACTTCTCTGCCACTCCAGACTTCCTCATACAACACCACAGCTCCTCTCTCGGCACCCTGTCGTAAGCTTTCTCTAAATCTACAAAGACACAATGCAACTCTTTATTACCTTCTCTGTACTTCTCCACCAGCATCCTCAAACCAAATACTGCATCTGATGTACTCTTTCTAGGCATAAAACCATATTGCTGCTCACAAATTCTCAACTCTGCCCTTAACCTAGCTTCCACTACTCTTTCACACAGCTTCATTGTATGGCTCATTAGCGTTATACCTCTGTAATTGCCACAGCTCTGCACATCTCCCTTGTTCTTAAAAATCGGCACCAATACACTTCTCCTCCATTCCTCTGGAATCCTCTCACTCTCCAAGAACTCGTTAAACAAACTAGTCAGAAACTCTACCGCTGCCTCTCCTAAGCACTTCCATACCTCCACAGGTATGTCATCAGGACAACAGCCTTTCCACTATTCATCCTCTTCAACGCCCTTCTCACCTCATTTTTACTAATATTTGCTACTTCCTGCTCCACAACAGTCACCTCTTCTACTCTTTGTTCTCTTTCGTTTTCCTCATTCATCAACTCCTCAAAGTACTCCTTCCATCTTCCCATCACCCTCCTGGCATCTGTCAGTACATTTCCATTTCTATCTTTAATCACTCTAACCTGCTGCACATCCTTCCCATCTCTATCTCTTTGCCTCGCCAACCTGTACAGATCTACCTCACCCTCCTTACTGTCCAGCCTAGCATACAAGTCCTCATATGCTCTTTGTTTGGCCTTTGCCACTTCTACCTTCACCTTACGGTGCATCTCCCTGTACTCCTGTCTACTCTCTTCAGTCCTCTCAGTGTCCCAATTCTTCTTACCTAGCCTCTTTCCCTGTATACACTCCTGGACTTCCTCATTCCACCACCAAGAATCCTTGTCCCCTTTTCCCTTACCTGATGATACACCAAGTACCCTCTTACCCGTCTCCCTGATCACATTGGCTGTAGTTGTCCAGTCAACTGAAAGCACCTCCTGACCACCCATAGCTTGTCTCAACTCCTCCCTAAAGACTACACAACATTCTTCCTTTCTCAGCTTCCACCACTTTGTCCTCTGCTCTGCCTTTGTCCTCTTCACCTTCCTCACCACCAGGGTTATTTTACACACCACCATTCTGTGTTGTCTGGCTACACTCTCGCCTACCAACACTTTGCAGTCACTAATCTCTTTCAGATTACAATATCGACACAAGATGTAGTCCACCTGAGTGCAGTGGCCAGGGGTAGCTCAGTGGTTAAGGCATAATAATGACAATTAAATCAAGAAAATTCAATAACTGTACTATAATATAGGGCTGCAACTAACGATTATTTTGATAATCGATTAGTTGGACGATTTCTTTTTCGATTAATTGGATAAAAAGGTGACCGTTTTAATTTGCTGTTTTGTTTAACAATATAAAACCATAAATCAGGGTATTATTTATGTATAAAAGTAAACTTTAAAAAATGCAATAGCCACATAGAGTATAATGATCTTTAATTTTGACATTTAAACCTTATGTAGTTTATGTAAATCAAAATTCTTTTTTAACAATAATTAGTTTATTATAACAAAAAAGTTAACAGTGTTGATACGGTGTATGTGTGTGTTTTATATATATATATATATATATATATATACAGTGGTGTGAAAAACTATTTGCCCCCTTCCTGATTTCTTATTCTTTTGCATGTTTGTCACACTTAAATGTTTCTGCTCATCAAAAACCGTTAACTATTAGTCAAAGATAACATAATTGAACACACAATGCAGTTTTTAAATGAAGGTTTACGTTATTAAGGGAGAAAAAAAACTCCAAATCTACATGGCCCTGTGTCAAAAAGTGATTGCCCCCCTTGTTAAAAAATAACTTAACTGTGGTTTATCACACCTGAGTTCAATTTCTGTTGTCACCCCCAGGCCTGATTACTGCCACACCTGTTTCAATCAAGAAATCACTTAAATAGGAGCTACCTGACACATAGAAGTAGACCAAAAGCACCTCAAAAGCTAGACATCATGCCAAGATCCAAAGAAATTCAGGAACAAATGAGAACAAAAGTAATTGAGATCTATCAGTCTGGTAAAGGTTATAAAGCCATTTCTAAAGCTTTGGGACTCCAGCGAACCACAGTGAGAGCCATTATCCACAAATGGCAAAAACATGGAACATTGGTGAACCTTCCCAGGAGTGGCCGGCCGACCAAAATTACCCCAAGAGCGCAGAGACAACTCATCCGAGAGGCCACAAATGACCCCAGGACAACATCTAAAGAACTGCAGGCCTCACTTGCCTCAATTAAGGTCAGTGTTCACGACTCCACCATAAGAAAGAGACTGGGCAAAAACGGCCTGCATGGCAGATTTCCAAGGCGCAAACCACTTTTAAGCAAAAAGAACATTAAGGCTCGTCTCAATTTTGCTAAAAAACATCTCAATGATTGCCAAGACTTTTGGGAAAATATCTTGTGGACTGACGAGACAAAAGTTGAACTTTTTGGAAGGTGCGTGTCCCGTTACATCTCGTGTAAAAGTAACACAGCATTTCAGAAAAAGAACATCATACCAACATTAAAATATGGTGGTGGTAGTGTGATGGTCTGGGGTTGTTTTGCTGCTTCAGGACCTGGAAGGCTTGCTGTGATAGATGGAACCATGAATTCTACTGTCTACCAAAAAATCCTGAAGGAGAATGTCCGGCCATCTGTTCGTCAACTCAAGCTGAAGCGATCTTGGGTGCTGCAGCAGGACAATGACCCAAAACACACCAGCAAATCCACCTCTGAATGGCTGAAGAAAAACAAAATGAAGACTTTGGAGTGGCCTAGTCAAAGTCCTGACCTGAATCCTATTGAGATGTTGTGGCATGACCTTAAAAAGGCGGTTCATGCTAGAAAACCCTCAAATAAAGCTGAATTACAACAATTCTGCAAAGATGAGTGGGCCAAAATTCCTCCAGAGCGCTGTAAAAGACTTGTTGCAAGTTATCGCAAACGCTTGATTGCAGTTATTGCTGCTAAGGGTGGCCCAACCAGTTATTTGGTTCAGGTGGCAATTACTTTTTCACACTGGGCCATGTAGGTTTGGATTTTTTTTCCTCCCTAAATAATAAAACCCCTCATTTAAAAACTGCATTTTGTCTTTACTTGTGTTATCTTTGACTAATAGTTAAATGTGTTTGATGATCAGAATCATTTTGTGTGACAAACATGCAAAAGAATAAGAAATCAGGATGGGGGCAAATAGTTTTTCACACCACTGTATGTCCTCATATAGGTGCGGATATATGCGCATATATACTGCATATAGGTTTCATATATGCGCATATATCCTCATATAGGTTCTTTCCATGGGGCACGCACACTGCTCTGGGTCAGACACTGACAACGGGAAACAGGAACTAAGCTCTCAAACAAATGCTTCCCAACAGAATACCGTAGGTCGCATCGCCAAAATTCTTTCACCGTGAGTGGCAGGAACTTCCAGACTACAACATATTGAATTCTCATGCCTGTAGAGTGTATGATACTCATGTGGCGACAGTGTAAAAACACCCTCCGATGATAAATGCGAGCCGAAAAATTTGTACTTTTGAACGGCAAACAGGAATTAAGCTCTCAAGTGAGTAAACTACACAGCAAGGTAAATACACAAAACTTACCGTCAAAAAAAAATTTTTCCTCAATAAATATATATATATAATTTTTTAATTTTTTTTTATTTTATTAAGCACCATGGCAAACCTCTCGTAGTCAATTTTTTAACCTGTTTTAAACACATACACACATGCATACACATTTTATAGAAATGCACTTAGTTAATTTAATTTGCCTTTAATTTGCCATTGTTGAATGAGGATGGGTTCCAAAACCAAAAATCAACATTGATTCAATGTTTGTCTTTTCAACACAGAAAAGCAATGAATTATCAACATTGATTCAACATTATTTAGCATTGAAAAATCAACCTCAACCAAAATGATGATTCTGATGAAATTTCAACATTGAATCAATGTCACCTTGCTATCTGGGTAATGTTCCCCCATCAAAAAATCTGATGGGGCATTAATCACTTATCGCAACTATGAATGGATGCGGCAGCAGAGACAGAATAAATCCCCATAAACACTTGGAAACAATAATAAAGTAATTATTATACAATAATAAACAATGAAAAAGGGTTAGCGCATGTTATACTAATGTATTATGATTTTTTTACTGCTCATATTTCGTTTGGTTTTTACGCAATTTCATGTGTGTGTGTGTGTGTGTGTGTGTGTGTGCACGAGAGAGAGGATACTCTGACAAGAGCAACTTCCGTGTGGCTCCAGTGGCGCAATCGGTTAGCGCGTGATACTTATAAAGCAGTCCAGGTGAAGCAATGCCGAGATCGAGCCTCATCTAAAGCACCCAAAGCATTTTACTGCATATCGCACTGTGTATGTAACAAATAAAATTTGAAATTGAAAGTAAAGCTTAAAATTTTACTTCTGCTTGTTTTTGTTTTCGTTATATTTTTGATGTTTTCGCTGATAGTCAAATTGGCATAACAAATCGATTAATGGCGCATAATATCTGGAACAAATATCTGCCCATATGGATCAGTATTTCTTTTGTCATTTAGGCTGAATCCCATTTCTATTTTCTACCCCTTCCCCTTCCCCTACCCCTTCCCCTTCCCCTTGTCCCTTGAAACGAAGTGGAAAGGGGAAGGGTTTAAATTTTTCCCCTAAGAAATGGGACACCACTACAACACTGTTATACGTCATCATACGTTGTCACTAGTTCCTAATGTTACGTTAAAGGACATGCGCCGATGTTTATCACACATTGCAATAAGAGAGAGATTACTCACTCCCAAAGTATTTTCGCGCCGTATTTCATCCCTATACATAATATAAATTATAAAAATATATAAAAATAAAATATATATTTGTAATATCGTGCAATCGGTGCTAGCCGCTAGCAAACTTTAGCGATTTTTTTGCAAACATTTCTTTACAGAACATCACCATAAACACAAACACAAGACTAGAGGTAATATACATATAATGAAAACTTGTCATAAAAATCTTTATTTATGGCAAAAATTTACATTTATGGGTCTGTTTGCTCGAGTGAGCCGCCATGTTGAAAATTTCTCTTAGCCCTTCGTTTGAAGTGAGGTCCTGAAAAATCTTCGTTTGAAGGGCTATCTGGCCCTTCCCCTTCCCCCTCCCCCTCCAACCAAAAGAGAAATGAGACACCCCTACCCCTTCACGTGAACGCGCCAAACGGAGGGGTAGGGCTATGTGAAGGGGTAAGGGGTAGAAATGGGATTCAGCCTTAATCATGCATAATGTTCCCCCGTCAAAAAATCTGATGGGGCATAAATAACTTATCACAACTGTGTATAGATGCGGCAGCAGAGACGGATTTAATCCCCATAAACATTCACACTTGAAAACAAAACTAACAGAACTAAACAGTCCTAGAGGGTTAGTGCCTGTTATCACAGAACATGAATCACCTGCAGGATACTACTGTATTTTTACTGCTTATATTTTTTATCCTAGTTTCATTTGTTTTTTTACGCGATTTCATGTGTTATTTGTGTGTGTCAGTGTGTGTACAGTGTGTGTGAGTGCGAGAGATAGTGTGAGAGCGCGTGCGCGAGAGAGGGCTTACATGGTGATTTGTCCAAGGTTACTAAAACCTGGCTTACTACCTATAAAAATTATTTCAATTTAACTCATGGGACTCAATCACAGATGACACGACAAATTATATACTCTGAAACGTTCATTTAAACATTTAAAAATATATACAAAAAACAAATACTAATGTTATCATGGTGTAAATTATTAACATATATATATATATATATATATATGTTAATAATATATATATATATATATATATATATATATATATATATATATATATATATATATATATACACTAACACAAACTAAATTAAAACAGATGGGCTATTTAACAGATCATAATGTGTTATATATATTTATATATATACACACACACACAGTATAAAAGATTAGGTCCTGCCCTTAATTAATTCATATTATAATTACTTTTACATAGTATAGTTACTGGACTGACATGACCAAAACTAGCTATTTCATTTAGCCTTTCTAAAATCAACCCATCTATTTATAATCAGAAAACATAAAACATATTACGATCTGTTCAATAGCACATCTGTTTTAATCTAGTTTGAATTTTTTATTATTCATAAGACAACCTTTCAGTTTTGTAAATATTTTAGTTACAGTGTGTTAAGTCTTACTTTAGGTTAAACGTTTTTGAGAATTTGACCATCCAGCTTAGATAAATGTTATGTCATTGACTGATAAAATCTGGATTAAGGATATTTTATTTTATTTCTTTAATTTTTATTTTTTAGTTTCCCCCCTGAGGGATTGCCACCTTATTGTGGTCAGGGGGTTTGCGTGCCTCAACACAATTCAGCAAGGACAATACTGTTAGTATAAGCCCAGGGAAAAAACAGTGCTCGAACATGATGCCCCCCCCCCCCCCCCCATATGGTCTGGTCTAGAACGGCCCTGCCTCTGACGGTCTTTTTTCTTGTAAATGAGTATTCTCAGTCACCTTCCAATCCCACCAGCGCACACACTCTTTGTTTGTTTGTACTGTAAACTGTAACCGTGTTTGCTAGGGCACTTGGTTATACACAGTACTTTAATGTATGGAACACTTACTTAACTTACTGGTTTGGTTTAAATATCGCTTATTACCTTATTCAGCAAAATAAATAAATTATTAACGTATTGAAGTATTTTAGTTAAGGACAAAAACAGACCCTGCGCTTGTGTTTAGAACTGCTGAACAGCCGTGTTCATAGGTTTAATCAATGATGGATGATTGGAGAGCTGTATGTGTGTGTGTGTGTGTGCGCGCGCGCTCCTGCATTTCTCCATTGGCTTTAACACGCACACCCATCCCCCCGCCAAAAACACACACACAGCAATTAACAACATGTCATACTCAGTATTCTCCATTGAGGTTTCTGACCTTCCACTCCTAAGTTTGTCGTTGCTCTTTTGGAGTTCTTAAAACCCAAAACATTTATTTATACTGAGAAAAAATTATTATGGGTCACATAATCACGAACACAAATACATATACAGATACATATGATCAAGTGTTTAACTGTTTTCATTTGTTTCTATGACCAAGAACTATTATTATGATTTTCAGCCCAACACTTTGACTATTTAAAACAAAGTTGTGTCCCATTTTTTGCCCATTGAAGTTGTTGGTTCAACTAAACGTTTTTTAAATACCCAAACAATCCCCCAAAATTAAAACACGCGAACATGTCTTTAACAATTCAATTTATTCTTCCAAAACTAGTAAAGTTAAAACAGCAATTTATATAAAACAGGTGAATACACGTTGTCTTTTTGCTTAAAGTTCATTAAACTACCCGGATACACCAGCTGCTTATAATATATATATATATATAGTCCTTTTATATTAAAATATAAATTTTTCAAATATCAAAACTATTAAAAATGAAACAGTTTAAGTCTTTGTTTCCCCCAAAGTACTGTATCAGACATTTTGCAGTTCTATGTTCAGAATATACAGCAGACCTGACCAATCTAAATCTGTTGGAGCTCCCTCAACAGCTTGTTCAGGCTCCTTCAGTACTGTAGCTCCAAAAGTACAGCCGTCAGACCCCCCAATCCTCCACAGCGGAGCTCTGATTAAAGACAACAGGAGAATTTAGTGACGACAAAGATAAATAAACTTCACAGAACATATAGTTCTAATAAAAATAAAATATATTAATAAATCTATTTACCACAGAGTGTGTAAAATACTGTTTTGGGAATTCTGGAATGTAAATAATCTGCCTGTGCTAATGTTAACCAGTGAACAGTGTTAGTGTTAACCACAGTCTGTCTGTATTATCGTCTGAATTAAATGAACCGAGAATTTACTTAATGCGCTTTTCATACAAATAAGTTATATAACACTCATATATGAGCATTAGTTCATCTGTGAAGCCAAACTATAACTTACTGAAGCCCTGCCACACACACACCTCCCCCCTCCTCCTCTTCCTTAACTGATAAACACTTCAGTGTTTTAATTCAGCTCTTTAACTAAGCGCTCGCGCTACCGCAGAAATTCACGGCCAAAGTGGATAAAATATGAACCCGGTTATGAGCGTTACTAGCTCCTGTACAGCTATCCTCAGTCTGTGTCCCTCATGAACTGCATCACGTTATAGTCCAGTCCATGTTCCAGTCACAGAAATAACCTGCAGATTAACTCTTACCCAAAGAATAAATAAATGCTGAATTTATCCAGACAACACGCGGTGAGATTCTCTCAGTATTTACAGAGAACACAAACACTCTTCATCGGGTAGTGCAGCTCTTGTAATAGGGACATTAATAGTATTTTCGAAGCTTGAGCATGTTTTTGAGTTAAAGTGGAGTGACATTGTGAGTGTGTGACACTGACAGTAAGCTGTAATATTAACTCCAGACTTGGTAAACAGACCATTAAGTTATCTAAAGTCACATCTGACCGCTGCTGGTGCTGCCAGTGATATTTAAAACGGCCAATAAAAAACTAAACTGGGAAATAAACTGTAAACTACCCCAAACACATTTTATAAAATAAAACATCACTTACCACAAATAGTCCGTAGCTGGCTTGTTTTAACGTGTTCTTGAGAACGAAGCGCCATCTAGTGGTGGCACCAGGTAAATGAATAAATAGGGCTTGAATGGGCGTGTTTACTGTGAAATCTTGACACGCCTTTCTGGCAGAAAAGGGACGGGGGATTACGGCGTGCATAGGGCAATCACACGCCGTTTGCACGGACGCGGCTATTTGGCCTGGCTCCCACTGTACATATAATATTTTTAGGATCAAATTTAAGCAACGTACACCGCGTTCCAAATTATTATGCAAATTGGATGTAAGTGTCATAAACATTAAATGTTTAGTTTTTAAATTAAACTCATGGATGGATGGTATTGTGTCTCAGGGATCTTTGGATGATTGAAATGAATCTCAGACACACGTGATAATTAGTTTGCCAGATAATCCCAATTAAAGGAAAAGTACTGAAGAAGGTTGTTCCACATTACTAAACAGGCCACAGGTTTCAAGCAATATGGGGGGGGGGGGGGGGGGGGGGGGGAGGATCTCTCTGCTGCTGAAAAGCATCAAACAGTGCAATGCCTTGGAAAAAGGTATAAAAACATTACATATTTCATGAAAACATAACCATGATCATCGTACTGTGAAGACATTTGTGGCTGATTCAGAGCACAGACAGGTTCGTGCAGATAAAGGCAGAATGAAGGTTTCTGCAAGACAAATTCATCGGATTAAGAGAGCAGCTGCTGAAATGCCATTACAAAGCAGCAAACAGGTATTTGAAACTGCTGGTGCCTCTGGAGTCCCGCAAACCTCAAGGTTTAGGATCCTTTAAAGGCTTGCAGTTGTGCATAAGCCTAATATTCGGCCACCTCTAATCAATGCTCATAAGCAGAAACGGTTGCAGTGGGCCCAGGCATACATGAAGACACGTTTTTAAACAGTCTTGTTTACTGATGAGTGTCCTGCAACCCTGGATGGTCCAGATGGATGGAGTAGTGGATGGTTGGTGGATGGCCACCATGTCCCAACAAGGCTGTGACGTCAACAAGAAGGTGCCGGAGTCATGTTTTGGGTTGGAATCATGGGGAGACAGCTGGTAGGCCGCTTTAGGGTCCCTGAAGGTGTGAAAATGACCTCTGCAAAGTATATTGACTGACCACTTTCTTCCATGGTCCAAAAGAAGAACAAAATCATCTTCATGCAAGACCATTCACCATGTCATGCTGCAAAGAATACCTCTGTGTCATTGGCTGCTATGCGAATCTTCTTCTTTGACTTTCGGCTGTTCCCTTTCAGGGGTCGCCACAGCGAATCATCTGCCTCCATCTAACCCTATCCTCTGCATCCTCTTCTCTCACACCAACTAACTTCATGTCCTCTCTCACTGCATCCATAAATCTCCTCTTTGGTCTTCCTCTAGACCTCCTGCCTGGCAGTTCCAACCTCAGCATCCTTCTACCAATATATTCACAATCTCTCCTCTGAACATGTCCAAACCACCTCAATCTGGCCTCTCTGACTTTATCTCCAAAACATCTCACATGGGTTGTCCCTCTGATGAACTGATTCTTGATCCTATCCATCCTTGTCACTCCCAAAGAGAACCTCAACATCTTCAGCTCTGCTACCTCTAGCTCTGCCTCCTGTCTTTTCTTCAGGGCCACTGTCTCTAAGCCGTAGAGCATTGCTGGTCTCACCACTGTCCTGTACACCTTTCCTTTCATTCTCGCTGATACTCTTTTATCGCACAACACACCTGACACTTTTCTCCACCCTTTCCAACCTGCCTGTACTCGTCTCTTCACCTCCTTTGAACACTCTCCGTTGCTCTCGACAGTTGACCCTAAGTACTTAAAATCCTGCACCTTCTTTACCTCTGCTCCCTGTAGCCTCACTGTTTCCTCTTGGGTCCCTCTCATTAACACACATGTATTCTGTCTTGCTGCGGCTAACCTACATTCCTCTGCTTTCCAGAGCGTACCTCCACCTCTCCAAATTTTCTTCCACCTGTTCCCTGCTCCCGCTACAAAGCACAATGTCATCTGCAAACATCATAGACCATGGAGACTCCTGTCTAACTTCATCTGTCATCCTGTCCATCACTAGAGCAAATAAAAAGGGGCTTAGAGCCGATCCTTGATGCAGACCCACCTCCACCTTGAACTCTTCTGTCACACCTACAGCACATCTCACCACTGTCTTACAACTCTCATACATGTCCTGCACCACTCTAACATACTTCTCTGCCACTCCAGACTTCCTCATACAACACCACAGCTCCTCTCTCGGCACCCTGTCGTACGCTTTCTCTAAATCTACAAAGACACAATGCAACTCTTTATTACCTTCTCTGTACTTCTCCATCAGCATCCTAAAAGCAAATACTGCATCTGATGTACTCTTTCTAGGCATGAAACCATATTGCTGCTCACAAATTGTCAACTCTGCCCTTAACCTAGCTTCCACTACTCTTTCCCACAGCTTCATTGTATGGCTCATTAGCTTTATGCCTCTGTAATTGCCACAGCTCTGCACATCTCCCTTGTTCTTAAAAATCGGCACCAATACACTTCTCCTCCATTCCTCTGGAATCCTCTCACTCTCCAAGATCTCGTTAAACAAACTAGTCAGAAACTCTACTGCCACCTCTCCTAAGCACTTCCACACCTCCACAGGTATGTCATCAGGACCAACAGCCTTTCCACTCTTCATCCTCTTCAACGCCCTTCTCACCTCACTTTTACTAATATTTGCTACTTCCTGCTCCACAACAGTCACCGCTTCTACTCTTTGTTCACTTTCGTTTTCCTCATTCATCAACTCCTCAAAGTACTCCTTCCATCTTCCCATCACCCTCCTGGCATCTGTCAGTACATTTCCATCTCTATCTTTAATCACTCTAACCTGCTGCACATCCTTCCCATCTCTATCTTTCTGCCTCGCCAACCTGTACAGATCCACCTCTCCCTCCTTACTGTCCAGCCTAGCATACAAGTCCTCATATGCTCTTTGTTTGGCCTTTGCCACTTCTACCTTCACCTTACAGTGCATCTCCCTGTACTCCTGTCTACTCTCTTCAGTCCTCTCAGAGTCCCACTTCTTCCTAGCTAGCCTCTTTCCCTGTATACACTCCTGGACTTCCTCATTCCACCACCAAGTCTCCTTGTCTCCTTTTCCCTTACCAGATGATACACCAAGTACCCTCCTACCTGTCTCCCTGATCACATTGGCTGTAGTTGTCCAGTCAACTGAAAGCACCCCCTGACCACCCATAGCTTGTCTCAACTCCTCCCTAAAGACTACACAACATTCTTCCTTTCTCAGCTTCCACCACTTTGTCCTCTGCTCTGCCTTTGTCCTCTTCACCTTCCTCACCACCAGGGTTATTTTACACACCACCATTCTGTGTTGTCTGGCTACACTCTCGCCTACTAACACTTTGCAGTCACTAATCTCTTTCAGATTACAATATCGACACAAGATGTAGTCCACCTGAGTGCAGTGGCCAGGGGTAGCTCAGTGGTTAAGGCATTGGACTACGGTTTGGAAGATCCCAGGTTCAAACCCCACAACCACCAAGTTGCCACTGTTGGGCCCTTGAGCAAGGCCCTTAACCCTCAACTGCTCAGATATGTAATGAGATAAAAATGTAAGTCGCTCTGGATAAGAGCGTCTGCCAAATGCCTAAATGTGTAAAATGTGTACTTCTGCCTCCGCTCTTATCTGTCACCCTATGTTCCTGCCTCTTCTGGAAGAAAGTATTTACTACTGCCATTTCCATCCTCTTTGCAAAGTCCACCACCATCTGTCCTTCTACATTCCTGTCCTGAAGACCAAACCTGCCCATCACATTTTCATCCCCTCTGTTCCCTTCCCCAACATGTCCATTGAAGTCTGCACCAATCACAACTCTCTCACCTCTGGGGATGCTCTGCATCACTTCATCTAACACACTCCAGAATGTCTCCTTCTCTTCTAACACACATCCTACCTGTGGGGCATAACCACTAACAACATTGAACATCACACCATCAATTTCCAGCTTCAGACGCATCACCCTATCTGATACTCTCTTCACCTCTAGGACATTCCTTACAAACTCCACTTTCAGGATAACTCCTACTCCATTTCTTTTCCTATCCACACCATGGTAAAACAACTTGAACCCTGATCCTAAGCTTCTAGCTTTGCTACCTTTCCACCTGGTCTCCTGGACACATAGTATATCCACCTTCCTTCTCTGCATCATATCAACCAACTCTCTTCCCTTCCCTGTCATGGTCTCAACATTCAAGGTCCCTACTATCACTCCTAAACTCTTGCCTTTGCTCTTCTCTCTCTGCTTTCGAACACGCCTTCCTCCTCTCCTTCTTCGACCAACAGTAGCCCAATTTCCACCGTCACAGTCAACAGCACCAGTGGCGGTCGTTGTTAACCCGGGCCGCGACCGATCCGGTATGGAAATGATATTTCTGATTCGCATCATTGATTTGGCAAATGTTTTACATCGGATGCCCTTCCTGACACAACCCTCTGCATTTATCCAGACTTGGGACTGGCAAGTCTCCCCGTGCTTGGTGGGTTTCCTCCGGGTACTCCGGTTTCCTCCCACAGTCCAAAGACATGCAGATTAGGCTAATTGGCGTTCCCAAATTGACCATAGTGTGTGAATGAGTGTGTGTGTGTGCTCTGCAATGGATTGGCACGCTGTCCATGGTGTACCCTGCCTCGTGCCCTGAGTCTCCTGGGATAGGCTCCAGGTCCCCGCGACCCTAAATACAGGATAAAGCGGTATAGAAGATGAATGAATGAATAAATTTGTAGTAGAAATTTAAAACATTGTGAGATTAATGTGCAAAAACTATATACAGTGGTCACCTAATCGGAGCGTGGTATTTAACGTCGCCGCCGCATTACGGCATGTGCATTTGCTGGCTTTTACCACTGAGTGGTGCTATATAACTACAGACTGACGCCTCATGCCTTAGTTCATTCTCTGCCGCATTAATGAGACGCGTTCCATTAAATAATACAAGTAGTAGCCGATAACATCAAGTGAAACACTGTAGTTGACCGAATTCATAAATGTAGAATTCAAATTAAATCAAATCTTATTAAGATCAAATTTAAGCACAATAAATATTAACACAGTGAGCCTTTAGATTTTATCACGTGTAATTAGAAAAGAAGTGTGTAGGGTTTTATTTAAATATAAATTTCTAAACCAATAAGATCAAATAACACCAAGTTATTATTATAACAGGCTTACTTCGTCACTTATCTAGAGCTTGCTTTCTAAGAAGTTGAGTGGCTTATTAACGTCTCTGGGGTGCATTGTCTCTAAGTGCTCGCTTGGTGTAGCGGTTAGAGCAGTCGGTCAGAGATCTACAAAGCTCCGGTTCGAATCCCGAGTGATGATATTTTACAATTGTTTTATTTTAAAACTAAATAAAATGTTTTAAGTGCGCTTAAGGTAGAGTCTTAGAAAGGCTATGTAGACTTATATAGTTTTATTATATATTTTTTGCACATTAATCTGAGTCCTCATCTGTTAGATCTGTTTAGTTTTTTGTGTGTGTGTGTGTGTCATTATACTGGTGGATTATTCAGTGAAACGAGGCTCAACATATATAAAAATAGCACAGTATTGTGTATAGAGTGATAAAAAAACGATCTAACGCATGTTATGATAAGGAAAATCTGTAAAGAACAGTATGGAGGAATGGGTGCTATTTATAGTCTGGGGTGCGTTGTCTCTAAGTGTCTGAGTGGTGCAGCGGGTAAGTCCGCGCCCTTTCACGTGGGGGACCTGTGTTCGATCCCTGTGTGATACTGTTTTAAAAAATTTTATTTTAATTATAGCAAAATAAAAATAAAACAAAATAAAATGTTTTATTTTGATTTTGCTTCAGCATACTATAGGAAAAACAGCAAACTCGCATGCAACCAGTTTCATTCATTCATTCATTCATCTTCTATACCGCTTCATCCTGTGTTCAGGGTCGCGGGGGACCTGGAGCCTATCCCAGGAGACTTCGGGCACTAGGCGGGGTACACCCTGGACAGGGTGCCAATCCATCGCAGGGCACACACACATACACACACTCACACAATTTAGGAACGCCAATTAGCCTCGCAACCAGTTTGTATTCTTTAAATTTAGGGGAGTGACGACTCTCTGTGTGTGTGTGCGTCATTATACTGGTGGATTATTCAGTGAAACGAGGCTCAGCTGAAAGATGTTAGGCACATCAGTCACTTAACCCCAAATAAAAGGTATTTCTGAGTGTTCTTATATAATTGTAAAATAACAAATGTACAAATGGTGCGCACTGAATATTAAACCTATACCAGGCACGATGTTTTTTTTTTTTGTTTGTTTGCTGTTTTTTCTATAGTATGCTGAGCAAAATAAAAAAAACACTGGTTAGTTTTCATTTAGAAAGACTGTTTGTATCTGATTATTTGTATTATTAAAGAACAACTGCACAAACAACAACACAAGGGCTTGTAAGAAACATTTTTATTATTTTGACAAGAGTTAAATTTGTAACAGTAGAAGGCATCCCAATTTAAATATATACAGTGGTGTGAAAAACTATTTGCCCCCTTCCTGATTTCTTATTCTTTTGCATGTTTGTCACACAAAATGTTTCTGCTCATCAAAAAACGTTAACTATTAGTCAAAGATAACATAATTGGACACAAAATGCAGTTTTTAAATGAAGGTTTACGTTATTAAGGGAGAAAAAAAACTCAAAATCTACATGGCCCTGTGTGAAAAAGTGATAGCCCCCCTTGTTAAAAAATAACTTAACTGTGTTTTATCACACCTGAGTTCAATTTCTGTAGTCACCCCCAGGCCTGATTACTGCCACACCTGTTTCAATCAAGAAATCACTTAAATAGGAGCTACCTGACACAGAGAAGTAGACCAAAAGCACCTCAAAACCTAGATATCATGCCAAGATCAAAAGAAATTCAAGAATAAATGAGAACAAAAATAATTGAGATCTATCAGTCTGGTAAAGGTTATAAAGCCGTTTCTAAAGCTTTGGGACTCCAGCGAACCACAGTGAGAGCGATTATCCACAAATGGCAAAAACATGGAACAGTGGTGAACCTTCCCAGGAGTGGCCGGCCGACGAAAATTACCCCAAGAGCGGAGAGACAACTCTTCCGAGAGGCCACAAAAGACCCCAGGACAACATCTAAAGAACTGCAGGCCTCACTTGCCTCAATTAAGGTCAGTGTTCACGACTCCACCATAAGAAAGAGACAGGGCAAAAACGGCCTGAATGGCAGATTTCTAAGGCGCAAACCACTTTTAAGCAAAAAGAACATTAAGGCTCGTCTCAATTTTGCTAAAAAACATCTCAATGATTGCCAAGACTTTTGGGAAAATACCTTGTGGACCGACGAGACAAAAGTTGAACTTTATGGAAGGTGCGTGTCCCGTTACATCTGGCGTAAAAGTAACACAGCATTTCAGAAAAAGAACATCATACCAACAGTAAAATATGGTGGTGATAGTGTGATGGTCTGGGGTTGTTTTGCTGCTTCAGGACCTGGAAGGCTTGCTGTGATAGATGGAACCATGAATTCTACTGTCTACCAAAAAATCCTGAAGGAGAATGTCCGGCCATCTGTCCGTCAACTCAAGCTGAAGCAATCTTGGGTGCTGCAGCAGGACAATGACCCAAAACACACCAGCAAATTCACCTCTGAATGGCTGAAGAAAAACAAAATGAAGACTTTGGAGTGGCCGAGTCAAAGTCCTGACCTGAATCCTATTGAGATGTTGTGGCATGACCTTAAAAAGGCGGTTCATGCTAGAAAACCCTCAAATAAAGCTGAATTACAACAATTCTGCAAAGATGAGTGGGCCAAAATTCCTCCAGAGCGCTGTAAAAGACTCGTTGCAAGTTATCGCAAACGCTTGATTGCAGTTATTGCTGCTAAGGGTGGCCCAACCAGTTATTAGGTTCAGGGGGCAATTACTTTTTCACACAGGGCCATGTAGGTTTGGATTTTTTTTCTCCCTAAATAATAAAAACCCTCATTTAAAAACTGCATTTTGTGTTTACTTGTGTTATCTTTGACTAATAGTTAAATGTGTTTGATGATCAGAAACATTTTGTGTGACAAACATGCAAAAGAATAAGAAATCAGGAGGGGGGCAAATAGTTTTTCACACCACTGTAAATAACCAAAAAGCAAATTGAGTAAACTATCAGAATAAAAAAAATAGAATGAATCATTATTAAAGAAAATTATAATGACCATAACAGCCTACTGCATTTGATTATTTATAATAACGCAAAAACACGAGTGCTGATGATTTATAAATACAATATTTGTTAATTTAATATAAAGCCGGTATCGTTATCCTCCTTTTTATTTTCCTACGTAGTCTAATAAAGTTTTCCAGAGCGCGGAGAAATTTGTTGTACTAAATAATATTTAAGCCTGTTATAATAATTGCACGTGTATTCTATATGTTTTCAACTTGGTGTTATTTGATCTTATTGGTTTAGAAATTTATAATTCAATAAATAGTAAACTTGGCCGATTACGTTCTAATTTTTTGACAAGTGGGGCTTGAAAATTCTCCCACTGCCTTAAGTGGGGAATAACAGAAAATGTTTGAGAACCACTGCCTCGTCCTGTGTGTGCTTTACAATGCCAGACAACATTCAAATGCAAATTTTTCACCCTCCCCCTATACATTCAGGACCTCTCCCCACTTCCCCAATCTGAGGCTCTTATGCCTCAGACTTTCAGTCAGGGGCGGACTGGGACCAAAAAGTGGCCCTGGACTTTCTGGCCCACAGCAGCCCACATCATAATACACTGGCTCATTAATGTAGAGATATATTTTAACACCAGTTACTAGTATAAAAAAAATAACACAATACGGAAAGCAATGCTATTTAAACGTATTATTTGAAGTATCACTGAACATATATTGGGTCATATTAGTGAAACAAAGAAACAAAGGAAAGAACATCAAGACAAACTACATATAAATCTATAAAGACAACATTTTAAAAGGAATGGCAAAAAAAACTGAACAGGTAAGCTGAAATAAAATCAGTAGCAGCATTATTTTTTTTATTAATATTGTCTACCATAATAATTACTAGCAGGAGTTAATGCTGCTGTAATGCTTGGATTATTATAAAACCTTTAGTTACACAAATACGGATTCGGGAATCTAGGAATGAGCTGGTAATCACCACTTCCGGTATTGCGCAACCGCGGCGGGACAATAATAGACGCAACACAAGAGCAAGTAGTGAAAATAAACCAAAGTGTATTATACAAGACAAACCAATAACCAAACAAACACGGTGCACCGAAACCAATATATACAAATATAATACCGAAATAAACAGTGTATGGTGTATGCAGGGGTGTGTGTGTATGAGTGGAAGTCCAGGGTGGAGTGTATTGCGGATATGAAATATGAATTGGAGAGATTTATTCTCGGCCTCACCAGGATAGATGTCGCCACTGGGAGCTCGAGTAACGGAATGAGAGGTGAAAAGTGAGTGTCCAACGAGATAAATCCAAATACTGATCTTCCGTGTGGAAGCAACCAACTAACTCTCTCTCAAAAAACAAACAGCGCGCTGGGGTAATCTCTCCGTGCCGGCTTCTTCTTCTTCTTCTTCTTTTTGGTTTTTAACGGCGGCTGACACCAACTTTAATAGGTGCATTACCGCCACCTTCTGCTCCGGAGTGTGGAACAGTGATTCACATTCTATTTATCAGGCCCGTTTCTTTAATAAAATCAAAGAAGATTTTACTATTTTTTTGGCTCGCCCATTTTATAATAACCTTTAAATCCATCTCCTGATTTATATTCTTTCCTATTTCTTTCATCATTTTTTCTCTTTCTTGCTCATACTTCCTACAGACAAGAATAACATGAGTTATTGTTTCTTCAGCATTACAATGGTCACATAATCCATTTGGGTGTTTTCCTATTATTTTAAGTGTGCTATTTAAATTTGAGTGCCCTAATACTATTCTGTTGAATATTACCTCTTCTTTTCTTGATTTACCTATACACTTTATGTTTTGATTTACCTTGTTTATTAAATTGTACAGGAATCTTCCCTTTATTTCATTATTCCATTTTACTTGCCATTCTTCCATCACTTTACTCCATATTAAAGCCTTCATTTCTGATTTGCTTAATGGCACTTTTATCTCTATTGTTTCTTTCTTTAAAGCTTGTTTTGCTAGTTTGTCCACTTCTTCATTTCCCCTTATTCCTACGTGTGCTGGGACCCACATGAAGTTGATTGTCGTGCCATTTTGAACAATTCTTGAATGTATATGTATGATATTAAAAAGGATGTCTTGATGACTAGATTTAAAGGATTTCAAGCTCATTAAAGCTGAAGCGGAGTCTGAGCAAATTAAAACCTTGTCTAGGTTTTTTCCCTCTACCCACTGTAAAGCCAAAAGCATTCCTATCATTTCTACAGTGTAAACTGCCAAATGGTTTGACATTCTCTTTCCTCCACTGATCCACTTATTGTCAGTATCTTGGGCTAAAAAAGCAACCCCAGTTGTTTGATTTTCAGGATCTTTTGATCCATCTGTATATATTAGTCTATGTCGAGGGTATCTGGTTATGGTATGCTCTGAGAATGCAGATATCAAGTCAACTTCCCTTTTTTTCCTTTTAACCTCCAACAGATGCAGATCTACTTGAGGTGTTACATATACCCATGGTTCACATTCCTGGACAACAACTGTAGGACTCATTTTGATATTATTGACCAGCAGCTCTTCTGCATATGTGTTACTACACCATCCAAAACTTGTTCTACATCTTATATTTTGTTCCCAACATTTCTTTAAAACCATTTTCGTAGGGTGTTCATCTTTATGTCCCTGGAGGTTAGCCCAGTAATTTACCATTAATTGTTTTCTTCTGATATCTAGTGGCATTTCTCCTACCAGGACTTGTAAAGCTGATATGGGTGTAGTCTTAACTGCTCCACAACACTGTCTCAATGCTTGGGCTTGGATTTTATTAAGTTTTTCTAACAGGTTTTTTGAGGCAGAGCCATATACCACACATCCATAATCGAAAACAGACCGAATCATTGCTACATAAATAGTTTTTAATGAAGAAAGACTCGCCCCCCATTCCACTCCACTCACACATCTCATGATATTTAAAACCTTCTGACATTTCTCAACTATTTTATTAATATGTTCACGCCATATAAGTTTTACATCAAAGTAAATACCTAAGAACTTAAACACCTTTACCCTTTCCAATGATTTCCCATACATCGTCATTCTCAATTCTGGAACTTTCTTCTTCCTAGAAAAAATTATTGTTTTAGTTTTTTCCACTGAAAATTTAAAACCCCAATCATATGCCCACTCTTCTACTTTCCTAATTGCCTCTTGTATTTTCCTATTAATAAATAGTAGATTTCTTCCTTTTTTCCAAAGTGCCCCATCATCTGCAAACAGAGACCTACCAATATCTGGCTCTACTTGGTTTAACATGTCATTTATCATAATGGAAAATAATAATGGACTAATTACACTCCCTTGTGGAGTTCCATTTTCTATCTGATATGTACTCGACACTTCACTCCCTATTCTTACCTGTATACTCCTGTTCTCCAGAAAATCTTTTATCCATTTATATATTCTTCCACCTATATTCATCTTTCTTAATTTAATCAAAAGTCCCTCCCTCCACATCATATCATAAGCCTTCTCAATATCTAAAAATACTGCTATTACCGATTCTTTATTTATCTGTGCCTTTCTAATATCATTTTCTAAACATACAATAGGATCCATTGTCCCTCTTCCTTTTCTAAAACCACTTTGATATTTCGTTTTGAGTCCTCTTTTTTCCGCTATATATGACAATCTTTCTGTAACCATCCTTTCCATTATTTTACAGATATTTGACGTAAGAGCTATTGGTCTATAGTTAGAGGGATCTGAAGGATCTTTGCCTGGTTTTCTGATAGGTATTATTATTGCTTCTTTCCACGCTTTTGGTAGCTTTCCTTCCTCCCATACTTTATTATATAGTTCTAAAATTTTCCCCAGAGCCCTATCCTTCAAATGTTTCAGCATTATATATACTATCTGGTCCTTCCCTGGAGATGATAGTTTTTTATTTGCTTTACAAATCGCTCTTCTCAATTCATCTCTGTTGAACCGGAAGTTAATTGGCTGGTTTTCCATTCCCCCTCTCCGCACCATCACATCCATATTTTGTTTTTTTGTTATTTCTCTTCTCCTTTTACCTTCCTCACTTAAGTTCCCGGCTCCATGAATTTGTGCTAATGTTTTTCCTAACATTTCTGCCTTATCCTTGTCCATTACTGCCAATTTTCCTTCCGATTCTAATACTGGGTATTCCCACACTTTCTTATTACCTTTCATTCTCTTGATCATATTCCACACCTCACCTACTGGAGTTGTTCTTCCAATTTCACTACAAAACTTCTTCCAACTTTTTCTTTTGGCTTGCTTTATAGTTCTTCTCACAAGTGCTTGAGCTTTCTTGTATAGAATTAAATTATTATAGTTATGTGTTCTTTTAAGAAGTTTAAAAGCCTTATTTCTATCTCTCACAACTTTACTACACTTATCTGACCACCAAGGTACAGCTCTTCTTGTCATTTTCCCTTTACTTTTTGGGATTGATTCTAATGCTGCTTCTAGTATTGCTGCACACACTTTTTCATTAAAGCTGTCAATATCTTCCTTTGGATCAATTTCTCCCACTTTTTCCTCGCACTTTTCCTCAAATTTATCCCAATTTGCTTTTTCAAATATCCATTTTCCTCCTCTTTGATTTTCTGACCTATCTGTTTCCACATCCAATGTTATAATTATTGGGTAGTGATCGCTTCCAATAGTAGATTCCCCCCACACTTCCCAGTTACACTTACTAGCCAAGTTATTTGAGACTAGTGTCAAATCCAGAACAGACTCTATTCCTGTATGTACGTCTATCCTTGTTCCCTTCCCGTCGTTTAAACACACCAGTTCTCTCTCCTCTATTAATTCCTCAACTACTTGTCCATTGGCATTTATGTATCTTCCTCCCCATAGTGTATTATGAGCGTTTAAGTCACCACACCATATCACTCTATGTTTTTCTTGCCCATGTGCTTCCTTTAATTTCTCTAATATCAACTTTTTACACGGGTTGTAATAATTTATAATAACTACCTCCTGACCTCTACCCCATATCCCCACAGCAATATATTCTTGATCCCTTCCTATTCCAATTACTCTATATGGACTTCCTTGTTTAATGAATGTTGCACACCCACCACCATTCCCTTGTTCCCTGTCATGCCTTATCATACTGTATCCTAATAAAACAAAATCTAAGCCACTTTTCAACCAAGTTTCTTGAATACATATTACATCCGGTTTTATAATTAACTCTTCGATAAAATGTTTGAACTCCTGACCATTTGCTATCAGAGATCTTGCATTCCACTGAATTATTATCATCTATATATTATCCACATGTCTCTTGGCTTGATCTTATCTGCAATTCATCTCTAACTTCTTCCCAAGTCAATCCTGTCATTCCCAGATGACGTATTGCTGCTATTACAACTAACTGCGTCTTTTGTGTTTTTGATTCAATCCCAGCTGTACTATTTATTACTCCAGCAATAAATGTCACTAATTTTTTCTTTTCAACCATCAAATGTTCTTTTGGAGCTTCATTGTTTCCTTCAGCTAAAACCCCCGACTGATCTCTCTGATCTTTAGTTTGCCCTTTAACCTGTTTTGCGGCCTCTGCATATGTTAGCTTCTTCTCCACCCTCCTTTTCTGAATCTGCATTTCCATTTTCTGTACTTCACATCCTCTGAATGCTGCACTATGTGCCCCTCCACAATTGCAACACTTTGGTTGTACTCCATCCTCACACTTTCCATATTCATGTTTTTCTCCACAACGAGCACATCTACACTGTTCCCTACATCTTGTAGCTACGTGCCCAAATCTTTGACAATTAAAACATCTCACTGGCCTTGGTATATATTCTCTTACATTGTAACTCATTGCCCCAATCATTACTCTTTTTGGGATTTCTTCCCCTTGAAATTCTATTACTACTGTTTCTGTGTCTTTTCTGGTTCCATCTGTAACTGATTTTAGCCTTAGTGCATTTATTATCTTCCCTCCTTTTAAGTTACCTTTGAACTCTTCCATACTTATATTAAGAGGAACACCAAAAATGATCCCTTTTCGCCCACCACTTTTAGTATTTGCTCCAACTCTGTTTGTGCTGACAACTTTAATTCCTCCTATATCCTTCAGTTTGAGTGCTTTATTTGCTTGCTCCTCCTTATTACATCCAACAAGCAAATTTCCATCAGGAAGGACTTTAGCAAAAACAATATTTCCAATATCTCGATTTATGATCTTGGTTAGTTTAATTGGATTAATTTTGCTTACCCCAAACTGATCACCAAACCTTACGATGCATTTTATATTATCTCTACTCTTTTCATCAGACTCCTCTACATCGCTCCTTTTCTTCCGTTTTTCTCCCCGATTTTTCCCCCTTCTTACTTCATTCCAGCAATTTCCTGATGACCTTTCACTCTCCACTTCACTTGCTACATCCATACTCCCTTCACTGTCTCCCCACTCACGCCTCTCTGTTCCATTCACGGAGCAGTTGTGTCTTGCCGCAGTTGTTTTCCGGTTTCTCGCTGTGGCTTCCGCCATTTCGCGTTCCTCCTCAGCCATTCTCCTCGACCTTCTTCTCTCCGTGCCGGCTTCCTTGCCGGTTCCGGCTTTATGCCGGATCACGTGATCAGTTCGCATCCGGGTCCCTCGCGGCGCGATCGCGCATGCGCGTGGGAGACCAACACTGTCATAGGGGAAATTAAAACCTTTCGGGCACATCTTAAGCTACAGGTGAGCAACATTAACTCTTCAATTATAGACCTGTATATAAAAATGTCCCTTTATGTGGCCGCGCTACACTGCTACTAATTTTATTCCAGCTTACCTGTTCAGTTTGATTGTGATTCTTTTCACTTGGCTCTGGTAGATCAGGGGAGACGTGTTGGTCATCATCAGTAGGCACTGGTTCATCATCACTGACCTGCTGCACTTACAGTTTAGACTGATGAGTGGTAGATCTTACACTGCATCACGATGATACCCCCTGCCAAATGTTCATGATATCTCACAAACAAAAAGGCAAATTTGTCTTTTCCTCATAAAGTGTTTAGGTCAAATTCCACCCATACAAGTGTGACAAATATGCAAAGAAAAAAATCAGGAAGGGGCAACTACTTTTCCACGGCACTGCACATGTAGTCAGATTGTTCCACTAGGATGAAACTGTGCCAGGTGGAGTTAAAGCACTTTTAAAATCACACTAACTTTACACTGATCTGAATAACTTTGAATAATGAACTTATTGTTCTTTCCTTTCTTTCTTTTTTTACAAATATGACCCAATATATGTTCAGTGATACTTTTTATTTACATTTTTGTTTGTTATATTTCTATACTAGTATGTGGTTTTAAAAAAATAATCTCCACTTGAATGAGCCAGTGTATTCTTCTTCCTCTTTTTAAAAGGCAGAATCTGTTCATTTGAAGCATTTCACTGCATTTACCTCTAAAGCTTTTTCTTATTTTTGTGTACTTTTCAGCTCCACCTTTTCTTCTTCCTCCATTTCAATCATTGAAATTATTAATTTGCTCAAACAACTTCGCTGCATGGAGGGATATATAGAGGGAGCGAAACATGCGCATGCGCAGTAACAAACACAGTTAGCTTCTCCGCTTTGTTTTTGATGTTGCTCGCGGCAGTGTAAGAGCCCGTTAATTCAAGTAATGATGAGATGGACAAACTTGTCGATGTCCGTTCTTTATTATTATATTGTCAGGTTATAGTACAAACTTTCGGGTAGATCCTGCTATTAAATCAAACTAAAAACGAGTGAAAAGAATACAAAACTCTATATCCCAGATACCCATCTTGCATCCAACTTCACACACCGGACCACATTACCCACAATGCATCTCCCGCACTGGACTACACTCCCGTAAACAGCTGTCGTAAAATCAACCTCTCTCTCTCCTGCAACAACACGCTCTTTGTCGGCGGCGCCCGCGCACTCCTCCATATGATTAGGAAAGAGATGCAATATTATGGTTTCATAATAGAAAAGAAATACCTTTTATTTGGGGTTAAGTGACTGATGTGCCTAACATCTTTCAGCTGAGCCTCGTTTCACTGAATAATCCACCAGTATAATGACACATACACAAAAAACTAAACAGATCTAACAGATGAGGACTCAGATTAATGTGCAAAAAATATATAATAAAACTATATAAGTCTACATAGCCTTTATAAGACTCTACCTTAAGCGCACTTAAAACATTTTATTTAGTTTTTAAATAAAACAATTTTAAAACATCATCACGCAGGATTCGAACCGGCGCTTTGTAGATCTCTGGCTGAGCGCTCTAACCACTACACCAAGCGGGCACTTAGAGACAATGCACCCCAGAGACTTCTTTGAAAGCAAGCTCTAGATAAGTGACGAAGTAAGCCTGTTATACAATTATACTAATTGCACGTGTATTTTATCTGTTTTAAACTTGGTGTCATTTGATCTTATTGGTTTAGAAATGCCGCACTTCCGCGTTGTTGCGCGAGCATCGCAGACCGCGTAGTAAAAATCCCCTGTAACCCAACAAACCCCGAGTATTTTATAGCGCGGAGTGCAAACCAGATAGCTTGCCAGCCAAGGATAAAAAAAAGATGATTTGGGCACACGCCGTGACAGGCTGAAAAAAAAAAACTATTGTTATCAAAAATCTAACAGATGAGGACAGATTTTTAAAAGGATCAATATCTCTCCCTGATATGCGCAGTAACAAACACAGTTAGCTTCTCTGCTTTGTTTTCAATGTTGCTCGCGGCAGTGTAACAGCCCGTTAATTCATGTACTGATGAGATGGACAAGCTGCTCGATGTCCGTTTTTTATTTTGCTGCATTGTCAGGTTATAGTACAAACTTTCGGGTAGATCCTGCTATTAAATCAAACTAAAAACGAGTGAAAAGAATACAAAACTCAGACTCTATATCCCAGCTTACATCTCGCATTAGCATACAACTTCACACACACCGGACCTCATTACCCACAATGCATCTCCCGCACTGGACTACACTGCCGTAAAGAGCTGTCGTAAATCAAAACTCCCGGTACTCCAGATGGCCACCACTTTTCATCAGTATAATGACAAACACACAGCAGCAGCAGCAGACCGAGCCGTCACTCCCCTAAATTTAAAGAATACAAACTGGTTGCGTACGAGTTTGCTGTTTTTTTCTATAGTATGCTGAAGCAAAATCAAAATACAACATTTTATTTTATTTAAATTTTGCTATAATTAAAATAAAACAATTTTAATTATAGCAAAATTAAAATAAAATAAAATGTTGTATTTTGATAAAGCACTGACGTTCAGGAGGAGATTGTTTGCTCTGTTGACTTCCTGTTGGTGACGTAGCTTCCTGTTTTCGTATCGTTGCCGCGAAAGTTTCGCAACGCGCGAGTTTCCTCGTCTAAGAACAACAAACGGAATTAATCTCCAAACAACTAAAACTCCGACACAGAGGTACGTTATAATGTCTACCGTTCAGCTTGTTCAGTGTGTAGAGTGCAGGATGTTTAGACATTCTTCCTCCGTCATTAGTGATAACTTTATTTGTGATAGGTGTGTGTTAGTGAGCACTCTGACGGAGAAGATTTCAGCATTAGAGGAGCGCATCCAGACTTTAGAGAGGGTTAGACAGTGTGAGAGCAGTGTTATTCCTGTAGCGGACAGTCTGGGTGCGCCAGGCAGAGATAATCAGCCCCCGACTCCGGCATTAGAGCCCTCACAGCGGGGCGAGTGGGTGACGACTCGGCGGCATACTCGTTCAGCCAAAGCTAACGCTAAGGCTAGCCCACCGGAGCACACCTCCTCTGCGCCTCACGTGTCCAACAGGTTTGCTCTCCTCAATGCTGCACCTGCTGAGAAACCTGAAAGAGCTCTGGTTATAGGAGACTCTATACTGAGGCACGTGACATTAGCTAGACCTTTAGGGGCGCCAGCGGCAGTGGTTAGGTGTATCCAGGGAGCCAGAGCACCGGACATAGCAGGTAATCTTAGGGCTCTAGGACAGCACAGGTTATCTAAGATAGTGGTACATGCTGGAGCTAACGATATACGCCTTCGTCAGTCAGAGGTTAGTAAGAGTAACTTTACAGAGGTGTTTAAATTAGCGAAGGCGATGTCCGATGAAGTAATATGCTCTGGTCCCATCCCAATGAGACGTGGCGACATAGCTTACAGCAGGTTATGGTCGCTGAACCGCTGGATGTCCAGGTGGTGCTCCAAAAATAATGTGGGCTACATAGATAATTGGAAGACCTTTGAGGGCAAAGCTGGCCTGTTAGGGCGGGACGGTGTCCATCCCACTCGGGAAGGTGCTGCTCTCATTTCCTGTAGTATAGCTCATAGTCTCAGTAGAGGCCTAGTTAATCGGTGACAATCCAGAGCCCAGGCCAGGGAGCAGACAGACAGGCTAAACCAACCGTCTGCTAGCTGCATAGAGTCATCACTCAGGGTTCACCTTATTGAGACTGTGTCTGTTCCCCGATCTAAGCAAAAATGTAGAAAGACTCAGAAAGTCTGTTTCAATAATTTAATTAACATAAAGACCACAAACTCAGATCATACTGAATGCGCAGCCGGCACCTCTGATCTGAAGATAGGATTGTTAAATATTAGATCTCTCGCATCAAAAGCAGTTATTGTTAATGAAATTATCACAGATCAGGCGTTTAATATACTCTGTTTAACTGAAACATTGGTTAAACAGGATGAGTATGTAGCTCTAAATGAAGCTAGTCCTCCTGGATACAGCTACATACACCAGCCTCGGTTAACTGGTAGAGGAGGAGGCGTCGCAGTTATTCATAATGATAATCTGTCTCATTGTACAAAAACACGGACACAAATTTAACTCATTTGAAATTCTCTATAGTAACATAAGTCTATTTAAGTATATTAAATCAGCTCAGTCGATTCCACTAATTATAATTTACAGAATCCAGAAGACCCTCTGAGAACAGCATTTATATCCATACTGGACTCCGTAGGCGTAAATCAGTGTGTAGTAGGACCCACTCATAAAGCAGGTCACACTTTAGATTTAGTAATATTCTTCGGATTAATTATAAGAGATGTATTCACAATTCCACTGTCTGAGATTATCTCAGATCACTATCTTGTCTCCATTGAAGTGTGTCACAGTGATAATGTACGCACAGCACCGCGCTACCGTATTAAACATACATTCACATCAACTACCACACAGAGTTTTATCAGTAATCTCCCAGAGTTACCAACTTCGATTAGGCCACCGTCTGACCCCACAGAACTTGATCAGGCGACTGAATATTTAGAGTCGACACTTCATTGTACCTTAGATAATGTAGCTCCAGCTAAAAGAAAAATTATTAGAGATAAGAAACTCGCTCCCTGGTATAACGATCACACGCGCACTTTAAAACAGACTGCTCGGAAATTAGAGCGTAAATGGCGTTAAACTAAATTGTTGGTATTTCAAATAGCATGGAAAGAGAGCATCCTGAACTATAGGAAAGCTCTTAGTGTAGCTAGATCAACGTATCTCTCCACTCTTATAGAAGAAAATAAAAATAATCCTAGATTTTTATTTAATACCGTAGCCAAATTAACCAGAAATAAGACCACTACAGAAATCTCCACAACAACATCATGCAATAGTGAGGACTTCATGAACTTTTTTAATAATAAAATTGTAAATATCAGGGATAAAATTGAGGCTTTGAAACCAAACAATGTAATTGATACAGATGTTAACCTAGCCATGTCAGATTCAAACCTAGAATACTTTACTCCTCTTGAAGAGAATGAACTAATTTCACTCATCTCTTCTGCAAATTCATCAACCTGTATATTAGATCCTATACCGACACATTTTCTTAAACAGATAGTACCAGTAATAACAGAACCGCTGTTGAGAATAATTAATTCCTCACTCAGCATTGGTTATGTTCCAAAATCTTTTAAAGTAGCAGTTATTAAACCAATAATTAAGAAACCTGACCTCGACCCCTGTCAGCTGTCCAATTACAGGCCAATATCAAACCTCCCCTTTATGTCTAAGATTCTGGAAAAGATAGTAGCGGAGCAGCTATGCTCATATCTACATAGAAATGGCATACATGAACTGTATCAGTCAGGATTTAGGCCTCATCACAGCACAGAAACAGCACTCGTTAAAGTAGTAAATGACCTCCTATTGGCCTCTGATCAGGGTTGTGTAACTATGCTTGTATTACTCGACCTCAGTGCAGCTTTTGACACTATTGATCATGCTATTCTTCTTCACAGATTAGAAAATGTAGTAGGAATTAAGGGTACAACCCTCTCCTGGCTCAGATCCTATTTGACCGATCGTTATCAGTATGTAGACTTAAATGGTGATTATTCTGCATGTTCTCTAGTGGAGTTTGGCGTTCCGCAGGGTTCAGTTTTAGGCCCACTGCTTTTTTCCCTTTACATGCTTCCTCTGGGCAACATAATCCGTAAGCATGGTATTAGTTTTCATTGTTATGCTGACGACACACAGCTATACGTCTCAACAAAACCTGATGAGAAAAACCATCTTACTAAAGTTGAGCAATGTGTTCAGGACATAAGAAATTGGATGCTAATTAACTTCCTTCTGCTTAATCCGGATAAGACAGAAGTTCTAGTCATAGGACCGCATACAGCTAGAAGTAAAATCTTAGATCACACCGTAACTTTAGATGGCCTTTCTGTTCCGTCAAGTGCAACAGTAAAAGACCTCGGCGTGATTATAGATTCCAGCCTTTCATTTGAAGCTCATGTAGATAATATCACCAGGATAGCATTCTTTCACCTCAGAAATATCGCCAAAATAAGAAATATATTGTCGCTAAACGATGCAGAAAAACTAGTTCATGCTTTTATCACTTCTATGTTGGACTATTGTAATGCCTTACTGTCTGGTTGTTCAGTTAGGAGCATAAACAAGCTTCAGCTAGTCCAGAATGCAGCAGCGAGAGTCCTCACTAGAACCAGAAGATATGAGCACATCACCCCTATCCTATCTTCACTGCATTGGCTCCCTGTGAAATTTCGCATTGATTTTAAAATACTACTCTTGACATATAAAGCATTAAATGGTCTCGCGCCGCAGTATCTGAGCGAACTGCTAGTGTCTTACGATCCGCCACGCCTACTTCGGTCAAAGGATGCAGGCTGCTTATCTGTACCGCGTATTATGAAAACTACAGCTGGGGGCAGAGCTTTTTCTTACAAAGCCCCAAAATTATGGAATAGTCTTCCAAATAGTGTTCGGGACTCAGACACTAATCAGTGTTTAAGTCTAGGCTCAAAACCTATTTATTTAGCCAAGCATTTTTATAAATAGATTTGCCATAAGGTAAAGGAGCAGATCTGGGGGACTCATGGACGTAGAGTATTATGGTGAACTGGTATGTTTAGATGCTGTCTTCCTCAGTCTCATTTGATCACTCAGTTTTGTTGACAGTGAGGTGATTGTTTGCTTTACGTCTCAGGGAGCCCTCATGTTTGTGTTTCCTTCTGGCTCTCCCTTTTAGTTATGCTGTCACAGTTAGGCCTCCCGGAGTCCCTGCTTGCACTCTACAGTACAGATGTCGCCATTAAAAACCGAGAAAAGGGATCCCGTGACTTGCCGCGGCTTTGCGCGGCTGCGTGCGGAAAGCTGTGAACATGCCCTTCATTACCTGTAGGGGGCAGTCGTGTTTAAGTCTGAAGTATTGTGTGTCTACTGAAGCCGAAAATGTGTGCAAATTAAACTGCGCATGCGTGTTTGGAGTCGCTGTGCCCGCGCTGTGTATCAGTCGGTTGGGAATCATCACGGAGGTTACAACACGGCGTGGCTGCAGCTGGAGTTTGTCGTGTTCGAGGTAAGTTTAGCTTTCATTTTTGGATGTGATTCTCGCTTTCATGACTCCCAATTAATGTTCATCTTAATCTCAGGACCTACAATTAGCAATTTCAGTTTTTAATAGTGTGGAGATTCACAAAACACCGTTTTCGTGTAAAAACCTGAACCTACGGAGCCCCCATGGGTCCTGTGGTAAATAAATAAATAAATAAAATAATAACGAACCGAGCGCGCGGATTAATACACCGAGATGTGTGTTTCTTACCCCCACCCCGAGTGAAAACGGCGTGTTCAGACAAAGGCTCGCCAGTTAGATGCCATTTCTGAACAAACTGAGTCGTGTGTGTTAAAGCATTAAATGGTAAAAGAGCACTAGCAATAAACGTTTTTTTTTCCGAAGCCGAACTTTATTAATGAGTTACGAGTAAAGAACCTGTACATATGTTCATACAGTATTGACAGCAGCTCTAATTTACTGCGGTAAAGCCAGCCGCGGTTCAGAAAAACACGGTCAAGCCAGCCGCGATTGATTTTAGTGCGCGCGCATATTACAGTGATTACGGTAGTTTCATGAACAACACAGAGAGAATGCCCCATATCTGAAAAATGCTGCAGTAAAATAGTTTCATATGTGGTGTTTATATAGTATGGGACGTCCTGAATAAGAACTGATCATTGTTTTTTCTACTTATTAGGAATGGGGTCTTTATACCCCTTTAAAATGTAATAATGCCCCATATCTGAAAAATGCTGGAGTAAAATAGTTTCATATGTGGTGTGTATATAGTATGGGACGTCCTGCATAAGAACTGATCATTGTTTTTTTCTACTTATTAGAAATGGGGTCTTTATACCCCTTTAAAGTGTAATAATGTCCAATATCTCAAAAATGCTGCAGTAAAATTGTTTCATATTTGGTGTGTATATAGTATGGGATGTCCTGAATAAGAACTGATCATTGTTTTTTTCTACTTTTTTTTTTTATCATATAATGTGTGTACATTATATGGGATAAAAACTGACCATGGCGTTTTATACTTACTAGAATTTATTTTTTCATAGGTCTCTGAAGTGAAATAAAGGCATTTTATTTAACTTTTTTTCCCCATTGTGAACATTTGTTTATTTGACCTCTCTTCCAAAGCAGACGTTAATCCTCATTATAGAAAACATTCATTGAAGAATAACTGCTACTTTTGAACAGTAAAACAAAATAAAAATCAATTCTGGTATTTAGAAAGACTAAATACATTATTTTGTCTGTTTTCTATGAATTCTGCTGTAACTTATCTACATAAAACAATTATTTGAATGGTGAATATTTAAGAAAAATATTGTAACAGACAACCGTCAAAGTCACCAATAAATAACACGGATATTAAAGCAGAAATGCAAATAAATAAGCAAGTAAAAATTGACGAGCATGTTGTATTATCTGTCAGTCCTGGGCGTCTAAATGAAAAGCGCTCTGAAAGCGCGTTGTCTCTGTGTCGGTCCTGAAACTACCGTAATCACTGTAATATGTGCGCACACTAAAATCAATCGCGGCTGGCTTGACCGTGTTTTTCTGAACCGCGGCTGGCTTTACCGCAGTTCTAATTTGTCTAAATCGCATTGCAGACAATAAAAATAAGTCGAGTCATCCTGTGACCTTGCATGCTTAATCTTTCCACACATGATTCTTGCTTCTCACTTTTTCCTTAATCCCTCACTGTTCTATCTTGTATTTTCTAACGGTGTCAGAAACTTTATGTTAGTAGCACTGCTTGACATGCTTGATGCCTTCCTCTTTTGTAATTTGCTTTGGATAAAGGCAAACTTACAAAAGATGAAGAAATGCCTAAATGTAGTTGTACGAATAAAAGATTATGTAATGATACAATGTAAATATTTTCACAGAAACAAAGTGTAAAGATGAGACGTGAATCTGAAGAGGATCTCTTTGATGATTGCCTGGTAAAGCATTGTTTTCTTATTAATTATACAATTTATTAATACCTTGAATATAGTGTTTGTTGTATTGGACAGAAGCATATAAATGCAAATGAATATATAAATATGAGTAATTATTGAACGAATTTTCATGTTTGGACTAACCCTTTAAATACAAACTCAGCATTCATCATAGGATTTCCTGACACTGTAAAGCCATCTCATGCCATGTTTTACTGATGCAAGATTAGTGCTAAAGCAATTTAACCCAAGATTAACAATATGAAGTATATGAAGTGATGGTCATTTTTTTATTATCATTTATTTTTATTATTATTTTTTTCTCAATGAAGTCAGCACAGGTTGAAGCAATTCAGATTTTTTTTGTTTCTCAAAATAAATGATTTATTTTCTTGTAAATTTTATGCAGGGGGACAGACGAAGTGACACCTTCTTAAAATCCTTGTCGTCCGTGCTGTTGAAGGGGAAGAACCGGTTGGTGTATCCATAATCCTTGAAGGAGAGGCTATTTTCAGAAAGTTCTTCTAGAACTTGATGGGATTAAGCTATCACCAAAAGTGCAAGCTTTAAAGATGAAGTTATCATCTTAAAACATTTGATTTGGCTTGACTACAAGTGTTTACATGTTGTGTTTACATGTTCAGCTTAAAATGTTTTCATGCATTAAGGTTTCAATGGCATACTTTTAAGTGCACTAGTCCAGAGTGCTGATTTGAAAGTTGCAACTTCACTGCTTCAGAGGGCTATTACGTTTTAACGTTTATTCTACAGTTTGTTTAAAGTATTTTCTGCTGCATTTTATTTCTAAATGAATGCTGTAATTTATTTATTATTTTACACAATTTTGTTTAAAACAAGTATTTCAGGCCCTGGTGCCGTGCAGTTTTTTTCTATGGATGCAAAATTTAGCTGAATGGACTTTTATTAAAAAGACAACTTGGATCTAGACTGTGAATGTCACAAATATTTGGTAATGTTGGTGAATAAACTGTTTAATTATATTTTAGTTGTGTGATTTATGAAAGATATAGATGATATAATTACTTAAGTTTCTTTCCAAAACATAAATTAGCAATGTTTACATTATTATAGGGAGTAATATAAATTGATAAAACCAAGTAAGGGAAAATCTCACAAAACAAAATGATAGTAATTTCATAAAATCAAGGTTCCTGCTGATACAACAATGCATTAACTTTAGATTTATTTAAAATAATCAAGTAATTTGTGCATTAAGTATAATTATGTAACTTTTACTTGATTTATTTTATTGTTAATTTAATTAAGTAGATTTTACCTGACAATTACGGGTGAGTTTGTTTGTAGCATGCAGTAAAGTGTATGTGACAAAAATATATATTTGTAATATCGTGCAATCTCTGCTATCCGCTAGCAAACTTGAGCGATTCTTTTATTTTTTATATAATATAAAGTATGTTTACAGTATAAACTTTCTATGTACGGGTCCAATCAGAAAAATTTAACCAGAAAACAGCATATTACATTGATTACATTGTCCTGAGGCTGGACAATGGAATAAACTGTGGGATAAACTGTAGAACTGAACAGAATTTTTTTTTTCCATGTGACTTGAAAAGCCTTCCATCTATTTAAATATAAATATTAAAACTCTGATCATGTTATCTAGTTTAATTTCGTGTTTTCGCTACATAAATAAGACAGTAGGTTCTCTATTCAACCCCTTAAAATTTCAAATGTAATCTAAAAATGGCCTAGCTTGTACAGGCTACTATACGCTCATCAGCAGTCGGCGCCCCGCTGTAACCAGCAGATCAAAGGAGCAGTTATCGGCTGACACGTAGCCTTCTGAGTTTGGAGACCCACAGAACCCCCACTGTAATTCCCCCATCTCACCTTTCATTCACATAAGGTGTGAAGTTATCAAACCGGTTTCCGGGAATGGGGTAGAATTGGGGGGTTTTAAAACAAACGAGCAGGCGTCTATGCCTAAAATGTTTTTCGCCAGCAAAACACCTTTCTCCTCTCTCTCTCTCTCATATATATATATATATATATATATATATATATATATATATATATATATATATATATATATAGTTAATTCAGGGCTATTTATGATGGAGACACCTTTTTACGTTTTAAATATGTAAAACCTCCGCTGCGTGTATTCATTCACAGGCTGCAGCGCGCGCACAGAGAAATAGGAGACTGTGGTGTATGAGTGGATTGGAGAGAAGAGAGCTGTTCAGTTACTATAAAATATATATATATATATATATAAACATAATGATCTTTTTGAGTTATAATGTTTTTTTTTAATTATTCATAAGAAAACCTTTCAGTTTTGTAAATATTCTAGTTATAGTGTGTTATGTTTTTCTTTAGGTTAAACGGTTTTGAGAATTAGACCATTCAGCTAAGATAAATATTATGTCGTTGATTGATAAAATCTGGATTAAGGATAATTTATTTTATTTAATTTGTATTTTTCACCTCCCCCCCCCCCCCTGAGGGATTGCCACCTTATTGTGGTCAGGGGGTTCGCATGCCACAGTGACCTTAAGAGCTATACCAACAGGAGCTTAGTCTTTGGAGGTGGGGGATGCATGTTGAAATGCAGAATTTTTAACCCAAGACTATATAAGTTTTTACAGTACTTAGATAAGGGGGAATCAAAAACTGCCCCCAAAAATGTTTTACTGCAAGTTTGAAAAACCCACTCTCACATCACCTAACACACACACAAATTATTTGCAAACTGGTTTCGCTGACACTTTGAGTGTAATTCATAAATTTACTGAACATATTCAAATAAACACACCATTCGGCAAATAAATCATCTCAAAGCGTTTATTTATTGGGTCATAAATGCAGTGTTCATTTACATTCCTGTGTGTCCATGTTACGTCAGAGGACATGCGCCGATGTTTATCACACATTCCAATAAGAGAGATTACTCACTCCCAAAGGTTTTTTGCGCCGTATTTCGATTTTTAAAAAAGTTGCTCATTTTCACCACGAACACGGATGAGTCTTCGGGTTTCCTCAGCCGTCCATATACAGAATATAAATTACAAAACTGTGGTCACGTTGCAATAAGTAAGAATAGTGTAAGCAAAACAATAGTGTATGGCCGTAAGCAAAACAAACAATGCGTTATCAAATGCTCGGCAAAATGCCGTGCTACTGAACTTTCATATTTGTTTGTAGCATGCAGTAAAGTGTATGTGACATAAAAATATATATTTGTAATATTGTGCAATATGTGCTATCCGCTAGCAAACTTTAGCGATTTTTTTTGCAAACGTTTCTTTACAGAACATCACTATAAACACAGACACAAGACTAAAGGTAATATACATACAATGAAAACTTGTCATAAAAATCTTTATTAATGGCAAAAATGACTTAACATTTATGGGTCTGTTTGCTCGAGTGAGCAGCCATGTTGAAAACTTCGCTTAGCCCTTCGTTTGAAGTGAGGTCCTGAAAAATCTTTGTTTGGAGGGCTATCTGGCCCTTCCCCCCTCCCCCTACACCTCCAACCAAAAGAGAAATGAGACACCACTACCCCTGCACGTGAACGCGTCAAATGGAAGGGTAGGGGGAAGGGTTGGGATTCAGCCTTAATATTGGAGCAATAAAATTTACTTAAAATCTGTGTCCAAATTGTTATGAGGATTTTATCAAGTAAATCTTACAAGTTCTTTTTTGTAGTGCATGGGTGAACACGATGTGTTAAGAATTTAATTATATATATATATATATTTATTGTGTCTGTGTGTGTGTGTGTGTGTGACCGGTGCAACTCACACGTCCTATTCCATTGTCATTCATACTGCCGTAGTTTTTAGAGCCCTAAAAAAGCATTCGCTAGTAAGTAAATAAAAGACAAATGAATAAATAGTTTTAAATTATATATATACAGGGGCGTAGATTTAGGGTGGACGGAGGGGATGTGTCCCCACCAATATCCTCCGACCATTGAAATGTCCCCACCAATAATTTAATCCACTTTTTTTTAAATCGTTCTGTCAACATTAACCTAGACACGCAGAAAGGGATAAATCACGTTCTCTCCTTGAGTCCTCCCGCCCCCAAAACACATATGAACATTTTGATTGGCTGTGCCTTTCCCTGCCATCATGTGATAGACGATTGGCTGAGTTCAGACACAAGCAACGCCAAATGCAGTGGACTCACATTCAGTACAGCAGGCCAGGATATAGTCTGTGAATACGGACGTAAAACTAACAGCAGATTAAACAGCTAAATGTAAAAGTATAAATATGATCCCTGTCAGTCTCCTAATCTAGTGACTGTTTGTCAGAAATCAGTATTGTGAAAGAAATTGATAAACTAATATACTAATATTGCCATATGGCTAGAATTTTGTTGACACCAATAGACAATCCACTTCAGAAAAATAGTTTTTAAAATGCATTCACTTACTTGGCGAACATTAATGATTTGATTCGAGGTTTGCACACTAAGACTCAGAAAAAGTGAAATAAAATGATTGCTGTTTAAATGGCATGTGTTTATCCTGTTTTGTCAGGTAACAGAACCTAAACACCTGTGCTGTATATCAGACAGCGATGGAGAGAGTGTAGATTACACACAGGTGCTCTCTAGTCATTAGCACTCATCAGGCAATGTCTATGGCCAACTGACTGCACTCAGACCAAAGGGGGCTGAATAATTACACACACCCCACTTTTCAGTTATTTATTAGTAAAAAAAAAAATTTTTGAAATCATGTATGATTTTCGTTCCACTTCTCGCGTGTACACCACTTTGTATTGGTCTTTCACGTGGAATTCCAATAAAATTGATTCATGTTTGTGGCTGTAATGTGACAAAATGTGGAAAAGTTCACGGGGGGCGAATACTTTTGCACTGTAGTTGTCCTGAGATTTAACATTGTTACCAATAATAGGCTGAGGCATTCTCTGTCCATGCTCATAAGGAATCCCTCAATGTTTTTCAATTAGGGGACAGAAGCAGATCAGCCATGTTGTAGTTCAGGTGAAGAGGCGAGTTCACAGGAGGTCAATCTGAATGTTGATTATACAGTATATAACATATAATATGTGTGCATGTATTATACATGTTGATTATACTAATATTTAGCATTATGAGGAGTGATAGGCTGAGGATGTAAGTGATTCATTAGTGTTTTTGGCAAAAGTTTTGAACTGACATGTCACTTTTTTGTCACGCTATTTCATCAGGTGGCAATGCTGTCCGGTCCTAGTGCAGTCAGAGGGGAAGAGTTAGGGTCAAAGCCATTGTTCACCCCCAAAAAAACTTTACTCACTATTTACTCCTTAAGTGGTTCCAAACTTTAATGATTTTCTTTATTTTGTTGAATACAAAATAAGATCTTGGGGGAAAAAGCTGAAAACATTGACTTCCGTAGCAGGAAAAACAAATACTATGTAAATCAATGATTACAGGTTTTCAGCATTCTACAAAATATCATCTTTAGTGTTTATCAGAAGAAAAAAAGAACAGCCTGGACAATATTGATGTCAAACAAATATGCCAGCAGTTTATTTTTGTTAACGAGAGGCGAAGGCATGTTTTTGTCTCCTTCATATAGGAGCAATAGGCATTGAGCTGTTGTGTGGTACTCTACCTAGTAGTTCATGTTTAGATGTAATCTACTTTTATATATATACAGATGATTGAGATGTTTCATTTGCACTAGGGCTCAATAAAGAATAGTTTAAGAATCTTTTTGTCAGTTATGAAACATTCCTTTAACTTTACATGTTTTTCTTAATATGGTACGAAATCACTTTACATTAATACTAGCAATGCTTCGATTTATATATTGTGTGTGTGTGTGTGTGTGTGTGTGTGTGTGTGTGTGTATATATGGAAATATAATTAATATTTTCGTGTTTAATTACAAAAAAAACAAACATTTTAATGGTTAGTGATTGTTGCAGACATTTACACTATTTTTGAGAACTATTAAGTTCTCCTTCAACGTGTCATAGCCGATAACTGCCCCTTTGAAGCCTTTGAATGGTGTTAAAAATACTTGCAAAACAAGTATTGCAGCCATACATTGGAGGGAACTTCTGAGGTGGTCAGTGATTGATGGCACGGTCAGTCGGAGGGGGTTGTGATCACACCTATAGATCTTTTGTTCTAGGCTATCAGTCAAATATCTCTCCACTTGGAAGCAAAAACATGCAAGGGATTTCAGCATCTCGACGCACATACTAAGCTGTTTATAAAGTAGACACTGTTTGTTTTTTCATTTTGTAATCTTTCCCGTGTTTACCGTGTACTGTACAATGTATATTAATTTTTTAATGAAGTACTGTAAATAAACTACATATTCCGTTGATTTACCAGAAATGACTTTTCTGTTTTTAGTGTGTGCTAAACTAAACTTCAGGGTCAAAGTAATAGCGATTTTATTTGAAAAGTATTATATATTTACAATGCTGATAAGTTCAAGCTTAGATTCATATATAAACTGCTTCAAAATCTTTCCGTGACCGCTGAAATCCGACAGACGCAGGGCTCAAGGGAGGTGTGTCTGTGTGTGTGTGTGTGTGTGTGTGTGCGCGCGCGTGTGTATGTGTGTGTGTGCGCGTGCGCTGTAGCATGTCCTATTTTCAGCGGATTGTTCCGCTACCGCAGATCAGTTTATCAACTTGTAATATATACATTTTAGGAATATATTAACATGTGCAGACATTTAAGGGTGCACTGCCCTCTCTTGCCCCTGCGTAGAGCCTACACACACACACACACACACACACACACACACACACATCTATCTATCTATCTATCTATCTATTATATAAATACACATTTGGAATCTGTATCTACATTTTCTGTTACAAGTATAGAATTAGGTTCAGCTGAGACTCATGATCAATGGTGTTAGGGTACTTATGTAGTGATAATTAGTTTCAGCCAGATCATTAAAACTAACAATGGACTATGACACTCTTGAGAGGGGATATGAAGGTGTTATTCATTTATTTATTCTCTACAAGGGTGCGAAATACAGTACAGACCAAACTATAACTTTCTCTTATACTACTATAAAAATCCTAAATATAAACAAACAAAATACAGCTTTTTTTCCTCAGAGGTAAACGTAAAAGTGAAGTTGTTCAGCTGTTTACTGTCACTGCAGCTTCTTCAAAGTCTTCCCACTCCGTGACCACTGAAATCCGACACGACACCACGTTAGGCTGCGTCTTGACTCATTTGTATACCGACGGTGATTGGATGTTTCCCGAGGGCTCAGGGGAGTGTGTGTGTCTGTGTGTGTGTGTGTGTCTATGTGTGTGCGTGCGCGCGGGTACTTGTTCTACTGTTATAAAAACTCTAAATATAAACAAACAAAATACAGCTTTTTTTTCAGAGGTAAACGGAAAAGTGAAGATGTTCAGTGTCACTATGCAGATGTTACACTCAGTGGAGTTACCGAAATCTTTGCTTTAGTCCTCATTGAGTTGCCACACATCATTTCCACATTTCACTCGCTTTTATTACTCTTATGTGAGCATAAACAGTGAAACATTCCACAGGTTTATAATACACCGCGGCCAAGTGAACCACGTTCCCGTCGAACGAAACGAGGCATAATCGTGGTGTTTGCTTCGGTTATGACACACCATAGTTTATTACCTGCTGTGGTAGATCTGAATATTTATTCAAACACAATAATAAAGCTTTATATCCACAGGAGGGCTCAGTACATTGTTTTAGCGATAGTTTCACGGAAGCGAGTTCAGAACTAATCTAACCAAACCAAAAAAAAAAAAAAACATCCGAAGCTTCAAATAGAATGAACGAACTAATGAAATTGATATATATGTAATTGATATACTGTATATACAGACGTGTGTGTGTCATTTTAATTCAAATGAACATTTTAATGCTTTCTGATACACTTATCAACTTATCCACATACACTTATCAACACAAACTCTCCGTGCACGCACACACAATCTCTAAAAAATTAATATTAATAACATACATATACAAATAAACAAATGTAGGTGTAATAAAAGTAGTCGTGATGTCAGTACTCGCCCAGCAAACCAGCCTTTTGCAGCGGCTTAAAACGTATAAATTATCTTCAAATATACAAAACAAAAGCGAAAAGACACTCGATTATTATGCATAGGTTATTTGTTTAATTCAAAAAGTTCATAAAAACACTTTAAAACGAGAGAAAAACTGTTAAAATCCTCGTTCGCCTTCTCAGCGTTAGGTAGCGAGTGATGTCATGATTTGAATCTGCGCGCCACCGGGGAAACATAGGGAAACTGACTTTCCCGGACCACCAGCTTTTAGATAAAGTCCTTCTATGCGCCATCTGGTGGATATTCAGTGAAGCACAACACATTTATTTTAAATTCCCGAATGTTGCCTCCGGCAAGTCGCGGCAAGCCGTGCGATAAATTGCGGCATATCGCGGGAAAACACGCAGGGTTTTAAGGGCGACATCTGTACTTATAAAATATTATTGACCAACTTGTATTTTTCTTGTAATCAGTACAAACTGTTCTACAATAATACATGACCAAAATGAATGTATGTGTTTCCATTTTTAGGAGAAAAATATTATGCGTGGTTAGTAAGTTTTGTGAAAAAGAAAGTAGCTGAAATAAGGCCATGAAACTTAGAGAAAATTTATTCACAAGACATTGTTTCACAAGGGCTGGTGGACTAGTGTTTTTGCTTCAAAATTATGTGAAAATGATCTTGTTTACTTGCTCACAGAAAACAATATAGTGATTAACACCTTTTAAGTCACTTTTTTAGTGTAAAGGGTCTATGCGAGAAGGCGTGATCTACCATTACTAATGCAGTGATTCACACCTGAGAAGACAAAGGCCTGCATACTGATCTGCATAATGAGCCGTCAGACAGGTATGTGACTGAAAGAGGAGAGTTACAAGAAAGAATCTGAGGATAAAATAAGTTTATATATTTTCAGTGTTTAGGTTATTTGAGAATGTATTTGACACACACATAAAAAATCTTGAGATTCATTTGAGAGTTCAGTTAAACAGTTTATTAGGAACAATCAAAGTTGACTTTTTAGCAGCATTACTACAGTCACTATAACAGAAAATATAGCTAACAATAATATATATTATAATATAGAAAACAACAACAGCTCTTTGTAATTACCATAACAAATGACTTTACCAATACTGTAATACTTATTTTCTAAACAAAAACAAAACTTTAAAGTTGAAGAATGGACGCGCATACAATCATTCACAAACAATAGCTGGTGAACAATTTGACCATTTGAAACACGGTCTAAACAATACAAAACACGTGTATGTATATATATATATATATATATATATATATATATATAAATCAAATTTTAGACAGATCGTGATCAGATTTTATTGCGGGCTTGTAAGTAACGTACATATTTCATATTTTTACCAATTTTACTCTCGCTGGCATTTAGTATTTTCCAAATGTACATATAAAATATAGAGCAATGATGGTGAGAATAAAAGACTTACTCGTCAGGAATTACATCCTCCGTTGAGTCCAGACATTGTTCAAAATAAAGACGTTCCTCGTCTGAGTCTTGCTCTTCCTCTGATGAGAAAGTAAATTCTTCATCGCTGTCCAGAACCATCTGAAGCACTTCTTCACCCGTGTAGCGTGACATCATTCAAACGCAGAAAAAGTAAGTAAGTCTATGATGAAGCTTGTTGTTTTATGCCATGGGGGTGTGTACGTGATTACCTGCCTCACCTCAGTTCATTTCCATATGAACAGCGCACGCGCAGGGAGGCGGGAGCGCATTAGCTGTAATGAGCTGATACAGGAGAATCTGTACCACTCCTTACTTTCATACGGATTACATAAAAACAGATTATTTGTTTTCACTGTGACTTGCATCATTTAAAAGTAGACCCTTTAAGCTTTCTGCAGATATATTTCGCATGTCTGTGAGTGCAGTATTCGTGGAGTTTCAGTTCATTTTAGTGACGTGTTTCAAAAAGATTTTCGCGGAGACTGAGACGGCTGAAAGCGCACCCGGTTTATTTTATTTATTTTATTAATGTACAAAGTTTTATTTTTAACATGTGTGCATACAAATAAAAGTAGACACTTTACATATTCGATTAATATATAGATCTTGTCTGTACGATCAAAACTGAAAGTGTAATTTAAGTTCTTATTGGCGTCATCAGGGGAAAACGCCTCAAAACTCATATATGCGTTCACGAACCCCAGAGGGTTAATATCTGTCTGCGTTCAGACAACAGTTAAAATTTTTGTTTGTGAAAACGTTTTGTTAAACAGAAAATAAACTATAGTAGTGCTTTTTTGTAACCTTGTGCAAACTTAAATCTGTTGAACTCATGAATAAAATCTGCCTCATAATTACTGATGTAATGTGTTTCAAAAACATGTTATAAAAATGAATTTAGCATTTGTGAATTATCCTAAACACCTTTACATTTAGGCATTTGGCAGACGCTCTTATCCAGAACGACTTACAAAAAGTGCTTTAATGTTTACATCACTGGATAAATACTTACACTGGGTTAACTAGGTTAATAACTAAGTGCCATTAGTCCAACACAACTGGGAAGAGGTTTTTTTTTTTGGGGGGGGGGGGTGGTTGGGTTAGTCCAAGTACTGGAGAAACAGATGCGTCTTGAGTTGTCGTTTAAAGATAGTCAAAGTCTCTGCTGTACGGACATCGAGAGGAAGTTCATTCCACCACCAAGGTGCCAGAACAGAAAAGAGCCTGGATGAATGCTTCCCTCGATCCCTGAGAGATGGTGGGATGAGGCGAGCAGTGCTGGAGGATCGGACGGAACGTGTTGCAGTGCGTGGTGTGATTAGAGCAGAGAGGTAAGTGGGTGCTCGGCCATTTTTATCTTTGTAGGCAAGCATCAGAATTTTGAATTTGATGCGGGCAGCTACAGGAAGCCAGTGCAGGGAGCGGAGGAGTGGGTGGTGTGGGAGAACTTGGGGAGGTTAAAAACGAGACGTGCTGCTGCATTCTGGATCAGTTGCAGAGGATGAATCGTGGACAGAGGCAGGCCTGCCAAGAGTGAGTTGAAGTAGTCCAGTCTTGAAATAACAAGGGACTGAACAAGCACCTGAGTAGCCTGTGAAGAAAGAAATGGGCGAATTCTGATATTGTAAAGAAGAAATCTACAAGAGCGAGTAAGGTTAGAGATGTGTGGGGAAAATTACAGATTGTCCACAGTTACCCCAAGATTATGGGCAATGGCTGAAGGAGTGATTTGGTTGTTGTCCAGGGATATCACAAGGTCTTGACCTGGGGATGAGTCACAATGGATGAACAACAATTCAGTTTTACTCAGATTGAGCTTTACCTGATGTGCAGCCATCCAGGATGAGATGTCTGCCAGACATGCTGAGATCTGGGTGGAAACCTGAGTGTCAGAGGGAGGAAAGGAGAGAGTAAGTTGGGTGTCATCTGCATAACAATGTTCTGAAAATCCATGCAATGATTTGACTTTACCAAGAGACCGGGTATAGAGGGAGAACAGAAGAGGACCAAGTACTGAGCCCTGTGGGACACCAGTAGAGTGTCTACATGTGGCAGATGTAGATCCCCTCCATGTTACCTCATATGACCTATCTTCTAGGTAAGAAGCAAACCATTGCCACGCTGTTCCACAAATTCCAAGGCTTGTAAGAATCGATAATAGAATCTTGTGGTTCACCATGTCAAATGCAGCTGACAGGTTCAGGAGGATGAGAACAGATGACAGTTTAGCAGATCTAGCAGTATGGAGCTTCTCAGTGACTGACAGAAGGGCAGTCTCTGTGGAATGTGCCACTTTGAATCCAGATTGGTTGGGATCATTAAGGTTGTTCTCTGAGAGATAAAGAGACATTTGGTTATAAACAGTTCTATCAAGAATTTTGGAAATAAAAGAGAGAAGTGATACCGGGCGATAGTTGTTAACTTCTGATGGGTCCAGGCAGGGCTTCTTGAGGATGGGAATAACCCTTGCCTTCTTAAAAGCAGCAGGAACATGACCAGATGATATGGAATGGTTGATGATGGTTGTGGTGAAGGGAAGGAGGTCTTGTGAGATTGCCTGGAGCATTGTGGAGGGGATTGGGTCTAATGAACAGGTGGTGGGGTTAGATGACGAGATGATCTGCTGAAACTCATCAGATGACAAGTTGGAGAATTCTGCTAAAGGAGGGAAGGGAAGGTCCTGAGGTTGTGCCGTAGGAGTTTGGTTGGGAGCGAAGGACTCCATCGTAGAATGTGGCAAAATCGTCAGCAGTCAGAGAGGAAGGGGCAGGAGGAGTCGGTGGGTTGAGTAGTGAGGAGAAGATGTTGTGGAGTTTGCCAGCATCATGTGCAGAGGCTTCCAGCTTTTCTCTGAAGAAGGTAGTTTTGGCAGAAGTCACGTCACATGAGAATTTGGAGAGAAGAGTCTGGTAAGAGATGAGATCTGCATCAAGTTGCGATTTCTTCCATCTTCTCTCTCCAGTTCTTAATTCTCTCCTGTTGTTGCGTAGTACACAAGATAACCAAGGAGCAGGACAAGACGTCTTCCTTGGTTTAGATGACAGCGGGCAAAGGAGATCTATGGATGAGGAGGGAGAGGAGAGGAAAGTTTCAGTCGCAGTCTTTAGTGGTAGAGAGGAGAAGGAGTCTGGGTCTGGGAGGGATGATAGGGTGCATGAAGACACAGAGGAGGGGGAGACAGTGAAGGTTTCTGTAAGAAAAATAGACATTTTGGTGGTTAGGTTTACATTGTAGGATTACAAATTTATAAAATGTTAAATCTAGCTTCCAATGTAATAGTATATAAACTGTGAACAAGTTATGTACATTGGGTTTTACATTTTAAGGTAAAGTTGGTGACATTCTAAGAAGATACAAGTCTGGTAGCCCAGGTGTCAGAGACATTAACCTTTTGTCTTTATGTACTTCCTGACCGCTGGGTAGGGTCCCAAAGTCAATGTGAATGCTAATCTTAATGCCAGGCCGTGCCTTTGTCTCTATGATAATGAAAAGGTTTGGAGGATACTGTCAGGCTGATTAGATTAACACCTATGCATTTGAAAGCCACTGTTATGCTGATGAGATCAGGGCTGGGGAACTTCCGTTACCAGGCTGCCTCCGGTACCACACTATGCTTTGTTTAGATTGTCTCCACCTCTTTGTATCCCTCCCCCTTGAAAAGTATATACTCTCCAGAGCTGAGTTGTAAGAAAGACTTGGATGACTACAGCGACGCTCGGCGAGTTCTCAATAAAGAGTAACTTCTGCTTGAATGATATCCCAACGTCTCCTGGTCTCTGAAAAAGTTCCCAACAACATAGAATAGGAAGGGTTATGGTGAAGGATACCAGGTAATGATCAGATTTATGAAGAGGAATAGCAGTGATATCCGTGACTGCCTTGTGTGTGGGAGGGCAGCTGTTTAGAGTTAAAGGGAAGGATTTAAGTAGAGGGAGAAGGAAAGAGGATTGGAGTTTGTCAGATGGAAGGTTGAAATCTCCTAGAACAGTGAGAGGAGTGTTAGCAGAAGGAAAAAGACTAAGAACAATGTCCATTTCATCTGGAAAGTTTCCTAGAGAGCCAGGAGGATGGTAAATATCTAAGATGTGGAGGTTAATTGGAGAATTAACCTTTAGTGTACTGGTAACACATTTGCAATAGTGGAGAATTAACCTTTAGTGTACTGGTTACACATTTGCAATAGTGTTTATGTACTGTATGATACAATTAAGTATATTTCTATTGTACTTTTTTAGTATTTGTAATTGACCAGAAGTATAACAGCATGCTACTGCTGCAATAAGAATATATTCATAATATATTAATCATGTATTTTGTAACACAGTAAAAATAGCTGTAATGTACTTATAATACATTAAATATATACTTAAATTGTATTAATTACAGTCAGGCATGTAAGTTAGTACACACACAGCCATATACTTTAAATGTACTAAGTGTAAGTGCCATATCGCACTTGTTATGAATTTGTTGTTGTGTTTATTTTATTTTATTTTACTTGCTGTTATTTCATTTATTCTACCTTGTTCTATTCATTAGTAAAGCATTAAGCATTAAGTTTGTTACATAAGCCATAAGCTTTATATATTTCTTAGTTATGCATCATAAGTTGATAATCGTAGGTTGGTCTGTGATGTCATTCTACTATTACATGCATTTGTGTGACTGTGATATGCTAGAAAGCTCAGTATAGATTTGGAAGGCTACGGAAACACAAGCTTTAGACCGTCAGCTAGTGAGAGCTCCCGGTAAGCTAGAAATGTAAAATACAGCAACGAGATTGTTGTAACCGTAAGCTAACGTAAGCTGGGAAAGTAAGAAACAACAAGAGTGTTGTTAGATACCCAAGCCAAGATTGTAATCTACAAGATACAGCAAACAGGTTGTTGTAAAACTCAGAGATTTGCAAGATGCAGCAACTGGTGTCTGTAATAACAGTGGATTTACTCAAGACGACTGTATGAAGTGTTGATTCTTTGATGCTGACAAATAAACGACAAAAGACAAAGAGATCGGACTTCTGTCATGTGAGTGAAACTTTAAGACATTAGCTACGCGTCAAAACTAGTGAAATAAGCCAACCGCATCTATACTAAGTATACTTAAAGTTTTATCAATTTAGCACATTAAAGTATACTTAATACAGTTAAAATTATGCTTTTGTACAATTTAATTAGAACTTAAATACACTTAGTACAAAATTAACTGTTCCAAAATAGCAAACTTCAAGTATACTAATCATTAATCTGCTGCAAGCATACTTAAATATGCTTGGATACAAGCATACTTTTTTTTAACTTGGGAGAACTTGTTTACATTAAAAATGTTTACAATAAAATAAATTTAAAAAATACAATATCTTTAAAAGGTCTTTTCTCTTATAACTAAATAGAGGTTACCCGTTGTAACACTTTCCATGTTACCAGAGTAATTTCTTTGTTTTTGAAGAAACATCCACCGTGCTGATTCTGTGTGATCTTAGTTTATTCTTTTCTTTAGTGCCCAGATTTAACTTAAACCCTCTTGTTAAACCAACAGAAACTTCATAAACTTAAAGCAATTGACTTCGGAAACAAAAAAACAATGGAATAAAGAACAGTTCAGTGCCATTGGAGTAGTAAGGAAATAGTACTTCCCCAAACATTGCAGGTTTAGTCCAGTGTGTAAAAAACATTGAGTACCCTGAAAATAAAGTGGTTTTTGGGCAACAATCCAACTTCACCTTTCCTCTTTTTTAGGTCTACATACAAAGTCCTTTTGTGTATAAATGGCAAGCTGTTATGAACACTCTCCTTTCTTTTAGAGCAGTGTAAAAACAAACCTTAGACATATTAAGATAATAAGGAGCCCTTTAGATTGAGCTAAAATCACAAGGTTTCTCAATCAGGACTCTGAGATTTTCTGGAAGTTAAATGTAAATGCTTGCTCCCTCTACCAAACAAATCTCCCTCTTCTCTGTAGCAGCTACCTCTATATCCTGTATGAAAGCTCTCTCGAGCTGCCCTCTAGTGCCCTGTAGGATTACTACAACCACTCTAGTCATACAGAAATATACGAAAATAAACTACAAGTATCTTTTGACAGGTTACACCCGTGTATCCAACATTCTACCTGAGGCTTATCCACGGCTCTGACAGGGTGCAGATAATGATGCCTGCATGCTACCCGAGAATAGAGGGTGTAGTCAACTCACTGCCGCTCCTCACACTGCTCTGCTGTTTCAGCAGCTCTTATTTGTATGCGCTATCGCTGTAAATGTTCTGCAGTCTAATCCACAGTTTCAGTAACCTTTAGCTTATAAATGTTCACAATAAAATGTAATAGTTTTGTATCTGTAAAACCTTAACTTACGTGAGGTTTACCCGTGGCTTTGCCTGTGTGCAGATCCTGTTGCCTGTGTCCTACCATAATCTGCGGATGGAGTGCTACGCTCAACTTATTCTGCTCCTTACACTTCTCCAATGTTTCAGCAGCCCCTACTTCTGCCTGTCATACTGTATGTGCCATCACTGTAGATGCTCTACAGTTTGATCCAGGGTTTCAATAGCCCTGAGATTGGCCTGACGTACCTGTTTTCACCACAGGCAATGCTGCCTACTTTTACATTCATTGAGGATGCTGCCTACTTTTACATTCGGTGAGGAACACCTGTAACATGATCACAGTATGACATAAAAGTTGATAATCGCCTGTGATGCCCACAGCATGACATTCATCTTCTTCTATACCGCTTCATCCTGTATTAGGGTCGCGGGGACCTGGAGCCCATCCCAGGAGACTCTGGGCACAAGGCAGGGTACACCCCGGACAGCGTGCCAAACAGCATGATATAAAAGTGCATAATAGCATGCAACTACCTGTGCAGCCATCATCTGCTACAGATGACAGTTACATCTGTGTGACTAACAAAAACAATATATGACAGTTACAAATAACAAAAAGAAAACACTTGGCTATTAGATAAAACCTATTTTTTCAAGAAAATCAATAACATTTAAATACATTTCTTAATGTCTGACAGTGTTAACAAAAATATTGTAATGCACTGAAAAGGTTGTCATTCGTACAAAAATGTTATAGCTGGGAGGTTGTTCCAACACACAACTTACTGTTCAACAATATACAAATAAACTACAGTAGTGCTTTTTTGTAACCTTGTGCAAATTAAATCTGTTGAACTCATGAATAAAATCTTCATCATAATTACTGATGTAATGTGTTTCAAAAACATGTTGTAGTGTATCCTAAACACCTTTAGAGTACTGGTACACATTTGCAATACTCTAGTATAGAAGGTTGTAGCTAGTATAGAAGGCCAGGGGTAGCTCAATGGTTAAGGCGTTGGACTACGGTTCAGAAGATCCCAGGTTCAAACGCCACAACCACCAAGTTGCCACTGTTGGGCCCTTGAGCCTCAACTTTACCCTCAACTGCTCAGTTGTGTCATGAGATAAAAAAAAAGGAAGTCGCTGTGGATAAGAGCATCTGCCAAATGCCTAAATGTAAATGTTGTATGTACTGTATGATACAATAAAGTTTATTTATATTAACCACAAAGTGTACTTTTTTAGTATTTGTAATTGACCAGAAGCGTGCTACTGCTGCAATTAAAATATACTAATAGTTTATTAATCATGTATTTTGTAACACAGTAAAAATAGCTGTAATGTACTTATAATACATTAAATATATACTTAAATTGTATTAATTACTGTCGGGTATGTAAGGGGCACTGGTGGCTCAGTGATAGGTGTTTCGCCTGCCATGCGGAAGGCCCGGGTTCGATTCCCAGCCAGTGCCCAAACCCCAGTGCCGGTCCTTAGCCCGGATACAATGGGAGGGTTGCGTCAGGAAGGGCATCCGGCGTAAAAACTGTGCCAAGTTGTAGTGCGGACTGGATAGTCCGCTGTGGCGACCCCTTGTCGGGAGCAGCCGAAAGACCAAAAAAAAAAAACATGTATGTAAGTTAGGTATGTAAGTTAGTACACACACAGCCATATACTTTAAGTGTACTAAGTATACTTAAAATTGTCTCAATTTAGCACATAAAAGTATACTTAATACACTTAAAGTTGTGCTTTACTACAACTTTATTACAATTAAAATATATTTAGCAGAAATATATAATTAGTATGTCGAAAATAGCACACTTCAAATTAACTAATCCATTATACTTAAGTATACTGAAAATTTGTATGGTGCAAGTATACTTAGTATATTTTTTTTGACAAGGGTATACTAAGACTATAGTATATTAAAAAATGTATGCTTTCTGTAAATCGTTACAATGATTATTCCGAGCATATAAGAAAAAAAAGCCAAAAATGAGTGTGCATTGGAAATTACACCAACCTTTAACTTAAAGTATATTTTCCTATAATATATTTTTCGAAAGTATACTATAATACAATTATTTTGAAGCATGTTTAAAGTTTAAATCCAAAAATTGGTAAAAGCATGATGTTAGTATACTTTTATATATTAATTGATCGTACATACATAAATTAATTCTTAGTATGTTTACAATGTACTTTAGAAGATTTGAAAATATTTGTATTACACTAATGTTATTTATTTTTTTACTAGGAAGATCAAGTGTATCTGCAAAACCCATCAAAATAAAAATGTCACCTTATTATAAATCTGCCCGTGTTTTGGTAAACATTGTAAATAACAGCAGGAGCCTGACAAAAATCATGCACTATACAAACATACACCTCATTTTTCAAAAATCATTTTTCATTAGATTATCAAACAAGTTATACTTTTGGATGTTTTTTTATGCCACTTTTATATCAGATACTGGTAAAAAAAAAAAATTTAAAAACACTCATTAGCAGCACACTGACTACTGCTCCCCCATAGCTCTGTAATTAGTGTGCCAGCAGAACTGCTCAGATCTAGGAGTCACATCAAAAGAAACCCTCTCTCAATAAGTCATTTGCTCCTGTGCAATTTTTTTTCACTTTCTTTGCCTTTGATCTTTTCAACCTGCCTTTAAATGTTAAATCAGGATTTTGTTTAATGATAACGTTAGGGTGTCTTGCATGTTGTCAATTAGTTGTTTTGTAAACTAAAAAAAATACTCTTACTCTCTTACTTTCATCAGTCAACAGAGCTACATTATTTAATTTTTCAATTCATTAAGTCTTCATTTGTTTTAAAAACAAACAAGCTGCAATGTCTGTTAGTCTAAACAGAAACACAAATTTTAAAGAATGAGGATGGTATGCCAGGAGCTGGGTTAATGTCGCCATCGCGGGGTAATGCCATTGGGGTAATGGCAAGGTTATGGCATGTTTTTGTATGACCTTATATTCACAATTGACATGTTTATTTACTCTTGTTGCATATCAGACAATTTTGATTTGGACAAAAAAAGCATTACCTAGTCAGACATTAGTTTCCATTAACTTCGTATTAAACAGCAACCTTCTAATAATAAAATGCTTCATATATACATGTATGTATTGGTGAGAAACTCTTTTATATATATTTCTCCTAAATTCAAAACATAACTATTGTTATTTTGAGTGTATATTTAAAGGAAATGACAATATCACAACACCATCAAAATAACTTTTTTAAATGTATGTCGGATGATGTCTTTTGGCACACTGACTTATGAAGTTTGGGTGCTTTCTTCAATCTGTTGGTGTGTTACAAAACTAGTCCTGAAACTTTTTTAACAACACCTTTGTGTGTGTGTGTGTGTGTGTGTGTTTAGATTTATACACACATGCCATCTGTACAAGTATTCCCAGTTGCTTTTTGTTAATGTTGAGTAAGTGAATATACAAGTGTTATAAATAGTACAAACTGTGGCTTTAGTTTATGCACAGTTACTGAATAGCAGAGACCAATATAAGAAAGCTACCTGTTCCATGACACTATAATCCAGCCAAAACAGATGTTTGTTTTTATGTTTTAATAATTTACAGCTTTTATTCACAGTAGTTCCTTAGGGTCTTTGCTGAAAGAAATGTATTTTCATTGTTCCTTTCTCCAGTGGGAGATCTAGCCCCTAGCAAACAAAGGAATGAGAGATTGATAGCCTTCAGTCTATTAACAAGCAATCAGCAGCCTGTCAGTTGGTGTTGAACAACATAAGGCAGGAGATTTACAACAATGCCATAATGCAGCCTCTTTGGCAGTCAGTGATGATCTTAATGGTCTCATTTTAGCTAGAACCTAAAATGAACTCACTCTTAATGAGTTTTTGATATTGATATTGATAAGTGGTTCTGTGATGGTTCTGTGAGCGTGCCATGCCCCACAGGACTTGCATCAAATTGGTACACAAATGCTTTGCCAGAAACCAGACAAAAGAAGTACTCTGCAAATTCTCTCCAGTGTTGCTTTGGGGATTTTAGGGGAATTTGTGAATAACTCTGTAACAGAAAAAAAAACAGCCATTGGCAGTAGATTTATGCCTTCAGCATCTGTTCTAGTAGTACAGATTTACCCTTTGAGTTTGAGCGGGAAGTAATATACAGATGTGACCATTAAAAATGTGCATCTCGATGAAAGGGATATCCACGAGCTGCCACGGCAGTGCGCGGGCATCTGTAAAGTTTTCAGGCACATGACATACATTACCTGTAGGAGGCAGTCCTGTTTCTATCTCAGGTATTGCGTGTCTACTGAAGCCAATAATGTGTTTATCTCTCTTAGATGCCTATTGACAGCAAGCAACAGTGCTCATAAACATAAAAAAGCTCAAACTGTAAATACTGATATGTATTTATTCTTAATTTTCTTTTCTCTTTCTTTTGTATCAATAACGATTCTGGTGGCGAATTGGGTTTTTTAAGATTAATTAACAAGACTGAGCTGATGTCTATAACTAAAATTTACTATAAATAAATAAATAAAAAAGTAGTTTCAGGACATCCTTAATTTACCCGTAGTACCTAATATTTTGTCCCAATTATATGTCCACAAATACTTTAACAACATACACTTATCAGCCATAACAATAACACCGCAAAATATTGACATTGATTATCAATTGTCCCCCTGTAAACTAAGGTAAATTAAAGATATCTTGAAACATACTGCAATAGCATTTTTCTTTTAAATTGCATAAAAATCATGGGTTTTGTTTAGAGTTGTGCTTAGCTTACGTATATAACAACACTCTTGTTGTATACACCTACTTACGGGAGCTAACGGTTACAACAAACCTAGTTGCTGTATCTTACATTCTTAGCTTACCGGGAGCTTACGGTCAAAAGCTTGTGTTTCCGTAGCCTTCCGCATCTAAACTGAACTTTCTATCATGCGATAGTCATACAAATACATGTCATAGTGGAATGACATCACAGACCAACTTACGATTGTCAAAATGGATGCATAACTACAGATGTCGCCATTAAAAACCTGCGTTTCGAGAAAAGGGATCCCGTGACTTGCCGCGGCTTTGCGCGGCTGCGTGCGGGAAGCTGTGAACATGCCCTTCATTACCTGTAGGGGGCAGTCGTGTTTCAGTCTGAAGTATTGTGTGTCTACTGAAGCCGAAAATGTGTGCAAATTAAACTGCGCATGCGTGTTTGGAGTCGCTGTGCCCGCGCTGTGTATCAGTCGGTTGGGAATCATCACGGAGGTTACAACACGGCGTGGCTGCAGCTGGAGTTTGTCGTGTTCGAGGTAAGTTTAGCTTTCTTTTTTGGATGTGATTCTCGCTTTCATGACTCCCAATTAATGTTCATCTTAATCTCAGGACGTACAATTAGCAATTTCAGTTTTTAATAGTGTGGAGATTCACAAAACACCGTTTTCGTGTAAAAACCTGAACCTACGGAGCCCCCATGGGTCCTGTGGTAAATAAATAAATAAATAAAATAATAACGAACTGAGCGCGCGGATTAATACACCGAGATGTGTGTTTCTTACCCCCACCCCGAGTGAAAACGGCGTGTTCAGACAAAGGCTTGCCAGTTAGATGCCATTTCTGAACAAACTGAGTCGTGTGTGTTAAAGCATTAAATGGTAAAAGAGCACTAGCAATAAACGTTTTTTTTTCTGAAGCCGAACTTTATTAATGAGTTACGAGTAAAGAACCTGTACATATGTTCATACAGTATTGACAGCAGCTCTAATTTACTGCGGTAAAGCCAGCCGCGGTTCACAAAAACACGGTCAAGCCAGCCGCGATTGATTTTAGTGCGCGCGCATATTACAGTGATTACGGTAGTTTCATGAACAACACAGAGAGAATGCCCCATATCTGAAAAATGCTGCAGTAAAATAGTTTCATATGTGGTGTGTATATAGTATGGGACGTCCTGAATAAGAACTGATCATTGTTTTTTTCTACTTATTAGAAATGGGGTCTTTATACCCCTTTAAAGTGTAATGATGTCCAATATCTAAAAAATGCTGCAGTAAAATAGTTTCATATTTGGTGTGTATATAGTATGGGACGTCCTGAATAAGAACTGATCATTGTTTTTTTCTACTTTTTTTTTTTTATCATATAATGTGTGTACATTATATGGGATAAAAACTGACCATGGCGTTTTATACTTACTAGAATTTATTTTTTCATAGGTCTCTGAAGTGAAATAAAGGCATTTTATTTAACTTTTTTTCCCCATTGTGAACATTTGTTTATTTGACCTCTCTTCCAAAGCAGACGTTAATCCTCATTATAGAAAACATTCATTGAAGAATAACTGCTACTTTTGAACAGTAAAACAAAATAAAAATCAATTCTGGTATTAGAAAGACTAAATACATTATTTTGTCTGTTTTCTACGAATTCTGCTGTAACTTATCTACATAAAACAATTATTTGAATGGTGAATATTTAAGAAAAATATTGTAACAGACAACCGTCAAAGTCACCAGTAAATAACACAGATTTTAAAGCAGAAATGCAAATAAATAAGCAAGTAAAAATTGACGAGCATGTTGTATTATCTCTCAGTCCTGGGCGTCTAAATGAAAAGCGCTCTGAAAGCGCGTTGTCTCTGTGTCGGTCCTGAAACTACCGTAATCACTGTAATATGTGCGCACACTAAAATCAATCGCGGCTGGCTTGACCGTGTTTTTCTGAACCGCTGCTGGCTTTACCGCAGTTCTAATTTGTCTAAATCGCATTGCAGACAATAAAAATGAGTCGAGTCATCCTGTGACCCTGCATGCTTAATCTTTGCACACATGATTCTTGCTTCTCACTTTTTCCTTAATCCCTCACTGTTCTATCTTGTATTTTCTAACGGTGTCAGAAACTTTGTGTTAGTAGCACTGCTTGACATGCTTGATGCCTTCCTCTTTTGTAATTTGCTTTGGATAAAGGCAAACTTACAAAAGATGAAGAAATGCCTAAATGTAGTTGTACGAATAAAAGATTATGTAATGATACAATGTAAATATTTTCACAGAAACAAAGTGTAAAGATGAGACGTGAATCTGAAGAGGATCTCTTTGATGATTGCCTGGTAAAGCATTGTTTTCTTATTAATTATACAATTTATTAATACCTTGAATATAGTGTTTGTTGTATTGGACAGAAGCATATAAATGCAAATGAATATATAAATATGAGTAATTATTGAACGAATTTTCATGTTTGGACTAACCCTTTAAATACAAACTCAGCATTCATCATAGGATTTCCTGACACTGTAAAGCCATCTCATGCCATGTTTTACTGATGCAAGATTAGTGCTAAAGCAATTTAACCCAAGTTTAACAATATGAAGTATATGAAGTGATGGTCATTTTTTTATTATCAATTATTTTTATTATTTTTTTTTTCTCAATGAAGTCAGCACAGGTTGAAGCAATTCAGATTTTTTTTGTTTCTCAAAATAAATGATTTATTTTCTTGTAAATTTTATGCAGGGGGACAGACGAAGTGACACCTTCTTAAAATCCTTGTCGTCCGTGCTGTTGAAGGGGAAGAACCGGTTGGTGTATCCATAATCCTTGAAGGAGAGGCTATTTTCAGAAAGTTCTTCTAGAACTTGATGGGATTAAGCTATCACCAAAAGTGCAAGCTTTAAAGATGAAGTTATCATCTTAAAACATTTGATTTGGCTTGACTACAAGTGTTTACATGTTGTGTTTACATGTTCAGCTTAAAATGTTTTCATGCATTAAGGTTTCAATGGCATACTTTTAAGTGCACTAGTCCAGAGTGCTGATTTGAAAGTTGCAACTTCACTGCTTCAGAGGGCTATTACGTTTTAACGTTTATTCTACAGTTTGTTTAAAGTATTTTCTGCTGCATTTTATTTCTAAATGAATGCTGTATTTTATTTATTTATTTTTTTACACAATTTTGTTTAAAACAAGTATTTCAGGCCCTGGTGCCGTGCAGTTTTTTTCTATGGATGCAAAATTTAGCTGAATGCACTTTTATTAAAAAGACAACTTGGATCTAGACTGTGAATGTCACAAATATTTGGTAATGTTGGTGAATAAACTGTTTAATTATATTTTAGTTGTGTGATTTATGAAAGATATAGATGAAATAATTACTTAAGTTTCTTTCCAAAACATAAATTAGCAATGTTTACATTATTATAGGGAGTAATATAAATTGATAAAACCAAGTAAGGGAAAACCACACAAAACAAAATGATAGTAATTTCATAAAATCAAGGTTCCTGCTGATACAACAATGCATTAACTTTAGATTTATTTAAAATAATCAAGTAATTTGTGCATTAAGTATAATTATGTAACTTTTACTTGATTTATTTTATTGTTAATTTAATTAAGTAGATTTTACCTGACAATTACGGGTGAGTTTGTTTGTAGCATGCAGTAAAGTGTATGTGACACAAAAATATATATTTGTAATATCGTGCAATCTCTGCTATCCGCTAGCAAACTTGCGCGATTCTTTTATTTTTTTATATAATATAAAGTATGTTTACAGTATAAACTTTCTATGTACGGGTCCAATCAGAAAAATTTAACCAGAAAACAGCATATTACATTGATTACATTGTCCTGAGGCTGGACAATGGAATAAACTGTGGGATAAACTGTAGAACTGAACAGAATTTTTTTTCCATGTGACTTGAAAAGCCTTCCATCTAGTTAAATATAAATATTAAAACTCTGATCATGTTATCTAGTTTAATTTCGTGTTTTCGCTACATAAATAAGACAGTAGGTTCTCTATTCAACCCCTTAAAATTTCAAATGTAATCTAAAAATGGCCTAGCTTGTACAGGCTACTATACGCTCATCAGCAATCGGCGCCCTGCTGTAACCAGCAGATCAAAGGAGCAGTTATCGGCTGACACGTAGCCTTCTGAGTTTGGAGACCCACAGAACCCCCACTGTAATTCCCCCATCTCACCTTTCATTCACATAAGGTGTGAAGTTATCAAACCGGTTTCCGGGAATGGGGTAGAATTGGGTTTTTTTAAAACAAACGAGCAGGCGTCTCTGCCTAAAATGTTTTTCGCCAGAAAAACACCTTTCTCCTCTCTCTCTCTCTCTCTATATATATATATATATATATATAGTTAATTCAGGGCTATTTATGATGGAGACACCTTTTTACGTTTTAAATATGTAAAACCTCCGCTGCGTGTATTCATTCACAGGCTGCAGCGCGCGCACAGAGAAATAGGAGACTGTGGTGTATGAGTGGATTGGAGAGAAGAGAGCTGTTCAGTTATTATAAAATACAGTGGTGTGAAAAACTATTTGCCCCCTTCCTGATTTCTTATTCTTTTGCATGTTTGTCACACTTAAATGTTTCTGCTCATCAAAAACCGTTAACTATTAGTCAAAGATAACATAATTGAACACAAAATGCAGTTTTTAAATGAAGGTTTACGTTATTAAGGGAGAAAAAAAATCTCCAAATCTACATGGCCCTGTGTGAAAAAGTGATTGCCCCCCTTGTTAAAAAATAACTTAACTGTGGTTTATCACACCTGAGTTCAATTTCTGTAGTCACCCCCAGGCCTGATTACTGCCACACCTGTTTCAATCAAGAAATCACTTAAATAGGAGCTACCTGACACAGAGAAGTAGACCAAAAGCACCTCAAAAGCTAGACATCATGCCAAGATCCAAAGAAATTCAGGAACAAATGAGAACAAAAGTAATTGAGATCTATCAGTCTGGTGAAGGTTATAAAGCCATTTCTAAAGCTTTGGGACTCCAGCGAACCACAGTGAGAGCCATTATCCACAAATGGCAAAAACATGGAACAGTGGTGAACCTTCCCAGGAGTGGCCGGCCGACCAAAATTACCCCAAGAGTGCAGAGACAACTCATCCGAGAGGCCACAAAAGACCCCAGGACAACATCTAAAGAACTGCAGGCCTCACTTGCCTCAATTAAGGTCAGTGTTCACGACTCCACCATAAGAAAGAGACTGGGCAAAAACGGCCTGCAGGGCAGATTTCCAAGGCGCAAACAACTTTTAAGCAAAAAGAACATTAAGGCTCCTCTCAATTTTGCTAAAAAACATCTCAATGATTGCCAAGACTTTTGGGAAAATACCTTATGGACCGACGAGACAAAAGTTGAACTTTTTGGAAGGTGCGTGTCCCGTTACATCTGGCATAAAAGTAACACAGCATTTCAGAAAAAGAACATCATACCAACAGTAAAATATGGTGGTGGTAGTGTGATGGTCTGGGGTTGTTTTGCTGCTTCAGGACCTGGAAGGCTTGCTGTGATAGATGGAACCATGAATTCTACTGTCTACCAAAAAATCCTGAAGGAGAATGTCCGGCCATCTGTTCGTCAACTCAAGCTGAAGCGATCTTGGGTGCTGCAGCAGGACAATGACCCAAAACACACCAGCAAATCCACCTCTGAATGGCTGAAGAAAAACAAAATGAAGACTTTGGAGTGGCCTAGTCAAAGTCCTGACCTGAATACTATTGAGATGTTGTGGCATGAACTTAAAAAAACTGTTCATGCTCAAATAAAGCTGAATTAAAACAATTCTGCAAAGATGAGTGGGCCAAAATTCCTCCAGAGCGCTGTAAAAGACTCGTTGCAAGTTATCGCAAACGCTTGATTGCAGTTATTGCTGCTAAGGGTGGCCCAACCAGTTATTAGGTTCAGGGGGCAATTACTTTTTCACACAGGGCCATGTAGTTTGGATTTTTTTTTCTCCCTAAATAATAAAACATCTCATTTAAAAACTGCATTTTGTGTTTACTTGTGTTATCTTTGACTAATAATTAAATGTGTTTGATGATCAGAAACATTTTGTGTGACAAACATGCAAAAGAATAAGAAATCAGGAGGGGGGCAAATAGTTTTTCACACCACTGTATATATATATAAACATAATATGATATTTTTGAGTTATAATGTTTTTTTTTAATTATTCATAAGAAAACCTTTCAGTTTTGTAAATTTTCTAGTTATAGTGTGTTATGTTTTTCTTTAGGTTAAACGGTTTTGAGAATTAGACCATCCAGCTAAGATAAATATTATGTCGTTGATTGATAAAATCAATCCCCCCCCCCCCCCCCCCCCCGAGGGATTGCCACCTTATTGTGGTCAGGGGGTTTGCGTGCCACAGTGACCTTAAGAGCTATACCAACAGGAGCTTAGTCTTTGGAGGTGGGGGATGCATGTTGAAATGCAGACTTTTTAACCCAAGACTATATAAGTTTTTACAGTACTTAGATGAGGGGGAATCAAAAACTGCCCCCAAAAATGTTTTACTGCAAGTTTGAAAAACCCACTCTCACATCACCTAACACACACACAAATTATTTGCAAACCGGTTTCGCTGACACTTTGAGTGTAATTCATAAATTTACTGAACATATTCAAATAAACACACCATACGGCAAATAAATCATCTCAAAGCGTTTATTTTTTGGGTCATAAATGCAGTGTTCATTTACATTCCTGTGTGTCCATGTTACGTCAGAGGACATGCGCCGATGTTTATCACACATTCCAATAAGAGAGATTACTCACTCCCAAAGGTTTTTTGCGCCGTATTTCGATTTTTAAAAAAGTTGCTCATTTTCACCACGAACACGGATGAGTCTTCGGGTTTCCTCAGCCGTCCATATACAGAATATAAATTACAAAACTGTGGTCACGTTGCAATAAGTAAGAATAGTGTAAGCAAAACAATAGTGTATGGCCATAAGCAAAACAAACAATGCGTTATCAAATGCTCGGCAAAATGCCGTGCTACTGAACTTTCATATTTGTTTGTAGCATGCAGTAAAGTGTATGTGACATAAAAATATATATTTGTAATATTGTGCAATATGTGCTATCCGCTAGCAAACTTTAGCGATTTTTTTTGCAAACGTTTCTTTACAGAACATCACCATAAACACAAACACAAGACTAAAGGTAATATACATATAATGAAAACTTGTCATAAAAATCTTTATTAATGGCAAAAATGACTTAACATTTATGGGTCTGTTTGCTCGAGTGAGCAGCCATGTTGAAAACTTCGCTTAGCCCTTCGTTTGAAGTGAGGTCCTGAAAAATCTTCGTTTGGAGGGCTATCTGGCCCTTCCCCCCTCCCCCTACACCTCCAACCAAAAGAGAAATGAGACACCACTACCCCTGCACGTGAACGCGTCAAATGGAAGGGTAGGGGGAAGGGTTGGGATTCAGCCTTAATATTGGAGCAATAAAATTTACTTAAAATCTGTCTCCAAATTGTTATGAGGATTTTATCAAGTAAATCTTACAAGTTCTTTTTTTCAGTGCATGGGTGAACACGATGTTTTAAGAATTTAATTATATATATATATATATATATATTGTGTGTGTGTGTGTGTGTGTGTGTGTGTGTGTGTGTGTGTGTGACCGGTGCAACTCACACGTCCTATTCCATTGTCATTCATACTGCCGTAGTTTTTAGAGCCCTAAAAAAGCATTCGCTAGTAAGTAAGTAAATAAAAGACAAATGAATAAATAGTTTTAAATTATATATATACAGGGGCGTAGATTTAGGGTGGACGGAGGGGATGTGTCCCCACCAATATCCTCCGACCATTGAAATGTCCCCACCAATAATTTAATCCACTTTTTTTTAATCGTTCTGTCAACATTAACCTAGACACGCAGAAAGGGATAAATCACGTTCTCTCCTTGAGTCCTCCCGCCCCCAAAACACATATGAACATTTTGATTGGCTGTGCCTTTCCCTGCCATCATGTGATAGACGATTGGCTGCGTTCAGACACAAGCAGCGCCAAATGCAGTGGACTCACATTCAGTACAGCAGGCCAGGATATAGTCTGTGAATACGGACGTAAAACTAACAGCAGATTAAACAGCTAAATGTAAAAGTATAAATATGATCCCTGTCAGTCTCCTAATCTAGTGACTGTTTGTCAGAAATCAGTATTGTGAAAGAAATTGATAAACTAATATACTAATATTGCCATATGGCTAGAATTTTGTTGACACCAATAGACAATCCACTTCAGAAAAATAGTTTTTAAAATGCATTCACTTACTTGGCGAACATTAATGATTTGATTCGAGGTTTGCACACTAAGACTCAGAAAAAGTGAAATAAAATTATTGCTGTTTAAATGGCATGTGTTTATCCTGTTTTGTCAGGTAACAGAACCTAAACACCTGTGCTGTATATCAGACAACGATGGAGAGAGTGTACTGTAGATTACACACAGGTGCTCTCTAGTCATTAGCACTCATCAGGCAATGTCTATGGCCAACTGACTGCACTCAGACCAAAGGGGGCTGAATAATTACACACACCCCACTTTTCAGTTATTTATTTGTAAAAAAAAAAATGTTTAAAATCATGTATGATTTTCGTTCCACTTCTCGCGTGTACACCACTTTGTATTGGTCTTTCACGTGGAATTCCAATAAAATTGATTCATGTTTGTGGCTGTAATGTGACAAAATGTGGAAAAGTTCACGGGGGGCGAATACTTTTGCAAGCCACTGTAGTTGTCCTGAGATTTAACATTGTTACCAATAATAGGCTGAGGCATTCTCTGTCCATGCTCATAAGGAATCCCTCAATGTTTTTCAATTAGGGGACAGAAGCAGATCAGCCATGTTGTAGTTCAGGTGAAGAGGCGAGTTCACAGGAGGTCAATCTGAATGTTGATTATACAGTATATAACATATAATATGTGTGCGTGTATTATACATGTTGATTATACTAATATTTAGCATTATGAGGAGTGATAGGCTGAGGATGTAAGTGATTCATTAGTGTTTTTGGCAAAAGTTTTGAACTGACATTTCACTTTTTTGTCACGCTATTTCATCAGGTGGCAATGCTGTCCGGTCCTAGTGCAGTCAGAGGGGAAGAGTTAGGGTCAAAGCCATTGTTCACCCCCAAAAAAACTTTACTCACTATTTACTCCTTAAGTGGTTCCAAACTTTAATGATTTTCTTTATTTTGTTGAATACAAAATAAGATATTGGGGAAAAAAGCTGAAAACATTGACTTCCGTAGCAGGAAAAACAAATACTATGTAAATCAATGATTACAGGTTTTCAGCATTCTACAAAATATCATCTTTAGTGTTAATCAGAAGAAAAAAAGAACAGCCTGGACAATATTGATGTCAAACAAATATGCCAGCAGTTTATTTTTGTTAACGAGAGGCGAAGGCATGTTTTTGTCTCCTTCATATAGGAGCAATAGGCATTGAGCTGTTGTGTGGTACTCTACCTAGTAGTTCATGTTTAGATGTAATCTACTTTTATATATATACAGATGATTGAGATGTTTCATTTGCACTAGGGCTCAATAAAGAATAGTTTTTATTTTATTAAAGACTATCTTTTTGTCAGTTATGAAACATTCCTTTAACTTTACACTATTCATTAATTTAACTTAATGAATTGCATTTCGAGTGGATTAATATAAATCGAAGCATTGCTAGTATTAATGTAAAGTGATTTCGCACCATATTAAGAAAACCTAGCAAACCTACGCCCTTGTGTGTGTGTGTGTGTGTGTGTGTGTATGTGTGTGTATATATGGAAATATAATTAATATTTTCGTGTTTAATTACAAAAAAAAAACATTTTAATGGTTAGTGATTGTTGCAGACATTTACACTATTTTTGAGAACTATTAAGTTCTCCTTCAACGTGTCATAGCCGATAACTGCCCCTTTGAAGCCTTTGAATGGTGTTAAAAATACTTGCAAAACAAGTATTGCAGCCATACATTGGAGGGAAATTCTGAGGTGGTCAGTGATTGATGGCACGGTCGGTCGGAGGGGGTTGTGATCACACCTATAGATCTTTTGTTCTAGGCTATCGGTCAAATATCTCTCCACTTGGAAGCAAAAACATGCAAGGGATTTCAGCATCTCGACGCACATACTAAGCTGTTTATAAAGTAGATACTGTTTGTTTTTTCATTTTGTAATCTTTCCCGTGTTTACCGTGTACTGTCCAATGTATATTCATTTTTTAATGAATTACTGTAAATAAACTACACATTCCGTTGATTTACCAGAAATGACTTTTCTGTTTTTTGTGTGTGCCAAACTAAACTTCAGGGTCAAAGTAATAGCGATTATATAGAAAAGTATTATATATTTACAATGCTGATAAGTTCAAGCTTAGATTCATATATAAACTGCTTCAAAGTCTTTCCGTGACCGCTGAAATCTGACAGACGTAGGGCTCAAGGGAGGTGTGTCTGTGTGTGTGTGTGTGTGTGTGTGTGCGCGCGTGTGTATGTGTGTGTGTGCGCGTGCGCTGCAGCATGTCCTATTTTCAGCGGATTTTTCCGCTACCGCAGATCAGTTTATCAACTTGTAATATATACATTTTAGGAATATATTAACATGTGCAGACATTTAAGGGTGCGCTGCCCTCTCTTGCCCCTGCGTAGAGCCTACACACACACACACACATCTATCTATCTATCTATCTATCTATTATATAAATACACATTTGGAATCTGCATCTACATTTTCTGTTACAAGTATAGAATTAGGTTCAGCTGAGACTCATGATCAATGGTGTTAGGGTACTTATGTAGTGATAATTAGTTTCAGCCAGATCATTAAAACTAACAATGGACTATGACACTCTTGAGAGGGGATATGAAGGTGTTATTCATTTATTTATTCTCTACAAGGGTGCGAACTACAGTACAGACCAAACTATAACTTATATACTACTATAAAAATTCTAAATATAAACAAACAAAATACAGCTTTTTTTCCTCAGAGGTAAACGGAAAAGTGAAGTTGTTCAGCTGTTTACTGTCACTGCAGCTTCTTCAAAGTCTTCCCACTCCGTGACCACTGAAATCCGACACGACACCACGTTAGGCTACGTCTTGACTCATTTGTATACCGACGGTGATTGGATGTTTCCCGAGGGCTCAGGGGAGTGTGTGTGTCTGTGTGTGTGTGTGTGTGTGTGTGTGTGTCTATGTGTGTGCGTGCGCGCGGGTACTTGTTCTACTGTTATAAAAACTCTAAATATAAACAAACAAAATACAGCTTTTTTTTCAGAGGTAAACGGAAAAGTGAAGATGTTCAGTGTCACTATGCAGATGTTACACTCAGTGGAGTTACCGAAATCTTTGCTTTAGTCCTCATTGAGTTGCCACACATCATTTCCACATTTCACTCGCTTTTATTACTCTTATGTGAGCATAAACAGTGAAACATTCCACAGGTTTATAATACACCGCGGCCAAGTGAACCACGTTCCCATCGAACGAAACGAGGCATAATCGTGGTGTTTGCTTCGGTTATGTCGGTTATGACACACCATAGTTTATTACCTGCAGTGGTGTCAAAAGTATTCACATTCATTACTTGAGTAGAAGTATAGATACTAGGGTTCAAAAATACTTCTTTAGAAGTTGAAGTATCAACCCAAGCTTTTTACTTTAGTAAAAGTGTAAAAGTACTGGTTTCAAAACTACTTAAAGTATAAAAGTAAAAGTACCGTGAGGGGCGACAAAAGCATTAAGGTCTCGCTTTCTGATAATACGACGGAAGCGCGCAGGGGGGGGAGGGGTTTGGGGGGAGTGCGTTGTGTGCGTTCTTATCATGCAACTGGGGGGGGGGGTGTGGGCGTTGTGTGCGTTCTTATCATGCGAGGGGGGGGGGGGCGTTGTGCGCGTTCTTATCATGCGACTGGGGGGGTTGCGTGATCTGATCATAAAAATAGAGTAACGAGGCTATTTTTTAAATGTAAGGAGTAGAAAGTACAGATATTTGAGTGACAATGTAAGGAGTAGAAGTAAAAAGTCGGCTGAAAAATAATTACTCCAGTAAAGTATAGATACCCAAAATTTCTACTTAAGTAAGGTAACGAAGTATTTGTACTTCGTTACTTGACACCTCTGATTACCTGCTGTGGTAGATCTGAATATTTATTCAAACACAATAATAAAGCTTTATATCCTCAGGAGGGCTCAGTACATTGTTTTAGCGATAGTTTCACGGAAGCGAGTTCAGAACTAATCTAACCAAACCAAAAAAAAAAAAAAAAACATCCGAAGCTTCAAATAGAATGAAGGAACTAATGAAATTGATATATATGTAATTGACATACTGTATATACAGACGTGTGTGTGTCATTTTAATTCAAATGAACATTTTAATGCTTTCTGATACACTTATCAACTTATCCACATACACTTATCAACACAAACTCTCCGTGCACGCACACACAATCTCTAAAAAATTAATATTAATAACATACATATACAAATAAACAAATGTAGGTGTAATAAAAGTAGTCGTGATGTCAGTACTCGCCCAGCAAACCAGCCTTTTGCAGCGGCTTAAAACGTATGAATTATCTTCAAATATACAAAAAAAAAGCGAAAAGACACTCAATTATTATGCATAGGTTATTTGTTTAATTAAAAAAGTTCATAAAAACACTTTAAAACGAGAGAAAAACTGTTAAAATCCTCGTTCGCCTTCTCAGCGTTAGGTAGCGAGTGGCGTCATGATTTGAATCTGCGCGCCACCGGGGAAACATAGGGAAACTGACTTTCCCGGACCACCGGCTTTTAGATAAAGTCCTTCTATGCGCCATCTGGCGGATATTCAGTGAAGCACAACACATTTATTTTAAATTCCCGAATGTTGCATCCGGCAAGTCGCGGCAAGCCGCGCGCTAAATTGCGGCATCCCGCGGGAAAACACGCAGGGTTTTAAGGGCGACATCTGTAAGAAATTTAAAGCTTATGGCTTATGTAACAAGCTTAATGCTTAATGCTTTACTAATGAGTAGAACAAGGTAGAATAAATGAAATAACAAATAAAATAAAATAAACACAACAACAAATTCATAACAAGTACGATATGGCTCTTACATTAGGCATCAATGGAGACTGCATAAGGTAGGGCACCCATTATTGTTACTGTATCTGCTTGGTACCTATAATACTAATGCATCGCTTACTCAGTTCTTAATCCTACCTTTCCTCTTCTAAAGCCACATTTCTGGGGTATTGCGCTGTAGGGTGTGTAAGAGCCATATCACATTTGTTATGTAAGAAATGGCCGTTTTCCTATATTATATGTACATATATGCACATATATGTGTACATATATAGGTATATATATGCATGTATATATGTGTACATATATGCACCTATATCTTTACCTAGATTAGTAAAAAAAATCCATAGCTGCTAGACAACATAAATAAAAGCGCAAATTATGTAGAAATACATTTTTTTTATTTTCTTAAGAACAATCAACTAGTAAAAGAACAAAAACATGACAAAAAACTGAACAGGAAGAAAAAAAAATATTTTGTGGATCTTCCCAGCTCCGTGAGCTTTGAATTGACAGATGTGCCTATCTGCCTTCAGGTGGCTGCCAGCCACTTCTTCAATGTAGCATCTAGAGAAGACAAAAATAATAAGACAATATAATAATAAATGATTATTTATTAAAACTTCAGACGACAACAATTAGTGCCACGAGGTTATTTGCAACACTATGTTCTACAAAATAGAGGACTACACACCCTATAGAGCAATATCTCAGAAATGTGGCTTTAGAAGAGGAAATGCAGGATTAAGAAGTGAGCAAGCAATGAATTAGTATTATAGGTACCAAGCAGATACAGTAACAATAATGGGTGCCCTACCTTATTGTAACAGGGTGCTAGTGTGGGATTTGGAGAAGGCATGGAGGCGGAGGTGATAGAGTGGAAAAGGGTTTTTTAATAAAGGAACCAAAATGTGAACATGTACAAAACAGGAATCAAACTAAACTAAACACTGAGCTGAACTGAAACACAGGGCTGAACTAAGACACAGAACTACACCAAACACAGAGCTAGACTAAATCACAGAGCTAGACTAAATCACAGAGCTAGACTAAACACAGAGCTAGACTAAAACCGTATCCAAACAGATGCCCGACCCAGAACAACGGAAACAAAAGGCTATTTATCCAGGAACTGATTAGGCCGCTAACCTCGATCAGGTGTGCTCCCATTTCCTGACCGAGGTGCACTCTGGGATACGGAGTTCAAAAACCAAACTAAAACATAACGGAAAACAAAATGGAGTCCTGGAGTATGGCGCCCTCAGATGTTCGACCGTGACATTACCCCCCCTCCAAAAGGCGCTACTCCGGAGCGCCCAAAATGGTGGTCCAGGGCACCCCGCCCCAAGGTCCAATGTCGGTCCTCCCAACAGAGAGGCTGCAGCACAGGTTCCCAGGGCAGGGTGGCAGGGAGGGCACGTTGGCGAGTCCTGTCGGCGGGGCGAGGAGCACTGGCGCTGGGTCGTCGGCGAAGCCGGGCAGCGGAGCGAGGAACACTGGCGCTGGGTCGTCGGCGAAACCGGGCGGCGGAGCGAGGTAGTAGAGGCCTTCCAAGCACGGCAGGGGCGGCAGCTCGACGTCCTCGACGAAGCAGGGCAGAGACGGAGCTGGCTCGCAGGGCAGAGACGGAGCTGGCTCGCAGGGCAGAGACGGAGCTGGCTCGCAGGGCAGAGACGGAGCTGGCTCGCAGGGCAGAGACGGAGCTGGATCGCCGCCGAATCTGACGGCTCGACGTCGTTGACGAGGTATGGCCATGGCGGAGGAGGCAACTCTAAGTCCTCGAAGGCGGGCGGAGGCAGCTCGTCGTCGAGGCATGGCGGAGGCGGCGGCGGTAGTTCGGTGTCGTCGTCGACGAAGCCAGACAGCGGTTGAGGCACGAAGTCACCCATCCCGGGGCTCTCTGGAACGGCCGGGCCCATCCCGGGGCTCTCTGGAACGGCCGGGGCCCATCCCGGGGCTCTCTGGAACGGCCGGGGCCCATCCCGGGGCTCTCTGGAACGGCCGGGGCCATCCCGGGGCTCTCTGGAACGGCCGGGGCCATCCCGGGGCTCTCTGGAACGGCCGGGGCCATCCCGGGGCTCTCTGGAACGGCCGGGGCCATCCCGGGGCTCTCTGGAACGGCCGGGCCCATCCCGGGGCTTTCTGGAACGGCCGGGCCCATCCCGGGGCTCTCTGGAATGGCCGGGCCCATCCCGGGGCTCTCTGGAACGGCCGGGCCCATCCCGGGGCTCTCTGGAACGGCCGGGCCCATCCCGGGGCTCTCTGGAGATTCTGGGCACTTTCGATCCAGCTGAACGAGCTGATCCTGGAGTCGTGCCCCCAACTCCAGCAGGGATGAGTTCCCCAGCCAGCTGTTGGAGTACTCACCTCTGCTGCTGGAGTTCCACGCCGCGCCCCGTCTGTCGACACTCCGACTGGGGATTTTCCCTACCCCTGGTTCCGTCGTCCTGAGTCCTTGGAGGCACGCGTCGTATTGCCAGCCGCGACTCTCTCCAATCTGACTGCGTTGCTCGTTCGCCCTCTTGCTCCAACTCACATAGCTATACCAAACACAGAGTTAGACCAAACACAGCGCTAGACTAAACACAGAGCTAGAATAAACACAGAGCTAGACTAAAACCGTATCCAAACAGATGCCCGACCCAGAACAACGGAAACAAAAGGCTATTTATCCAGGAACTGATTAGGCCGCTAACCTCGATCAGGTGTGCTCCCATTTCCTGACCGAGGTGCACTCTGGGATACGGAGTTCAAAAACCAAACTAAAACATAACGGAAAACAAAATGGAGTCCTGGAGTATGGCGCCCTCTGGTGTTCGACCATGACACTTATGCAGTCTCCATTGATGCCTAATAAACATTGATACAAGTAGGCTATGGTTAAAGTGGTGAACTTATAAAGTCTGAAATGTTTTTTTTCTCTTCTCAACGCATTATCCATTTACTCACCAATAATGGCTACCTTTTTAATTTGGTCAAGTCTCCAAGTCGAAGGTGCCCAGCAGCAGATTCCGTAGCATGGCAGTAGCAGAGGTGGCAAGGCGGGCTGCTCTCCACGCTTCTGCCTGGCAAAACTCCCCAGAGCCCTTTATAACTTCAATCTGAAAAATAATTTCACATCACAATATTAATTTATTGGCAACTTTTAGAAACTTTTCATGTTTCATACTGATTCTCATGTTTAGCTTCCAAATAGTTAATAGGATTTTATGTATAAATGCAGATTAATGATAAAGATACATGCAGGGTAAAACTGCAACAGGAACAGTACAAAATAAAAACTGAAAAAAGATGGACATTCAGAGTAAAAAAAAAAAAAACTGTACAAAACATACATGCAGGGTAAGCATTGGTCGGAGCAATGTCCAAGAAGTGTAGAGAAATATTTCTGTACGACTTCATTGTTTTGTGCTGTGTAGTATAGTATTGTAATAGCTGATCAGAGTGATCAACTCCCCATGTGCTGGTTGTACGCAGTCACAGGAAATGTCTTTGTAGTCCATGTACCTTGTAATTTCACCCTCAACCAAAACAACCGCGTCTACTGTAAAGCAGAATGGATGGTAGAACAGGTAGATACTTCTCGTGTGTCCATCCACTTCACAAATACAAGAGGTCCATCTGAACGGAGCTTGCGTGTCCTGATGTGAGGGGCTGGTGGATGAAGGGTGATGCAGACACATTCCTAAAAACCAATAAATAAAAAAATGTTAGCCTATACTGTTCAGAGTAAATGGATGTGCAGTTAATATGGATGCACAATATATACAGAGATGACCAAAAAATGTATCCACACTTCAACATGAAAAATATACCCCTCTCTTCTGTAGGTCACATGACAGCATCAATGATGGTGATAGATAATACTACACACTGCTGGCATAATTCAATTTTAGTTTTAAAAAGGCCATAGATAACAATTGTGAAAGTGTCTATACATTTTTGTGCCCCTCTGTATTTTTGATGGGCAATAGGCTGGGCAAATATCTGTTGATGGACAACAGACCATGTAGTGGATCTCAAACATTTACAACTGAGACATTAGCAAACACCATCCATTGGACATTACACACATATTGAACACATTCTAAACAATTACATCTTATCAGGCATTTGTAAATACACGCTAAACAAAAGGGATTATATACATTTACACCAAAGAAATATTCATAAGCATCACTTAGCTACATAAGGCAGTATTTTAGCGACCTGGAACTAGCTTGTTTGTGCTAAATAACATTACTGATAGCAGTGTTATAAGCTAACCAAAACGGAGCCAAATATATATTAGCAACCATAATCTAAAGCTATCCAAAACAAGGTGAAATACATTAGAACATTTATAAACATCTGTAAACTCCATAAGGCATTAGCTTAGCTACCGGGAAATATCATGTTTGTGCTACATGAGGCAGCATGTTAGCATGATTTACCTAAACTATATAAATGGCATTGAAAGCCAATGTGTCACACAAGCTGACAAGAGCTAGCTGTAGTGAGGAAAACATTTACTAATATTAGTTTAATATTATCAGAATAAGAGTTATATAAGACTTAATAGATTCAGCAGATCATCTCGTCATCTAACCCCACCACCTGTTCATTAGACCCAATCCCCTCCACAATGCTCCAGGCAATCTCACAAGACCTCCTTCCCTTCACCACAACCATCATCAACCATTCCATATCATCTGGTCATGTTCCTGCTGCTTTTAAGAAGGCTAGGGTTATTCCCATCCTCAAGAAACCCTGCCTGGACCCATCAGAAGTTAACAACTATCGCCCGGTATCACTTCTCTCTTTTATTTCCAAAATTCTTGAAAGAACTGTTTATAACCAAATGTCTCTTTATCTCTCACAGAACAACCTTAATGATCCCAACCAATCTGGATTCAAAGTGGCACATTCCACAGAGACTGCCCTTCTGTCAGTCACTGAGAAGCTCCATACTGCTAGATCTGCTAAACTGTCATCTGTTCTCATCCTCCTGGACCTGTCAGCGGCATTTGACACGGTGAACCACAAGATTCTATTATCTATTCTTACAAGCCTTGGAATTTGTGGAACAGTGTGGCAATGGTTTGCTTCTTACCTAGAAGATAGGTCATATGAGGTAACATGGAGGGGATCTACATCTGCTCCACGTAGACTCTCTACTGGTGTCGAACAGGGCTCAGTACTTGGTCCTCTTCTGTTCTCCCTCTATACCTAGTCTCTTGGTAAAGTCATATCATCGCATGGATTTTCATACCATTGTTTTGCAGATGACACACAACTTACTCTCTCCTTTCCTCCCTCTGACACTCAGGTTTCCACCCAGATCTCAGCATGTCTGGCAGACATCTCATCCTGGATGACTGCACATCAGCTAAAGCTCAATCTGAGTAAAACTGAACTGTTGTTCATCCCTTGTGACTCATCCCCAGGTCAAGACCTTGTGATATCCCTGGACAACAACCAAATCACTCCTTCAGCCACTGCCCGCAATCTTGGGGTAACCATGGACAACCATCTGTCATTTTCCCCACACATCGCTAACCTTACTCGCTCTTGTAGATTTCTTCTTTACAATATCAGAAGAATTCGCCCATTTCTTTCTTCACAGGCTACTCAGGTGCTTGTTCAGTCCCTTGTTATTTTAAGACTGGACTACTGCAACTCACTCCTGGCAGGTCTGCCTCTGTCCACGATTCGTCCTCTGCAACTGATCCAGAATGCAGCAGCACGTCTCGTTTTTAACCTCCCCAAGTTCTCCCACACCACCCCACTCCTCCGCTCCCTGCACTGGCTTCCTGTAGCTGCCCGCATCAAATTCAAAACGCTGATGCTTGCCTACAAAGCTAAAAATGGCCCTGCACCCACTTACCTCTCTGCTCTAATCACACCACGCACTGCACCACGTTTCCCTCCGATCCTCCAGCACTGCTCGCCTCATCCCACCATCTCTCAGGGATCGAGGGCGACATTCATCCAGGCTCTTTTCTGTTCTGGCACCTAGGTGGTGGAACGAACTTCCTCTAGATGTCCGTACAGCAGAGACTTTGACTATCTTTAAACGACGACTCAAGACGCATCTGTTTCTCCAGTACTTGGACTAACCTCCCCCCCCCCCCCCCCCGCAAAAAAAAAAAAAAAAAACTCTTCCCAGTTGTGTTCGACTAATGACACTTAGTTATAAACCTAGTTAACCCAGTGTAAGTATGTATCCAGTGATGTTAACTTTAAAGCACTTTTTGTAAGTCGCTCTGGATAAGAGCGTCTGCCAAATGCCTAAATGTAAATGTAAATGTAATAAGTTACCCAGTGTAGCATGGGTCTATTCTCTGTTCAAAATGCTCCTGTTCGGCGTCGGAGTCACACAGTCTTCTTCTGAGGTAAATGTAAACTCCTCCCACTTTCCAGGACATTCTTAAGAGTTTCCTCGGATGTGTAAGCGCGTGCCATCTTCCAAAACGTGCAGAAAACTCACTGAATCTGATTGTTTTCAAGCCTGTCTCTGTGTGTGTGTGTGTGTGTGTGTGTGTGTGTGTGTGTGTGTGTGTTGATCAGGCCCGTGTCCGGGGGCGTGGCCTAGTATGTAAATTACCCGGACTGATTTCCGTGTGATTGTCGTGTGGGCGTGTCCTGCCTCAGTTTATTAGCAGATGAGTGCGACAGAAATTCTGTGCCTCTCCTTGGTTTCATACGGATTAAATAAACTGAGAATATTTGTTTTCAATGTGACTTGCATCATTTAAAAGTAGACACTTTAAGATATATAGATATATTTCTCACTTCTCATTTCAGTTAATTTTAGTGACGTTTTTCAAAAAGAATTTCACGGAGACTGAGGTTTCATATATGTGCATATATCCTCATATACTGTATGTGGGCAATTAGAATACCAATTTCATGTGTTCGCACATAAGTTTTTTGCATTTTTGTTTTTAAGTTAGTTCTTAGTTATTGCCTTGATAATAGAAAATATGAGCTAGGCATCATGTATGACAGTGGCCAAAGTGAGATATGAGCTAAAATGACCAGATCCTGCCATAGGAGACATATCTTGTATGTACATATAGGGCTTATATGTGTATATAAAGAAGCAATACAGGAGACCTATAAGGCCTGTATATGCACATATACTGCATATATGTTCCCTTTTAGTCGATTCACTCGGTACAACACATATTGTATGGGATATCACGCCCTCTCGTGTCCTGGCTGAAGCCACCTTTATTCACGCCGTAAGGCAGGCAAACCTGTGGTGACGTAGGTGTAGCCCCGCCTACACCTATAGACCCTCGTTGCCATGGTTGACCTTCAGTTCTTTCGCTCTTCACCTCGCTGTGAACACCTTTCCGTAGAGTTTTCTAGGTGCTGCTAGTCAACTCTACATTTACTTTACTAGACTGCGCTTAAATCAGCTTAACTGTTCCTGTTGGTGTTAGCGACAACAGCTTCATTTGGTGAGTCGTCTACCCGCGGAGCACTGACTTTAAGCTCCCTGTCAGTCGTAACATTAGCGACGTTTCGGTTCGGGTGGCTCCTGTTTAGCTGTGCTAACAGTGTAAGCTTCATGAGCATGGAAGCTTATGTGGCAAAGAGAAAGTCCGCTGTTCGCCCCTGTCCTCAGGAGTGCGGCTTCTCCCTGCACGAGAAGGACCAGCATGAGGCGTGCCCCGTCTGTCTGGGAATTCTCCACGCTAGGAGAGCGCTAGCTGAGCCTGAGTCATGTGCGCTTTGTCGCCAGCTCCGGCGTTCAACGCTGGAAAGACGGGTCACGTTCGTGGAGAGAACCCTGGGAAAAGGGTTCAGCAAGACCCCCTCCTTTCCGGACTAGCAGTCCCAGCTTCGCCTGTGTCTGCTGACGAGGAGTTTTCTTCAGAAGTCCCCGCGCTTAGCTGGGCAGACCAAATGGAGTATTTCGAGGGGTCGGAGGACCGTGAGCTCTCCTACAGCGCTGGCCAGCAGCCAGGCACAGATCAGTGGCCTTTCGAGGACGATGACGTGCTCGATATCGGCCTAGAGATGCATGGTTTGTCGGAGGACGAGCATGAACTCTTGCCACTCACCCAGAGCTCCTCTGCTACTGCGCTAGCAGCACTGGATGCCACTTCGTTTTTCGCCCTCTACCGGCGAGCGGCCGAAAAGCTGGAAGTGGAGTGGCCCTCCCCACAGCCAGCTCAAAAACCGTCAAGGTTCGCAGGATTTTTTCTCCCTCCTGAACCGACGACAGTTAAGAACTGCTCGCCTATGTTTCCCGACTGTGTCCGCGAGCTAACGTCGTCATGGAGCAAGCCGCTGTCGACCCGCGTATCAGTACCCGGTTACGGACAGTTTTTGGAATTAGACGGAGCTGAAAAAGCAGGACCAGTGAGCCCACCGCCGATGGAGCCATCTTTGGCGGCTTATTTGGCACCCTCGCAAAACCACGGAGTGTCTGGTCCTACTGTTCTTCCGTCCAAACACTGCAGATTCTCCTCTGCCCAGCTGGAGAAGATTTACCGCGCTCAAGCGGGCACTGCTCGTGCACTCAATTCTGTTACACTGCTCCAAACATATCATGCAATGTGTTTGGCGGAGCTCGGTTCACTGGTGCCTCAGGAGAGCCCACTATGTGCGCTACTTAACGAGGTCAGGACCGCGACAGGCTACATTCTGCGCATGTCTCGTTGTGCGGCTCTTTCCCTCGGGAGAGGGATGGCGAGCGCAGTGGTAGCACAGAGGCATTTATGGCTCACGCTCTCTGACCTCCCGGATAGAGACAGGGCCGTCTATTTGGATGAACCGGTGTCTGCTGAGGGTTTGTTCGGCCAGTCACTCGATGCCATTCAGGCAAGGTTCGACTTCAAAAGGAAGCAGGCTGAAGCGTTGCGAGATATCATCCTGCGACGCGAGGTGAAGCCCAAACAGGCTCGAAGAATGGCCACCTCAGAACCCATGGCAGTCGGCCTGGAGTAGGGGCCCCACCGGGCCTCCGGAAGGATTCAGCGACTAGGAGGAAGAATCCTCACTCCTCCTAGCTCAGATTTCAAAGGGAGGGGAGCTCTGGCAACAGGGAGACACTGTTTCTCCTCTCCCAATGCCGCCCGAGAGGCCGCTAAGTTATGTTCAGGGAATCAGTCCCAAACGGCGCTGCACTTTCCTAACACAGTCTCCCAAGCACAATCCCCCCCCTCACACACAAGTGTTTGTGTTCAAGTTATGAACCTCGGTTGGGGCGTGTTAAGAAATTTTCAGGGACTTACAGCAAGTGCCCCCAATGTTTACAGTTTGATTACCTCAAAAATTGTGCCTTTTGTAAACAATGTGAACGTTTCATTAAAAGCAATAAAGAGCTTTCCTGTTTGCAATGTTGCAAAGCACAAAAGCCCAGTTCCATTGATGAGGCTGCACTCTGGCAGAACGCCAGGGGGCAGCAGACCCCTTTCAGAGATCAGGGTGAGCTGGCTGGCTTCCCACATCCTCGAGTGGCGCGCATGCGCAGTCTCGACATGGGTGCAAAACACGGTCTCTATGGGATACCGACTACAGTTTCGCACAAGGCCACCGCGCTTCTCTTCCGTAGTAAACACAGTGGTGTCGGAAGCCGCAGCAGCGGTGCTTCAGGAGGAGATAAATTCTCTTCTGAGCAAAGGGGCGATTGGAGTGGTTCCTTCTTCGGAAATGAACTCAGGCTGGTACAGCCGTTATTTTGTCGTTCCGAAGAAAGGGGGAGGGCTGCGTCCTATTTTGGATCTGAGAATATTGAACACGTTTCTAAGAACGTACAAGTTCAAAATGCTTACACTGAGGCAACTGCTAAATGCAATAGGCCCTGGGGATTGGTTCACTACGATAGATCTCACAGACGCTTACTTTCATATAGCAATCTTTCCACACCACAGAAAGTTTCTGAGGTTTGCATTCGAGGGCGTGGCCTACGAGTACCTAGTGCTCCCGTTCGGCCTGTCGCTCGCTCCCCGAACATTCACGAAGTGCGCCGAGGCAGCTCTGTCTCCTCTTCGGGAGAGGGGCGTTCGCATACTGGCCTATTTAGACGATTGGGCGCTGATAGCGAGCTCAGGCGAGCAGGCAGAGAAACAAACAGCGCTGGTTGTGTCTCACATTCAGACTTTAGGTTCTCAATAAACATGAAGAAAAGCTCATTGACTCCGAGTCAACAGTTTTCATTTCTGGGTCTGGAGATATGCTCCGTTACCAGCCGAGCACATCTCTCAGAGCACAGAATAGCTGTGTTTCAGCGCTGCCTTGCTCTGTTTCAGTTGCAACATAAACTTCGTTTCCGAGTGTTTTTACAGTTAATGGGAATGATGGCGTCTATGATCGCTGTGGTGCCTCTCGGGCTGCTGAACATGCGCACTTTTCAGCGCTGGGTGCGCTCTCACCGCCTATGTGCGGCGCGCCACCTCAACAGGAGGTAGACAGCGACACCGTCATGCATGACAGCTCTTCTGCCCTGGAGGGAACCCAGGCTATTACGTCAGGGCTCTCCGATAGGCAGGGTGTCGTTTCACAAAGTGGTGTCAACAGATGCCTCGCTCAGCGGCTGGGGCGCTCTGTGCGACGGCTCCGCGGTCAGGGGGGCGTGGTCACAGGAACAGCGCAGGCTTCACATCAACTGTTTAGAGCTGTTAGCAGTGTCCTGATCAGGACAGACAACACAACAGTGGTGTCATATATAAACAGACAAGGGGGGACTCGCTCACTCCCACTGCTAAAACTATCTCATTCTCTATTGCTATGGTCCAGTGTTCATTTTCTGTCACTCAGGGCCACTCACATTCCAGGGCGCCTGAATCTGGGGGGCGGACCTTCTATCCAGCCCGCTTGTGAGGGAATGGAGGTTACACCCATGGGTGGTAGCTCAGATCTGGGAGCGCTTCGGCAGGGCAGCAGTGGATCTTTTTGCATCAAAGGAGAACGCTCACTGCCCGCTATTTTTCTCCATAACGGACCGCAATGCCCCTCTGGGGATCGATGCACTGGCACACTCATGGCCCCCAGCTCTATTGTATGCTTTTCCTCCAGTAGAACTGATTCTGCCTGTCACAGAGAGGGTGCGCCAGCAGGGCCTGTCACTAATCATGGTGGCCCCTCGTTGGCCGGCGAAGTTGTGGTATGCAGAGATAGTCAGCCTGCTAGCAGCAGAGCCATGGAAACTTCCTCTCCTCAGGGACCTTCTGTCTCAGGCAGGGGGAGAGGTAGTGCACCCGCGTCCCGAGCTGTGGAACTTGCATGCTTACCTGTTGAAAGGTCCAATCTGATAGCTAAAGGGCTTCCCCCAAATGTGATTGAGACAATTCAAAGTGCTCGGGCTTCGTCTACGAGAGGCTTATATGCTTACAAGTGGCGAGCTTTTGAGCAATGGTGTCGAGAACGTAAGGTGCTTCCATTTCAGTGCTCCATGGTGGAAGTTCTGTCTTTTCTGCAGGAACTATTAGAAAAAGGCCTTTCCTTCTCTACTATTAAAGTGTACTTGGCGGCTATATCAGCCTGTCATGTTGGTTTCGATGGAGTGTCACCAGGTGCTCATCCGCTCGCGGTACGATTTTTAAAAGGAGTACGACATTTGCGACCCACTGTGAGGTCCAGTGTTCCGTCTTGGGATCTATTGCTAGTACTTGAGGCCCTCTGTGGGCCTCCTTTTGAGCCAATTGAGTCTATAGATATGAAAATTCTTTCATATAAGACAGCACTTCTTCTTGCTCTAGCGTCTGCTAAACGAGTGGGTGATCTCCACGCTTTGTCCGTGCATCCATCTTGTACGCAGTTTGCTGCTAATGGTTTAAAGGTTACTCTAAGACCGAACGCGGCCTATGTACCCAAGGTGGTCTCCACTGATTATAGCTCTATGATCTTTGACCTTCATAGCCTTTGTCCCCCCCCTTTTGCTTCTGAGGAGCAGGGAAAATTGCATAATTTGTGCCCAGTACGTGCTCTACGGGTCTACATGGATTGCACGGTGAATGGGCGCTCATGTGATCAACTGTTCGTCTGTTTTGCCAGTCCAGTAAAGGGTAAAGCACTGTCTAAACAGCGGCTTTCCCATTGGATTGTGGAGGCTATTTCATTAGCTTATAGCAGTAAGAGTGTGCCACTGCCTCAGGGTGTGAGAGCGTACTCAATGAGAGCTATGGCAACATCGTGGGCGCTGTTCAAAGGGATGTCCGTGGGTGACATTTACACGGCAGCCAGTTGGTCCTCACCGCACACTTTTGTCCGGTTCTACCGACTTGATATAACGGCCCCCTCGGTGGCCCATTCGGTCCTCTCTGCGGGGTCCACGATGCAGTAGCTACATAGGGTTCTTATGCCTGACTTTGGTAGATGCTCGGCGGGGCGTGAATATATGTCCCATACAATATGTGTTGTACCGAGTGAATCGACTGAAAGGGAACCGAGGTTATAGTCATAACCATTTGTTTCATATATGTGCATACATCCTCATATAGGTGCGGATATATGCATATATATACTGCATATAGGTTTCATATATGCGTATATATCCTCATATAGGTGCGGATATATACGCATATATACTGCATATAGGTTTCATAAATGCGCATATATCCTCATATAGGTGCGGATATACAGTGGGAGCCACGTCAAACAGCTGCCTGGAGCATGATGGATTCACGGCAGGATCATGAAGGGTTAATGCACGCTTCGTGCACGGAATGTGATCCCCCGCGATGACGCAATTAACAATGCCCCGCCCCATAACCGCCCCATGCGCTTTCTATAAAGATGGTTGCAATGCCGTATAATTCCGCCAGATGGAGCATTGACTGCCACAGTTAACTGCAGTGTCCAGGAAGCCCAATACCATATCTTTAATATATAGACAGTTCTTGTATTGTCAACATAGTTTCATAAATAGATGACGTGGTAAAAAACAACAACAAACCTATTAATAAAACAGATTTGTTAAATCACTCAATACACAACCCATGATGATTATGCTATTTATTATTTTATAATGACTTAATATAACTAGTTAGTGAAATATTTTTTAAGACATCCTGAAATGATCCTTAAAGACACGGTAGCGGCTGTAATTTGTCTATACCGATCATTGTAGTTACGGAATAAACACGCGGGCTATGTATAGTATTTTACATTACGGTGTATTTTACCTAGTTCCATTTAATATACTGATAGATAATATTTTGCTGCAAAGTAAAGCTCAAAATGTAACGTCTGCTTGGGATTGTTTTCGTTATATTTTTGATGATGTTTTCGTTGATTTTTTTTTCACTGATAGTCAACATGTGGCATGAGAAAGGCAATTAATGGCGCATGCAACCTGGAACAAATATCTGCAATCGGCGCAATCGGTTAGCGCGTGACACTTATAAAGCGGTCCAGGTGAAGCAATGCCGAGTTCGAGCCTCACCTAAAGCACCCAAAGCGTTTTACTGCATATCGTGTATGTGACAAATAAAATTTTTATTTGAAAGTAAAGCTTAAAATGTAACTAATATTTTTTATGTTTTCGCTGATAGTCAAATTGGCATAACAAATTGATTAATGGCGCATAATATCTGGAACAAATATCTGTCCATACGGATCAGTGTGTCTTTAGTCATTTAACCAGCATAATGTCCCACATCAAAGATCTGATGGGGCATAAATCACTTATCACAACTGTGTATAGATGCAGAGACAGATTTAATCCCCATAAACATTCACACTTGAAAACAAAACTAACAGAACTAAACAGTTCTAGAGTGTTAGTGCCTGTTATCACAGGACAGGAATCACCTACAGGATACTACTGTATTTTTACTGCTTATATATTTTACCCTAGTTTCATTTGGTTTTACACGATTTCATGTGTTATTTGTGTGTGTACAGTGAGTGTGTGTGTGAGTGCGAGAGATAGCGTGAGAGCGCGTGCGCGAGAGAGGGCTTACATGGTGATTTGTCCAAGGTTACTAAAACGTGGCTTACTACCTATAAAAATTATTTCAATTTAACTCATGGGTCTCAATCACAGATGACACGACAAATTATATACTCTGAAACGTTCATTTGAACATTTAAAAATATATACAAAAACATAAATATTAATGTTATCATGGTGTAAATTATTAACATTAGGTTAGGTCCTGCCCTTAATTAATTCGTATTATAATTACTTTTACATAGTATAGTTATTGGACTGACATGACCAAAACTAGCTATTTCATAAAATCAACCCATCATTTATAATCAGAAAACATAAAACATATTATGATCTGTTCAATAGCCCATCTGTTTTAATTTAGTTTGTATTTTTTATTATTCATAAGACAAACTTTCAGTTTTGTAAATATTTTAGTTATAGTGTGTTAAGTCTTACTTTAGGTTAGACATTTTTGAGAATTTGACCATCCAGCTTAGATAAATGTTATGTCATTGATTGATAAAATCTATTTTTTAGTTTCCCCCCTGAGGGATTGCCACCTTATTGTGGTCAGGGGGTTTGCGTGCCTCAACACAATTCAGCAAGGACAATACTGTTACTATAAGCCCAGGGAAAAACAGTGCTCGAACATGATGCCCCCTTCAAATTTCTGACTGCGCCCCTCCGCCCATACGGTCTGGTCTAGAACTGCCCTGCCTCTGACCGTCTTTTGTCTTGTAAATGAGTATTTTCAGTCACCTTCCAATCCCCCAGCGCACACACTCTGTTTGTCCTGTAAACTGTAACTGTGTTTGCTAGGGCACTTGGTTATACACAGTACTTTAATGTATGGAACACTTACTTAACTTACTGGTTTGGTTTAAATATCGCTTATTACCTTATTCAGCAAAATAAATAAATAATTAACGTATTGAAGTATTTTAGTTAAGGACAAAAACAGACCCTACGCTTGTGTTTAGAACTGCTGAACAGCCGTGTTCATAGGTTTAATCAATGATGGATGAATGGAGAGGTGTGTGTGTGTGTGTGTGTGTGTGTGTGTATATATGCGCGCACTCGCTCTCCTGAATTTCTCCGTTGGCTTTAACACACACACACCCATCCCCCCGCCAAAAACACACACACAGAGCAATTAACAACATGTCATACTCAGTATTCTCCATTGAGGTTTCTCACCTTCCGCTCCTAAGTTTGTCGTTGCTCTTTTGGAGTTCTTAAAACCCAAAAAATTTATTTATACTGAGAAAAAATTATTATGGGTCATATAATCACAAACACAAATACATATGATCAAGTGTTTAACTGTTTTCATTTGTTTCTATGACCAATAATTATTATTATTATGATTTTCAGCCCAACTCTTTGACTATTTAAAACAAAGTTGTGTCCCATTTTTTGCCCATTGAAGTTGTTGGTTCAACTAAACGTTTTTTTAAATACCCAAACAATCCCCCAAAATTAAAACACGCAAACATGACTTTACCAATTCAATTTATTCTTCCAAAACTAGTCAAAGTTAAAACAGTAATTTGTATAAAACAGGTGAATACATGTTGTCTTTTTGCTTAAAGTTCATTAAACAACCCGGATACACCAGCTGCTTATAAGTCTCTATCTATAGGTCTTTTATATTAAAATATAAATTTTTCAAATATCAAAACTATTAAACATGGAACAGTTGATGTCTTTGGTTCCTCCAAAGTACTGTATCAGACATTTAGCAGTTCTATGTTCAGAATATACAGTAGACCTGATCAAACATCATTCTAAAGCTGTCGGACTGTGACATCATCCCTCCTACAGCTCCCTCAACAGCTTGTTCAGGCTCCTCCAGTACTGTAGCTCCAAAAGTCCAGCCGTCAGCCGTCTGACCCCCCAGTCCTCCACAGCGGAGCTCTGCTTAAAGACAACAGGAGAATTTAGTGAAGACAAAGATAAATAAACTTCACAGAACATATAGTTCTAATAAAAATAAAATATATTAATAAACCTATTTACCACAGAGTGTGTAAAACACTGTTTTGGGAATTCTGGAATGTAAATAATCTGCCTGTGCTAATGTTAACCAGTGAACAGTGTTAGTGTTAACCACTGACTGTCTGTATTATCATCTGAATTAAATTAACCGGGAATTTACTTAATGCGCTTCTCATACAAATAAGTTAAGCGATATAACACTCGTATATGAGCATTAGTTCATCCCTGAAGCCAAACTATAACTTACTGAAGCCGCTCACACCCCCCCCCACACACACCTTCCCTCACACCTCCCCCCCACGCACACACATACACACACACCTCCCCCCTCCTCCTCCTTAACTGATAAACACTTCAGTGTTTTTATCCAGCTCGTTAACTAAGCGCTCGCGCTACCGCGGAAAGTCATGGACAAAGTGTATAAAATATAAACCGGGTTATGAGCGTTACTAGCTCCTGTACAGCTACCCTCAGTCTGTGTCCCTCATCAACTGCATCACATTATATTACAGTTACAGAAATAACCTGCAGATTAACTCTTACCCAAAGAATAAATAACTGCTGAATCTATCCAGACAACACGCGGTGAGATTCTCTCAGTATTTACAGAGAACACAAACACTCTTCATCGGGTAGTGCAGCTCTTGTAATAGGGACATTAATAGTATTTTCGAAGCTTGAGCATGTTTTTGAGTTAAAGTGGAGTGACATTGTGAGTGTGTGACACTGACAGTAAGCTGTAATATTAACTCCAGACTTGGTAAACAGAACATTAAGTTCTCTAAAGTCACATCTGACCGCTGCTGGTGCTGCCAGTGATATTTAAAACGGCCAATAAAAAACTAAACTGGGAAATAAACTGTAAACTACTCCAAACACATTTTATGAAATAAAACATCACTTACCACGAATAGTCCGTTAAGCCGCCATCTTCACCTCTGTAGTTTGGCAGCGTCAGTATGGCGGGGGTGGGGGCGGGTTGTTAAAATCACGTGATTGCAACTCCACGCAGCTGGCTTGTTTTAACGTGTTCTTGAGAACGAAGCGCCATCTAGTGGTGGCACCAGGTCAATGAAAAAATAGGGCTTGAATGGGCGTGTTTACTGTGAAATCTTGACACGCCTTTCTGGCAGAAAAGGGAGGGGGGATTACGGCGTGCAAAGGGCATTCACACGCCATTCACACTCCAGCCACACGGTCGCGGCTATTTGGCGTGACTCCCACTGTATGCGCATATATACTGAATGTGCGGGATGCGGGAGAAAAACATTAATCGCGGGACTCCCGCAAAATGGAATTATAAATAAAATTTATTAAAAATAAATTTTAAGATACTCAGTAGCGGTTCTATACTCAATTGCTCAACCCCCCCCCAGCGCCACGAACACAGCAGGAACTGAATGCTGCCACACATAGTACAGTGTGAAAACAATGGTGATCCGATGACTTTGAAAATCATGCAGTGTGAGTTTGAGGAGAAGGTAAAAAGCAATACAAAACAAATAATGTACAGTTTATGTTGTCATTACTTTGCTCTCAAACTAAATGCAATGTAATAATAGGCGTTATTTAATAATAACATTAACTCAGTAACTCAAGCTTATAATAAAATCACCAAAATAAGTCTTCATGTTAAGAATAAATATGCAAACAGTACGGTATCTGAGCGTACGGATTGGAAATTTGTGCATACAGTTTGTTAATCCGTGGCCACGATTTGTTAAACTGAGGGAACAGTTTAAGTATTTGTGAGTGCGGGGGACAAATTGCAAAACCGTCGCCACGGATTGATTTTTTATTTATTTATTTATTTGGTCCTACAGGTTTTTTTTTTTTTTTTTTTTTTTGCACTTAACAGACTACATTGTTACATTAATTATATTTGTTTTCATAGCATTGAATATGTACATTGTAGGACAACATTTGCAGATTGTGAAATAACACATACAGGTCCTTCTCAAAAAATTAGCATATTGTGATAAAGTTCATTATTTTCTGTAATGTACTGATAAACATTAGACTTTCATATATTTTAGATTCATTACACACAACTGAAGTAGTTCAAGCCTTTTATTGTTTTAATATTGATGATTGTGGCATACAGCTCAAAATCCCTATCTCAAAAAATTAGCATATCATGAAAAGGTTCCTTAAATGAGCTATTAACCTAATCATCTGAATCAACTAATTAACTCTAAACACCTGCACCTCCTGAGGCTTTTAAAAACTCCCAGCCTGGTTCATTACTCAAAACCGCAATCATGGGTAAGACTGCCGACCTGACTGCTGTCCAGAAGGCCATCATTGACACCCTCAAGCAAGAGGGTAAGACACAGAAAGAAATTTCTGAACGAATAGGCTGTTCCCAGCGTGCTGTATCAAGGCACTTCAGTGGGAAGTCTGTGGGAAGGAAAAAGTGAGGCAGAAAACGCTGCACAACGAGATGAGGTGACCGGGCCCTGAGGAAGATTGTGGAGAAGGACCGATTCCAGACCTTGGGGGACCTGCGGAAACAGTGGACTGATTCTGGAGTAGAAACATCCAGAGCCACCGTGAGCAGGAAATGGGCTACAGGTTGCAAATTTTGCATGTCATTCGGAAATCCAGGTGCCAGAGTCTGGAGGAAGACTGGGGAGAGGGAAATGTCAAAATGCCTGAAGTCCAGTGTCAAGTACCCACAGTCAGTGATGGTCTGGGTTGCCATGTCAGCTGCTGGTGTTGGTCCACTGTGTTTTATCAAGGGCAGGGTCAATGCAACTAGCTATCAGGAGATTTTGGAGCACTTCATGCTTCCATCTGCTGAAAAGCTTTATGGAGATGAAGATTTCATTTTTCAGCACGACCTGGCACTTGCTCACAGTGCCAAAGCCACTGGTAAATGGTTTACTGACCATGGTATTACTGTGCTCAATTGGCCTGCCAACTCTCCTGACCTGGACCCCATAGAGAATCTGTGGGATGTTGTGAAGAGAAAGTTGAGAGACACAAGACACAAGAATCTGCAAAAGGATTCCCGACCAAGTATTGAGTGCATAACTGAACATAATTATTTGAAGGTTGACTTTTTTTCTATTCAAAATACTTTTCTTTTATTGGTCGGATGAAATATGCTAATTTTTTGAGATAGGGATTTTGGGTTTTCATGAGCTGTATGCCACAATCATCAATATTAAAACAATAAAAGGCTTGAACTACTTCAGTTGTGTGTAATGAATCTAAAATATATGAAAGTCTAATGTTTATCAGCACATTACAGAAAATAATGAACTTTATCACAATATGCAAATTTTTTGAGAAGGACCTGTATATTCATTCATTCATCTTCTATACCGCTTAATCCTGTGTTCAGGGTCGCGGGGGACCTGGAGCCTATCCCAGGAGACTTCGGGCACTAGGCGGGGTACACCCTGGACAGGGTGCCAATCCATGGCAGGGCACACACATACACACACTCACACACCCAATCACACACTACGGGGCAATTTAGGAACGCCAATTAGCCTAACCTGCATATCTTTGGACTGTGGGAGGAAACCGGAGAACCCGGAGGAAACCCACCAAGCACGGGGAGAACATGCAAACTCCATGCACACAGAGACGGGAATTGAGCCTGGCCGGGGAATCGAAGCCTGAACCGGACCTGTATATTTTAAAAAAAATCAAATTTTTCCATTGTATCTATGGAAGATTGTAGGACATTTCAAAACATATGTTGCATATCTGTACATTTGTAAAAGTCACATTTCCAAAAATTTAGGACCCACCTTCTGTCATTCATAAACAACTACCACTCCAAGTTTTTAGAGCATTGTATAGTTCTAACCTTTTGTTTGTTTTTCATTCTTTAGATGCACTACAACAACAACAGCTGAAAGCTGAAAAAAAGGAGGCCACAGAGTTTCTTTGCTTCAACAGTTCAGAAATGGCTTCGTTATGCCCCAGAACGGCTGGGGGGAATTGCTCGTGGTGGAAAACCATAAGTTCAGACTTACAGTGGTGTGAAAAACTATTTGCCCCCTTCCTGATTTCTTATTTTTTTGCATGTTTGTCACACTTAAATGTTTCTGCTCATCAAAAACCGTTAAGTATTAGTCAAAGATAACATAATTGAACACAAAATGCAGTTTTTAAATGAAGGTTTACGTTATTAAGGGAGAAAAAAAACCTCCAAATCTACATGGCCCTGTGTGAAAAAGTGATTGCCCCCCTTGTTAAAAAATAACTTAACTGTGGTTTATTACACTTGAGTTCAATTTCCTTAGTCACCCCCAGGCCTGATTACTGCCGCACCTGTTTCAATCAAGAAATCACTTAAATAGGAGCTACCTGACACAGAGAAGTAGACCAAAAGCACCTCTAAAGCTAGACATCATGCCAAGATCCAAAGAAATTCAGGAACAAATGAGAACAAAAGTAATTGAGATCTATCAGTCTGGTAAAGGTTAAAAAGCCATTTCTAAAGCTTTGGACTCCAGCGAACCACAGTGAAAGCCATTATCCACAAATGGCAAAAACATGGAACAGTGGTGAACCTTCCCAGGAGTGGCCAGCCGACCAAAATTACCCCAAGAGCCCAGAGACGACTCATCCGAGAGGCCACAAAAGACCCCAGGACAACATCTAAAGAACTGCAGGCCTCACTTGCCTCAATTAAGGTCAGTGTTCACAACTCCACCATAAGAAAGAGACTGGGCAAAAACGGCCTGCATGGCAGATTTCCAAGGCGCAAACCACTTTTAAGCAAAAAGAACATTAAGGCTCGTCTCAATTTTGCTAAAAAACATCTCAATGATTGCCAAGACTTTTGTCCTTACATCTGGTGTAAAAGTAACACAGCATTTCAGAAAAAGAACATCATACCAACAGTAAAATATGGTGGTGGTAGTGTGATGGTCTGGGGTTGTTTTGCTGCTTCAGGACCTGGAAGGCTTGCTGTGATAGATGGAACCATGAATTTTACTGTCTACCAAAAAATACTGAAGGAGAATGTCCGGCCATCTGTTCGTCAACTCAAGCTGAAGCGATCTTGGGTGCTGCAGCAGGACAATGACCCAAAACACACCAGCAAATCCACCTCTGAATGGCTGAAGAAAAACAAAATGAAGACTTTGGAGTGGCCTAGTCAAAGTCCTGACCTGAATCCTATTGAGATGTTGTGGCATGACCTTAAAAAGGTGGTTCATGCTAGAAAACCCTCAAATAAAGCTGAATTACAACAATTCTGCAAAGATGAGTGGGCCAAAATTCTTCCAGAGCGCTGTAAAAGACTCGTTGCAAGTTATCGCAAACGCTTGATTGCAGTTATTGCTTCTAAGGGTGGCCCAACCAGTTATTAGGTTCAGGGGCCATGTAGGTTTGGATTTTTTTTCTCCCTAAATAATAAAACCCCTCATTTAAAAACTGCATTTTGTGTTTACTTGTGTTATCGTTGACTAATAGTTAAATGTGTTTGATGATCAGAAACATTTTGTGTGACAAACATGCAAAAGAATAAGAAATCAGGAGGGGGGCAAATAGTTTTTCACACCACTGTATGTCTTATTATCTGTTTTGCTGAGTAAATACATTTCAACTTACGAATAATGTTTCAGTCATCTGTTGTGTTTCTGACTTGGTTGTTTCTATTTGCATTTGACTGAATTTTGCTGAGGCAGGTTGCCATTTTTATATTATGGTTTTCCAGTCTCTTCTCTTGGCAATTCCGTTTTATGAATTCAGAATTAACAATCTCTTCTAATAGTTCTCTTCTAAAAAGTCATTTTGTCATCCAGTTTATAATAATTTGTATGTAATTTGTAGTGTGTTTTATTATATAGTTGTTTTATTGTAATTGTGATGTTACTTCCTGTTTAAATGGGTATGGAGCATAAATAAATAAATACGTTTACATGTAAACTGAAGGATGTTGAGTTACTGACTTTTTTTGTTTAAAAAAAAAAAAAAAAAAAGCTTTTCAGCCCTACATGGTCTCTGATTTAAAGAAATAAATCAAAACGGACAAGATTTACTGTCATAGAATCTTGCTGTACATAAAGCAAGACTAAACTATAATTGCTTCAATGTTGATTCAATGTAAAATAAGTGATTGAATTTAAGTTGAACAAACATTGATTTTATGCCTATCTTGATCTATTTTTCATCATTGAAATAATATTATTTCAAGGTGCAAACCTGATGAAAAATCAACATTTAACATTTAAATTTCAACATTGATTCAATGACAAGTTGGTTGATGCTTTAATGTTGATTCAGCGATGATTCAATGTTGTTCTGCTATCTGGGATTAAGCATGCAAGGTCACAGGATGACTCTACTTCTTTTTCTTGTCTGCAATGCGATTTAGACAAATTAGAACTGCTGTAAATACTGTATGATCATATGTACAGGTTGTTTACAGTTGAAACTTATCTTGTAACTTATTAATAAAATTCGGATTCAGAAGAAAACATTTATTGCTAGTGCTCTTTTACCATTTAATGCTTTAACACACACGACTCAGTTCAGAAATGGCATCTCACTGGCGAGCCTTTCTCTGAACACGCTGTTTTCATGAAGGGTATGGGTAAGAAACACACATCTCGGTTTATTAATCCGCGCGCTCGGTTTGTTATTATTTTATTTTATTTATTTATTTATTTATTTACCACAGGACTCCTGGGGGGCTCCGTAGATTCAGGTTTTTACACAAAAATGGTGTTTTGTGAATATCCACACTATTAAAAACTGAAATATTGCTAATTGTACGTCCTGAGATTAAGATGAACATTAATTGGGAGTAATGAAAGCGAGAATCACATCCAAAACAGAAAGGTAAACTTACCTCGAACACGACAAACTCCAGCTCCAGCCACGCCGTGTAGTATCTCCGTGATGATCCCCAACCGACTGATCCACAACGCGGGCACAGCGTCTCCAAACACGCATGCGCGGTTTAATTTGGACACATTTTCGGCTTCAGTAGACACACAACACTTCAGACTGAAACACGACTGCCCCTTACAGGTAATGAAGGGCATGTTCACCGCTTCCCGCACGCAGCCTCGCAAAGCCGCGGCAAGTCACAGGATCCCTTTTCTCGAAATGTACGTTTTTAATGGCGACATCTGTACATAGGAGTCAGTATGTGTTCACACGGGCTTTGGTGACGTGCGTTTGTCCGGCTGTGCGGTTATACGGTGTAAAAAAAACGTTGCATGCAGCTTTTTCTTGCCGTTCAAATCCCAACGAACGCGAGGAAAACACTTCTAGTTCGTTTTCTTCACGTTCATTTTACACTTCGGAGGACCGGATATATCCCATGATCCTACAGGCTATGCAGAGGGAAATGCGGGAAAAGGGCAAAATAAACAGAGTGAATCCAGTAGCGGCGAGTTTTTTTCTCTCCCTACGTCGCCGTATTACGAGAATGTCTAGTATAGCAAAATGGTCTATATATTTATTTTTATTATTTTTTTTTATTGAGACAAAATAAAAGGATAAAATATACACGAGAGGATCAAAATAAACCGTGTAAACCGTGAAAAGGATTTAGTAGACACTTCAATTAAAAATAATATCATAATCTAGAAGTCTATTCTTATTATTAAGTTGAATTAATTTAAGAGAAATTAAAATTGAGGTCATTCTTAATAACTGAATGTCAGTGTATTTTTTTTTTAACTATATATACGCACAGTATATACACACAGTCAACTTGCCATCTGCAATTACTGTTAAAAACAAAAATGTTGCTTTACAAAAAATAAGGTTTAAATGTCAAAATTAAAGATAATTAATCTTTATGTGGCTATTGCTTTTTTTAAAAGTTTACTTTTATACATAAATAATACCCTGATTTATGGTTTTATATAGTTAAGCAAAACATCAAATTAAAGCGTCTAGCTTTTATCCAATTAATCGAGATATTTTTTATATGCAGATGGCAAGTTGACAGTGTTTTTATATATATATATATATATATATATATATATATATATATATATATATATATATATATATATATAAGCAAAACATCAAATTAAAGAAGCGTTTAGCTTTGATCCGATTAATCGAAACAATAATCGGCCAACTTTTACTGATGCAAGATTTAACCCAAGTTTAACAATCTGAAGTATATGAAGTGATGGTCATTTTTTATTATCAATTATTTTTATTATTTTTTTTTTCTCTGTGAAATTAAGTCAGCACAGGTTGAAGCAATTCAGATTTTTTTTTTGTTTCTCAAAATAAATTCTTTATTTTCTTGTAAATTTTATGCAGGGGGACAGACGAAGTGATGCCAGTATGCACCTTCTTAAAATCCTTGTCGTCCGTGCTGTTGAACGGGAAGAACCGGTTGGTGTATCCATAATCCTTGAAGGAGAGGAAATTTTGCAAGAATGTGGCAATAGCCCCGAGCACTGCGCTACACATTTGAGCTATTTTCAGAAAGTTCTTCTAGTTCTTCTTCTAGTTTTTCTAGAAAGTTCTTCTGATGGGATTAAGCTATCACCAAAAGTGCAAGGTTTAAAGATGAAGTTATCATCTTAAACATTTGATTTGGCTTGACTACAAGTGTTTCCATGTTGTATTTTCATATTCAGCTTAAAATGTTTTAATGCGTTAAGGTTTCAATGGCATACTTTTAAGTGCACTAGTCCAGAATGCTGATTTGAATGTTGCAACTTCACTGCTTCAGAGGGCTATTAAGTTTTAACGTTTATTCTACAGTTTGTTTAATGTATTTTCTGCTGTATTTTATTTCTAAATGAATGCTGTATTTTATTTATTTATTTCTTATTATTATTTTACACAATTTTGTTTAAAACAAGTATTTCAGGCCCTGGTGCCGTGCAGTTGTTTCTATGGATGCAAAATTTAGCTGAATGCCCTTTTATTAAAAAGACAACCTGTATCTAGACTGTGAATGTCACAAATATTTGGTAATGTTGGTGAATAAACTGTTTAATTATATTTTAGTTGTGATTTATGAAAGATATAGATGAAATAATTACTTAAGTTTCTTTCCAAAACATAAATTAGCAATGTTTACACTATTATAGGAAGTAATATAAATTGATAAAACCAAGTAAGGGAAAATCTCACAAAACAAAATTATAATTTCATAAAATCAAGGTTCCTGCTGATACAACAATGAATTAACTTTACTTGATTATTTTAAATAAATCTAATTTGTGCATTAAATATAATTATGTAACTTTTACTTGATTTCTTTTATTGTTAATTTAATTAAGTAGATTTTACCTGTCAATTACGGGTGAGTTTTACTTAGGGTGAATCCCAATTCAATTTTCTTCCCCTTGTCCCTTGAAACGAAGTGGAAAGGGGAAGGGTATAAATATTTCCCCTAAGAAATGGGACACCACTACAACACTGTTATACGTCATCATACGTTGTCGCTGGTTCCTAATGTTACGTCAGAGGACATGCGCCGATGTTTATCACACATTCCAATAAGAGAGATTACTCACTCCCAAAGGTTTTTTGCGCCGTATTTCGATTTTTAAAAAAGTTGCTCATTTTCACCACGAACACGGATGAGCCTTCGGGTTTCCTCAGCCGTCCATATACAGAATATAAATTACAAAACTGTGGTCACGTTGCAATAAGTAAGAATAGTGTAAGCACCGTTCATTTACATGTACACACATGTACAAGCAAAACACACAATGCGTTATCAAATGCTCTGCAAACTGCCGTGCTACTGAACTTTCATATTTGTTTGTAGCATGCAGTAAAGTGTATATGACATAAAAATATATATTTGTAATATCGTGCATTGCGTGCTATCCGCTAGCAAACTTTAGCGATTTTTTTTGCAAACGTTTCTTTACAGAGCATCACCATTTTATTACCACTTTATTAATGGCAAAAATTAACATGTATGGGTCTGCTTGCTCAAGTGAGCAGCCATGTTGAAAATTTCGCTCAGCCCTTCGTTTGAAGTGAGGTCCTGAAAAATCTTCGTTTGGAGGGCTATCTGGCCCTTCCCCCTCCCCCTACACCTCCAACCAAAAGAGAAATGAGACACCACTACCCCTGCACGTGAACGCGCCAAATGGAAGGGTAGGGGGAAGGGGTAGAATTGGGATTCAGCCTTAATATTGGAGCAATAAAAATTTACTTAAAATCTATGTGTCCAAATTGTTACGAGGATTTTATCAAGTAAATCTTACAAGTTCTTTTTTTTCAGTGCATGGTGAGCACGATGATTTAAGAATTTAATTTTACATATATATATATATATATTTATTTATTGTGTGTGTGTGTGTGTGTGACCGGTGCAAGGGTCAACTCACATGTCCTATTCCATTGTCACTCATACTGCCATAGTTTTTAGAGCCCTAAAAAAGCATTCGCTAGTAAGTAAGTAAATAAAAGACATATGAAAATATAGTTTTAAATTATATATATACAGGGGCGTAGATTTAGGGTGGACGGAGGGGATGTGTCCCCACCATATCCTCCGACCATTGAAATGTCCCCACCAATAATTTAATAATTAAAAAAAAAAAATCAGCAAAAACATCATCAAAAATGTAACGAAAACAATCCCAAGCAGACATTACATTTTGAGCTTTATTTTGCAGCAAAATATTATCTATCAGTATATTAAATGGAACTAGGTAAAATACACTGTAATATAAAATACAGTACATAGCCCGCGTGTGTATTCCGTTATAGACAAATATCGGTATATCGGTATAGACAAATTACAGCCGCTACCGTGTCTTTAAGGATCATTTCAGGATGTCTTAAAAAATATTTCACTAACTAATTTTATTAAGTCATTATTAAATAATCAATAGCATAATCATCATGGGTTGTGTATTGAGTGATTTAACAAATCTGTTTTATTAATCGGTTCGTTGTTGTTGTTTTTTACCACGTCATCTGTTTATGAAACTATGTTGACAATACAAGAACTGTCTATATATTACAAATACGGTATTGGGCTTCCTGGACACTGCAGTTAACTGTGCCAGTCAATGCTCCATCTGGCGGAATTATACGGCATTGCAGCCATCTTTTTAGAAAGCGCATGGGGGCGTTTATGGGGCGGGGCATTGTTAACTGCGCCATCATGCTCCAGGCGGCTGTTTGACGTGGCTCCCACTGTTGGTGGATTTGATACTTTCAGTGTAATTCATACATTTACTGAATATATTCAAATAAACACACCATACAGCAAATATATCACCTCAAAGCTTTTATTTGTGGGGTCATAAATGCAGTGTTCATTTACATTCCTGTGTCCACCCTGATTTTTAACCACTACTGGAAGGACTTTAAACAACCTATTTATGTATTTATTACATGCCTCTTCTGTAAGTACATCAAACCAGAATTTATTAATGGCAGTAAGTACAAAGAAAAGTATCAAATACAACTATTAAGTCTGATTTAATTGCTATCATTAACCATTTATGTTATATATAATATATATTTTTTCTATTTTAGACAGAGACATTCGCTCTCTTCTTCATTCATCTAAACCCCCTACAGTATTTGCCAACAGCGTACACTGTTTGATAAATTCACACCTGAATGAAAGGTGAGAAGAGATTCCTCAGAATCTTCTGACACAATGCTTGCTCTGAAGAATCTAAAAGCCAGACTGACCAAGTTTCTAATTCACTGCTGAAATAGTTAAATATGCCTATACTGGAGATACATTTTAAAAGTACAATCGCAAGTAAATTACAAACTGCATGTAATGTAAAATATGAATAAACCAGTATTATATACAGATATATGATATGGTAGTATATTAGTATATTTAACTTCATTCAACCATTTAAGTTATATGAAAAATAATGTTCCTAGCCCACTATTATTTTAATCGTAAATAAAGTTGGCCTAATACAATATTGTTTCCAATGCTGAAGCAAACATGATTTTGTTTTAGTCTATTTGCTGAATACAACGTTACCCACATCACCTGTGGGTGAAGACCCACAGAAACCGTTACTGTAATCCCCCTTCTCACCTTTCCTTGGTGTGAAGTTATCAAACCGGTTTCGCTGATGGCGTAATTCTGCTTCAAGCACTTTCCGATGCTGTTGCTAGGAAATTCCACCCCACAGCCCACAACAACAAGCAAATAAGAGACATAATTAAAGAACTTCTTAAAAAGAAAAGATTGAGTTTTCCTCTTTTGTAAAAAAAAAAAATTAATTAATGAATACTCTTACTTTTGTAAAGATTTTGAGTGACTATTTGCCATATACAGTACTGCCTGCTTTATTATATATTTAATAAAACTTTATTGCAACTAAATTGTGTGTGTGTGCCTTATTGAATATTTAATAATGCTTCCGGAACATTGTTGTCCATATGTTTTACAGTATGTACAGTATATTGAAAACAGTGACACATAAAACACAAACCGAAAGGACAAATTAAAGAATGTACGAAACATTAACACCTTTACCGTGTTCAAATAAATACTGTAGAGTTACTGCATTATGTTTCAAGACATCCTTAATTAAAATTTTTTCCCCTAATTATATGTCCACAATATATGTCAAGTTATTCACATCTATCTATCTATCTATCTATCTATCTATCTATCTATCTATCTATCTATCTATCTATCAGTGTGAGGGTTGCCCACTAGAGGGCAGTGTTTTTAGTTTGTAGTTTTTGTTCCTAGACCCAGTTTCCCAGAAGCCTCCTCAGTCAGGTGATGTGGATGCTCACCTGAACTGAGGAGGCTCATTAGCACTGTTATAAATACCTGTTTGTTGTGGGAAACTGGGTCGAGCATTAATTTCTGTTATGTGGGTTCTGTTTTAGTTTAACAGTAAGGTTGGCCTTTTGGTTTCAGGAGCACTTTGAGTTAAGTTTGTTTATATTAAGATGTCCTTGTCTTTGTGTCTCCTAGCAGGATTAGCCTCTAGTATAATTAGCCCTTTGTGTTTACCCTTTTGTATAAATAACCCCCATTGCATGTTTAGTTATTAGTCTGTTTAAATACTAATGAGGGTGATACTAACATGTCTAGATCTTAGTCTGTCTAGTCTTCGTGTCTGTCTAGTCTCATTGTCTGATTAGCTCTTAGTCTGTTTAGGTACTAACATCTTTAGCCACTAACCTTTAGAGTTCTTAGTCTGTTTCATACCTAGTCTGCTGTGCACCCTGTCTGTTCATTCCCTTGGGTCTCAGGCTACTAGCCTGTTTAACCATTAGTCTGATTAGCTATGAGCTAGCTTAGCAGCTAATGTGCAGAACAGGTGGTAGACCTAACCAAGCCTGTCTTGTGTTTGTTTATCCCTTGCATGTGTAGTCCCTTGTGTTTAGTCCTCTAGTCTGTTTAGTGTGTCTTGTCTCGTCCAGTTTGTATCCCCATGTCTGTATTGTATTAGTTGTGCAATCCCTAGTCTGATGTCTGAGTGTTTGAGTTCTGTTTGTGTTCTGCTCCAAAGTTCATGCCAACTTCCTTATTTCATGTTTAGTTCATGTTTTGTTCATGTTTGCTCTTTTTTTGTTTGATTCTCATTAAAGACTCTTTCTGTTTCACTGCATCCCCTCTGCATCTATGCCTCAACACCAAGCCCACAGTCCAACAACATAGCAGAACGTGACACTCAGCACCCGCATATGATGGGGGGGGGGGGGGGGGAAACATGATATCCTGAAAACCATGATATACTGTATGGATATCCATGATAAAACGTACATACATAATTGGTACGGCACATATTATAATACTTTTACATTAAATAATGTATCTGAATTGGTTCTTTTACTTAAATTTCACAAAGTATGGAAACTTGAAGTTTATTACAAATGTTAACTAGGTGAATTGATTTCCAGGAGTCTCTTGTTAAAATTAGTGTTTTTAAAAAAATATAATTTCACTGTATTATGAAGTATGGGAAACATATTTTCCTGATCATCAGGGAAATCTGTTTCCCCCCTACCTACTGGCTGTGGAAGTATCACGGATGTCTGAAATTGCCTCAGAGATATGTGCTGTAGCAAAGATAAAGTTATCAGAATATTTTAAAAAACGCTGTCTTTTAAATTGAAGAATGGGAAACATATTTTCCTGATCATCAGGGAAACCTGTTTCCCTATTCCTACTGGCTGTGGAAGTATCATGGATGTCTGAAACTGACTCAGAGACTTGTGTGCTTAGGTAATACTGTCAGTGAACTAACCTGCAGTAGACCAGAAGACTTAGCTTTAGCGGTTAGCCCCGTGTAGCGTGGATGGTAAACCCAAACGCGGAAGCAAGCGAGAAGGCAGGATAACCACGCGATTTAATCTTAGGACTCTCACAACAACGGAGCAAGGCAAAAACACAAATTTAACCTGCGTCCTATAAACACACACTCTAGGCAGAAAGATAACCCAAGATAGTGAGTACTCACGAACTGGAAGCGATACGAGCTGATCCGACATGGGCGAAACTCAATGACTGAGTGACGTGAACCGCCATCTTGTCTCCTTTTATGCTTTCTGCTTTTGCGACCTGGCTACTTCCGAGTCCTTGTGCCGGTTGCGGCGCGAGTGGGTGTGACAAATACAGTGAGATGTTTTTTTAAAAACACTATTTTTAACAAGAGACTCCTGGAAATCAATTCACCTAGTTAACATTTGTAATAAACTTCAAGTTTCCATACTTTGTGAAATTTAAGTAAAAGAACCAATTCAGATACATTATTTAATGTAAAAGTGCTATTATAACATGTGCTGTGCCAATTATGTAAGTCTGTTTTATCATGGATATCCATACAGTATATCATGGTTTTTCGGGATATCATGTTTCCCCATCATATGCGGGTGCTGAGAGAGAGAGACAGATAGATAGATAGATAGATAGATGTGAATAAGATGAGTAACTATGAGTGTGGTGTCCTATAATTGCTGTACCTGTGTGTTTGATATGTAACCAGGTGGTTTAATATAACTGGATGTTTGAGTGGGTTAAAAAAAAGACTATCCTGGTTATCACGTGTATACACTCTACCCTTGAGTTACATGCTATAATAAATTACAAAGTATAACCTTAAATACATTTAGAATAAATCAGTATCACATCGGTCATCACACAGCTAATGTACATGTAATAAAAGTAGTCGTGATGTCAGTACACGCCCAGCAAACCAGCCTTTTGCAGCGGCATAAAACGTCTGAATAGACACTCGATTATTTTGCATAGGGTATTTGTTTAATTCAAAAAGTTCATAAAAACACTTTAAAACGAGAGAAAAACTGTTAAAATCCTCGTTCGCCTTCTAAGCGTTAGGTAGCGAGTGACGTCATGATTTGAATCTGCGCGCACTGGGGACACATAGGGAAACTGAATTTCCCGGAACACCGGCATTTAGATAAAGTCCTTCCATGCGCCATCTGGCGGATATTCAGCGAAGCACAACATATTTATTTTAAATTCCCGAATGTTGCCTCCGGCAAGTCGCGGCACGCCGCGCGCTAAATTGCGGCCTCTCGCGGGAAAACACGCGCAGTCTTAATGGCGACATCTGTATGTAGTGAGCATAATAACGTCAATGGATACATTTGTTACATGGACCACAAAAAAAGCAGGCGATTCAGCACAATCAGCCTAATCAAAAAACCAGCCGAAAGGAAAACATGATGAAGCCTATGTTGCGCTTGGATTCATGGTGGGGATGGTGGGGGCAGAGGAGAGACCCCTGTGTGTTTTGTGTCTTAAACCACTGGCACTCGACTTCTTTGAAAGAAAGCTCTAGATAAGTGACGAAGTAAGCCAATTATAACAATTGCATGTGTATTTTATCTGTTTTGAACTTGGTGTTATTTGATATTATTGGTTTAGAAATTGATATTTCAATAAATAGTAAACTTGGCCGATTTTGTTATTATTTTGTTGACAAGTGGGGTTTGAAAATTCACCCACCCCCTTAAGTGGGGAATGACAGAAAAAGTTTGAGAACCACTGCCTTAGATAATGTAGCTTCAGTTAAAAGAAAAATTATTAGAGATAAGAATCTTGCTCCCTGGTATAACGATCACACGCGCACTTTAAATTAGACCGCTCGGAAATTAAAACGTAAATGGCGTGAAACTAAGTTGTTAGTATTTCAAATAGCATGGAAGGAGAGCATCCTGAACTATAGGAAAGCTCTTAGTATAGCTAGATCAACGTATCTCTCCACTCTTATAGAAAATAACAAAAATAATCCTAGATTTTTATTTAATACCGTAGCCAAATTAACCAGAAATAAGACCACTGCAGAAATCTCCACAACAACATCATGCAATAGTGAGGACTTCATGAACTTTTTTAATAATAAAATTGTATATATTAGGCATAAAATCGAGGCTTTGAAACCGAACAATGTAATTGTTGCAGATTTTAATCTAGCCATGTCAGAACCACTGCCCTAGTCTATCTTCTGGTTCATTTGCCACCTGAAGATGTACAAACAGTAATAGATTTTAAACCTAGGAGACTTTTGGACTTAGTAAACGAGAGAGCAGAAGATAAGCCAAACTATTTTATCAAATTAGGCAAAGCATAATAAGCTCAATAAAATTATATCATTACGTACATACCAATGCAATGCATCACATTAATGCAACTTTTTGCACACTTGCACAATATGCAGGCTACATTCTCTCCTACCTTAACTTGCCAGTGTTTCATGTCAGAATGAAAACAAAGCCGTTTGATTAAGAGAATTATATGAAGATACAGGATTGGTTCAAGACAATTTTCCTTTGGCAGATTTAGAGAGACTAACAGAAAGACAAAGATCACTGCAGCACTCCAGAAACTAGGCCTATATGGTAGAGTGGGCAACCAGAAGCAATTCCTCACTGGGAGTTTGCCCAAAAGCCCATGAAGAACCATGGGACCATGATAAACAACATTGTGCCCATCCAACCCAGTTGAACTTGAATGAATTGAACTTGAATTTTAGAAGCTCCTTGTAGCATCCTTCACACGAAAGCAGACATAAGGCTGTAATTCCTGGAAAACCTGCTATAATTGTGTGTTTGTGTGTGTATTTGTAGATGAGATAAAAAATATAGTGTACGGGCATGTTATTCCACAAGTTCTGAAGCATAACTTTCTTGTTACACTTGGTTGCTCACGACTCGTACGTCCATGAATCCTTTGTCTCTTGTTTTATTTTCAGCATCAAAGGTTCAACAATTCGTACAGTAGATTACGGTTTTAGATTACGGTTACAACAATTTATTTGCTGTATCTTTTAGCTTACGGTCAAAAGCTTGTGTTCTCCAAAACTTCCGTATCTTAACTGATTTCTACCGTGTGCAATAGTCATGCAACTATGGAATGACGTCACAGATGGAATGATGTCACAGAACACCTTATGATTATCATACTAAATGCTTAACTAATAAACTTAAAGGAGACATACAGTCTCAATTTTGCATAGGTTAATATGATTCTTTAGGGTCCTACTGAAAAGTTTGTAATATACTTTAATTACAAATTCTCAATTGTTGTGTAAAATAAACATGTCTTTTACCTGGTAAAAAGTAGCTCTGTTCTCAGGAACCTGTTTCAGTACATGCTCCTTTAAATGTTAATGACCTCTACTGATCCCGCCCCCCAGTTCTGTGGGGCGTGTCTTCACAATACAAGTGGGGTATAGCTTTGACAACAGTTAAAAATATTTAAAAAACAGTTAAAAATAATTTTACGTGATGTTAGAATTATTTTATATATAAAGGAGTTATTTCTACTCTCTTGCTCTCTTCCTCATAGATCAGATTTTAACGTGTTAAATCTTCCCTGCTGCTATCTTCCTGTCTCCTCTTGCATCTGTTCATTCATGCTCACCTTCCCATACTCTGTCTCTCTCTCTCCCCATCTGTCTCCTTCCACCTATCTTCCTCTCCTTTGATTCAAATTCAAATTTTATTTGTCACATACACCGTCATACACAGTATGATATGCAGTGAAATGCTTATACGACAGCCAGTGACCTTAAGAAGAAAATAAAAGCTTATACGTAAGGAATAAATATCAATAAAAAGAAATACTAAAGAAAATAAATTTAACTAGTAAAATAGTTGTACAAATATACAATGTACAAATGAGGGCATAATAAAAATCTTAGAAAAATATAGGGGAAATATATATATATATATATATATATATATATATATATATATATATATATTTCCCCTATATTTTGTAAGATTTTATTACGCCCTCATATATATATATATATATATATATATATATATATATATATATATATATATATATATAATACATAATAAATATTTATACATCTGGACAATTGCACATGTCACTTTCATTAGTCAACTTTCATGCATATTTGCACAACCACGGTCACTTTTAATTCTATATATATATATATACCCCCCCTATATTTCTATATTTTGCAATATTTTATTATGCCATTAGTGTACAGTTAATTTTACTAGTTAAATTTATTTCTTTAGTATTTCCTTTTTATTGATTATTTATTTTACGTACAAGCTTTTATTTTCTTTTTAAGGTCACTGGCGGTCGTGTAAGCATTTCACTGCATATTATACTGTGTATGCCTGTGTATGTGACAAATAAAATTTTAATTTTAATTTGATATATATATATATTTCCCCTATATTTTGTAATATTTTTATTATGCACTCATATTTATATATATATATATATATATATATATATATATATATATATATATAGGGCGGCACGGTGGTGTAGTGGTTAGCACTGACGCCTTGCACCTCCAGGGTCTGGGTTTCCACCTCCCGTCTCTGTGTGCATGGAGTTTGCATGTTCTCCCCGTGCTTGGTGGGTTTCCTCCCACAGTCCAAAGATATGCAGGTTAGGCTAATTGGCGTTCCTAAATTGCCCGTAGCGTGTGATTGGGTGAGTGTGTATGTGTGTGCCCTGCGATGGATTGGCACCTTGTCCAGGGTGTACCCCGCCTAGTGCCCGAAGTCTACTGGGATAGGCTCCAGGTCCCCGCGACCCTGAACACAGGATTAAGTGGTATAGAAAATTAATGAATGAATGAATGAATATATATGTACAGTGGTGTGAAAAACTATTTGCCCCCTTCCTGATTTCTTATTCTTTTGCATGTTTGTCACACTTAAATTTTTCTGCTCATCAAAAACCGTTAAATATTAATCAAAGAGAACATAATTGAACACAAAATGCAGTTTTTAAATGAAGGTTTACGTTATTAAGGGAGAAAAAAAACTCCTAATCTACATGGCCCTGTGTGAAAAAGTGATTGCCCCCCTTGTTAAAAAATAACTTAACTGTGGTTTATCACACCCGAGTTCAATTTCTGTAGTCACCCCCAGGCCTGATTACTGCCACACCTGTTTCAATCAAGAAATCACTTAAATAGGAGCTACCTGACACAGAGAAGTAGACCAAAAGCACCTCAAAAGCTAGACATCATGCCAAGATCCAAAGAAATTCAGGAACAAATGAGAACAAAAGTAATTGAGATCTATCAGTCTGGTAAAGGTTATAAAGCCATTTCTAAAGCTTTGGGACTCCAGCGAACCACAGTGAGAGCCATTATCCACAAATGGCAAAAACATGGAACAGTGGTGAACCTTCCCAGGAGTGGCCGGCCGACCAAAATTACCCCAAGAGCGCAGAGACAACTCATCCGAGAGGCCACAAAAGACCCCAGGACAACATCTAAAGAACTGCAGGCCTCACTTGCCTCAATTAAGGTCAGTGTTCACGACTCCACCATAAGAAAGAGACTGGGCAAAAACGGCATGCATGGCAGATTTCCAAGGCGCAAACCACTTTTAAGCAAAAAGAACATTAAGGCTTGTCTCAATTTTGCTAAAAAAACATCTCAATGATTGCCAAGACTTTTAGGAAAATACCTTGTGAACCGACGAGACAAAAGTTGAACTTTTTGGAAGGTGCGTGTCCCGTTACATCTGGCGTAAAAGTAACACAGCATTTCAGAAAAAGAACATCATACCAACAGTAAAATATGGTGGTGGTAGTGTGATGGTCTGGGGTTGTTTTGCTGCATCAGGACCTGGAAGGCTTGCTGTGATAGATGGAACCATGAATTCTACTGTCTACCAAAAAATCCTTAAGGAGAATGTCTGGCCATCTGTTCGTCAACTCAAGCTGAAGCGATCTTGGGTGCTGCAGCAGGACAATGACCCAAAACACACCAGCAAATCCACCTCTGAATGGCTGAAGAAAAACAAAATGAAGACTTTGGAGTGGCCTAGTCAAAGTCCTGACCTGAATCCTATTGAGATGTTGTGGCATGACCTTAAAAAGGCGGTTCATGCTAGAAAACCCTCAAATAAAGCTGAATTACAACAATTCTGCAAAGATGAGTGGGCCAAAATTCCTCCAGAGCGCTGTAAAAGACTCGTTGCAAGTTATCGTAAACGCTTGATTGCAGTTATTGCTGCTAAGGGTGGCCCAACCAGTTATTAGGTTCAGGGGGCAATTACTTTTTCACACAGGGCCATGTAGGTTTGGATTTTTTTTCTCCCTAAATAAAAAACCCCCTCATTTAAAAACTGCATTTTGTGTTTACTTGTGTTATCTTTGACTAATAGTTAAATGTGTTTGATGATCAGAAACATTTTGTGTGACAAACATGCAAAAGAACAAGAAATCAGGAGGGGGGCAAATAGTTTTTCATACCACTGTATATAAAATTTTACATGTGAATCTGGTTGTAAAACTTTTTTGCCTTCCCAGATCGGGAATCGAATTCGAGTTGCTGTGCTGAGAGCGCCATATCCTAACCACTAGACCACGAAGGATTAATGGTTACCATCTTGGAAATGCCGGCTAATCAACCCGCGACCTTATACACGCGAAGCATTCTTTTTTTCGGGATCTCACCAGGACATTTACAATGGTTAATTTGTAGTAACATATGTCTATAGCACAGGCGTTTAGTCAAACATATTTATACCGATCTTTTGCTGTTAATAAACAGAGACCTTTCTGACAGACAACGTGTGTGTGTGTGTGTGTGTGTGTGAGTGACTGAGTCATATAGATGCCGGGAATAGGACATCATACACGCGAAGCATTGTGTGCGTGTGTGTGTGTGTGTTTGACTGAGTCTCTCCTGGTGTCAGAAAAGCTTACTGAAGCATAGCGCACTCGCCTCGTCTACTAAGTGAACTTTTAGAAAAACTTTATAAATATGTAGTGCAAAAAGCATGTGCCTTTAGGGGTAATCGAACCTGGGGCTACTGCGTTAGAGCGCAGAATCCTAACCACTAGACCATGAAGGCTTAATGGTTACCATCTTGGAAATGCCGGCTATTCAACCCGCGACCTTATACACGCGAAGCATTCTTTTTTTCGGGATCTCACCAGGACATTTACAATGTTTAATTAGTAGTAACATATGTCTATAGCACAGGCGTTTAGTCAAACATATTTATACCGATCTTTTGCTGTTAATAAACAGAGACCTTTCTGACAGACAACATGTGTGTGTGTGCCGGGAATTCAAACTAGGACATCATATACGCGAAGCATTGTGTGTGTGTGTTTGACTGAGTCTCTCCTGGTGTCAGAAAAGCTTACCGAAGCATAGTGCACTCGCCTCGTTACTAAATGAACTTTAGAAAAACTTTATAAATATGTAGTGCAAAAAAAGCATGTACCTTGAGCAGGAATCGAACCTGGGTCTCCCACGTGAAAGCGCCGAATCCTAACCACTAGACCACCGCACTACAGCAACTAACTGCACACCACACTCATGTAGGCGCCATTTTGCTCCAGTGTAGAAAAACAATGGCCGACGGCTCTTTTTTCACTCGGGCGGGTCTTTGCTAAAACACCAGTGTCAATCAACTATAGTAGGCGCGGCCTCTGTCGGTGTGACTTCACACTGACAGGCTTTTGAAAACGGCCTGATTTCAGAAGGGGCATTTTATATTATTAAATTAAAAGAAAATCGCTGGGCGGCTCTTTATCATTGTAGAGTGGTTGTGTACACACTCTCCTAACACACAATGCAGTCCAAACAGCTTGAAAAAGTCCATGTAGCACTGTAGGTCCCCTTTAATACTCAATGCTTAACTAATGAAATAGAAATAAACAACAACAAAGTATAAAAATTAAATATGGCTCTTACATATAGTGAGATAAAAAAAAGGATTTTAGTTCATGAACGATAAACGTAAAACACCATAAAATGTGGAAACTTCAAATGGCCAGAAAACTTTATGTTGGCACTGTTTATATAATCTTTGTGTGTGTGTGTGTGTGTGTGTGTGTGTGTGTGTGTGTGTGTGTGTGTGTGTGTGTGTGCGTGCGTGTGCACATGTTAAAAACATGACAAATGATGTTGCAAAATGTGTTGCAAAACTTACAAACAAAATAAATTATGAATAATTGCCCCGTTTGTCACAATTTGCACTGATTTCTGTTGTTTTCCAAGTAACAGGGACAATACATCATGCTCATGTTTAATTACAGCAAAGCAGTATATTTAATAATACTTATTTTACAGCTGCAAATAACTGCTTTTCTTTAACCTTTTTATATTATAAAAAAATACAGAGGATGACTGAGATATGACCTTTTTATGATATCTATCTAGATTATGTGTATTTACTGAATATATGATTTAAAGTTACCTAATACCTTTGACAAACCATTATAAACAAAAATGTTTTTTTTTTTAAATAGCGTGACAAAACTGCTGCAAGATATGATATACTAATAGGGGGTGTGCACAACATAAATTTTGGCAGCTTTTCTTAGTATCCAGATGGCACCAGGAAATATTCTGTGGTGTAGGTTAGGGGCATCTGCAGCTCCCTGGGCCAAGTTTGCTGAACTCACTATCAGAGCTGGCACTTAGAACAAACAGGTCTTGATACAAAAATTTATACATTAAAAATAATGCAGAAATTAGTAAGCTGTTCATTCCTGTTACTCAGTGAAAAACTACACAAATTCTTGAAAAGAAATCAGGAGGAGAAAATTACTCACATCAGTAGAGTAAAGAGAGAATGCCTATAGAGATAATGAATGATAGAAGCAAGCAGAGCTAGACATAGCAAGAAATAGTTTGAGAAATTTAGTTTGAGAAATTTATGAGACAGAATTGAAAACTTATGTTTTATGGTGGATGTGCCACATAAGCTCCATCTGAGGTCTTATATTTGGGGGGGAAAAATCACATAGAGAACACCACACAAAGTAAACTCAGAAAGCCAAGCAGCAGAAGGTGGTTGCTGAATGTTTGGTTCACATAAAGCAGAAATAATGCATTAGGAGGGTTGAAATACAAGCTCGCTGGAAACTTAGGGCACAAGGCGGGATACACCCTGGACAGGGTCCCAATCCATCACAGGGCACACACTCTACGGGCAATTTGGAAACGGCAATTAACCTAACCTACATGTCTTTGGACTGTGGGAGGAAACGGAGTAACCGGAGGAAACCCACCAAGCACGAGGAGAACATGCAAACTCCATGCACACAGAGACGGGAATAGAACTTGGCCGGGAATGGAACCCAGAACACTATCACCTTGTGCCTTAGAGGTGCAAGGCGACAGTGCTAACCACTACACCCCCGCGCTGCTGTAGTAATGTTAGTGATATTAATATACAGTACAACAGTTTGTTACTACCAAGCAATTTCATTGGATGAGAGTGTTATAAAGTATAATAATAGCACTAAGATGATTAACTATCTAATACCATTATCCACTGCTTGGTGCATGGAACAAGGGATTCAACCCTGGAAGAGTTATTTAGCTGAAGCTACAGTAGAATAAGTGGAGACATAAGAAGATTGTAGAGAAACTTAAAATATTTACAGGACTGTCCACCACCTCCATGATGAGATGGGAGACTAGAGACATAACCAGAGACATGACTAGAGACACGAGACAGGACTAAGGGACACGAGACGGGACTAAGGGACACGAGACGGGACTAAGGCTAAAGACATGGCAATCAGCTTGACATGGCTATTAGCTAAACATGGTTATTTAGCTAACCATGGGAGTCAGCTACTCATACATCTAGGCTAGGCTAGGGGACACTCAACATGAGGGTAAACACAAAAGGCTACAGTAATTCTCCAAGAGGCTAATCCTACTAGGAGACACAATATAAACTTAACTTAAAGCTCCAGAAACCAAAAGGACAACTATAATTAAACAAACTAAAACAGAACATAACCAAACATAACAAAGACCCACTTAACAGAACTCACATTAATGCTCGACCCAGTTTCCCAGAACAACCAGCTATTTATAATGAGATTAATGAGCTACTCAGTTTCCCAGAAGGTACCTCGATCAGGTGATGCAAGTGCTCACCTGATCGAGGTGCCTTCTGAAACTGAGTCTACCAACAAAAACTACAAACACAAAACTTTGCCCTGTTGTGGGCACTCCTCACAGTGGGACTCCAATATGTTGTTTAAACCTGAAAATAAATTAGCTTAAAATACACTTAATATGTACGTCTAATAAAACAAAACCATTAAAAAAAAGCATCATTTACATGATTATGATTAATTAAATGTGTTATAAACAAAAAACAAATAAAGCTAAAATGTTCTGTACCAGAAAAATACAGAAAGTAATTCCTAAAATCTTCCATGTGCCTAAAAGGAAATTACTGATTAAACACTAAATCCATTTTTACAGGCACAATGAACAGCAAGACCATAAATAATGACCGCCTTATTATAGCCAGTTGTGCTAGATGTTTCGTACGACCGGTAACAAACATTATGAAGGCTGTGGACTAAAAGCATGAAGGGTCTAAACCTAACCTTACCTTTGCCTGACTTTACAGCATTGCATATAATGGTATTATATCTTCTAACAACATTTACATTTCTAAATCAGATAGCTAATACTTTTTATCCTCTGCCTCCTTATGAGGTCCTCTTGCAATACAAGCAGTAAGCCCATACCAAGTGAAACTGGGTCTTTGAATTGTGCAGAACAACAGAACAGAGTTATGGGGGTAAAGCATTTTTTTTTTGTTTAATAAACTTCTGCTACTGTACACTAATGCACTTATCCCAGTGTTCACTAGTGTTTGGGTACCATCAAGGTAAAAATGTTCCTTTATGCTGGCGCATCACATATGAAATGCTGACCTCCCAGGAACTCCTTTAATGGCCCAAACATGTGGAGATGGCTTTGAGAGAGGTCAAGGCTGTATGTGCAATGTGGCTTTTATTATTTAATTTTTTATTTTTTTTACAATTCCCACAGACAGATGCATCTTTTTACAAGTTGCTGAGAAGTTTTCCATCGATTTTCAAGGTTCAGGTGCTCCAGTTTCATGTTCACAGGAACAACTGCACTACCATGCTTGAATTCTTCTGTAAGTGTCACGCTCTCAGTGCCTTCGCGCTGATCAAGGACCTTTTGATATTTCCTTTCCCACGCTGTCAGACCCTCATCACGTGGTCATGCTTTCCCACGCTGTCATCGCTCCTCCCGGACCGCCCCGCCGGCACACCGGTTTCTCATCTGGCGCTGATTTCACCCAGCTTATAAGGAAGCGCAGCGCGCTGCCTCGCGCTGGATTATTGTGTGTTTTTTTTGGCTATAGTTTTCTCGCGTTTCTGTTCATGACTTTTCACGTTGCCGATCTCGCTTGTCTCTCGTTTTTCCCCTCGCCTCCCGATTTGGATTATTGCCACGCTTGGATTTAACGGCTTTGAACTTTCGCTTTCGTTTCTCGACCACGGCTCAGCTTCACGTTTTGGCTCGACGCCCTCGCTGACTGATCACACGGCTTTGATCTCTTGCTCTCCCCTCCTCGACCACGGCTCAGCTTCACGTTTTGGCTCGACGCCCTCGCCGACTGATCACACGGCTTTGATCTCTCGCTCTCTACCTGCAACTGGGTCCACTTTCACAGCCCACGTTCTGCATCCTCACGACAGAATAATCCAGCCAGCACTATGGACCCAGCAGGGTTAGACGGGATGAGACGGGCACTGGAGACCCAAAGTGTGCTCCTCGGAAAGAACCAGGAGGAACTCATCGCCACGAGACAAACTCTAGCTGACGTCATCTCCCAAGAACAACTTCTCCAGGTACCTACAGCTCAGACCTCACACTCCGGAACACCACGAGAGCCACGCCTACCAGCCCCCCCCCACCTATGGGGGAGAACCAGGAACTTGCAGGTCCTTCCTCTCACAATGCTCACTGATTTTTGAGCTACAGATGTCGCCATTAAAAACCTGCGTGTTTTCCCACGGGATGCCGCAATTTAGCGCGCGGCTTGCCGCGACTTGCCGGAGGCAACATTCGGGAATTTAAAATAAATGTGTTGTGCTTCACTGAATATCCGCCAGATGGCGCATAGAAGGACTTTATCTAAAAGCCGGTGGTCCGGGAAAGTCAGTTTCCCTATGTTTCCCCGGTGGCGCGCAGATTCAAATCATGACGTCACTCGCTACCTAACGCTGAGAAGGCGAACGAGGATTTTAACAGTTTTTCTCTCGTTTTAAAGTGTTTTTATGAACTTTTTGAATTAAACAAATAACCTATGCATAATAATCGAGTGTCTTTTCGCTTTTTTTTTGTATATTTGAAGATAATTCATACGTTTTAAGCCGCTGCAAAAGGCTGGTTTGCTGGGCGAGTACTGACATCACGACTACTTTTATTACACCTACATTTGTTTATTTGTATATGTATGTTATTAATATTAATTTTTTAGAGATTGTGTGTGCGTGCACGGAGAGTTTGTGTTGATAAGTGTATGTGGATAAGTTGATAAGTGTATCAGAAAGCATTAAAATGTTCATTTGAATTAAAATGACACACACACGTCTGTATATACAGTATCAATTACATATATATCAATTTCATTAGTTTCACAAGCTTCGGATGTTTTTTTTTTTTTTTTTGGTTTGGTTAGATTAGTTCTGAACTCGCTTCCGTGAAACTATCGCTAAAACAATGTACTGAGCCCTCCTGAGGATATAAAGCTTTATTATTGTGTTTGAATAAATAATCAGATCTACCACAGCAGGTAATAAACTATGGTGTGTCATAACCGAAGCAAACACCACGATTATGCCTCGTTTCGTTCGACGGGAACGTGGTTCACTTGGCCGCGGTGTATTATAAACCTGTGGAATGTTTCACTGTTTATGCTCACATAAGAGGAATAAAAGCGAGTGAAATGTGGAAATGATGTGTGGCAACTCAATGAGGACTAAACCAATGATTTCGGTAACTCCACTGAGTGTAACATCTGCATAGTGACACTGAACATCTTCACTTTTCCGTTTACCTCTGAAAAAAAAGCTGTATTTTGTTTGTTTATATTTAGAGTTTTTATAACAGTAGAACAAGTACCCGCGCGCACGCACACACACACACACACACACAGACACACACAGACACACACACTCCCCTGAGCCCTTGGGAAACATCCAATCACCGTCGGTATACAAATGAGTCAAGACGTAGCCTAACGTGGTGTCGTGTCGGATTTCAGTGGTCACGGAGTGGGAAGACTTTGAAGAAGCTGCAGTGACAGTAAACAGCTGAACAACTTCACTTTTCCGTTTACCTCTGAGGAAAAAAAAGCTGTATTTTGTTTGTTTATATTTAGAATTTTTATAGTAGTATAAGAGAAAGTTATAGTTTGGTCTGTATTGTAGTTCGCACCCTTGTAGAGAATAAATAAATGAATAACACCTTCATATCCCCTCTCAAGAGTGTCATAGTCCATTGTTAGTTTTAATGATCTGGCTGAAACTAATTATCACTACATAAGTACCCTAACACCATTGATCATGAGTCTCAGCTGAACCTAATTCTATACTTGTAACAGAAAATGTAGATGCAGATTCCAAATGTGTATTTATATAATAGATAGATAGATAGATGTGTGTGTGTGTGTGTGTGTGTGTGTGTGTGTAGGCTCTACGCAGGGGCAAGAGAGGGCAGCGCACCCTTAAATGTCTGCACATGTTAATATATTCCTAAAATGTGTATATTACAAGTTGATAAACTGATCTGCGGTAGCGGAAAAATCCACTGAAAATAGGACAGGCTGCAGCGCACGCGCACACACACACATACACACGCGCGTGCGCACACACACACACACACATACACACGCGCGCACACACACACACACACACACAGACACACCTCCCTTGAGCCCTGCGTCTGTCGGATTTCAGCGGTCACGGAAAGACTTTGAAGCAGTTTATATATGAATCTAAGCTTGAACTTATCAGCATTGTAAATATATAATACTTTTCAAATAAAATCGCTATTACTTTGACCCTGAAGTTTAGTTTAGCACACACGAAAAACAGAAAAGTCATTTCTGGTAAATCAACGGAATGTGTAGTTTATTTACAGTAATTCATTAAAAAATGAATATACATTGTACAGTACACGGTAAACACGGGAAAGATTACAAAATGAAAAAACAAACAGTGTCTACTTTAGAAACAGCTTAGTATGTGCGTCGAGATGCTGAAATCCCTTGCATGTTTTTGCTTCCAAGTGGAGAGATATTTGACCGATAGCCTAGAACAAATGATCTATAGGTGTGATCACAACCCCCTCCGACCGACCGTGCCATCAATCACTGACCACCTCAGAAGTTCCCTCCAATGTATGGCTGCAATACTTGTTTTGCAAGTATTTTTAACACCATTCAAAGGGGCAGTTATCGGCTATGACACGTTGAAGGAGAACTTAATAGTTCTCAAAAATAGTGTAAATGTCTGCAACAATCACTAACCATTAAATTTTTTTTTTTTTTGTAATTAAACACGAAAATATTAATTATATTTCCATATATACACACACACACACACACAAGGGCGTAGGTTTGCTACCTATGACTCCAACTAATACCCCATCCCCCAATCCCCTTTTCCACCCACCAACCCCCAACCTCCCACCCCAACTATGTCCACTGAATACATGTTTTTCTTAATATGGTGCGAAATCACTTTACATTAATACTAGCAATGCTTCGATTTATATTAATCCACTCGAAATGCAATTCATTAAGTTAAATTAAGGAATAGTGTAAAGTTAAAGGAATGTTTCATAACTGACAAAAAGATAGTCTTTAATAAAATAAAAACTATTCTTTATTGAGCCCTAGTGCAAATGAAACATCTCAATCATCTGTATATATATAAAAGTAGATTACATCTAAACATGAACTACTAGGTACAGTACCACACAACAGCTCAATGCCTATTGCTCCTATATGAAGGAGACAAAAACATGCCTTCGCCTCTCGTTAACAAAAATAAACTGCTGGCATATTTGTTTGACATCAATATTGTCCAGGCTGTTCTTTTTTTCTTCTGATAAACACTAAAGATGATATTTTGTAGAATGCTGAAAACCTGTAATCATTGATTAACATAGTATTTGTTTTTCCTGCTACGGAAGTCAATGTTTTCAGCTTTTTTCCCCAATATCTTATTTTGTATTCAACAAAATAAAGAAAATCATTAAAGTTTGGAACCACTTAAGGAGTAAATAGTGAGTAAAGTTTTTTTTGGGATGAACAATGGCTTTGACCCTAACTCTTCCCCTCTGACTGCACTAGGACCAGACAGCATTGCCACCTGATGAAATAGCGTGACAAAAAAGTGAAATGTCAGTTCAAAACTTTTGCCAAAAACACTAATGAATCACTTACATCCTCAGCCCATCACTCCTCATAATACTAAATATTAGTATAATCAACATGTATAATACACGCACACATATTATATGTTATATACTGTATAATCAACATTCAGATTGACCTCCTGTGAACTCGCCTCTTCACCTGAACTACAACATGGCTGATCTGCTTCTGTCCCCTAATTGAAAAACATTGAGGGATTCCTTATGAGCATGGACAGAGAATGCCTCAGCCTATTATTGGTAACAATGTTAAATCTCAGGACAACTACAGTGGCTTGGAAAAGTATTCGCCCCCCGTGAACTTTTCCACATTTTTTCACATTACAGCCACAAACATGAATCAATTTTATTGGAATTCCACGTGAAAGACCAATACAAAGTGCTGTACACGCGAGAAGTGGAACGAAAATCATACATGATTTCAAAAAAATTTTTTTTTACAAATAAATAACTGAAAAGTGGGGTGTGTGTAATTATTCAGCCCCCTTTGGTCTGAGTGCAGTCAGTTGGCCATAGACATTGCCTGATGAGTGCTAATGACTAGAGAGCACCTGTGTGTAATCTACACTCTCTCCATCGCTGTCTGATATACAGCACAGGTGTTTAGGTTCTGTTACCTGACAAAACAGGATAAACACATGCCATTTAAACAGCAATCATTTTATTTAACTTTTTCTGAGTCTTAGTGTGCAAACCTCAAATCAAATCATTAATGTTCGCCAAGTAAGTGAATGCATTTTAAAAACTATTTTTCTGAAGTGGATTGTCTATTGGTGTCAACAAAATTCTAGCCATATGGCAATATTAGTATATTAGTTTATCAATTTCTTTCACAATACTGATTTCTGACAAACAGTCACTAGATTAGGAGACTGACAGGGATCATATTTATACTTTTACATTTAGCTGTTTAATCTGCTGTTAGTTTTACGTCCGTATTCACAGACTATATCCTGGCCTGCTGTACTGAATGTGAGTCCACTGCATTTGGCGCTGCTTGTGTCTGAACGCAGCCAATCGTCTATCACATGATGGCAGGGAAAGGCACAGCCAATCAAAATGTTCATATGTGTTTTGGGGGCGGGAGGACTCAAGGAGAGAACGTGATTTATCCCTTTCTGCGTGTCTAGGTTAATGTTGACAGAACGATTAAAAAAAAAGTGGATTAAATTATTGGTGGGGACATTTCAATAGTCGGAGGATATTGGTGGGGACACATCCCCTCCGTCCACCCTAAATCTATGCCCCTGTATATATATAATTTAAAACTATTTATTCATTTGTCTTTTATTTACTTACTTACTAGCGAATGCTTTTTTAGGGCTCTAAAAACTACGGCAGTATGAATGACAATGGAATAGGACGTGTGAGTTGCACCGGTCACACACACACACAATATATATATATATATATAATTAAATTCTTAAAACATCGTGTTCACCCATGCACTGAAAAAAAGAACTTGTAAGATTTACTGGATAAAATCCTCATAACAATTTGGACACAGATTTTAAAGGGCACCTACAGTGCTACATGGACTTTTTCAAGCTGTTTGGACTGCATTGTGTGTTAGGAGAGGGTGTACACAACCACTCTACAGTGATAAAGAGCCGCCCAGCGATTTTCTTTTAATTTAATAATATAAGATGCCCCTTCTGAAATCAGCCCGTTTTCAAAAGCCTGTCGGTGTGAACTCCGTGTTTTAGCAAAGACCCGTCCCGAGTGAAAAAAAGAGCCGTCGGCCATTGTTATTCTACACGGGAGCAAAATGGCACCTACATGAGTGTGGTGGTCTAGTGGTTAGGATTTTGCGCTTTCACGTGGGAGACCCGGGTTCGATTCCTGCTTAAGGTACATGCTTTTTTTGCACTACATATTTATAAAGTTTTTCTAATGTTCGTTTAGTAATGAGGCGAGTGCGCTATGCTTCGGTAAGCTTTTCTGACATAAGGAGAGACTCACACACACACACACACACACAATGCTTCGCGTGTATGATGTCCTATTCCCGGCATCTATATGACAGTCAGAGACACACACACACACACACACACACGTTGTCTGTCAGAAAGGTCTCTGTTTATTAACAGCAAAAGATCGGTATAAATATGTTTGACTAAACGCCTGTGCTATAGACATATGTTACTACAAATTAACCATTGTAAATGTCCTGGTGAGATCCCGAAAAAACAATGCTTCGCGTGTATAAGGTCGCGGGTTGAATAGCCGGCATTTCCAAGCGGCAGCCATTAATCCTCCGTGGTCTCGTGGTTAGGATACGGCGCTCTCATCGCAGCATCTCGAGATCGATTCCCGGTCTGGGAAGTCAAAAAAGTTTTACAACCAGATTCACATGTAAAATTTTATATACATATATAACTATATATATATATATATATATATATATATATAAAAATATGAGTGCATAATAAAAATCTTACAATATATATATATATATATATATTTATAATAAAAATAATAATAATAATAATAATAATATTTATATATCCCCTATATTTTGTAAGATTTTTATTATGCCCTCATTTGTACATTGTATATTTGTACGACTATTTTACTAGTTAAATTTATTTTCTTTAGTATTTCTTTTTATTGATATTTATTCCTTACTCATTTATTTAATTTTTAAGGTCACTGACTGTCGTATAAGCATTTCACTGCATATCATACTGTGTATGACTGTGTATGTGACAAATAAAATTAGAATTTGAATCAAAGGAGAGGAAGAGAGACAGAGAGAGAGAGAGGGAGAGAGAGACAGAGTATGGGAAGGTGAGCATGAATGAACAGATGCAAGAGGAGACAGGAAGATAGCAGCAGGGAAGATTTAACACGTTAATATCAGATCTATGAGGAAGAGAGCAAGAGAGTAGAAATAACTCCTTTATATATAAAATAATTCTAACATCATGTAAAATTATTTTTAACTGTTTTTTAAATATTTTTAACTGTTGTCAAAGCTATACCCCACTTGTATTGTGAAGACACGCCCCACAGAACTGGGGGGCGGGTTCAGTAGAGGTCATTAACATTTAAAGGAGCATGTACTGAAACAGGTTCCTGAGAACAGAGCTACTTTTTACCAGGTAAAAGTCATGTTTTTTTTTTACACAACAATTGAGATTTTTTATTTAAAGTATATTACAAACTTTTCATTAGGACCCTAAAGAATCATATTAACCTATGCAAAAATTGAGACTGTATGTCCACTTTAAGTAAATTTTATTGCTCCAATATTAAGGCTGAATCCCAACCCTTCCCCCTACCCTTCCATTTGGTGCGTTCACGTGCAGGGGTAGTGGTGTCTCATTTCTCTTTTGGTTGGAGGTGTAGGGGGAGGGGGGAAGGGCCAGATAGCCCTCCAAACGAAGATTTTTCAGGACCTCACTTCAAACGAAGGGCTAAGCGAAGTTTTCAACATGGCTGCTCACTCGAGCAAACAGACCCATAAATGTTAAGTCATTTTTGCCATTAATAAGATTTTTGTGACAAGTTTTCATTATATGTATATTACCTTTAGTCTTGTGTTTGTGTTTATGGTGATGTTCTGTAAAGAAACGTTTGCAAAAAAAATCGCTAAAGTTTGCTAGCGGATAGCACATATTGCACAATATTACAAATATATATTTTTATGTCACATACACTTTACTGCATGCTACAAACAAATATGAAAGTTCAGTAGCACGGCATTTTGCCGAGCATTTGATAACGCATTGTTTGTTTTGCTTACGGCCATACACTATTGTTTTGCTTACACTATTCTTACTTATTGCAACGTGACCACAGTTTTGTAATTTATATTCTGTATATGGACGGCTGAGGAAACCCGAAGACTCATCCGTGTTCGTGGTGAAAATGAGCAACTTTTTTAAAAATCGAAATACGGCGCAAAAAACCTTTGGGAGTGAGTAATCTCTCTTATTGGAATGTGTGATAAACATCGGCGCATGTCCTCTGACGTAACATTAGGAACCAGCGACAACGTATGATGACGTATAACAGTGTTGTCCCATTTCTTAGGGGAAATATTTATACCCTTCCCCTTTCCACTTCGTTTCAAGGGACAAGGGGAAGAAAATAGAATTGTGATTCAGCCTAAGTAAAACTCACCCGTAATTGTCAGGTAAAATTAACTTAATTAAATTAACAATAAAAGAAATCAAGTAAAAGTTACATAATTATATTTAATGCACAAATTAGATTTATTTAAAATAATCAAGTAAAGTTGCAGGAACCTTAATTTTATGAAATTACTATCATTTTTTTTTTGTGAGATTTTCCCTTAACTTGGTTTTATCAATTTATGTTACTCCCTATAATAATGTAAACATTGCTAATTTATGTTTTGGAAAGAAACTTAAGTAATTATTTCATCTATATCTTTCATAAATCACACAACTAAAATATAATTAAACAGTTCATTCACCAACATTACCAAATATTTGTGACATTCACAGTCTAGATCCAAGTTGTCTTTTTAATAAAAGTGCATTCAGCTAAATTTTGCATCCATCGAAAAAAAACTGCACGGCACCAGGGCCTGAAATACTTGTTTTAAACAAAATTGTGTGAAATAATAAATAAATAAAATACAGCATTCATTTAGAAATAAAATACAGCAGAAAATACATTAAACAAACTGTAGAATAAACGTTAAAACGTAATAGCCCTCGGAAGCAGTGAAGTTGCAACATTCAAATCAGCACTCTGGACTAGTGCACTTAAAAGTATGCCATTGAAACCATAACGCATTAAAACATTAAGCTGAACATGTAAACACAACATGTAAAGACTTGTAGTCAAGCCAAATCAAATGTTTTAAGATAACTTCATCTTTAAAACTTGCACTTTTGGTGATAGCTTAATCCCATCAAGTTCTAGAAGAACTTTCTGAAAATAGCTCAAATGTGTAGCGCAGTGCTCGGAGCTATTGCCACATTCTTGCAAAATTTCCTCTCCTTCAAGGATTATGGATACACCAACTGGTCCTTCCCCTTCAACAGCACAGACGACAAGGATTTTAAGAAGGTGCATACTGGCATCACTTCGTCTGTCCCCCTGCATAAAATGTACAAGAAAATAAATAATTTATTTTGAGAAACAAAAAAAAAATTTGAATTGCTTCAACCTGTGCTGACTTCATTTCACAGAGAAAAAAAAATTATATAAATAATTGATAATAAAAAATGACCATCACTTCATATACTTCAGATTGTTAAACTTGGGTTAAATTGCTTTAGCAATAATCTTGCATCACTAAAACATTGTAAAACATGGCATGAGATGGCTACACTCCATAGATTACTCTGCACCTTTACAGTGTCAGGAAATCCTATGATGAATGCTGAGTTTGTATTTAAAGGGTTAGTCCAAACATGAAAATTCGTTCAATAATTACTCAGATTTATATATTCATTTGCATTTATATGCTTCTGTCCAATACAACAAACACTATATTCAAGGTATTAATAAATTGTATAATTAATAAGAAAACAATGCTTTACCAGGCAATCATCAAAGAGATCCTCTTCAGATTCACGTCTCATCTTTACGCTTTGTTTCTGTGAAAATATTTACATTGTATCATTACATAATCTTTTATTCGTACAACTACATTTAGGCATTTCTTCATCTTTTGTAAGTTTGCCTTTATCCAAAGCAAATTACAAAAGAGGAAGGCATCAAGCATGTCAAGCAGTGCTACTAACACAAGGTTTCTGACACCGTTAGAAAAATACAAGATAGATCAGCGAGGGATTAAGGAAAAACTAAGAAGCAAGAATCATGTGTGGAAAGATTAAGCATGCAGGGTCACAGGATGACTCGACTTATTTTTATTGTCTGCAATGCGATTTAGACAAATTAGAACTGCGGTCAAGCCAGCTGCGATTGATTTTAGTGTGCGCACATATTACAGTGATTACGGTAGTTTCAGGACCGACACAGAGACAACGCGCTTTCAGAGCGCTTTTCATTTAGACACGCAGGACTGAGAGATAATACAACATGCTCGTCAATTTTTACTTGCTTATTTATTTGCATTTCTGCTTTAATATCCGTGTTATTTATTGGTGACTTTGACAGTTGTCTGTTACAATATTTTTCTTAAATATTCACCATTCAAATAATTGTTTTATGTAGATAAGTTACAGCAGAATTCGTAGAAAACAGACAAAATAATGTATTTAGTCTTTCTAAATAGCAGAATTGATTTTTATTTTGTTTTACTGTTCAAAAGTAGCAGTTATTCTTCAATGAATGTTTTCTATAATGAGGATTAACGTCTGCTTTGGAAGAGAGGTCAAATAAACAAATGTTCACAATGGGGAAAAAAAAGTTAAATAAAATGCCTTTATTTCACTTCAGAGACCTATGAAAAAATAAATTCTAGTAAGTATAAAACGCCATGGTCAGTTTTTATCCCATATAATGTACACACATTATATGATAAAAAAAAAAAAGTAGACAAAAACAATGATCAATTCTTATTCAGGACGTCCCATACTATATACACACCACATATGAAACTATTTTACTGCAGCATTTTTCAGATATGGGGCATTATTACATTTTAAAGGGGTATAAAGACCCCATTTCTAATAAGTAGAAAAAAACAATGATCAGTTCTTATTCAGGACGTCCCATACTATATACACACCACATATGAAACTATTTTACTGCAGCATTTTTGAGATATTGGACATTATTACACTTTAAAGGGGTATAAAGACCCCATTTCTAATAAGTAGAAAAAAACAATGATCAGTTCTTATTCAGGACGTCCCATACTATATACACACCACATATGAAACTATTTTACTGCAGCATTTTTGAGATATGGGACATTATTACACTTTAAAGGGGTATAAAGACCCCATTTCTAATAAGTAGAAAAAAACAATGATCAGTTCTTATTCAGGACGTCCCATACTATATACACACCACATATGAAACTATTTTACTGCAGGATTTTTCAGATATGGGGCATTCTCTCTGTGTTGTTCATGAAACTACCGTAATCACTGTAATATGCACGCGCACTAAAATCAATCGCGGCTGGCTTGACCGTGTTTTTCTGAACCGCGGCTGGCTTTACCTCAGTAAATTAGAGCTGCTGTCAATACTGTATGAACATATGTACAGGTTCTTTACTCGTAACTCATTAATAAAGTTCGGCTTCAGAAAAAAAACGTTTATTGCTAGTGCTCTTTTACCATTTAATGCTTTAACACACACGACTCAGTTTGTTCAGAAATGGCATCTAACTGGCGAGCCTTTGTCTGAACACGCCGTTTTCACTCGGGGTGGGGGTAAGAAACACACATCTCGGTGTATTAATCTGCGCGCTCGGTTCGTTATTATTTTATTTATTTATTTATTTACCACAGGACCCATGGGGGCTCCGTAGGTTCAGGTTTTTACACGAAAACGGTGTTTTGTGAATCTCCACACTATTAAAAACTGAAATTGCTAATTGTAAGTCCTGAGATTAAGATGAACATTAATTGGGAGTCATGAAAGCGAGAATCACATCCAAAAAAGAAAGCTAAACTTACCTCGAACACGACAAACTCCAGCTGCAGCCACGCCGTGTTGTAACCTCCATGATGATCCACAACCGACTGATACACAGCGCGGGCACAGCGTCTCCAAACACGCATGCGCAGTTTAATTTGCACACATTTTCAGCTTCAGTAGACACACAATACTTCAGACTGAAACACGACTGCCCCCTACAGGTAATGAAGGGCATGTTCACAGCTTCCCGCACGCAGCCGCGCAAAGCCGCGGCAAGTCACGGGATCCCTTTTCTCGAAACGCGGGTTTTTAATGGCGACATCTGTACAAACCTCCTCCTTCTCATCAGAACGTTCCCGGGTGGCCTACATCATCACGCTACTAACCGATAGAGCCAGGGAGTGGAGTACAGCTCCCTGGGAGGCTCGCGACCCATGCTGCGAGAACTTCGACAACTTCTCCAAGGAGATGAGGAGGGTCTTTGATCGCCCATTCGCCGGCAGGGAGGCTGGAACAAGGTTATTAAGACTTCGTCAGGGATCCCGCTCTGCTTACGACTATGCCATCGAGTTCCGCATCCTAGCCGCTTCTAGTGGATGGAATGACAGAGCCCTAGCAGATGTTTTTCTGGAAGGGCTATCAGAAGCTCTTAAGGATGAGCTCATCTCCTGTGAACCCCCCACGGACCTCCACAAACTCTCGCCGGACCTCGCCAGGCGGGTCGACTCACGTCTCCAGTTAAGACGGCACCCCAGAATAGGGCACACACCTCCTGTCCTGCAGCAAACCGATCAAGAGGAGCCCATGCAGCTAGGCAGGACCCGCATCTCTGACGAGGAGAGACGCCGACGCCGCCTACAAGGGGCTTGTTTTTACTGTGGAGCTTCAGGACACAGGCTTAAAGACTGCCCATTAAAAGGGAGGCCCCCCTAGTCAGACTGGGAACACTAGAGGGCTCCCCTCCTGATAGATTTCCACAATCACGTCCCCTACTTCCCATAAACCTAATCATCAGTGGTCAGGCTCACCCAATTCAGGCACTAATTGACTCCGGCTCCGATCGAAATTTGATCAGCGCGACTACGGTGAGAGCATTAAAGATCCCTTGTGCTCGCCGTTCAGGCCTTGGATGGGAGCCGGCTTCCACCCATCATACTTAGAACCCCACCGTTAACCTTAAGAATGTCAGGGAACCACTCTGAGGAGATCTTCTTCTTCATTATGGAGAGATCACACGCCGCCTTGGTCCTCGGACTTCCCTGGCTAGCCCTCCATGGACCCCAGATTGACTGGAACAAGCAAGTCATCACGGGTTGGAGCCCCTCATGCTCCACGACATGCCTGCACTCAGCACTCCCTCCAGCTCCTATCCTGGTCACGCCCCATGAAACCCCGGACATCTCCAGCGTACCCACCGAATACCATGATCTCGGGCAGGTCTTCAATAAGACCCGAGCCATGTCATTTCTGCCGCATTGACCATACGACTGTCCCATTGATCTTCTCCCGGGCACCTCTCCTCCGAAAGGCAGACTTTACTCTCTGGCACACCAAGAAAGAGAGGCCATGAATAAGTATATCACAGATTCTCTCGCCGCCGGAATTATTCGTCCATCCTCCTCGCCCGCTGGGGCAGGATTTTTCTTCGTCAAGTCCCTTCGTCCATGCATTGATTACAGAGGGCTTAACGAGATAACCGTCAGGAACCACTACCCGTTACCTCTCATGGCCACCGCCTTCGAACTTCTCCAAGGAGTGGACATTTTCACCTAGCTCGACCTACGAAACGCTTCCGTTCGGACTGACCAACGCCCCTGCCGTATTCCAGGCCCTCATTAATGATGTTCTCCGTGACTTCTTGAACTCTTTCGTGTTCGTGTACTTGGACGACATTTAGATTTTTTCTCGAGGTCTGGAGGAGCACCGGCACCACATTCGCCAAGTTCTGCAGAGGCTCCTAGAGAACAATCTCTTTGTTAAAGCCGAGAAATGTGAGTTCCATACAACTTCCACAACGTTGCTAGGGTTTGTCATCTCTCCCTCCAGACTGGAGATGGAGCCCGCCAAGGTCCAGGCTGTCTCCAACTGGCCCACGCCAGCCTCTCGACGTGACCTCCAACGGTTCCTGGGGTTCGCGAACTTCTATCGCCGCTTCATCCGGGGTTACAGTTCTGTCGCTGCCCCCCTCACCTCCCTTACAAGACCCCCTTCCTCCAAGACATAGTTCTACTGGAACAACGAGGCAGACAAGGCCTTCGCGGACCTCAAGAAGCGGTTCACCTCAGCCCCCATACTCACCATACCCGATCCATCTCGCCAGTTTGTGGTAGAAGTGGACGCCTCCAACACTGGCGTTGGGGGAATTCTCTCCCAAAGATCCCCGCGAGACAACAAGCTGCACCCCTGCTCATTCTACTCCCGCCGTCTATCTCCAGCTGAGAGAAATTATGATGTAGGCGACCGAGAGCTCCTGGCCATCAAGTTAGCACTAGAGGAGTGGAGACATTGGCTGGAGGGGACCGAGCTTCCCTTCATAGTATGGACCGATCACAGGAACTTAGAGTACCTGCGCACCACCAAAAGACTCAATGCCCGCCAAGCTCGGTGGTCGCTGTTCTTCTCAAGATTCAATTTCACCCTGTCCTACCGCCCAGGTTCTAAGAACACTAAGCCTGATGCCCTCTCACATCAGTTCTCCCTCCCACAAGATCCCACACCATGCCAACCCATTCTGCCATCTCGTTGTCTCGTTGCCGCCTTAGAGCTAGACATCGAGACCAAAGTCAAGCAGGCATTGACTCAGGAGCCCGGCCCAAGCAATGTCTCTCCAGATCGCCTCTTTGTTCCCCCCTGTCTGCGCCCGCAGGTCCTGGAGTGGGGTCATTGATCCAAGCTGTCCTGTCACCCAGGCTCTGCCCGAACGCTCTTTATCATACAACAGCGTTTCTGGTGGTCCACGATGGGGAAGGATGTCTCCAGCTTTGTGGCAGCCTGTGACATCTGCACCCGCTGCAAACCCAATAACCGTCCTCCGGCTGGCCTCCTCAGACCCTTACCCATACCTCACCGTCCCTGGTCGCATATTTCGCTGGACTTTGTAACAGGGCTACCCTCATCTGACGGAAACACTTGCATCCTGACCATCGTTGACCGCTTCTCCAAGTCCGTCCACCTAGTCCCGCTCCCCAAGCTCCCGTCCGCCAAAGAGACAGCAGAGTAATTGATCCTTCATGTTTTTCGTCTTCACGGCCTCCCCATTGACATAGTTTCAGACCGTGGCCCTCAATTCACCTCACGCTTCTGGGGGGCCTTTTGTAAACTCATCGGAGCCTCTCCTGAGTTTTCATCCCCAATCCAACGGCCAAACAGAACGAAAAAACCAAGCAATGGAAGTCGCCCTCCGGTGTATGACTACTCGTGATGCCAACACCTGGAGTAAGTTTCTCCCGTGGGTCGAGTACGCTCACAACTCCCTACCATCTGCCTCAACGGGTCTCTCTCCATTCCAGTGCTGCCTGGGCTACCAACCACCACTGTTCCCCACTCAGGAGGAGGAGGTAGAGGTCCCCTCGGCACAACACTTTGTCCGCCGCTGCAGACGTACATGGTTACGAGCCAGACGATCCCTGCTGCAAGCATCCCGCTTATACAAGAGACAGGCGGACCGTCATCGCTCCAAGACTCCCAGGTATCACATAGGAGACAGAGTCATGCTCGCCACCAGAGACATTCCCCTAAAGACACTTTCACGCAAGCTCTCTCCCCGTTTCATCGGACCCTTCACAATAACCAGGATAATCAACCCATGCGCTGTCCGTCTCCTGCTCCCATCGTCTATGCGACGCATCCACCCCACCTTCCATGTGTCCCAGCTACGACGCATCGTAAACTGTACTCTAAGACTTTTCACGTTGCCGATCTCGCTTGTCTCTCGTTTTTCCCCTCGCCTCCCGATTTGGATTATTGCCACGCTTGGATTTAACGGCTTTGAACTTTCGCTTTTGTTTCTCGACCACGGCTCAGCTTCACGTTTTGGCTCGACGCCCTCACTGACTGATCACACGGCTTTGATCTCTTGCTCTCCCCTCCTCGACCACGGCTCAGCTTCACGTTTTGGCTCGACGCCCTCGCCGACTGATCACACGGCTTTGATCTCTCGCTCTCTACCTGCAACTGGGTCCACTTTCACAGCCCACGTTCTGCATCCTCACGACAGAAAGTGTCAATTGGTTTTATGCCTTCATTGAAAAAATTTCCCGGTCCCGGTTTGACTGGGACACCCCTTATACTGTAATTACCTAAATATGAAAGAACACTAGAAACCTCAAAATCATCAAGTAAATTTTATTTATTTATTTCTGTAACGTCAACGTTCATTTTTTTTCCAACAGGAAGAAGATAGTAGGCAGACTATAAAGTAATAAAGTGCTCACTTAGGTTTTAAATATAATTATTATAAGAGAAAACACATTGTATTTTCCACAAATTGAGTGGACTGTTGTGGTTAGACATTTCATTTAATTTGCTGTGGGAAATGTCTTTAGCAAATGTACTGAACACGTCTAATATATGTCTCATTATTAGTCCTCAAATTTAAGACTTTAATGTCATTAATCACACTTTGGCTCTCAAATTCTTAGTCAGGCTCCCATGGCTTTTCAGCAAGAAAACTATTAACCTACAACCTACCTGTAACGGCGCGGGTTTCATGAGGGGCAGAACCGCTCTTAAATACTCTGCTACCCTGAGGAGTTCTGAACAGGCAGAGGTGTGGCCAGGTAGACACGCGGTTGCCAGGCAACATCGCCGTGAGGCAATCAGCCTGAACGCCCCACACCGGCGGCGTGTTTATTTAAGGGTACTGATACCTCCGCATTTCATGTGATCATTTAGGTAGTACCGGTAAAGTATCAGGGCCAAAGAAAGAAAGAGAAAAAGATCGAAGGAAAGAAGGAAAGAAAGAAAGAAAAAGAAAGAAAGAAAGCAAGGAAGAAAGAAAATAGAAGCGCACAGAAAGACAGAAGAGAGAGGCAAAGGCCCTGCCTCTGCTTCCCTAAAATGCTGACGTGAAAGAGAGAGCGACACACCTCGGTTCAGCGTGCGCTCTTAGTTAAGTGCAAAGCACGAATTAAAAAACTATCTCTCTCCTATAAATCCTTGGTAAGGGCGAAGGCCCCAAGAGAATCTTATAAGTTTTATTTTTAGTTATTAGAGCCCTGTCCGTTAGCTGCGTTTATTTTTGTTTTTTCAGCTTTCTTTTGCTTCCTTTTGAGTTTCCTAATTAATATTCCCATGCCATCTCCAAATGGAAAGGTCTTCCCATGCATATCATAAGCACTCTCACATACTCCTATTTCATTGACCCCCTCCCTCTAAAGCTCTTAGGGCTCTTATAAACAGTAAAACATCTTGTGATGCGGCTCTCCATACCGCACCACGTAACACTACCTAATCATGGTTTTCTATTTATCCCATTTTTTCCATTAAATTATTTCCAACTTAATATTTGTGTCAGGAACTATAGACACCTTTTGTTGTTGTTATAATAGTCTTTTATCCACTTTTGAGTCCACTTTTGTAATTCAAGGCTCAAATATTCAAGGTGAATGTATATTTAGTGCTATGACAGGATAACTAAAAGGGAGAGCAAGAAGGAAACAGATATATTCTTCTGCGCATGCGCGAGCGTGCAGCAGCTTGGTGCAGTTGCTCTCGGAATTCTCGTGTGTTTTTTACTTTTTATTATACTTTCCTTCTATTATTTATTTATAACTTTATTCTATTTAACAAGTAAGGTCGCCCTTTCAAACCATGCGTTTTGAAAGTGTTCTTGTTCTTAGTTACGCAATTTTAATTACATTTTCGGCGCTCCGGGTGATCAGCGCGCAACAGCAAGGAGGCGGCTCCTTTGTTTACAACAGGGAACAGCTGATCGCACTGAAGCCGGCCGGCATCAGAGATCCGACTCTGTATAGGACTCTAAACATTACGGATGAGATACGGAGGAGGACGATAAGGGGATGCAGAGGTGGAAGGAAGCGGCGCAGAGGAGCCAAAGAGGAAGAGAAACGCGCGGCGCATAAGGAAAGGATGAGAAAGTACAAGCCGTATGTCCCGTCTCTTATCATGGGCAACGTGAGATCTCTGGACAATAAGATGGACGAGTTGACAGCTTTGTTAAAGACTGAAAACATCTTCCGCGAGTGCAGTCTGATGTGTTTTACAGAGACTTGGTTACATAGCGATGTGCCAGACTCTAATATTACACTGGACGGCTTCAGCGCGATACGGAGCGACAGGACGAGGAGAGAGAGCTGGAAGAGGAAAGGAAGGGGGCTGGCTGTTTACATCAACAACATGTGGTGTAACCCCGGTCATGTGACTGTTAAGGAGCGCGTTTGTAGTCCAGATATTGAACTGTTGGCTGTCGGACTTCGCCCATATTATTTACCAAGAGAATTCTCACATGTGATAATAACTGCTGTGTACATTCCTCCATCCGCGAATGCTGCTGCCGCGTGTGACGTCATTCACTCTGTAACTGCCAAACTCCAGACTCGACACCCTGATGCCTTTCTCCTGATCTCCGGTGATTTCAACCACACATCACTGAACAAGACTATTCCCATTTTCACTCAGTACGTGGATTGTCACACTAGGGGGGAGAAGACACTAGACCTGTTGTATGCTAATGTCAAAGGTGCTTACAGTGCTGCAGCACTTCCCCCCCTGGGGAGGTCGGATCACAACCTAGTCCACCTCATGCCTATATACAAACCCCTGGTTCAGAGACAGCCTGCTAATGTGAGGAGTGTAAGAAGATGGTCAGAAGGTGCCACTGCTACGTTACAGGATTGTTTCGAGGCTACAGACTGGGAGGTTCTCAGTGCATCATATGGAGAGGACATTGATGGAATGACGGACTGCATCACGGAGTACATTAACTTCTGTGTTGACACTTGTGTACCGATGAGAGATATTCGCTGTTTCCCCAACAACAAACCCTGGGTCACCAAAGACATTAAAGCGTGTTTAAATGAAAAAAAAAGTGCCTTTAGGTCTGGTGATAAGGAAGCAGTGAAGAAGGCTCAAAAAATGCTAACCGGGAAAATCAAGGAGGGGAAAGAGGCATACAGGAGAAAACTAGAACAAAGGCTGAAGCAAAACAACACGAGAGAGGTGTGGAGGGGCATGAGGAGTATCACTGGCTATAAGACAAGCGGCCAGGCTATTGAGGGGAATAGGGAACGTGCAAACGACCTCAACACTTTCTTCAATAGATTTGATGTCCCTATGTCTCACACTCCCCCCGACTTCAACCCAAATCCACACATTCCTGCTCCTATGTCCTCCCCTACACAGAGAACAGTCACAGTCACTACTCCTGCACTCCCAGCAATCAACATCTCAGTGGATCAGGTTAAACATGGCCTGAGTAAGATCAGCCCTACAAAAGCTGTAGGTCCGGATAAGATCAATCCGAGAGTCCTGAAATCCTGTGCTCCCCAACTATGTGGTGTCCTCCAGTACCTCTTTAGCCTGAGTCTGTCTCTTCAGAAAGTCCCTGCACTGTGGAAAACATCATGCATTGTGCCGGTACCCAAAACACCACGTCCCTGTGCCCAGAACGACTACAGGCCGGTTGCTTTAACATCGCACATTATGAAAGTGTTTGAGAGACTGATCCTGGATACACTTCGTCCCCTGGTGAAGTCCTCTCTGGACCCTCTTCAGTTTGCCTATCAGCCGTTCATGGGTGTTGATGACGCCATAATACACCTGCTACATCGCACCTACTCTCACCTTGACAAGCCTAGGACCTCCGTAAGGATGATGTTCTTTGACTTCTCCAGTGCCTTCAACACCATCCAACCAGCAGTACTGGGGGAGAAATTAAGGAACATAAACATTGACACCCGCTTGGTTTCCTGGATCATGGACTACCTGACCTGTCGCCCCCAGTATGTCCGACTAAAGAACTGTGTGTCAGAGACTTTGATCTGCAGCACTGGAGCTCCCCAGGGGACGGTACTGTCTCCGTTTCTTTTCACCCTCTATACATCCGACTTTAGATATAACTCAGAGTCATGCCACCTGCAGAAGTTCTCTGACGACTCTGTGGTTGTTGGGTGTATAGAGGAGGGTGACACCTCGGAGTACCAGTCTGTTGTGGATGACTTCGTTTCCTGGTGTGAGCGTAATCACCTACAACTCAACATCAGGAAAACAAAGGAGATGGTGGTAGACTTTAGGAGAAGCAAGACCCCTGTGACTCCTATATCTGTCAAGGGGGAGATAGTGGACATTGTCTCCGATTACAAATATCTGGGAGTTTATCTGGACAACAAACTTGACTGGTCACTCAACACAACGGCACTCTACAAGAAAGGTCAGAGTCGATTGTACTTTCTTCGAAGGCTCAGGTCTTTTAACGTCTGTAATACCATTCTACAGATGTTCTATGAGACCGTTGTGGCGAGTGTCATTTTTTACGCTGTGGTCTGTTGGGGTGGTAACATTAAGGTGTCTGATAAGAACAAACTGGACAAGTCAATTAAAAAGGCCGGATCTGTGCTAGGCATGGAGCTTGACTCGGTGGATGTAGTAGCAAAGAGGAGGATTCTGTCCAAAGTACAATCCATTGTGAACAATCCTTCTCACCCGCTATACAGTGTTTTGGCTGAACAGAGGAGCAGTTTCAGCCAGAGACTGATTACTATCAAGTGTTCCACTGAGCGTCACAGGAGATCCTTTCTCCCAACGGCCATAAAACTTTACAACTCTTCTCTGTAACTCATACACACATGTATGTGGATTTTTTCACTGACTGGTATACAACAGGACACTAATACTTACCCATTTTTTTTTATTTTTTTTTTTTATTATTATTTATTACCTTCCTTAGTTAACAACTGTGAGCACCTGTAACCGAGCATAAGCAATTTCCCTTTGGGATTAATAAAGTTCTTTGAATCTTGAATCTTGAATATATGAGAGATCCCTGGGAAGTAAAGCAACGAGTCATTCCACTGTCAACAAACCTAAGCATACTTGCCTTATACCTTCATTCCATGCACTTAACAGTAACACACAAAAAGTTTAGTTTTTTACGATATTCAAAAGATGGTGTTGTACATTTTTTAAAACATCCTTATGAGTGTGCAATAAAATTCCACACGAACAAAGGCACGGACACATCTAATTTCTAAGTAAATAGAATATTGATATAGTGGGTCTTTAAGGCCAAGAATCTGGTATTGTGATGAAGAGGGCCTTAAAAGTGTAATAAAAAAATAAATAAAGTAATATATTAATAATAGTAATAATAATAATAATAATAATAATAATATAAGTTCTAACCCTTGCCCATCTATCAGTATATGCATTTGAACTTTATCAAAGCTATTATGAATTTAAATTATTTATTAGTTTCTATTTTAAAATGCATGCACGTTTTCATTTCCAGGATTTGTACCTTCTCCTAATGTTGTAATGTTGTAAGCAAGAGGACAGAGTACATGAGGAAGAAGAGGGAAAAAAAATTACCTCTGGCTTCAGTAATGGAGGTAATGAACTCACAGTCCCTTGTGTCCAAGCACAAAGGTAACTGAAAAAAGCACCATGTGGGAAATAAGCAGAGAAAGAGACAGATAAAAAAAAAGAAGAAACACATACTGAATCTGATGTTTTTTAAACTTATGCAACCCACACTTTCACACAGCAAGGGTGCCATTGAAAACTGCTAAAGAGGTGTACATGATGTCCTGTGTGCCTAACCTCATGGCTTGAGCACAATTAAAAACTCAAACACTACACCGTACTCCCACTCTCACATTTATAACCCCTCACATAAGACACACTGACACAGGTAAAAGAATCATTATGGGGGGGAAAGCAACTACAATTTCACCAACACACCATCTCATTGGATAAAATAACAACTGCTACTTTTGAAACAACATGTTTTTCACTTCTTTAATGCAGAGGCGTTAATGTTAAAGTAAGTATCTTGAATTTAGTAAGTGAATATACATTTAATTCAATAGTAGATATAGATAGTAGATTATACTGTAGGTAGTAATAGGTAATAACTATTTTGCTTAGGGGTGAAGGGAAAAAAGCAGTGGGCCTAAAACTGAACCCTGTAGAACACCAAACTCCACTAGAGAACATGCAGAATAATCACCATTTAAGTCTACATACTGATAACGATCGGTGAAATAGGATTTGAGCCAGGAGAGGGTTGTACCCTTAATTCCTACTACATTACATCTGTGAAGAAGAATACTATGATCAATGGTGTCAAAAGTTGCACTGAGGTCGAGTAATACAAGCATAGTTACACAACCCTGATCAGAGGCCAATATGAGGTAATTTACTACTTTAACGAGTGCTGTTTCTGTGCTGTGATGAGGCCTAAATCCTGACTGATACAGTTCATGTATGCCATTTCTATGTAGATATGAGCATAGCTGCTCCGCTACTATCTTTTCCAGAATCTTAGAGATAAAGGGGAGGTTTGATATTGACCTGTAATTGGACAGCTGACAGTGGTCAAGGCCAGGTTTCTTAATTATTGGTTTGATAACTGCTAATTTAAAAGATTTTGGAACATAACCATTGCTGAGTGAGGAATTAATTATTCTCAACAGGGTTTCTGTTATTGCTAGTACTATCTGTTTAAGAAAATGTGTCGGTATAGGATCTAGTATACAGGTTGATGAATTTGCAGAAGAGATGAGTGAAATTAGTTAATTCTCTTCAAGGGGATTAAAGTATTCTAGGTTCCGATCTGACATGGCTAGATAAAAATCTGCATCAATTACATTGTTCGGTTTCAAAGCCTCGAATTTATGCCTAATATTTACAATTTTATTATTAAAAAAGTTCATGAAGTCCTCACTATTGCATGATGTTGTTGTGGAGATTTCTGCAGTGGTCTTATTTCTGGTTAATTTGGCTACGGTATTAAATAAAAATCTAGGATTATTTTTGTTATTTTCTATAAGAGTGGAGAGATACGTTGATCTAGCTATACTAAGAGCTTTCCTATAGTTCAGGATGCTCTCCTTCCATGCTATTTGAAATACTAACAACTTAGTTTCACGCCATTTACGTTTTAATTTCCGAGCGGTCTAATTTAAAGTGCGCGTGTGATCGTTATACCAGGGAGCAAGATTATTGTCTCTAATAATTTTTCTTTTAACTGAAGCTACATTATCTAAGGCAGTGGTTCTCAAACTTTTTCTGTCATTCCCCACTTAAGGGGGGTGAGTGAATTTTCAAGCCCCACTTGTCAACAAAATGATAATGAAATCGGCCAAGTTTACCGTTTATTGAAATATCAATTCCTAAACCAATACGATCAAGCACCACCAAGTTAAAAAAAGATAAAATACACGTGCAATTGTTACAAGGCTTACGTTGTCACATATCATTGCATAATTGACCCCATGTTTATTAGCTGCTCAGCAATCGTTTGTAGTTTTTTTTGCACTGGCCAATTCTGTATGCAACTTTGATTGAAGCCATTTGTGCTTTGCTGTCCACTGATTCAGATTTTACCATGTGATTGTCCTGCTGTCTGTATTCTGCCAGCTTTCTTTCAAAGACGTCCAGTGGTTTATTAATGTGACTGGAGTGTGTTGTCTCTAAGTGTCTTCCTAATTTGTTGGGTCTCATGCGGTCTACTGCCAGCAGTTTAAGACACAAAACACACACGAGCCTCTCCTCTGCCCCCACCATCCCCACCATGAATCCAAGCTCAAGATAGGCTTCATTATGGGTGGATGATATAACCAAAATCTTCTATCACGGTAGAAGCAATTTTCTAACTCAATAACGATATATATCACAATATAGCAATTTGTATCTGAAAATGCATAAATAAAAATGAAAACACAAAGAAATTGTTTTACATAATTTTATTTTTTTATGTAATTTTATTTAAACTGTGAATTGCTGGGGTTTGCCACATTTTTTTACTTTGGCCATATTCGTTTGGATGCTTGTATTTCAGATGATAGAAAATGTTTGACGTGTTTCCACCACTTGTTAAAACAGTGCACTTGCGTACCTTCCAAATCACCTTCATCTCATTCGTATCACTTTTCTTCTACCCAAACCAATTCCACACCACAGACGATGCACTTTTTTTCTTTACTCTTTTTTTTCTTTATCTCCTCATTGTTGGTTTTGTCACATGTAAGGAAACTCACTGCTGCTGCACCGTCTTCTTCCATTGTCGAAGTGTATGTGAAGCCAAACACAGCAAAAGTGGGACGAAACCGTGGCACCCGATTGAACCAAATATCTGCGCAAATACAGCGCAGCGCGACTATCTGGATAGCGCAGTGATGATCTGGTTTATTTGCGCAGCCCGGTGGATCGCGCATCGCCGCTCGAATCACAAACCTGCGCGACCCCCTGTGTTTTATTTCAAAACAATTTATTTAAAATGTCAGGACTGTTTAATATTGTTTCCGCCTTGCCATGCCTGGATTGTACGTGCGCATCCCAGCGGGGTAAAATGTATTTTGATGGTCGGCGCCGTTTATTTCTGTCAGAGTCACGCAGCGCTGCCCAGTGGGTCGCGCAGGTTTGTGATTCGAGCAGCGCTGCTCAAGTTTGTCCGACGTTAAACCGTTATTGTTCCACTATGGTTCCACTTTTTCTCCCGGCCCCCAACTGATGTTATTTTAAATTTACTTGTATTAATGATCCATTTATTTGTGTGTGATTGTTTAGCTTCATTATCAATAAAGAAAAGCATGAATTAGAATAGGTACTTTCCTGTTATTTTCCACTAATTTCCTCCCGTTCATTGCGCCCCACCTGTCATGTCTATATTCCCCACTAGTGGGGCGCACCCCACACTTTGAGAACCACTGATCTAAGGTATAACGAAATGCCGACTCTAACTATTCAGTCGCCTGATCGTGTTCTGTGGAGTCAGACGGTGATCTAATTGAAGTTGGTAACTCTGGGAAATTACTGATAAAGCTCTGTGTGGTAGTTGTTGTGAATGTACGTTTAATACGGTAGCGCGGCACTGTGTGTACATTACTACTGTGACACACTTGAATTGAGACAAGATTGTGATCGGAGATAACTTCAGACAGTGGAATTGTGAATAAATTTCTTATACTTAATCCGAAGAATATTATTAAATCTAAAGTGTGACCTGCTTTATGAGTGGGTCCTACTACAAACTGATTTACTCCTACTGAGTCCAGTATGGACATAAATGCTGTTCTCAGAGGGTCTTCTGGGTTCTCAAAATGAATATTAAAATCTCCAGCAATTGTCTACAGAAACGACTAGGTTTGAGAAGAAATCGTCTCGGGTTACATTGCTGTAACCCTGTTCCCTGAAAGGCGGGAACGAGATGCTGCGTGAAAACACTATGGTAAACATTTTGTCCTGTTGCCGGTTGTGAAGCATGTGTGCAAACACGCCAAATTTTTTGGCTATATATAACCTCGGTCAGGTGACGTCATCTGATTAGACTCAGCTGCAGGTTATAAATACTGTTGAACCGGCGACAGCCTCAGATTAATTTGTCTGAATGGACGTCCGGTCACGTGGCAGTGCGGCATTCGGACGCACCATCTCGTTCCCGCCTTTCAGGGAACAGGGTTACAGCAATGTCACCCGAGACGTTCCCTTTCAAGGCTACACTCGATGCTGCGTGAAAATGCTATGGGAACGAAAATACCAACGCCGCCGCACTACAAGTGTCTGGACCCCAAGCTTGTGTAGCGTGTGCGCACAAAGCCAAGAAGGTCTCAGAACTATGCCTGGGCAGCTAACTCTGGGCTTTCCTTGAGCCCGGAGTAGCATGAACATCCAGATTATAATGTAACAAATGTGTGCGGGGAGGACCAACCCTCCGTGTCACACAATTGCTGCAGGGGATTACCTCTTGCTGGTGCAAAAGGAGGCGATCCCCCTGGTTGAACGAGCCCTGCTTCCTAGGGGTGAAGTGAACCCACGTGCCTCATAGGAGAGGGCAATATGCATCTCTCACCCAGTGTAGTGGCGGCCGCTTCAGCGGCCCCAAGTCATGTAAAGGCTGCTCTGACCTACACCACTGGCTGATGCGGTGGACGTAAATCTGAAGAGCACGTACTGGACACAGTAAGTGAAGTCTCTCCTGCTCCGAAGCTGTAAAGGCGGAGGACGGAATGCTTCAAAACAATTCAATTCAATTTCAATTCAATTTTATTTATATAGCGCTTTTAACAATGGTCATTGTCTCAAAGCAGCTTCACAAAAATTAAAGAAATTTAAAAAAAAAAAAAAAAAAAAAAACTGTATATAGAATAATTATATATAAAATAATAAATAAATAAATAAAATTATAATAGAAAATAAATAAATAAAAACAAATAATAATAATAATTATAGAAAAGAAAATAATTGGAAGTGTGGATGTGTGAGAAAAATGTGCAGATAATAATGAGACGAATGAATGAAATTCCTCTGATGAGCAAGCCAAGGGTGACGGCGACGGTGGCAAGGAAAAACTCCCTGAGATGGCAATAGGAAGAAACCTTGAGAGGAACCAGACTCAACAGGGAACCCATCCTCATTTGGGCGATAACAGATAGAAATATAACATCTTGTGTGTTGTGCAGGTGAAAATTCAATATGACAGAAATTATTTAAATTGACATGAAGACCAGTTCAGCATAGGGACGAGTCAGTAGGTGCAGAGGGCAGATGAGGTCTGGATCACTGGAAGCACAGGAGCAGCATGTGTAGCTCCAACCATCATAAAGCTGAATCCAGCTGGAGCTGGTCCTTCTCTGGATGCCTCAGGAACCTCGCAGGGTCGGCCTTTGTCTACTGAAGCTGGCAAAATCTCCCGATGCCTCGGGATGGGTAGAGAAATACAGAACAGATGGGGAGAATTAGCGTAGTTGCCATTCGGTATAGGTGTACTGGAGTATGAGTACTGGGATGAGTTATATCACAATAGGGTGATGTTGTTTATGGACTTAGGCCGATAGCTCAGTGAGTATGCAGTTACGTGCATCCTGAGAGTACTTGGGCATAGGCCCGAGGACAACTTTCCTGCAGGGACTCCAGCACTGAAACAATTCAGCAGTGAACTGGGTCTACCTGCTTCGCACACACTTGCTGCAGGGGAATACCTCTTGCTAGTGCAATAGATGAGGCGATCCCCCTGATTGAGTGAGCCCTGATTCCTAGAGGCGAAGTGAGCCCACGCGCCTCATAGGAGAGGGCAATAGCATCTCTCATAGGGTGCATGCTGAACTTTCGGAAGATCGCTGAGTGAGGATGCAGTTATGTGCGTCCTGAGAGTACTTGGGCACAGGCCCGAGGACAACTTTCCTGCAGAGACTCCAGCACTGGAACAATTCAGCAGTGGACTGGGTCAACCTGCAGAAAAACTAGTTCATGCATTCATGACCTCCAGACTGGACTATTGTAATGCATTACTAGGTGGTTGTCCTGCATCCTCAATAAACAAGCTTCAGTTAATCCAAAATGCAGCTGCCAGGGTTCTCACTAGATCCAGAAAATATGATCATATAACCCCAATATTATCATCCCTGCACTGGCTACCTGTTCAGTTTAGAATAAATTACAAAATAGTATTACTTACATACAAGGCCTTAAATGGTTTAGCTCCCACATACCTAACCAGTCTTCTGATACGCTACAATCCACCACGCGCCTTAAGATCACAAAACTCCGGACTTCTGGTAGTTCCCAGAATTTCAAAATCTACAAAAGGGGGTAGGGCTTTTTCATATTTAGCTCCAAAGCTTTGGAATAGCCTTCCAGACAGTGTTCGGGGAGCAGACACGGTTTCTCAGTTCAAAAGTAGACTCAAGACGCATCTTTTTAATCTGGCATACACATAACTCATCCCAGTACTCATACTCCAGTACACCTATACCGAATGGCAACTACGCTAATTCTCCCCATCTGTTCTGTATTTCTCTACCCATCCCGAGGCATCGGGAGATTTTGCCAGCTTCAGTAGACAAAGGCCGACCCTGCGAGGTTCCTGAGGCATCCAGAGAAGGACCAGCTCCAACTAGATTCAGCTTTATGATGGTTGGAGCTACACATGCTGCTCCTGTGCTTCCAGTGATCCAGACCTCATCTGCCCTCTGCACCTACTGACTCGTCCCTATGCTGAACTGGTCTTCATGACAATTTAAATAATTTCTGTCATATTGAATTTTCACCTGCACAACACACAAGATGTTATATCATTTCTATCTGTTATCGCCCAAATGAGGATGGGTTCCCTGTTGAGTCTGGTTCCTCTCAAGGTTTCTTCCTAATGCCATCTCAGGGAGTTTTTCCTTGCCACCGTCGCCGTCACCCTTGGCTTGCTCATCAGAGACATTTCATTCATTCATCTCATTATTATCTGCACATTTTTCTCACACATCCACACTTCCAATTATTTTCTTTTCTATAATTATTATTATTATTTGTTTTTATTTATTTATTTTCTATTATAATTTTATTTATTTATTTATTACTTTATATATAATTATTCTATATATATATATATATAAAATGGTTTTTTTTTTTTTTTTTTGTTAAATTTCTTAAATTTTTGTGAAGCTGCTTTGAGACAATGACCATTGTTAAAAGCGCTATATAAATAAAATTGAATTGAATTGAACCTGCTTCGCACACACTTGCTGCAGGGGAATACCTCTTGCTGGTGCAAAAGGAGGCGATCCCCCAAGTTGAATGAACCCTGATTCCTAGAGGCGAAGTGAGCCCACGCGCCTCATAGGAGAGGGCAATAGCATCTCTCACCCAGTATAGTGGCGCTCTGACTTACGCCACTGGCTCATGCGGTGGACGTACTGTAGATCTGAAGAGCACGTACTGGACAGTAAGTGAAGTATCTCCTGCTCCGAAGTTGTAAAAGGCGGAGGACAGAAGGTTTCAGAACAGTAGGGTGCTTGTTACAAATGGAACTTTCGGAAGATAGTTCAGTGAGGACGCGGTTAAGTACATCTTGAGAGTACTAGGGCACAAGCCCGAGGACAAGCTTTTCCCGCAGACACTCCAGCACTGAAACAATTCGGCAGTGGACTGGGTCTACCTGCTTAGCACACACTTGCTGCAGGGGAATACCTCTTGCTAGTGCAATAAATGAGGCGATCCCCCTGGTTGAGTGGGCCCTGCTTCCTAGAGGCGAAGTGAGCCCATGCGCCTCATAGGAGAGGGCAATAGCATCTCTCACCCAGTGTCACCCTTTAAAAACATTCCATTTGAGGGCATAAGCTCTTGAAGCTCTTGAATACTAGATCCAGAGTCAGGGAGTAGCAAACGGGACATTTGCTGATCTTGCGAGGCAAAGCGGTCCACCTCTGCTGTATGAAATCTCTCCCAGATTGACTGACTACTTCGGGGTGGGGTTTCCATTCCCCGTGTGTCAGAGATTGACTGGACAGTTACAACTGCTCTCACATTCATATGCCCTGGAACGTAAATCGCGCTGAGGGACAGGAACCTGGTGAGCTAGCTATTCAGAGGCGCGAGCACAGTCCGCCCTGGCGATAAATATATGAGACTTGCCATAGTGTTGTCCACCCGCAATGGGACATGGCACTCTCAACTGCTGGAGGAAGTGCTTTAGGGTGAGAAATAGAGCCATCATTTCGAGGCAATTGATGTGCCGTGTGAGAAGAAGGCCTCTCCAGCACCCTTGGGCTGGAACGGTCACCTAAGACCACACCCCCGTCCCTGAGGGAAGCGTCTGTCGTTAGCCTCTGCGATGACAAGACGAACTTAGAGTGGGACCCAGAGTCAGAAACCGGGGTCTGAACCACATAGGAAGGGTATGAAGCACCTGGCGCATAACCCTTGTTGGGGATCGGCCCTAGAGTGAAATCCCCTGTCTTAGCCACAACTGAAATGCTCTCATGTGCCGAAGGCCCAAAGGTCACCGTGGATACGGCTGCCATGAGAGCTAAGATCTCTGAAAGTGATGGTCACTTTCTTGGTCTAGCTTGGTTTCCTTGAGGGTGTTGATAATGGATTCGACACGAGCGGGAGACAGCTGTGCCCGCTTACGATCGAATCTCATGTGACACCCAAATCCTCAGAACAGGAAAGAGCACGCTTTCGTGGCGTTGGGTCTCAATTCTCAGAAACAAAATGAGCTAAGGCGACATGCTGATGTCGAAGCACTAGCTAATGAGACAGCCAGTCGTCTATGTAATTCAAATATGGATGCCCTGGTAGTCGTAAGAGCCAGAACTACATCCATGCATTGTAATATGTGCGGGTGAGAAAGCTAGACCAACTGAAAGGACCCGATACTGGTAAGCTTGGTCCCCTAAAGCGAACCTCAGGTCTTTCCCTGTGTTGTGGGAATATTTCTATATGAAAGTAAGCGTCCTTCAATCGATTTTCACAAATCCATCGCTTGGTAGGATTTGAGAGCAATCACTTTAACAGTCAACATTTTGAAACTGTATTGTTTATTTTAGATAGCGGTACAGCCCGTGAAATCTAAAAATTTGGACGCAGCCCCGCGTTCCTCTGTCCAAGGAATGCTGATTGTAGTTAGCCTTACTCGCTGTCTGGTAGGGGAACATGTTCCATGGTCCCATTCCCCAGCAACTTCTGTCAGGAGATGTGCACTTTCCGGTTTCATGGAAGTGGAGATCACGTCATTTTGAAACGCGGAAGGTGATGTGAACTGAGTCCTGTAGTTTCTCTACAGTGCTTAGTACCAAGGAGACTTGGTTAAACGGGGGGGGGGGGGGGGGGGGGGGGTGTTAGATGTTCGGCATCCTGAAACATGGCAGGAAAAACCGAAGAACTAACACTTTATTGGAGACTGGTGTTGCCCGAAACACCAGTGGTGTCGGAGCAAAAACACCGACCTCCTGGGGGTGTCAGGGAGACCACTTCATTCTTGAAAGAAATTCTGCATGCCTCTCGCATTGGGGGGGCCACCGCCATGGTCCTGGGCACATAAACCTCAGGGCTTCTTTGTGAAGAAGAGAAGTCTGACCCTCTTTGAGGCTGATAGTGAGGCGCGTCGTACCCCAAAAGGGGTGGCAGTCTCAAAAACACACCCCTTGTGTTTCACGCCTCGCAAGAGTCAGACCCGGTCGAGACTGGGTGGCCGACAGTCCCAACTTTTGAGCATGGCGGGGAAGGAATTTCCCGAAGGCTTGTTCATATATCTTCGCCTCATGAACCTAGTGGCGACCGAGTTAGCGATATCGCCAAACAGGCCGGAAGGCGCGATAGGGGCATTCTTATCCTTGATTCTTATCCTTGATGCGCCTAAGATTCAACCACAAGTGCCTATGCGCGAAACCCATCGCAGCCATAAAACGGCCAGTAGCACAAGCCGTCTGCTATTGTTGCACGCAGAGACAAGTCTGTGGCCCAGATTAATTCCAATACCCCCTATCTGAAGAGCCCCACCAGTGCTCAAGTCTCTCAGCAGGTCAGCGTGGTAGGCCTGCAAAACAGCCATGGTGTGCAAAGGAGCACCAACCTGACCTGCTGCCTGAAAAGCTTTTCCCTTCGGGGAAGATGAAAGTCTACACAGCTTGAAAGGAAATATTAGCTTTTCAGGAAGGATGTCCCAAGAGCTTTTGAAGCATCTCTTTCTTTCTGGGCTACATCATATAACTCTGCGATTCCACATTAACTATATTTAAACAACTAAATAAGTCAATGGCAGGAAAACACAGGATTAATACAGCTTACTCCATGAAAGGGTTAACTCATATGGAGAAAGCTGGGGGAGCGCGTCGTTGAGGCTCCGCCCCCCTGGCCACCTTTTTTTTTGTTTGTTTGTTTTCCTAGTACTCTGAGATTATTCAATCTCCACGGTTTAAGCAAGAAAGGATGTTTATCCTTACCCATTCACAGGAAGCCCATGGCGCGCTTGAGAGCCGACAGAGGGATTTCCCGATCCAACGAGGAAGTGAGTTTTAAGCACCAAATTGCGCCGCGGCTCGGAGCTTCTCAAGGAATGCGAGGCGCGCGACCACTTTTTTAATCGTAGCAGTAAGGATCGCCCTCCGATATGGATTATCACACACGGAGGGACATCTTGTTTAAAACTCCGATATCGGTGAGTTAAACACTTCTTATTTTGCTGGTTTAAACACAGACACGCTCACAGCAAGGTAAAGTGAAAACAAATAATCTGAGGTTGTCGCCGGCTCACCAGTATTTATAACCTGCAGCTGAGTCTAATCAGATGACGTCACCTGACCGAGGTTATATATAGCCAAAAAATTTGGCGTGTTTTCACACATGCTTCACAACCGGCAACAGGACAAAATGTTTACCACAGTGTTTTCACGCAGCATCGAGTGTAGCCTTGAAAGGGAACTGCAAATTCACTAAGAAATTCAGAGTATGGCCCTGGAGGTCTGTAAATGACAATTAGTGGAATCGACTGAGCTGACTTAATATACTTAAATACACTTATGTTACTATAAAGAATTTCAAATGAATTACATTTGTGTCCGTGTTTTTGTACAATAGTCAAATTATCATTGTGAATAACTGCGACGCCTCCTCCTTTCTACAGTTTACAGACTTTCTACATTTTTGTTTAGCTCAGGGAACAGACATAGTCTCAATATGGTGAACCCTGAGTGACGAATCTATGCAGCAAGCAGACGGTTGGTTTAGCCTGTCTGTCTGCTCCCTGGCCTGGACTCTGGATTGTCACCGATTAACTAGGTCTCTTCTGAGACTATGAGCTATACTACAGGAAATGAGAGCAGCACCTTCCTGAGTAGGATGGACACCGTCCCGCCCTAACAGGCCAGTTTTGCCCTCAAAGATCTTCCAATTGTCTATGAAGCCCACATTATTTTCAGAGCACCCCCTGGACATCCAGCGGTTCAGCGACCATAACCTGCTGTAAGCTATGTCGCCACGTCTCATTGGGATGGGACCAGAGCATATTACTTCATCGGACATTGACTTCGCTAATTTAAACACCTCTGTAAAGTTATTCTTACTAACCTCTGACTAACAAAGGCGTATATCGTTAGCTCCAGCATGTACCACTATCTTTGAGAACCTGTGCTGTCCAATAGCCCTGAGATTACGAAATTGAGAGTCTCAACCAAACCAGACGAAATACCTAAGTTGTCTAGATTAACTTAGTGCGTCCAGGACATAAAAGATTGGATGACCAATAACTTTCTTTTACTTAATTCAGATAAGACGGAGATATTAGTTATCGGCCCAAAAACCAGCACACAACAGCTTTCACAATTCAGCCTGCGTTTAGAAGGATGTACTGTTACTACCAGCTCAGCAGTAAAAGACCTGGGCTTAATATTAGACAGTAACTTGTCTTTTGAAAATCACATTTCAAATATCACAAAAACAGCCTTTTTCCATCTTAGAAATATTGCCAAACTTAGGAGCATCTTATCCGTATCTGATGCAGAAAAGCTAGTTCATGCATTCATGACCTCCAGACTGGACTACTGTAATGCATTACTAGGTGGTTGTCCTGCATCCTCAATAAACAAGCTTCAGTTAGTCCAAAATGCAGCCGCCAGGGTTCTCACTAGATCCAGAAAATATGATCATATAACCCCAATATTATCATCCCTGCACTGGCTACCTGTTCAGTCTAGAATAAATTACAAAATAGTGTTACTTACACACAAAGACTTAAATGGTTTAGCTCCAACATACCTAACCAGTCTTCTGATACTCTACAATCCACCACGCCCTTTAAGGTCACAAAACTCCGGACTTCTGGTAGTTCCCAGAATTTCAAAATCTACAAAAAGGGGTAGGGCGTTTTCATATTTAGCTCCAAAGCTTTGGAATAGCCTTCCAGAAAGTGTTCGGGGAGCAGACACGGTTTCCCAGTTCAAAAGTAGACTCAAGATGCATCTTTTTAATCTGGCATACACGTAACTCATCCCATAACCTCATACTCCAGTACACCTATACTGAATGGCAACTACGCTAATTCTCCCCATCTGTTCTGTAACCTTCTACCCATCCCGAGGCATTGGGAGATTGTGCCAGCTTAAGTAGACAAAGACCGACCCTGCGAGGTTCCTGAGGCATCCAGAGAAGGACCAGCTCCAGCTGGATTCTGCTTCATGATGGTTTGGAGCTACACGTGCTGCTCCTGTGCTTCCAGTGATCCAGACCCCATCTGCCCTTTGCACCTCATCTGTCCAGTGCCTCATCCCTATGCTGAACGGGTCTTCATGTTAATTTAAATGATTTTTTGTCATATTGCACCTTCACCTGCACAACACACATGACGTTATCGTTTCTATCTATTATCACCCAAATGAGGATGGGTTCCCTGTTGAGTCTGGTTGCTCTCAAGGTTTCTTCCTATTCCCATTTCAGGGAGTTTTTCCTTGCCACCATTGCCGTCACCCTTGGCTTGCTCATCAGACACATTTCATTCATCATTCATTCATCTCATTATTACCTAAACACATTTTTCTCACACATACACACCTCCAAATATTTTATTTTCTAACAAAATGTTTTTAATTTTTGAGAAGCTGCTTTGAGACAATGACCATTGTTAAAAGCGCTATATAAATAAAATTGAATTGAATTGAATTGAATCACGTGCTATGTCCGGTGCTCTGGCTCCTGGGATACATCTAACCACTACCACTGGCGCCCCTAAAGGCCTAGCTAATTTCACGTGCCTCATTATAGATTCTCCTATAACCAGAGCTCTTTCAGGTTTCTCAGCGGGTGCATCACTGAGGAGAGCAAACCTGTTGGACATGTGAAAGCGCAGAGGAGGTGTGCTCCGGTGGGCTAGCCTTAGCGTTAGCTTTGGCTGAATGAGTATGTCGCCGAGTCGTCACCCACTCGTCCCGCTGTGAGGGCTCTAATGCCAGAGTTGGGGGCTGGTTATCTTCGAGTGCGGCACCCAGACTTTCCGCTACGGGAATAACGCTGCTCTCGCGCTCTCTAACTCTGTCTAAAGTCTGGATGCACTCCTCTAACCCTAATATCTTCTCCGTCAGAGTGCTAACTAACACACACCTATCACAAGTAAAATTATCACTAATGACTGAGGAAGAATGTCTAAACATCCTGCACTCCACACACTGAACAAGCTGAATGGTAGACATGATAACGTACCTGAGTCAGAGTTTGTTGTTTGGAGCTGAATTCCAAAACTCGCGCGTTCTCCAAAAAGCGCAGAAAAAGGGGGAAAGGCGAAGCCAAATAGTATGAAGATGTAAAAACTAGTTGCTATTAATATTATTAATATTAAAGAAAATCTCACTGAGGACGATCTCCACGCTTTGTTTTCAGTGTTCGGGGGAAGAGCATGCTATCCTCGGGCTTGAGGGAGCATGTGAGTATTGTGATTTTCTCCTTATTAAAGTCCCTTGCACTCGGCTCGCAGTCTGTAAAACGAAACCGCAAGCCGTTGCGCATTTCTCGCGTGCAAATCTGGTGGAAGCGCGTGAAACGGAATCTTCCATTCTCTCGCTCTCTTGTCAGGTCATGAGCCTTTTACCGTCCACTTCTCAAGCGCTCCGGCGCTTCTTGTGAAGGGACAAAAAAAAAAAAAAACTTTCTCTCTGGCTTCCGCGGAGATGGAAACTGTCACTTCAGAGCGCTCCTCTAGTGATGAGCGAGCATATTAGTTGTTATTAGAGGTGGTAACACGCGCGGTCAAACGTGTACACCTCGATTCGCCGTAAAATTTTTTTAAATAAATAAGATCCCCCAAACGCTCAAAGTTAGACGACAGGTTTCTGTCGGGTGGCTGGAGGAGGGGCCTCAACGATGGCCCCTCCCCTTCTTGGCAACTTCCATGATGAGTTAACTCTTTCATGGAATAAGCCACATTCATCCCATGTTTTTGTGCTATCGAAATTGATTTGTTCGAATGTCGTTGATGCGAAAAGCGTGGTTTTATATAATGATGCCCCAGATTAAAGAGACGCTTGCGGGCTATCTCTCTCATGGGAGCTCATCCTCCCTGAAAAAATCGACACACCCACCAAGCCGTGTAGACTAACATCTTCGTTGGTGGGAAAAGGCAGCGGGTCAGGCTGGGGCTGCCCTACACACAATGGCTTTGCAGGTATACCAGACTGACCTACTGAGAGATCTGAGCACTGGCGAGTCTGTCGATGACATGGCAGACGGCCGGTGCTGCCATGGTCGCCACGGAGAGACAGCCATGACCTAACCTCACGGACATCATGGACGGGATCGCGTCTTCCTATTTGATACCCCCATCTCGCCTTCCGGCCTCTTTGGCGAAACTGTAAACACTGCCATCACTTGGTTTCGGGAGGCGAAGCTCTGCGAGCAGGCCTTTGTGAGGTTTCTCCCGAGTCCAGTCCTGACCTTCACCCAGTCCTGACCAGGCGTGAAGAGCAAAAGGTGTGCCGAGCAGATCACCCCCTCATAGATTGGGGCGGGACTCGCCGCGCCTCGCAGTCCGCTTCAAGGAGGCCAGACCTGAGGAGAATTGTCTTCACCAAAAATGGGCTTACGTGCCCAGGATCATGGGGGCATCTTCCCCCGGGAAGGGGCGCACAAAAGTTTCCAATAAAGAATATAGACTCCTCCCTGGCGCCCTCAGGTGGCCATGGTTCAATCTCCGCCACCACTGGTGTTTCGGGGAGCATCGGTCTCCAGCAAAAGTTAGGTGTTCGGTTACTTCCTGCCATGTTTCAGGATGCCCCCCCCCCCCCCCCCACATCTGTCAAAATTTGTGCACCTTTCAGCCGGCAGCGGGGACCCTACTGACAGGTATGTCTCTTTAGGCACAAAGCACTGCAAAGTTTACAGGCTTTTCTGGGAAAAGGGGCCATAGAACATGTTCCCCTGCCAGACAGAGAATCAGGCTATTATAGTCAGTATTTCTTGGACACGGGGGTTGCGTTCAATTTTACATTTTGTGGGCTGAATATCAAAATGTTGACAGCCAAAATGATTGTTTCTCAAATCCAACCAGAGCTTTGGTTTGTGACAATCGACCTGAAGGACGCAGATTTTCATATAGAAATATTGCCACAACACAGTAAGTTCCTGAGGTTCGCTTTCGGGCGAAGCCTACCAGTATCGGGCCCTTCCATTTGGCCTAGCCATGTCACCCCGCACATATATAAAATGTATGGATGCAGCCCTGGCTCTATGATTCCACGGCATCCGTATCCTGAATTACATAGACGACTGGCTGATTCTGGCTCAGTCTTAGCAGCTAGTGCTTCGACATTGAGATGTCATCCTAGCTCACTTTGATTCTTAGGATTGAGACTCAACACCACGAAAAGCGTTCTCTTTCCTGCTCAAGTACGACATATTACGGGTGTCACATGGGATTCGACCGCAATGCGGGCACAGCTGTCTACTGCGCGTGTCGAATCCATTCTCAATATCCTAAAGGAGATCGAGCTAGGCCAGAAAGTAACTTTTTACTACTTTCAGAGAGTGTTAGATCTCATGGCAGCTGTATCCATGGTGATACCCTTGGACCTTCTGCACATGAGATCGCTTCAGTTGGATTTCATCCAAGGGCCAATCCCCAGAGGCAATGAGGGTTACGCGCCGAGAGCTTCGTACCCTTTCTATGTGGTTCAGACCCCGGTCTTTGACTCTGGGTCTCAGTCTAGCTCCGTGTTGTTGTCCCAAGCTGCTAATGACAGATGCTTCCCTCACGGGCTGGGGTGCGGTCTTAGATGGCCGTACAGCCCAAGGGATCTGGGGAGATCATCTTCTCGCGTGGCACATCAATTACCTTGAAACGATAACTCTATTTCTGGCTCTGAAATACTCCCTCCAGCAGTTGAGAGGCTACCATGTCCTAGTGCGGGTGGACAACACTACGGTAGTCTCGTAAATAATCGCATGGGCAGACTGTGCTCGCGCCGCTGGGAAAAGCTAGCGCACCAGATTCTGATTTGGGGCACAGGACAAGTTCCTGTCCCTTAGGATGATTTACATTCCAGGGCTGGTGAATATGGGAGCAGACTTGCTGTCCATGCCAGCTGTGTCACACGGGGCTTGGAAACCCCACCCTGAAGTAGTCAGTCCTCTAGAAGAACGTATGCCCTCAGATGGAATGTATTCAAAATGGTGAAAATGTAGACCCAGTCCACTTGTAACATCCGAACCTCCGCAGCCCCGGAGATCTGGTTCTCCGGCTTACTGAGCCGTAGCTTTGTCTCCCCCTAGTGTGTCTTAGTATGTCTGTGTCTGTCCTTAATGTCTAATAAGAAACACCTGTCTCTACCTCATGTGTCGCACTACTTAACCCAGCCGAATCCACACCACAATGTCTGGTCACCATTATGCCACATCATTCCCTAACCTGTCTGTCTTTGTGTCTCTCCCAAGGGCTAGCGGTATCTGCAGGCGAGGTCCAGTGAAGCAGGACAGCTTCACCGTTCTGGACTCACTCGGCCGAGGATCGGTATATAGTCTCATGCTTGTGTTTCGCGTTTCGAGAACGCTCTGAATTTCTTGTGTTTTCCACCTGCAGACCGCGCCGGGAGAACCCACCAGTGAGGTGGCTTTGCGTTTTGTGTTTAGTTTTTGTTTTTTGTTGATTTAAGAGACTGTTGTGAGAAGAAAAATAAAGACTGTTATTTCCTGCACCTGCAGCTGTGTTGTGTGATCACTAGGGCAGCATGACAGATGACCAGACCGCATTCCAGACTGCAGCAGGAACGCCCCTGCCCGGTGACAACCCCCCAATAATGGATTACATCCGGAGACAGCAGGGACAAATGGACAGTCTTGCCAGAGCAATAAATGACCTCGCTCACAGTGTCCGGGACATTGCAACCGGCCAGTCTCCTTCCTCCCCGGCGCCGAGGCGCCCCTCCAGATCTCCGCCTAGAGCGGCTCCCCCGGAAAGGTATGCTGGCGATCCTGAGGGTTGCCGAAAATTCCTCCTCGCCTGTGAGCTATACTTGGCGGACTACCCGGATCTAGATGATCGCCAGAAAGTCAGCTTTGTTACACAACAGCTCACAGGTGCGGCCATGGACTGGGCAACCGCTATGTGGTGTGCAGGCGGCCGGGACATAGTAGACTTCGCGCGGTTCCGACGCGCCTTTCGAGCTGTTTTTGACCACCCGGATCAGGGTCGCACAGGGGAACAACAGCTGTTAAGACTGCGACAAGGGCAAGCCACAGTAGTGGACTACGCGGTGAAATTTAAGATCCTGGCCGCGGAGAGTGAATGGTGCGAGAGGAGCCTCCTCGCCCGCTTCAGAGATGGTCTCCAACCCGAGATCCAGTTGGAACTGGCATGCAGAGATGCCGAAATGGACCTCGACGAGACCATTCAGCTCTCCATCAAACTAGACCAGCATCTCCGCGGTCAGAAGCGGCAGACCCCCGCGAGAGCTGCAGGGGGCAGTGTTGAGCCGCGCCGCCGTTCCAGCCCCGGCAAGAGCCCACCAAGATCCCGAGATAACCCGTCAGAGCCTATGGATGTAGGCACTTCCCGGCTGTCTGCCCTGGAGAGGAGGCGCCGATTTACGGCGGGACTATGCCTGTACTGCGGGGGGGGGGGGGGGGCATCTCATTAAAACCTGCCCATTACTACAAGTAATTCAGCACACACCTCCACGAGTCACACAATCTTTTTGTATAAACGCTACTTTATCATATCACACTCATGTTATTTCTGTTTCTCCCTTAATAGATTCTGGGTCGGCTGGGAATTTTATTTCATCCTCTCTCCTTTCCTCGCTGCACGCTCCAGTGTCGAAGCTTCCAAACCCGATCGTGATTAACGCTCTAGATGGCAACCCATTAGCTCAATCGCCAGTTAACATGATCTCCGTGCCCCTACGATTAACTTTCCCAAACCACACTGAGGAATTAAAATTCTATGTGATCTCCCAGGTGAGTCAGTCCGTCGTGCTCGGCCTCCCATGGCTGCGCTCTCACAACCCTAATTTTGATTGGGCCAGTATGCGTATCCTATCCTGGTCCCCCCGATGCGCTAAAGTATGTACACCATCCTCATTGATGGTCCAAACAACGTCTATCGTAAGCCCCAGCGCCCTAGTTTCCACTTCAGTGCCATCAGAGTACAAAAAATTTAAAGACGTGTTTAGTATTAGGGCTGCTGCACGACTTCCCCCTCACCGCCCGTGGGATTGCGCTATTGACCTCCTGCTGGGGAAAGCACCGCCCTGCTCACGTATTTACCCATTGTCCGTAGCTGAGACCCGGGCAATGGAGGAATACGTGGGAGAGGCTCTTCGGCAGGGACTCATTAGTCGCTCCACGTCTCCAGCCTCAGCAGGTTTCTTTTTTATCGAAAAGAAAGGGGGGGGCCTTAGGCCGTGTATTGATTACCGGGGGCTAAATGCCATCACAGTAAAATATAAGCACCCACTGCCATTGGTACCAGCCGCGATCGATCTGCTCCGAGGCGCGTCCATCTTTACAAAACTGGACCTCCGCAGCGCATACAACCTCGTTCGTGTTCGCAAGGGCGATGAGTGGAAGACTGCATTTAGCACTACATCCGGTCATTATCAGTATAATGTGATGGCGTATGGATTGGTAAATGCACCTGCGGTGTTTCAGGGGCTCATGAATGACGTGCTTGGGCGCATGTTGAACCGATTCGTTATAGTATATTTAGATGACATTCTGATATACTCTCGGTCATACGGGGAGCACGTCCGTCATGTGACCGCCGTCCTCCATCGACTGCGGGAACATGGGCTCTATGTGAAGGCGGAGAAGTGTGAATTCCACAAAACGGAGGTGGCATTTCTGGGCTATCGCATAGGGCCACTGGGGGTCACGATGGACACAGCTAAGGTCAGTGCGGTCCAATTATGGCCGGAGCCCACATCAGTGAAGGCGCTACAAAGTTTCCTTGGGTTTGCCAATTTTTACAGGCGCTTTATTAGGGGCTACAGTATGTTGGCAGCACCGCTTACTGATTTATTAAAGGGGAAACCCCAATGACTGCGTAAGTTCACGCCGGAAGCGCGTCTCGCATTCCAGCGGCTAAAACAAGCTTTCACTTCTGCGCCTATCTTAAAACTCCACGATCCCACTAAGCCCTTCGTAGTCGAGGTCGATGCGTCGGAAGTAGGACTAGGAGCGGTACTGTCACAGCGCCATGGCCACCCAGAGAAGCTATATCCATGCGCTTTCTTTTCGAGGAAACTGACACCTGCTGAGAGCAATTATGATATCGGTAATCGCGAACTGCTAGCCATAAAAGCGGCGTTAGAGGAGTGGAGGCATTGGTTGGAGGGAGAAGAACACCCATTTATGGTACTCACGGATCATAAGAACCTTGAGTATCTCCAACAAGCTAAAAGACTAAACCCTCGTCAAGCCCGCTGGGCACTGTTTTTCACTCGTTTCCACTTCATCATTACATATCGCCCCGGCTCTAAAAACATAAAAGCGGATGCGCTCTCCCGCTGTTTCGCGGCGCAGGACCGAGCCACGGATCCTGAACCCATTCTGCCCCCGGCACTCGTGGTGGCCCCGATTACGTGGGATCTCGATGCGGAGATAGCCCAGGTGACACGAACCGAGTCCGTGCCGTCTGACTGTCTCCCGGATCGAACCTACGTACCGGAGTCACTACGTGAACGGGTGACGGTTGAGGCCCACATTAACCTCACATCTGGACACCCCGGCGAATTAAGAACACTACAACTACTAGAACCTAGGTTCTGGTGGCCAAAAATGCGGGAAACAGTGAAAACAGTTGTTTCGTCTTGTGCTACCTGTGCAACTACTAAAAGCCCCCGAGGGTTGCCAGTTGGTAAATTAATACCCTTGCCCACACCTAACAGACCATGGTCCCACCTAGCGGTGGATTTTGTAACGGACCTGCCAGTGTCAAAAGGGTACACGACAGTACTAGTGGTAGTGGATCGGTTTTCGAAGGGCTGTCGGTTCATTCCGTTCTGCGCTCTCCCAACCGCCTCTCAGGTAACGGAAACCCTATTCGATACAGTGTTTCGCTACTATGGTATTCCGGAGGACATAGTTTCGGATCGTGGTCCCCAATTTATCGCTAGAGTCTGGAAAGCTTTTTTCCAGAAGTTGGGGACCACTATTAGTCTAACCTCAGGCTATCACCCGGAATCTAATGGACAGGCAGAGCGGACTGTGCAAGATCTCGGGAAGTTCCTTCGTGCATATTGTAGTAGTCGACAACATGAGAGGGCAGACTATTTACTCTGGGCGGAATATGCACAAAACTCCTTAAAACACTCCTCAACCGGCCTAACGCCGTTTCAATGTATGCTCGGATACCAGCCGCCGCTCTGTCCCTGGGATGCCACTCCCACCAATATCCCCATGGTGGATGAGTGGTTTAAGAAAGCGGAAAAAGTATGGGAGGGAGCGCATGCCCATATCTCCCAAGCAGTTCGCCGCTTTAAAAAATTCGCCGATAGGCGGCGAAGGGAAAGTCCTCCGCTCCAGGTAGGTGATCGGGTTTGGCTCTCGACAAAGGACCTCTCTCTAAACCTCCCCTGTCGTAAACTCTCCCCTCGGTTCATCGGTCCCTTCCCCATTTTAGCACAAATAAACCCTGTGTCCTTTAAGTTACAACTCCCCTCACACATGCGCATTAACCCTACCTTTCACATCTCTCTTCTCAGGCCGGTAAGGGGGGGACCGCTGGACGGAGGGGCCGTGACCCCCTCGCTCCCTGGGGCTGTGGAGATCGAGGGCGCTCCGGCGTTTAGAGTCCAGCAGCTGTTGGACTCCCGAAGGCGCGGAGGCTCGCTCCAATATCTGGTGGAGTGGGAGGGTTATGGACCGGAGGAACGCAGCTGGGTCCCGGCGCGGGACATCCTGAGCCCCGAACTCATTTCCGAGTTCCACAGGGCACGGCCGGATCGTCCTGCGCCGCGGCCTCCGGGCCGACCCGCCCGCCGGCAATTCCATCAGGTCGGCGGGTTCCGACCCCCTTTGGTGACGCAGGGGGAGCGCCCACCTCCTCTTCAGGAAGCCGGTCCTGGGAGGGGGGGGTAATGTAACATCCGAACCTCCGCAGCCCCGGAGATCCGGTTCTCCGGCTTACTGAGCCGTAGCTTTGTCTCCCCCTAGTGTGTCTTAGTATGTCTGTGTCTGTCCTTAATGTCTAATAAGAAACACCTGTCTCTACCTCATGTGTCGCACTACTTAACCCAGCCGAATCCACACCACAATGTCTGGTCACCATTATGCCACATCATTCCCTAACCTGTCTGTCTTTGTGTCTCTCCCAAGGGCTAGCGGTATCTGCAGGCGAGGTCCAGTGAAGCAGGACAGCTTCACCGTTCTGGACTCACTCGGCCGAGGATCGGTATATAGTCTCATGCTTGTGTTTCGCGTTTCGAGAACGCTCTGACTTTCTTGTGTTTTCCGCCTGCAGACCGCGCCGGGAGAACCCACCAGTGAGGTGGCTTTGCGTTTTGTGTTTAGTTTTTGTTTTTTGTTGATTTAAGAGACTGTTGTGAGAAGAAAAATATAGACTGTTATTTCCTGCACCTGCAGCTGTGTTGTGTGATCACTAGGGCAGCATGACACCACTGCCAAATTGTTTCAGTGCTGGAGTTCCTACAAGAAAATTGACCTCGGGCTAATGCCCTAGAATTCTCAGAACGTACGTAGCCGCTATTTCTTCTTGTGATGTCTTTGCCCCTGGGCTGGTCAAAGCTATTCTGCATCCTCACCCCAACCATCTTCCGAAGGTTCCATTCTCGACTATGCACCACTTGTTCTCAAAGCCTCTGTTCTCGTTTTACAGCTCCGAAGCAGGAAAGCAGCACAAGGAAAACCTACACAATACTAAGATAAAGTTTTGGTTTTTAATGTTATTGTTACCCAAAACATTTAAAGTTTTCCCCTCATTAATAAGTGATAAACAAAATTTTGGCTCCCACTATTGCAGACCCTTGACATTTCTGTGAGTAGTATGCAAAACAAGATTGATTATAGCGTGCAACCTATCATGCACAATGTGACCTCAGTAAATAGTGTATATGGGCAAATGGGCAAGCCCTGGAGCTATTATTCCTAAAGTAGGACAGATACACAGGATATTTTCCAGACATGAAATGAAAAAGACACATGCTATTGCGGAGAGATTACTGATACACTTTCTGTTTGCATCAACATTTAGCATTTCCTTTAGATCACTAGGCAAACACGGTATCTATTTGTCCAAGAATATCATATATTTGCATATCCAAAGGTAACATCTACAAAGTCGAATTAATCTGAAAATATGCATAAGTTATATATAATTGTGTTTTTTCATAACCTTCTTCATATTTTGTATTACAGTATATCATTTTCATTTGAATGCACGCACAGTTGTTTAACTGTACAAATACCATAGAGATTTATACACCCACTATTTTTCTTAAGTAAATCTACTATAGCAGAGAACTTACATCTCTGGCAAGACATTTACAACAGCATGGCATAAAATGTATTGTCATATTAAACTATGTAATATAGTAAAATATGTTCAGATATACTGTGCTTTCCCTCTTGGCTCTTGACGAAGGCGGTCGCATCTGCTTTCCCTCCCTTATCTCTCCCCGCTTGCTTCTCTTGTCTGTCTTGTGAAATACTATTCAGAGACTCTCCTCGTCTTGCTCTTGAAATAAAAGGAATGGATTTGATCAAGTGGTCTCTGAATGCAATTGACACGATCTTCTCGACGAGAAGTGTGGGTTCTGGGGAACCTACTTGTCCTGATGGGACGTTTGCTGCTGGATACACGATGGACGGTTGGGAGAAGTGGCGCATTGTGTGCCTGGCCGCACTGTCTCTGGAGGACGTTGAAGATATTTACCTATTCGGAACTCTGATAACTGGGATTCTGCTGATTGGATTAGGTGGATTACTTGGATATCGAAAAATCTTAAAAGCAGTCAGTCTCAACCCCAAGAGACTGGCTGGCTGGGAAATAATGGTGACGAGAGCTGTCAGTAATCAGACTGTGGTTATGGACCGCAAATTGGATACCATCTTGGGGAGACTGGCAGCTATACAACGGAATTTGGACGGACCTGGAGACCAGTGATGGACATTAAATATCTGTGAAATTGGCAGGTATTGATCGAAATTTGGACATTTTTTTTTTTTTTTTTCTGCCCTTCTTTCCAGCTACTGCATTTCAAGGCAGTGGCTGGAGACATAACAATTCCCCGAAGACCAAGATAACGAGACGCTCTGGAATCTACCCCCCTCCCCCTTCAAGGTCACCTGGCGCAGACTATTACGGGATGTTACAGGCTTACAAACTGACATGCACGCACACACTCACAGAACAGCTACAGATAGACACTCTACCTTCCCCATTTCCAACGCCTTCGTGTGCTTATTCCCCTCGGTGTGGGCAGACGGAATCGGGACCAGCGCTCTTTAGCTGCAGGGACTGGAGCTGTTTGCCTACATTGGACATTCTTATCCCTGTACCCTTAATGTTGCAATGTTGATGTCTTGTTGCATGTTTTTCTGTGCTTGCTGCTGAGGTAGTTTTTTGTACCCCTGATCCCACACTGCCCTCTCCGAAGGACAGTCTGGGAGGGGATTTTTTTACCCTCGTTATCCTAATGTATCTGATTCCTTGTTTTCTATGATGGCGCCTGGGAAATGGCTGCCGTCGCGACCCTGTGGTCGCAAAAAGCATTTCACTGCATTTCATACTGTATGACTGTGTATGTGACAAATAAATTTGATTTGATTTGATTTGATTTGATTTGATTTGTGTTTGTTGTCTTTGTTGTTGAGTAATATTCTCTATCATAAGCAAAACATGACAGTGTATTTATCATATTCTTGGCTCAGTGGAAAAAGCGGAGGAAAATTACAGATGTCGCCATTAAAAACCTGCGTTTCGAGAAAAGGGATCCCGTGACTTGCCGCGGCTTTGCGCGGCTGCGTGCGGGAAGCTGTGAACATGCCCTTCATTACCTGTAGGGGGCAGTCGTGTTTCAGTCTGAAGTATTGTGTGTCTACTGAAGCCGAAAATGTGTGCAAATTAAACTGCGCATGCGTGTTTGGAGTCGCTGTGCCGGCGCTGTGGATCAGTCGGTTGGGAATCATCACGGAGGGTACAACACGGTGTGGCTGCTGCTGGAGTTTGTCGTGTTCGAGGTAAGTTTAGCTTTCTTTTTTGGATGTGATTCTCGCTTTCATGACTCCCAATTAATGTTCATCTTAATCTCAGGACGTACAATTAGCAATTTCAGTTTTTAATAGTGTGGAGATTCACAAAACACCGTTTTCGTGTAAAAACCTGAACCTACGGAGCCCCCATGGGTCCTGTGGTAAATAAATAAATAAATATAATAATAACGAACCGAGCGCGCGGATTAATACACCGAGATGTGTGTTTCTTACCCCCCAACCCGAGTGAAAACGGCGTCTTCAGACAAAGCCTCGCCAGTTAGATGCCATTTCTGAACAAACTGAGTCGTGTGTGTTAAAGCATTAAATGGTAAAAGAGCACTAGCAATAAACGTTTTTTTTTTCTGAAGCCGAACTTTATTAATGAGTTACGAGTAAAGAACCTGTACATATGTTCATACAGTATTGACAGCAGCTCTAATTTACTGCGGTAAAGCCAGCCGCGGTTCAGAAAAACACGGTCAAGCCAGCCGCGATTGATTTTAGTGCGCGCGCATATTACAGCGATTACGGTAGTTTCATGAACAACACAGAGAGAATGCCCCATATCTGAAAAATGCTGCAGTAAAATAGTTTCATATGTGGTGTGTATATAGTATGGGACGTCCTGAATAAGAACTGATCATTGTTGTTTTCTACTTATTAGAAATGGGGTCTTTATACCCCTTTAAAATGTAATAATGCCCCATATCTCAAAAATGCTGCAGTAAAATAGTTTCATATGTGGTGTGTATATAGTATGGGACGTCCTGAATAAGAACTGATCATTGTTTTTTTCTACTTTTTTTTTTTTATCATATAATGTGTGTACATTATATGGGATAAAAACTGACCATGGCGTTTTATACTTACTATAATTTATTTTTTCATAGGTCTCTGAAGTGAAATAAAGGCATTTTATTTAACTTTTTTTCCCCATTGTGAACATTTGTTTATTTGACCTCTCTTCCAAAGCAGACGTTAATCCTCATTATAGAAAACATTCATTGAAGAATAACTGCTACTTTTGAACAGTAAAACAAAATAAAAATCAATTCTGGTATTTAGAAAGACTAAATACATTATTTTGTCTGTTTTCTACGAATTCTGCTGTAACTTATATACATAAAACAATTATTTGAATGGTGAATATTTAAGAAAAATATTGTAACAGACAACCGTCAAAGTCACCAATAAATAACACGGATATTAAAGCAGAAATGCAAATAAATAAGCAAGTAAAAATTGACGAGCATGTTGTATTATCTCTCAGTCCTGGGCGTCTAAATGAAAAGCGCTCTGAAAGCGCGTTGTCTCTGTGTCGGTCCTGAAACTACCGTAATCACTGTAATATGTGCGCACACTAAAATCAATCGCGGCTGGCTTGACCGTGTTCTTCTGAACCGCGGCTGGCTTTACCGCAGTTCTAATTTGTCTAAATCGCATTGCAGACAATAAAAATAAGTCGAGTCATCCTGTGACCCTACATGCTTAATCTTTGCACACATGATTCTTGCTTCTCACTTTTTCCTTAATCCCTCACTGTTCTATCTTGTATTTTCTAACGGTGTCAGAAACTTTGTGTTAGTAGCACTGCTTGATGCCTTCCTCTTTTGTAATTTGCTTTGGATAAAGGCAAACTTACAAAAGATGAAGAAATGCCTGAATGTAGTTGTACGAATAAAAGATTATGTAATGATACAATGTAAATATTTTCACAGAAACAAAGTGTAAAGATGAGACGTGAATCTGAAGAGGATCTCTTTGATGATTGCCTGGTAAAGCATTGTTTTCTTATTAATTATACAATTTATTAATACCTTGAATATAGTGTTTGTTGTATTGGACAGAAGCATACTGTATAAATGCAAATGAATATATAAATGAGTAATTATTGAACGAATTTTCATGTTTGGACTAACCCTTTAAATACAAACTCAGCATTCATCATAGGATTTCCTGACACTGTAAAGCCATCTCATGCCATGTTTTACTGATGCAAGATAAAGCAATTTAACCCAAGTTTAACAATATGAAGTATATGAAGTGATGGTCATTTTTTTATTATCATTTATTTTTATTATTATTTTTTTCTCAATGAAGTCAGCACAGGTTGAAGCAATTCAGATTTTTTTGCTTCTCAAAATAAATGATTTATTTTCTTGTAAATTTTATGCAGGGGGACAGACGAAGTGACACCTTCTTAAAATCCTTGTCGTCCGTGCTGTTGAAGGGGAAGAACCGGTTGGTGTATCCATAATCCTTGAAGGAGAGGCTATTTTCAGAAAGTTCTTCTAGAACTTGATGGGATTAAGCTATCACCAAAAGTGCAAGCTTTAAAGATGAAGTTATCATCTTAAAACATTTGATTTGGCTTGACTACAAGTGTTTACATGTTGTGTTTACATGTTCAGCTTAAAATGTTTTCATGCATTAAGGTTTCAATGGCATACTTTTAAGTGCACTAGTCCAGAGTGCTGATTTGAAAGTTGCAACTTCACTGCTTCAGAGGGCTATTACGTTTTAACGTTTATTCTACAGTTTGTTTAAAGTATTTTCTGCTGCATTTTATTTCTAAATGAATGCTGTATTTTATTTATTTATTATTTTACACAATTTTGTTTAAAACAAGTATTTCAGGCCCTGGTGCCGTGCAGTTTTTTTCTATGGATGCAAAATTTAGCTGAATGGACTTTTATTAAAAAGACAACTTGGATCTAGACTGTGAATGTCACAAATATTTGGTAATGTTGGTGAATAAACTGTTTAATTATATTTTAGTTGTGTGATTTATGAAAGATATAGATGAAATAATTACTTAAGTTTCTTTCCAAAACATAAATTAGCAATGTTTACATTATTATAGGGAGTAATAGGTAGCAAACCTACGCCCTTGTGTGTGTGTGTGTGTGTGTGTATGTACAGTGGTGTGAAAAACTATTTGCCCCCTTCCTGATTTCTTATTCTTTTGCATGTTTGTCACACTTAAATGTTTCTGCTCATCAAAAACCGTTAACTATTAGTCAAAGATAACATAATTGAACACAAAATGCAGTTTTTAAATGAAGGTTTACGTTATTAAGGGAGAAAAAAAACTCCAAATCTACATGGCCCTGTGTGAAAAAGTGATTGCCCCCCTTGTTAAAAAATAACTTACCTGTAGTTTATCACACCTGAGTTCAATTTCTGTAGTCACCCCCAGGCCTGATTACTGCCACACCTGTTTCAATCAAGAAATCACTTAAATAGGAGCTACCTGACACAGAGAAGTAGACCAAAAGCACATCAAAAGCTAGACATCATGCCAAGATCCAAAGAAATTCAGGAACAAAAGTAATTGAGATCTATCAGTCTGGTAAAGGTTATAAAGCCATTTCTAAAGCTTTGGGACTCCAGCGAACCACAGTGAGAGCAATTATCCACAAATGGCAAAAACATGGAACAGTGGTGAACCTTCCCAGGAGTGGCCGGCCGACCAAAATTACCCCAAGAGCACAGAGACAACTCATCCGAGAGGCCACAAAAGACCCCAGGACAACATCTAAAGAACTGCAGGCCTCACTTGCCTCAATTAAGGTCAGTGTTCACGACTCCACCATAAGAAAGAGACTGGGCAAAAACGGCCTGCATGGCAGATTTCCAAGGCGCAAACCACTTTTAAGCAAAAAGAACATTAAGGCTCGTCTCAATTTTGCTAAAAAACATCTCAATGATTGCCAAGACTTTTGGGAAAATACCTTGTGGACCGACGAGACAAAAGTTGAACTTTTTGGAAGGTGCGTGTCCCGTTACATCTGGCGTAAAAGTAACACAGCATTTCAGAAAAAGAACATCATACCAACAGTAAAATATTATGGTGGTAGTGTGATGGTCTGGGGTTGTTTTGCTGCTTCAGGACCTGGAAGGCTTGCTGTGATAGATGGAACCATGAATTCTACTGTCTACCTAAAAATCCTGAAGGAGAATGTCCGGCCATCTGTTCGTCAACTCAAGCTGAAGCGATCTTGGGTGCTGCAGCAGGACAATGACCCAAAACACACCAGCAAATCCACTTCTAAATGGCTGAAGAAAAACAAAATGAAGACTTTGGAGTGGCCTAGTCAAAGTCCTGACCTGAATCCTATTGAGATGTTGTGGAATGACCTTAAAAAGGCGGTTCATTCTAGAAAACCCTCAAATAAAGCTGAATTACAACAATTCTGCAAAGATGAGTGGGCCAAAATTCCTCCAGAGCGCTGTAAAAGACTCGTTGCATGTTATCGCAAACGCTTGATTGCAGTTATTGCTGCTAAGGGTGGCCCAACCAGTTATTAGGTTCAGGGGGCAATTACTTTTTCACACAGGGCTATGTAGGTTTGGATTTTTTTTCTCCCTAAATAATAAAACCCCTCATTTAAAAACTGCATTTTGTGTTTACTTGTGTTATCTTTGACTAATAGTTAAATGTGTTTGATGATCAGAAACATTTTGTGTGACAAACATGCAAAAGAATAAGAAATCAGGAGGGGGGCAAATAGTTTTTCACACCACTGTATATATATGGAAATATAATTAATATTTTCGTGTTTAATTACAAAAAAACATTTTAATGGTTAGTGATTGTTGCAGACATTTACACTATTTTTGAGAACTATTAAGTTCTCCTTCAACGTGTCATAGCCGATAACTGTCCCTTTGAAGCCTTTGAATGGTGTTAAAAATACTTGCAAAACAAGTATTGCAGCCATACATTGGAGGGAACTTCTGAGGTGGTCAGTGATTGATGGCACGGTCGGTCGGAGGGGGTTGTGATCACACCTATAGATCTTTTGTTCTAGGCTATCGGTCAAATATCTCTCCACTTGGAAGCAAAAACATGCAAGGGATTTCAGCATCTCGACGCACATACTAAGCTGTTTATAAAGTAGACACTGTTTGTTTTTTCATTTTGTAATCTTTCCCGTGTTTACCGTGTACTGTACAATGTATATTAATTTTTTAATGAATTACTGTAAATAAACTACACATTCCGTTGATTTACCAGAAATGACTTTTCTGTTTTTTGTGTGTGCTAAACTAAACTTCAGGGTCAAAGTAATAGCGATTTTATTTGAAAAGTATTATATATTTACAATGCTGATAAGTTCAAGCTTAGATTCATATATAAACTGCTTCAAAGTCTTTCCGTGACCGCTGAAATCCGACAGACGCAGGGCTCAAGGGAGGTGTGTCTGTGTGTGTGTGTGTGTGTGTGCGCGCGCGTGTGTATGTGTGTGTGTGCGGGTTAGTGTGCCTGTCCTATTTCAGCGGATTTTTCCGCTACCGCAGATCAGTTTATCAACTTGTAATATATACATTTTAGGAATATATTAACATGTGCAGACATTTAAGGGTGCACTGCCCTCTCTTGCCCCTGCGTAGAGCCTATACACACACACACACACATCTATCTATCTATCTATTATATAAATACACATTTGGAATCTGCATCTACATTTTCTGTTACAAGTATAGAATTAGGTTCAGCTGAGACTCATGATCAATGGTGTTAGGGTACTTATGTAGTGATAATTAGTTTCAGCCAGATCATTAAAACTAACAATGGACTATGACACTCTTGAGAGGGGATATGAAGGTGTTATTCATTTATTTATTCTCTACAAGGGTGCGAACTACAATACAGACCAAACTATAACTCTCTCTTACTACTATAACAATTCTAGATATAAACAAACAAAATACAGCTTTTTTTCCTCAGAGGTAAACGGAAAAGTGAAGTTGTTCAGCTGTTCACTGTCACTGCAGCTTCTTCAAAGTCTTCCTACTCCGTGACCACTGAAATCCGACACGACACCACGTTAGGCTACGTCTTGACTCATTTGTATACCGACGGTGATTGGATGTTTCCCGAGGGCTCAGGGGAGTGTGTGTGTCTGTGTGTGTGTGTGTCTGTGTGTGTGTGTCTACAGTATGTGTACAAAATACAGCTTTTTTTTCAGAGGTAAACGGAAAAGTGAAGATGTTCAGTGTCACTATGCAGATGTTACACTCAGTGGAGTTACCGAAATCATTGGTTTAGTCCTCATTGAGCTTTTGTTCCTCTTATGTGAGCATAAACAGTGAAACATTCCACAGGATTATAATACACCGCGGCCAAGTGAACCACGTTCCCATCGAACGAAACGAGGCATAATCGTGGTGTTTGCTTCGCTTATGACACACCATAGTTTATTACCTGCTGTGGTAGATCTGAATATTTATTCAAACACAATAATAAAGCTTTATATCCTCAGGAGGGCTCAGTACATTGTTTTAGCGATAGTTTCACGGAAGCGAGTTCAGAACTAATCTAACCAAACCAAAAAAAAAAAAAATAGCTGGATAGTTTTGTTCTTCAGAAAAGATATCTGAAGTCACAGAGAGATCCTGCTCTGTAGAAGCTGCCTCAGTCTATTTGTGCAATTACTCCATCCCGCCCTTATCAATGATAGTATAGTAATGATGTCGCTGTTGATTATCTGTTCTTGTGCTTTTGAAAAATAAATATTTTTTTCTAAGAACATGTAATAGGATGGTGTTTATTGCATATATGTATGTTTTTTTGTAATAGGCAAGTATATCAAAATAATTTAACTGTTTAATAGACATGGGTGTTTTTTTTACAGATTCACTGTAAAACATGAAAATAATAATAACCTATTTGTGAGGTAGAATTAACCCAACATTCCAGTTAAAATGAACCAACAAACCCCAAACATATGGGTAGAACATTTGAACCATTTATGTGGTAGAATTAACCCAGCATTATAGTTAAATATCACCTAGCATTTGGATTGAATATTTAACCCATCTTGCTGGGTTAAATTAACCCAGCATTTAGTTAATCCTATATTTACCCAGCAGCTGGGTTAAAAACAACCCAGATTGTTTTTAACCCAGCATTTTTTAGGGTATATATATATATATACACACACACAGACATGCGTGTGTCATTTTAATTCAAATGAACATTTTAATCTGTGCATGGGCGTCAACTCGCACGTTCTGTAATGTTCCATTGTCTTTTAGAGCCCATTACTAAAGCAGGTTACTAAAACCTGGCTTACTACCTATAAAAAAATATTTCAATTTAACTCATGGGTCTCAATCACAGATGACACGACAAATTATATACTCTGAAACGTTCATTTGAACATTTAAAATGTTAATACAAAAATACAAAAACATGAATACTAATGTTATCATGGTGTAAATTATTAACATTAGGTTAGGTCCTGCCCTTAATTAATTCATATTATAATTACTTTTACATAGTATAGTTACTGGACTGACATTACCAAAACTAGCTATTTGATTTAGCCTTTCTAAAATCAACCCATATATCATTTATAATCAGAAAACATAAAACATATTATGATCTGTTCAACAGCCCATCTGTTTTAATTTAGTTTGTATTTTTTATTATTCATAAGACAACCTTTCAGTTTTGTAAATATTTTAGTTATAGTGTGTTAAGTCTTACTTTAGGTTAAACGTTTTTGAGAATTTGACCATCCAGCTTAGATAAATGTTATGTCATTGATAAAATCTGGATTAAGGATATTTTATTATATAATTATATATTATTGTGGTCTGGGGGTTTGCGTGCCTCAACACAATTCAGCAAATACAATACTGTTACTATACAGTAAGGCCAGGTAAAAACAGTGCTCGAACATGATGCCCCCCTCCCCCCACCCCGTGTTGTCTGGTCTAGAACGGCGCTGCCTCTGACCGTCTTTTGTCTTGTAAATGAGTATTCTCACTCACCTTCCAATCCCCCCAGCGCACACACTCTGTTTGTACTGTAAACTGTACTGTAACTGTGTTTGCTAGGGCACTTGGTTATACACAGTACTTTAATGTATGGAACACTTACTTAACTTACTGGTTTGGTTTAAATATCGCTTATTACCTTATTCAACAAAATAAATTCATTATTAACGTATTGAAGTATTTTAGTTAAGGACAAAAACTGTGCTTGTGTTTAGAACTGCTGAACAGCCGAAAACACACACACACCCATCCCCCCGCCAAAAACACACACGCACACACAGAGCAATTAACACCAGGAGTGGAAGGTGAGAAACGTCAATGGAGAATACCAAGTTTGTCGTTGCTCTTTTGGAGTTCTTAAAACCCAAAACATTTATTTATACTGAGAAAAAATTATTATGGGTCACAATCACAAACACAAATACATATAATCAAGTGTTTAACTGGTTTCATTTGTTTCTATGATCAATAATAATAATTATTATTATTTTCAGCCCAACTCTTTGACTATTTAAAACAAAGTTGTGTCCCATTTTTTGCCCATTGAAGTTGTTGGTTCAACTAAACAATTTTTAAATACCCAAACAATCCCCCAAAATTAAAACACGCAAAACATGACTTTAACAATTCAATTTATTCTTCCAAAACTAGTCAAAGTTAAAACAGTAATTTATATAAAACAGATGAATACATGTTGTCTTTTTGCTTAAAGTTCATTAAACAACCCGGATACACCAGCTGCTTATAAGTCTCTATCTATAGTCCTTTTACATTAAAATAAAAAAATTTCAAATATCAAAACTATTACATATTTGTTATTAATAATGTTATTACTTAACAGTTTAAGTCTTTGTTTCCCCCAAAGTACTGTATCAGACATTTTGCAGTTCTATGTTCAGAATATACAGTAGACCTGATCAAACATCATTCTAAAGCTGTCGGACTGTGACGTCATCGCTACCGCAGATCAGTTCATCAACTTGTAATATATACATTTTAGGAATATATTAACATGTGCAGACATTTAAGGGTGCGCTGCCCTCTCTTGCCCCTGCGTAGAGCCTACACACACACACACACACACACACACATCTATCTATCTATCTATCTATCTATCTATTATATAAATATGTCAGGGGCCGCTAGGGGGCGTGAGGGATCCAAGTGCAGACAGGGTAAATGGGAGACAGTGGTGCTTGTGAACAGTGAAGCAGGCAGGGCAGTGATTAAATTCCGCGTTGCAAAATACCTTATGCAGGCAGGAGGCTTCGCCGAAATGCGGAAACACGGAGTACCAGCTCGTGACTGTGTCGAGATGGGGAGGCGATGCGTGTGACGCAAGCGTAGCGTAAACACGGAAGTGCGCGAGCCGGCGCGAGTGACAGCTGGGATCAATGCAGGCGCGTGCAGCGTGAGCTTGAGCTGTGGCGGCGCGCAGAGCGAGCGCATGCAGAGGGAGAGCTCCGCGATGAGATGCCGGTGTGGATGGAGGGGGAGAGAGCTCAGCGAGCCGCGAGGGCTAATCGTTGTCGTGAAGCAGGCAGAGGTCGAAGCCGGAGAGACGAGAGGGGGTCCGTGATCCAAGCTCGTAGTCGTAAACAGGTAAGAGGTCGGCAACATGAAATATCCAAAGTATAGTATCCAAAAACGAGAGACAAAATCGTGGTCGGGGAAAACAAAGCGTGGTCAAGATCCAATAGACAATGAAGAAAAATCGCTGGAAGATTGGGCTAGTGAGGCACACAATAATCTGGCGACGAGGCAGTGTCAGGGTGTGGTTTAAATAGGTAACAGGGCTGATTACTAATAGCGTCCAGGTGTACAGGGAGGAGAGGGGGCGTGGTGCCATGCGAGAGTTGTTGACAAACATGGATCATGACGGAGCTGTGGCTTGGCGTGTCATGACAGTACCCTCCCCTCTATGAACGCCTCCAGGCGTTCTTGCAGGTGCTTCGGGGTGAAGTCTGTGGAAATCAGAGATTAGAGAACGGTCTAGGATAAACCTGGCGGGTACCCAACTCCTCTCTTCAGGGCCATAGCCTTCCCAGTCTACTAAGTACTGGAGGCCCCGCCCCCGGCGGCGAGACTTGAGGAGCTTGTGAACTGTGAAGGCTTCTCCCCCATCAATGAGTCGGGGGGGTGGGGGGGGCTGGGGGGGGGTGGACAATGGGCAGGAGACTAAACGACGAATCTGGGAAACATGAAATGTGGGGTTGATCCGGCGCATGGAGAGGGGTAGAGCAAGACGGACAGAGCATGGGTTTATGATTCGGGTGATGGGGAAGGGTCCGATGAATCTTGGTGAGAGCTTTCTGGACGTGGTCTTGAGTGGGAGGTCCCGTGTAGACAGCATGACCCTTTGGCCGATACGGTAGTTGGGAGCTGGTGACCGATGACGATTTGCCTGGCGTTGAAAAGTGCTTACAGTGCGTAGGAGCTGCTGCCGGGCGTGTTGCCATGTTCTTTTGCAGCGACGGACAATTGTTTGGGCTGAGGGTACTGCTACTTCCTTTTCTTGGACCGGGAAGAGGGGTGGTTGATACCCCAGACAGCAGTGGAAAGGGGACATGCCTGTCGAGGAGGTAGGGAGCGAGTTGTGGGCGTACTCGACCCATGGTAGGAAACGACTCCAGGAGGATGGATCCCGCGAGGCCATGCATCTTAAGGATTTCTCCAACTCTTGGTTCACTCGTTCTGTTTGACCGTTGGTTTGGGGATGAAATCCGGATGAGAGGCTGGGGTTGGCGCCGACAAGGTTACAAAAGGCCTTCCAGAACTGGGCAGAAAACTGAGGACCCCTGTCTGAGACAATGTCGACGGGAAGTCCGTGAAGTCGAAAGACATGATTAATTAGGAGTTCGGCTGTTTCCTTGGCCGATGGGAGTTTGGATAGTGGGATGAAATGCGCCGATTTGGAAAAGCGGTCCACGATAGTTAATATGCACGTGTTATTTTGGGAAGGAGGCAGGCCAGTGACGAAGTCGATGGAGATGTGTGACCAGGGGCGGTGAGGGATGGGGAGGGGTCTAAGGAGACCCTCAGGGGAGCGGTTGGTTGTTTTATTTCTGGTACAAGTGTCGCAGGAAGCCACAAGGCTCTTGACATCCTCTTTCATGGTGGACCACCAAAAACGTTGGCGTAGGAGGGAGAGCGTACGTGCGGCCCCAGGGTGGCAAGCCAGTCTGGAGCTGTGGGCCCAGTCAAGCACCTGTGGTCTCACAGAACCTGGGACGAAGAGCTTGTTGGGTGGAACGGTGCTTGGGCCGGGTTCTCGTTCGAGGGTCTGTTGAACCAGATGTTCCACGTTGAATTGGAGCATTGCTACCAGGCAGTGAGGAGGAAGAATCACCTCCGTCATGGATGAATCCTGAGGGGTGGAGAATTGTCGGGAGAGGGCATCAGGCTTGATGTTCTTGGAGCCAGGGCGATATGACAGTGTGAATCGGAAACGGGAGAAAAATAGTGACCATCGTGCTTGGCGTGAGTTAAGTCTCTTCGCTGTCTTCAAGTACTCCAGGTTTTTATGGTCGGTCCATACGAGGAAGGGGTGGTCCGCCCCTTCTAGCCAGTGTCTCCATTCTTCCAAGGCCAACTTGACCGCCAAGAGTTCACGGTCCCCAATACCGTAATTGCGTTCAGCAGGTGTGAGTCGGCGGGAGAAGAAGGAGCATGGGTGGATTTTAGCATCCTTTGTGGATCTCTGGGACAGGACGGCGCCTACTCCAGTCTCAGACGCGTCTACTTCCACGATAAACTGGAGGGAGGGTTCGGGAAAAATAAGGATGGGTGCCGTAGTGAAGCGGGACTTGAGATCCTTGAAGGCTATGTCAGCCTGGGGGTTCCATCGGAATGGGATCTTGGAGGACGTAAGTGTCGTGAGTGGGGTTGCCACCATGCTGTAGCTTCGAATAAAACGTCGATAGAAGTTTGCGAATCCCAAGAACCGCTGGAGTTCGCGTCTTGAGGTCGGTACTGGCCAGTCCGTGACTGCCTTCACCTTGGTGGGGTCCATCTGGATGCCTGCAGGGGAAATGAAGTATCCTAGAAAGGACGTGGAGGTACAATGAAATTCACATTTCTCTGCCTTGATGTAGAGCTTATTCTCCAGGAGCCGTTGCAGGACCTGGCGCACATGGAGCTTGTGTTCCCTCACCGAACGTGAAAAAATCAGGATATCATCCAGATAAGCGAAGACGAAAACATTAAGAAAGTCTCTGAGGACATCATTGATTAGGGCCTGGAATACTGCCGGCGCGTTGGTTAGGCCGAATGGGACCACTAGGTACTCATAATGGCCGGTAGGTGTGTTAAAGGCGGTCTTCCATTCGTTCGTCGCCCTCCCGTATCTGACAAGGTGGTAGGCGTTCCTTAAATCTAACTTAGTATAGATGCGGGCGTCCTGGAGAAGTTCAAAGGCCGACGACATCAAGGGGAGAGGGTAACGGTTCTTAATCGTGATCTCGTTCAACCCCCTATAATCGATACAGGGTCTGAGGGACTTATCCTTCTTTTCAACGAAGAAAAACCCAGCCCTGCTGGTGAAGAGGATGGGCGGATGATCCAGCTGCAAGTGATTCCTTTATATACTGTTCCATTGCCTCTCTCTCGGGCGGGAGAGGGAGTACAGTCGCCCCTTAGGTGGTGAGGTGCCTGGGAGGAGGTCGATAGCACAGTCATAGGGGCGATGCGGGGGTAGGGAGGTGGCCCGTGATTTGCTAAACACCTGCCGAAGGTCATGATAGTCCGTGGGTAACTTGGTTAGGTCGGGAGTTTCCTCTTGTGGCGTGGGTAAACTTCGGCCCATATGTGCTGAACGTAAGCATGAAGAGAGGCAGGTGGGACTCCAGTCCAGGACTCTCCTTTTAATCCAGTCGATGTGCGGGTTGTGTAGTCTTAGCCAAGGGAGGCCCAGAACGATGGGTGCATGGGAATTTTGAACGGTTAGGAAGGTAATCGTTTCAGTGTGATTGCCTGAAAACTGCAGGGTCACGGGGTTGGTGCGATGAGTGATGGGGGAGAGTCTGCTGCCATCAAGAGCCTGAACCGTAAAGGGTTGATGCAGGGGCGTGAGGGGGATCTTGAAGTTTGAAACAATGGAGGAAGAAATTAGATTCTGATCAGCCCCGGAGTCCACTAGTGCGTACGTGGCATAGGATTGGTCGCCGTGGGTCAGAGTTACGGAGAAGCATGATCGCTGGTCCGGGGAAGAAACAGATGCTGGGCCCCCCTGCATCCCCAGAACTACGGGGGGGCCTAGCCTTTTAGTGGACAGGATCGCACAACATGGCCGACCTGGCCACAGTAGAAACAGGCGCCCTCATTTCTACGGCGCTGACGCTCCTCCGGCGAGATGCGTGCACGGCCTATCTGCATGGGCTCAGGGGGTGGCTGGGGTGTGGCCAGGGTGAGTGTTGGGGTGCGTGGTTCGCGATAAGGCTGCTGCTCCTTTCGGCGTGCCCGTTTACGGTCATCAATGCGGGTCGTTAAGTCGATGAGTCCTTGTAAGTTCGAGGGCAGCTCCCGGGCCGCCAGCTCGTCCTTAATTGGGTCTGAGAGCCCATGAAAAAAGCAGTCGAAGAGGGGCCCTCTCGTCCCAGTCGCAAGAGGGAGCCAGGGTCCGAAATTCGATGGCATAATCAGAAACGGAACGAATTCCTTGACGTAGCTGAAGGATGTGATCAGCCGCTTGATGTCCCGTAAAGGAGCGGTCAAAGACCTTCCTCATTTCATCCGTGAAGGTCCTATAGGCGAAGCAGCACGGGACTTGGGCATCCACAATGCCGTCCCCCACTCTCTCGCCTTTCCTGACAGGAGGGTGATGATGTAGGCCACCTTGGAACGCTCCGTGGGAAATGATGTGGCCTGTAGTTCCAGGACGAGAGAGCATTGAGACAAAAAGGAGCGGCAGGTGGCTGGATCTCCATCATAGGTGGGCGGTGCTGGCAGGCGGGGCTCTAGGCCAGGCGAGAGTGTTGGAGGGAGGGGCTGAGGAGTGTGTGCAGGAGGTTGTAGGTTCCCAACCTGAGCGGAGAGAGACTGCAGTGTTTCCGTGATGCTTTGAAGTGAGCTCGTGATCTGTCTTATTTCCTGCTGGTGGGCGCCTAAGAGTACTCCTTGACTCTCTAATGCTCCTCTCAGGTGAGCTGCCTCTGCTGGATCCATTTTAGTATGGCCAGATTATTCTGTCAGGGGCCGCTAGGGGGCGTGAGGGATCCAAGTGCAGACAGGGTAAATGGGAGACAGTGGTGCTTGTGAACAGTGAAGCAGGCAGGGCAGTGATTAAATTCCGCGTTGCAAAATACCTTATGCAGGCAGGAGGCTTCGCCGAAATGCGGAAACACGGAGTACCAGCTCGTGACTGTGTCGAGATGGGGAGGCGATGCGTGTGACGCAAGCGTAGCGTAAACACGGAAGTGCGCGAGCCGGCGCGAGTGACAGCTGGGATCAATGCAGGCGCGTGCAGCGTGAGCTTGAGCTGTGGCGGCGCGCAGAGCGAGCGCATGCAGAGGGAGAGCTCCGCGATGAGATGCCGGTGTGGATGGAGGGGGAGAGAGCTCAGCGAGCCGCGAGGGCTAATCGTTGTCGTGAAGCAGGCAGAGGTCGAAGCCGGAGAGACGAGAGGGGGTCCGTGATCCAAGCTCGTAGTCGTAAACAGGTAAGAGGTCGGCAACATGAAATATCCAAAGTATAGTATCCAAAAACGAGAGACAAAATCGTGGTCGGGGAAAACAAAGCGTGGTCAAGATCCAATAGACAATGAAGAAAAATCGCTGGAAGATTGGGCTAGTGAGGCACACAATAATCTGGCGACGAGGCAGTGTCAGGGTGTGGTTTAAATAGGTAACAGGGCTGATTACTAATAGCGTCCAGGTGTACAGGGAGGAGAGGGGGCGTGGTGCCATGCGAGAGTTGTTGACAAACATGGATCATGACGGAGCTGTGGCTTGGCGTGTCATGACAAAATACACATTTGGAATCTGCATCTACATTTTCTGTTACAAGTATAGAATTAGGTTCAGCTGAGACTCATGATCAATGGTGTTAGGGTACTTATGTAGTGATAATTAGTTTCAGCCAGATCATTAAAACTAACAATGGACTATGACACTCTTGAGAGGGGATATGAAGGTGTTATTCATTTATTTATTCTCTACAAGGGTGCGAACTACAATACAGACCAAACTATAACTCTCTCTTACTACTATAAAAATTCTAGACATAAACAAACAAAATACAGCTTTTTTTCCTCAGAGGTAAACGGAAAAGTGAAGTTGTTCAGCTGTTCACTGTCACTGCAGCTTCTTCAAAGTCTTCCCACTCCGTGACCACTGAAATCCGACACGACACCACGTTAGGCTGCGTCTTGACTCATTTGTATACCGACGGTGATTGGATGTTTCCCGAGGGCTCAGGGGAGTGTGTGTGTCTGTGTGTGTGTGTGTGTGTGTGTGTGTGTCTATGTGTGTGTGTCATTGTTTTAGCGATAGTTTCAAGGAAGCGAGTTCAGAACTAATCTAACCAAACCAAAAAAAAAAAAAACATCCGAAGCTTCAAATAGAATGAACGAACTAATGAAATTGATATATATGTAATTGATATACTGTATACACAGACGTGTGTGTGTCATTTTAATTCAAATGAACATTTAAATGCTTTCTGATATACTTATCAACTTATCCACATAAACTTATCAACACATACTCTCCGTGCACGCACATACAATCTCTAAAAAAGTAAAATTAATAACATACATATACAAATAAACAAAAATATAAACGTCTATGTATATTGAAGTTTACGGTGAACGCAGAGTCGGCTAAGCACATGTGATGACGCGCGCGCCCTCACCTCTTGTTACGACTGCCTATTTGGCCAAAAAATAATTGAACGATATGCCTGGTCCTGGAAAGAGACAATAAATATATATATTTTTTATACATTTATTGCATTGTTTGTTGTTTACAGTCAAGCCATCAACATACAATAAAATGTAAACATGAGATCTAAACTAAAAACTGTGCTCCCTGTGCTGGTGCTGGCAATATCATCTCTTTGTTCTGCTGTCTCCGGCTCCCTCCCTGGTCCTGAACCGTACCATACATACCAGATCAAGAACTTGAAGATGAAGATTATATCTCTGGTCTTCTCTTTGACGGGTTCCTCCCTAGTTTCTGATGATCTCAATTAGTTTGTAGTGTTGCTTGTCCAAGGAAACCAGTAATCTTGCTTGAAGTGGAGCAGATATAATTCTCAGAAACTCATTACTGATCTTTAAAAAAAAAAAAAAAAGGTAAAAACAAAAATTGGACTGGCTCAAGTTCTTATGTTAGCAAATCTTAATTACAGTGTGTATAAAGTATAGAAAGCAGTACACTACAAACAGCACTCACTCCAAATTAGCTTGTTCTATGTTTACGTCACTTTCCTATAAATTTTTACATCGTTAACCAACGGTACTTAAATATAATTATTTTCTTCGGCGCCGCTGACTTACTGTATAAACTCCGGTGTTTTTGAAAATCACCACGTTAGTTAGCTAATGCTAATGCAGGTAATATAGGTGGTTTTAGCTACAGTAGCAAACACGGACACAAAACTAAATCTACAAAGTAGTTGTTCCTGACATAAATCATGAATTTGCTCATAGAAGAGATACATTTAACATAGAAATGACATGAGTTTGCTTTCTTACCTGGTTTAAAGGAGTTTTCTTTGAGAATCTCCACCCGCATGTGATTCAGTCCGTGAAAATGCTGCGTCATGAGACACGGTTTGAAGCAGAAATGTCCTTTGTGAATGGATTAGATTTAAGTTTAATCAGGGGCTTTAACTAACAGTAACTGAAATACAGGTTCTGATATCCTTCCATACTTGTTTCAACGTCATGCTCCGGTTTGAGGCGGAAATAAAATTATACCGGCAAAACTATGGTCTAAAGACTGCGCATGCGCAAATCACACTCAACCTAATAAGAGTACCTTGATCAAAATGAAATATTTCACTTTGGTTTCCTGCTGTAAACAGCATTCACCCATAAGCATAAATTAGACACTTCAGTTAAAAAGAGCAAATTATTTTTTTACTAATGGAATGAGAAAAAAAACACATTAAACTAGGTTTACTTTTTTCAGTGGATCCCTCAATAATTTCTGTCTCCTTTGCCTGTGTTTGATAATGTGAAGCACATATACACTCATTCATCATGAAAGATCTATTATAAAACAAAATAAAATTCATGTTCGCTTCAGCACTGTTCATCCGCGTCCTTACATTCATTGTTGTACTTGGTCCGGCTTTTAGATAAAGTCCTTCCATGCGCCATCTGGCGGATATTCAGTGAAGCGCAACACATTTATTTAAAATTCCCGAATGTTGCCTCCGGCAAGACGCGGCACGCCGCGCGCTAAATTGCGGCATCCCGCGGGAAAACACGCAGGGTTTTAAGGGCGACATCTGTAAATGAGTATGCCAGTAAATGTTTTATACCTGTTTTAAGAAGTATATAGATCCTGAATGATGGTTATTGTGTTATGGATATTTGTTTCATAACATTTATTTGTTTGTTTAGTCAGGCTTTAATCTAGTCCTGAACCTTGGTCTGAAGTTCAGTCCTGAGCTCAATAATGGTTCAGAGCAGAGTAGGATAATAACTGAAGAAAATCTATCTATCAAACTATCATTCTATCTACTTGTCAACAAACATGCTCTCCAGTACATGAGCACATGAGCACATAGAAGCAGAATATCTATTTGCATGACCCTCAGTTATCAGTATCAGTTATCTGGTTATTCAGTAATCTCTCTCTCGCTCGCACGCACGCACACACAACACACACACACACACACACACACACACACACACACACACACACACACACGTTTAGAGACAGAGAGAGAGAACCAACCAAAGCCAGGCAAAGCAAGCACTCCAAGTCTTTTCTCTTAATTTCAAATTATTACCCATTTAGAACATTTCAAAAGCACTTGCTTTCTTATTGCATGCTACTGTGTGAGCCCCTTCAAATTCTGGCTTTGCATTGAATTTAAAAACTGCCTCACATTTATGAGAAACTGATGTGGGTCATTTGTAAAAGCTTGACTCTGGGATCACCATAAACACACAGACACAAGGTAAGATATTACACTGAAGGGGTGTTTTATTAAATAATAAAATGTTTAGAAAGGTAGGAGGATTAGAGTAAAGAAATGAGAGCTAGAGCAGTGTCCAGTAGGCATGATGAGATGAAGATGGTGGGCTGTTAGTGGCAGGCTGAGACAGTGGGCCGCAGTCACAAGCTTATCAGTAGCATGTACATGCTGAGTGCCAAAGGACTGTTCGTTGGCAGCAGTGGCAGACTAAAGATGAAGGCTCTGAGATCAAAGCCAAGACAAGCTGGCAAGGTGGGCACGAAATGAAGGCCACAATTGCAAGTTCAATAGCAGCATGTCCTTGTTGACAGCCAGAAAGCTGGTCACAGTTCAAATGTAGCGGCAACAGGCTGAAGTTGAAAGTGCAAGAACCGATGTGGCCATAGCAGTCCGATAGCAGTGGTGGCATGTTCAAATTGGTAGTAAGGATGCAGATTTGGCTTCCGCATTCTTGTGGCTGTCCTGGTTTGATTGAACTAGACAATGATATCAAAGCCATAGTGAGTTGACCAAATGGGCCTGAAGCGGAAGTATAACAAACTCTTTAGTAGGTCTGTTGTAGGTCAGAAGGCCAGTCACAGTTCAGCGGGAGTGGTAGCAAGTGCAAGTGAGCAGTGTCCAGCGGGCATGATGAGATGAAGCTGGTGGGCTTTGCCAATGGCAGGCTGAGACAATGGGCAGTAGTCACAAGCTTATTAATATCATGTGCATGTGTTTCAATGGGCTGATCACTGCTCATTGGCAACAGTAGCAGGCTAAACAGGGTAGCCAATTATCGGCAGTGGCAGTATATTCAGAATTTGATGCAAGAATGCAGACATTGCTGTTGCATTCCTGTGGCTGTGGTGGCAGTCCAGAACTAGGGCCTTGAACTTAAGATGACGGCCAATATTTTTATGGAGATTGAGTCCCAGTAACTGGCCGTAACTGAAAGTGGAAGTGCCTGGGCAGCAAACACAATCTATTAATGGCTCACCCTCGCCAAGCTGCTCGGCAGCGTAAAACATTGTTCAGCATTAAAACTCGAGAGGACACACACCATGGCACTCACAGCAAACCATTTCTGGCCCAGCAGTTTACTGATTTTTTTTTCTTTCTGAAACCCAGACTGGTCCTCTTGCCTCCATTTATAAAGGAGAGAAAGTCTAAGTCGTGTTTAGTGTCTCTGCCCCTAAGTACCCATTTTTAAGGAGGACCTGATACCAGATGAGCCCATTATTTTCAGTTTCAGAGTGAGCAAGGAGCAAAAAAAAGTTTGTGCACATGTTCATCATTGGAAAATCTGTGATGGTGATATTGAAGTGATTAGCCTGTTAAAATGCCAAATTTATAGTCAAACTCTTAGTAGCATTATTTATGTATAGGGTGTTTTATCAGCTTATACTCAAAAATTTATTTGGGGCTGTGAAGCTTTTGCATATTGCTATCATGTCTATATTAAATTATAAATTAAGTTTTCAAATGTATCTAATTCAATTTGATGGGTTTAACATAAACATACTTGGATTGAACAGTATGTCCTATTATTTATTTTTATCCAACTTAAATTAAATATGTTGATACAGGAACCATTGCTTAGCCAATTAAGGCTGTTGGTTACTGGGTTACTGATCGGAAGGTCAGGTTCAACTCTCTCACAGCCAGGCTTCCACTGTTGAGCACTTAAGCAAGGCTCTTAACCCTAACTGCTCCTGGGGCACTGTATTGTGGCTGACCCTGCGCTCTGACTCCAGCTTCCTAACTGGAATGTGTGAAAAAATAATTTCACTGTGCTGTAAGGTACATTTCTTTTTTATTTATTTTGTTCCAATGTAGGATTATTCAGGTAAAGATAATCCCAACAAAGATGGTTTGGAGATTACTTAAAAATAAATAAATAAAGGTAGATAAATGTAAATTATTTCACTAAACACAGTGAATTTTAGCATGACTGTCCTGTGTGGCTCTCCTCACTCTTCCCATCTCCTCACAGAGCCCTTGTTAATCAGTCCTTAAAAGGTGTACGCTCATCTTTACCAAGCTTTACTTGTGACTCAACCTTCCATTCACAAACCGGTGTTTTAACTATGCCCCATAATTTCAACAATCCATCCTATGATCTTGTATTCATAATGGGAGAGTTAAACAACTCTATTAGATATTCTCTAGCACATTCCAAAAAAAACAAACATTTGACATGGTTGTTTTAGATATGAGAAGGTACTCACTATATCAACTACTGTTGAAAAATGGAAAAAATCATTGTGATAATTATCCAATCTAAAGGTCATAATTATTTGTTTATTTAAATACAAACCTCTTTTGGAGAAGCAGTGTAATTTACTTGCTGTCTTGAACCAGACACACACACACTTGACTCAGGAGGACTAGACTGGTCTGTAGACTGCAGTAAACAAGATGGTTTTGATTAGCTTGGTCTTTAATGACAATTCGACACCCGAGTTCTTACACCCAACCCAATCCCCGCACACACAAACACACATAGAGGAGAAGAAAGAAAGAAAAAGAGAGAGACAGAGAGATATGTGACCTGTCTGCAACTGGGAGCATATACTTTTTTTGCATCTGGATTATGTAAGAAAAGGCTACCACTACCTCAGCAGGTACACACAGGATGAGTAAAAAATAAGACAATCGTGTGCATTTTTTATCTGTGTAGTCCATGCACAATAAGGAGAGACATGTATAAAAAACATCCATTAAATGCCTTTGTCAGAGGTTCAAAAGCAGTCCTCTCAGGAGCTGAAATGAAAGTTATTATGGTGTCTTTTGATGTCTGTAGAAACATGTTTAGGATCAAAATGAATTTTAATGGCAATATTATGGATACTTTTCCAGCTAGACACCATTTTAGTCAACTTCACGGTTGATAGTAGATACAATGTCATTTAAAATGAAAGAAGCACTAATCCACTCAAATCCCTTTGTTGAAAATAATCCACCTCTGGGTTGCACATTATTCAACTCCCTCTCCAACTCCTCCTTGGTTCATGCTTCAGTTGCATAAAATTTTATTATAGCCTCCATGCAACTTCATGTTATTTGTTTAATGAATGGCGCACATTTAACTAGCTCTCTACAAACAAGAGATATATAAGCTTAGTGTAATTGAGCTTTGACATAACTCACAACAAAGCATTGGCACTATGCAAGTCACTCTACATAAATAATACAAAGGGAAAAAGCGACATATACAATTTAATCTAAAAGTAAATAAAAGTACATGATTCAACCATGTTTGTACAGATGTGGCCATTAAGACTGCATGTGTTTTCCCGCGAGATGCCGCAATTTAGTGTGCAGCGTGCCGTGACTTGCCGTAAGCAACATTTGGGAATTTAAATAAATGTGTTGTGCTTCACAATACATATCGGATATCGCTGAATATCCGCGAGATGGCGCATGGAAGGACTTTGTCTAAAAGACAGACCAAGTACGACGGAAAATTGTGTATAATTAGTTAGTCTAAAACAATATTGTTTCCAATGCTGAAGCAAACATGATTTTTATTTTGTTTTACAATAGATATTTCATAGTGAACATGTGTGTATATGTGCTTCATATTATTTTCATAATCATGAAATGAGATGCCCAACTTCGAGCTTTAAAAGTTTCTTATATCGTTTTTGTAATGTCTTAACAGGGACAAAACAGTGAAAGACATGGCAATGCCTCAGTTTAAATGGTATTGAAATAAATTTAATTTCGTGATAGTAGGCTATCTGATAGTGTTAACTATGCAAATGTTCTGAGTCGTGATTATGCCAACATATCTTATTTAAAAGATAAGATAAGATGAAATTATTCAATCATATGTGAATTTATGACTGACGTCGCCGTGCGGAAACCCGCAGCTCGTACTTTCACTTTACAAAAGGCAGCGTTTTTATCAAAAGGCTGATAAACGCATGTTGTACAATATATACAATGCGACCGCATGCTCAGTCACTATAATCCTTCTTCTCACCTTTGATGTAGGTGTGAAGTTATCAAACCGGTTTCGCGGATGAGGGAATTGGCAGAATTGAGGCGTTTAAAACGATTTAACAAGACCGAGCAAACGTCTCTGCCTAAAATGTATTTCGCCAGCTATAGAATAAATAGAAATAAAATATTTAATGGTAACAATCAAATCAGACTTCATATTTACTTTGAGTGTAATTCACAAATTTACTGAATATATTATGTTTTTATGTGTATACAGTATGCGTTTGTATGTGAATATATTATATAAGTATTTGTTTGTGCGCGCCTCTCATACGTGACATTCATATAAAATGCAATTCATGATAAGTGTATGTTGTTTAAGTTTTTGTGGATATGTATGTAACGACATAAACTGTTCAGTACGGGCCGGGTCGTGATACCGCGACACTCTGTGTGATCATTTGTTCGCACCAGTAAAAGGTGTCAGTTAAATATACTCTGTTTAACTGAAACATGGGTTAAACAGAACGAGTATGTAGCTCTAAATGAAGCTAGTCCTCCTGGATACAGTTACATACACCAGCCTCGGTTAACTGGTAGAGGAGGAGGCGTCGCAGTTACTGTATTCACAATGATAATCTGTCTATCGTACAAAAACACGGACACAAATTTAATTCATTTGAAATTCTTTATAGTAACATAAGTGTATTTAAGTATATTAAGTCAGCTCAGTCGATTCCACTAGTTATAATTTACAGACCTCATGGGCCGTATTTTGAATTCATTAGTAAATTTGCAGATTTCATCTCAAACCTAGTCGTTTCTACAGTGGCCCAGAAGGGCAAATCATCTTTCCCATATATGTGTGTTTTTTCCCTTGTAAAAGCTTTTTTTTCCCTTGAAATAAAATTTTTTTTCCTTGAAAAAAAAATGTTTCCCTTGAAAATGTGTGCTTTTTCTCTTGAAAATGCATTTTTTTTTTCTTGGAAAAAAAAATTTTTTCTTGAAAATGTGTGTTTTTTCCTTGGAAATAAAAAGTTTTTTTTTCTTGAAAAAGTTTTTTTTTTTCCTTGAAAAAAAGTTTTTTTTCCCTTGAAAAAAAAAATTTTTTTTCTTGAAAATGTGTTTTTTCCTTGGAAATAAAAAGTATTTTTTTCTTGAAAAAGTTTTTTTTTCCTTGAAAAAAAGTTTTTTTTCCTTGAAAAAAAAAATTTATTTTCCTTGAAAAAAAATTTATTTTTCTTGAAAAACTAATTTTTTTTTTCCTTGAAAAAAAAAAAAAAAATTCTTGAAAATGTGTGCGTTTTCCCGTTTGTGCGCAACCGCTTTTCCCCGTGTGAAAAACTATCTTTCTCCCGTATTTTGCAAGCTAAATGCTAAAGCTAACGCGCAAAGGACTATGGGAGTTGAGGTCAAAACGCAACTAAACACGGAAGCTTTCCGGATATCAGCTCCACAACAACACCATGGAATGTACAGTGAATTATAGCGCGATAACGTTATAATTTTCCCTAATTTTTCAACTGGACACATTTACCAGGTAATGTTTAATATATAAAATTAATTAGATGTTACTGTTTTAGGCACTAATGATAACTTTGTAGCAGTGTTAATACTTTTGGAGTGTTTGGGGGAAATGCCGAGCCGAGTGTAAATGTCAGTGATTAAAAGGAAGATAATCTCATTTAGACCATTAAACACTGATATAAACCATCAGCTCCATGGCATCTCTGTAATATGCATCCACATATGGATTTATAAGCAAGCTAATATCACTATGCTAACTGCTAGCGCTTAGCATGGGGAAACTAGCATGTTCATTAACATATATTAATTTAATAGTGTATTTGGACACATATACATGATGTAAACAGTTAGCTCCATTGTTTCTGTAAAGCACCTGTCCAAATATGGATCCATAAGCAAGTTAATATCATTATGCTAAGCGCTAGTTTACTAAAACTAGAACATTTGAAATACAGTTTATCTCAAAAAAATTAGAATATCATGCAAAAGTGTTTAAATTATAAAATTATGGGATGCACTTACAAGGGAAAAAACATACACATACGGGAAAGATGATTTGCCCTTCTGGGCCAATACGGTAGAAAATGAAATTAACTAGTAAAATATACTATACAAATACGAACAAAATATCAATATAACAATAAGAAACATAAAAGAAGAAAATAGAAATTTGTCCAAATTAGAAATGTAGAAATGACTGGGGTGTGCAAATATGCATAAAAGTGACTTCTTAAAGTGTCTTATTATTAAAGTGATTTGTGCAGTTGTCCATAAATGGAAATATAAATATATAGTGCAAAAGTGTGCATGAATGTGCAGATAACTCTTGAAGCATTCAGCTTGTAAATTTATCCCAGATTTCAGCTCATCTTTCCCATGAAACGTCAGGTCAGGTGAGATGGCTGGCCAATAAGGCAACTAAATGGTCAGCAAAATAGTTGGTGGTAGTGTTAGTACACTCCTTCTGGAAGGTGTAGATGATCATCTTCTGGACAACTTGTTTGGTCAGCAGTCTTCCCCAATATCGCAGTGAAATATTCTAATATTTTGACATACTGGATTTTTGATTTTCATGGAGGTGTAAGCAGTAATCATTTAAATGAAAATGATTTAAAAAAAAGTTTTACTTTTTGAATAACATAGAAATGAATTTTTGGAAATGCAAAGAACCTCTGTTTTAACTGCTTAACATATGGGATTAATTTATTCATAAATATTATGAAATATGTTGTTCGAACTGAAACAGAGATGTAACTAATATCTCCAAGGCAGCATGTATAAGTTAGCAGAACAACATTAATGATGCTAAAATCACATACTTTATATAAGCCTGTACCCTTACACAGAGTGGAGTAACATCTGATTCTATTCAATGTCATTTGCAGCAATGCTTTACATGCACTTTAACTGTTTTGCTAAAGAATAAGCAAACTGGAAATAAATACTCAACTATAAATTACATTAAACCCTTTATTTACAAATTAATTAAATACATGCATGTATTGGTGGTGCAAGAAGGCAGATCATCAAGGGTCTGTCTTCTCCACGACAATCTACAACAGGGGAGAAATAAAGACATGTTAATGTAAGTGTCTAGTAAAAAGACTTCATGATGTTACTATGCAGGTTGACACACACGCATGCAGGCAGGCGCGCACACAAAATTTTATATATTTCAAAGAACGCAAGCTTTTAGTAATGCTGTGTACAATTATTGGGTTTTGTTATTAAGGATTGCTGCAGAATTTGGCCCCATCTACACCATTCGTTAACAAACATCATGAAGAGAAATTTGCCCCTGTCCCCAGATTAAGATGTGCTCAGTGGTGTTCTTGAAAAGAGAGGTGAATACTTCTGAACACTCACCTTCTGCTCAGGATGTACAACTGGTGTAGAAATCAGCTGATACACAGGCAGTTGATGATTTACATACAGTTCACTGTGAAAAGGAAAACACACAAGCATACATGCTATAAGGAGTATAAACACATATTTAAGACTGTTACATACTGTACATTGTGTAAACACATAGCCAACTACTCAGAAGATCTCTAGCTATGATAATACCATTACATTACACTGCAGTATTATACGGCACTCATGAGCTCCAATAAACTGCATACAACAATTCATTAACCATCTGTAACATTTAACCCATAACAGGAGCAGCTAAGAATTAGCTCAGGGATAATTAGCAATAGTTGATAGACAACAGCTGACATTCTGCTATCTTAGCTCTTTTAGTAAACTAGCGCTTAGCATAATGATATTAACTTGCTTATGGATTGTTACGTGCAGAGGAGTAGTGCACGTATGTGTGTGTGTGTGTAGCGCGGGTATGTGCGCATGCGCGACGGCGGCGCGTGCGCGATCTCTCCCCCCCTTTCTCTCTCTCCCGCTCTCCTTTTCACAGGAAGCCCCGCCCCGATGGAACGTGCCGTGACGTACGCCGCGATTGGCTGGCTGTGGATCTGCGCGGCTTCTTAACCGGACGAGTGGAAGCAGACAAGGCGCGACTTATGCCTTGTGTGTGACTTCCGTGCTCTGTTGATTGGTGAACTGTGATTGTTGGATTGTGTGGTTGGTTGATTGAGTGATTGATTGATTGAGTGATTGACTGTATGTTGAAGTGTTGGAGTGTGACTGTGTATTTGTTTGTTATTTTGTACTTGTTTTGAGTGACTGTGTGTGTGTGTGTTTTTGTTTGTTTGGTTGGAGAGAGAGCCTGTGTGTCGCGCCTTGCCTCTCTCCTTCCTGTTTGTTGTTTTGGGTTTTCTTTTCGTTTGTTTGTGTTAGCGTGGATGGAAGTGTTCCTCCCGCTATTGTATATAGTTTTTTGTTTGTAAATATTGTGTGTGTATATATATATATATTTATATATTGTTTTGTTCTTTTTTTGTTTGTATATAGTGACAAGGAAGCAGTAGGGGTTGAGCGCCATTTTTGTTGTCCCCTGTTTTCTCCTGTTTTTTTTTGTGGATAGTTAGGTAGTTAGTTTAGTTGCTGTATTTTGATTTATATTCGTTTCTTTTGGTAGTTTAGTTAGCTTGAGGGTGGAGATAGAGGGGGGGGTTTGTTTATTGTTTTGGCCTGGCTCAATCCTGAAGCCCAGGGGGGTATTCTTCGTACGTCGCTTGAAACATCCGGGATGAATTGACACATCTAAGATGAGATCATCGTGCTAATTACGCTCCGGCTAAGTTGGTTCTTCCAGCACACCTGTTGTTGATGATTAGTCTGGCCGGATTGAGTTGTCTAGGATTATTGCGCGTTCGTGCGTTGGTTTAAAAGGCGATATGCATCGACAGTAGAAACACTGATCACAAGCCCTTTGATTGGTTGACGAAATGACAAAAGAACAAGCTCAATTGTTTTGTAACACCTGTTATGCGCTGAAATGCTTCCCTGCCATGGATCCCCCCCCCCCCACACACACACACATAATCGCTATCAAATATTATATTAGAACATAATATGCACATATGTTTTACAAATTACATGAGACAATGAAATAAAATAAGAAATATGAATATTTAAAAAAAAAACATGTATACTTTTATATTGTTTACTTTATAATAAAATTTGTTTTGTCCAATTTTTCATTATAAAAAATTTATTTTTATTATACATATCTATCTATCTATCTCTCTCTCTCATATATATATATATATATATATATATATATATATATATATATATATATATATATATATATATATATTTGCATATTTATAACGAACCCCTGAAAAATAAATGTGTTACAAAATAAACATTATACAAGAATTTGAATTAATGGTCTTGAGGGCTGTCTCGTGCCTAGAGTTTATTATAATAATAGAAAACCTATGAATTTATGTTCTAATATAATATTTGATATCAATTATATATATATATATATATATATATTATGGCAAGCCGTGTATACAGTATATATATGCAAGATACTTTTCTTTCCCCACGTGAGTCAGTCCACGTCGGCGCTCTTTAACAAATCAGATGTGACCTCACCATTTCAATCAATCATAACCCGGCAGGAGCGCAGCCTTAATCCTGTTTACATGAAATAAACCTGCTACCGAGCAGGTTCAAGTTTACGGACATGTTGCTACATGTATGACAACAAGTGCGAGATGAGCATCGAAGAACGAAACAATCCAAGATCAGGACAAATCCACAACAATCAAATCCAGCTAACTGAGTTAGCGACGTACGAAGAACACCCCCCAGAGCTTCCTGTATGTGTGAGTGCGTGTGTATAACAATAAAAACTCACGCACTGAATTCTTGGTTGCAAGATTCATTTATTTATCATAAATTTATTATTTTCTTTGTTGCGTCCCTTGACCCTAGACCGGGGGTCGTAACATGGATCCATATTTGGACAGGTGCTTTACAGAAACAATGGAGCTAACTGTTTACATCATGTATATGTGTCCAAATACACTATTAAATTAATATATGTTAATGAACATGCTAGTTTCCCCATGCTAAGCGCTAGCGGTTAGCATAGTGATATTAGCTTGCTTATAAATCCATATGTGGATGTATATTACAGAGATGCCATGGAGCTGATGGTTTATATCAGTGTTTAATGGTCTAAATGAGATTATCTTCCTTTTAATCACTGACATTTACACTCGGCTCGGCATTTCCCCCAAACACTCCAAAAGTATTAACACTGCTACAAAGTTATCATTAGTGCCTAAAACAGTAACATCTAATTAATTTTATATATTAAACAATACCTGGTAAATGTGTCCAGTTGAAAAATTAGGGAAAATTATAACGTTATCGCGCTATAATTCACTGTACATTCCATGGTGGTGTTGTGGAGCTGATATCCGGAAAGCTTCCGTGTTTAGTTGCGTTTTGACCTCAACTCCCATAGTCCTTTGCGCGTTAGCTTTAGCATTTAGCTTGCAAAATACAGGCGAAAGATAGTTTTTCACACTGGGAAAAGCGGTTGCGCACAAACGGGAAAACGCACACATTTTCAAGAAAATTTTTTTATTTTTTTCAAGGAAAATAAATTTTTTTCCAAGGAAAATAAAAAAAATTTTTAAGGAAAAAAAAAACTTTTTTTTCAAGGAAAAAAAAACTTCTTTTTCAAGGAAAAAAAACTTTTTCAAGAAAAAAATACTTTTTATTTCCAAGGAAAAAACACACATTTTCAAGAAAAAAAAAATTTTTTTCAAGGAAAAAAACTTAATTTGAGTCTGAAAGGGTTAAATTAGCAGTTATCAAACCAATAATTAAGAAACCTGACCTCGACCCCTGTCAGCTGTCCAATTACAGGCCAATATCAAACCTCCCCTTTATCTCTAAGATTCTGGAAAAGATAGTAGCGGAGCAGCTATGCTCATATCTACATAGAGATGGCATACATGAACTGTATCAGTCAGGATTTAGGCCTACTCACAGCACAGAAACAGCACTCGTTAAAGTAGTAAATGACCTCCTATTGGCCTCTGATCAGGGTTGTGTAACTATGCTTGTAGTACTCGACCTCAGTGCAGCTTTAGACACAATTGATCATGCTATTCTTCTTCACAGATTAGAAAAATGTAGTAAGAATTAAGGGTACAGCCCTCTTCTGGCTCAGATCCTATTTGACCGATCGTTATCAGTATGTAGACTTAAATGGTGATTATTCTGCATGTTCTCTAGTGGAGTTTGGCGTTCCGCAGGGTTCCGTTTTAGGCCCACTGCTTTTTTCCCTTTACATGCTTCCTCTGGGTAACATAATCCGTAAGCATGGAATTAGTTTTCATTGTTATGCTGACGACACACAGTTATATGTCTCAGCAAAACCTGATGAGAAAAACCAGCTTACTTCCTTCTGGTTAATCCGGATAAGACAGAAGTTCTGGTCATAGGACCGCATACAGCTAGGAGTAAAATTTTAAATCACACCGTAACTTTAGATGGCCTTTCTGTTCCATCAAGTGCAACAGTAAAAGACCTCGGCGTGATTATAGATTCCAGCCTTTCATATGAAGCACATGTAGACAATATTAACAGGATAGCATTCTTTCACCCCAGAAATATTGCCAAGATAAGAAATATATTGTCGCTAAACGATGCAGAAAAACTAGTTCCTGCTTTTATCACCTCTAGGTTGGACTATTGTAATGCCGTACTATCTGGTTGTTCAGCTACAGTGGTCACCTAATCGGAGCTACGTTTTTACCGTCGCCGCCGCATTTGGTTATGTGCATTTGCTGACTTTTACCACTGAGTGGCGCTATATAACTACAGACTGACGCCTCATGCCTTAGTTCATTCTCTGCCGCATTAATGAGACGCGTTCCATTAAATAATACATGTAGTAGCCGATAACATCAAGTGAAACATTGTAGTTGACCGAACTCACAATCACAGTACTAAAATTACAGTACAAATGTAGAATTCAAATTAAATCAAATCTTATTAAGATCAAATTTAAGCACAATAAATATTAACACAGTGAGCCTTTAGATTTTATCACGTGTAATTAGAAAAGAAGTGTGTAGGGTTTTATTGAAATATAAATTTCTAAACCAATAAGATCAAATAACACCAAGTTATTCTTATAACAGGCTTACTTCGTCACTTATCTAGAGCTTGCTTTCAAAGAAGTCAAATGGCTTATTAACGTGACTGGGGTGGATTGTCACTAAGTGCCTGCTTGGTGTAGTGGTTAGAGCGCTCGGCCAGAGATCTACGAAGTGCCGGTTTGAATCCTGATTGATGATGTTTTAAAATTGTTTCATTTTAATTATAGCAAAATTAAGATAAAACTAAATAAAATGTTTTAAGTGCGCTTAAGGTAGAGTCTTATAAAGGCTATGTAGACATACAGTGGTGTGAAAAACTATTTGCCCCCTTCCTGATTTCTTATTCTTTTGCATGTTTGTCACACTTAAATGTTTCTGCTCATCAAAAACCGTTAAATATTAGTCAAAGATAACATAATTGAATACAAAATGCAGTTTTTAAATGAAGGTTTACGTTATTAAGGGAGAAAAAAAACTCCAAATCTACATGGCCCTGTGTGAAAAAGTGATTGCCCCCCTTGTTAAAAAATAACATAACTAAATTTCTGTAGTCACCCCCAGGCCTGATTACTGCCACACCTGTTTCAATCAAGAAATCACTTAAATAGGAGCTACCTGACACAGAGAAGTAGACCAAAAGCACCTCAAAAGCTAGACATCATGCCAAGATCCAAAGAAATTCAGGAACAAATGAGAACAAAAGTAATTGAGATCTATCAGTCTGGTAAAGGTTATAAAGCCATTTCTAAAGCTTTGGGACCCCAGCGAACCACAGTGAGAGCCATTATCCACAAATGGCAAAAACATGGAACAGTGGTGAACCTTCCCAGGAGTGGCCGGCCGACTAAAATTACCCCAAGAGCTCAGAGACGACTCATCCGAGAGGCCACAAAAGACCCCAGGACAACATCTAAAGAACTGCAGGCCTCACTTGCCTCAATTAAGGTCAGTGTTCACGACTCCACCATAAGAAAGAGACTGGGCAAAAACGGCCTGCATGGCAGATTTCCAAGGCGCAAACCACTTTTAAGCAAAAAGAACATTAAGGCTCGTCTCAATTTTGCTAAAAAACATCTCAATGATTGCCAAGACTTTTGGGAAAATACCTTGTGGACCGACGAGACAAAAGTTGAACTTTTTGGAAGGTGCGTGTCCCGTTACATCTGGCGTAAAAGTAACACAGCATTTCAGAAAAAGAACATCATACCAACAGTAAAATATGGTGGTGGTAGTGTGATGGTCTGGGGTTGTTTTGCTGCTTCAGGACCTGGAAGGCTTGCTGTGATAGATGGAACCATGAATTCTACTGTCTACCAAAAAATCCTGAAGGAGAATGTCCGGCCATCTGTTCGTCAACTCAAGCTGAAGCGATCTTGGGTGCTGCAGCAGGACAATGACCCAAAACACACCAGCAAATCCACCTCTGAATGGCTGAAGAAAAACAAAATGAAGACTTTGGAGTGGCCTAGTCAAAGTCCTGACCTGAATCCTATTGAGGTGTTGTGGCATGACCTTAAAAAGGCGGTTCATGCTAGAAAACCCTCAAATAAAGCTGAATTACAACAATTCTGCAAAGATGAGCGGGCCAAAATTCCTCCAGAGCGCTGTAAAAGACTCGTTGCAAGTTATCGCAAACGCTTGATTGCAGTTATTGCTGCTAAGGGTGGCCCAACCAGTTATTAGGTTCAGGGGGCAATTACTTTTTCACACAGGGCCATGTAGGTTTGGATTTTTTTTCTCCCTAAATAATAAAACCCCTCATTTAAAAACTGCATTTTGTGTTTACTTGTGTTATCTTTGACTAATAGTTAAATGTGTTTGATGATCAGAAACATTTTGTGTGACAAACATGCAAAAGTATAAGAAATCAGGAGGGGGCAAATAGTTTTTCACACCACTGTATAGTTTTATTATATATTTTTTGCACATTAATCTTTCCTCATCTGTTAGATCTGTTTAGTTTTGTTTTTTTCAGCCTGTCACGGCCTGCGCCCAAATCAATATTGCTCCTAGCTCACTAGTTAGGCATATTCCCCTTCAGGTGGGTTTGCTAGTAGTGCCTTGCTTTTATAATGTGGAGCAAGCCCGAGATCATATTAACATTAATTATCGCCAGCCGGCACGAATACGCGGCTCCATCGCTTTCCCGCCTATTCAGGGAGCCTACGGAGTGAGCGAGTAACGATAGTCAAATCGATGGGTGTGCGCCCAACTCACGTTACTCGTGAGCCACCTATTCATGCCGGCTGGTGATAATTAACGTTAATATGATTTCGGGCTTGCTCACGATGCTCAACATCTATAAAAATAGCAAAGTATTGTGTATAGAGTGATAAAAAAAAACCTAATGCAAAAATCTAATGCATGTTATGATAAGGAAAATCTGTAATGAACAGTATGGAGGAATGGAGATGGGTGCTATTTACAGTCTGGGGTGCGTTGTCTCTAAGTGTCTGAGTGGTGCAACGGGTAAGTCCGTGCCCTTTCACGTGGGGGACCCGCGCGGGCAAGCCGTGAATAGCCACATTGTCTGACGCTGCTTAAATAATAGCATAAAATCGTCCAGACACCGGTTCAAATCCCGCTCTGGGTGAAAATTTAATAAATGTGAATCCTTTGTTTTACACTTTTTGCTTATGATTATCATTAAATTATAGCAACTGTGAGGTGAATGCTAATTTTAATGTGTTTCATAGCTTAAGAAAAAAAAAATCTCATTGCAAACATGTGTTTAGTACTGAAGCATAACTGGATAATGTAATGGCATGGTTATATCCAAAACTTGGTTTGTGGCTATTAAATAATAAGACTGACTTCAATTATTCAGCTGAAACACTTTTAATTGAAATTGCAATTAATTGTTACAATCTCCACACTCATTAATTTAATTTACTTCTCACTATACATTATTTACTTTCCTTAATAAAGCATGCAGAAATTATTATATTTTAAACAAACATCGAAAAAACTCTTGCCAACAATAACATGGCAAAAAACTGAATGCTAAAAATGAATGCTAATCATATATACAAGAAAAAATATCTTTAATAGTTTTGCCTTCTCCTTTTATGGAAGAATGAATGTTTAAAATGAATGGGGCCACCAGAGTGTCTTACAGATTTCAACAGAAAGATAAAAGAGATAAATATACACATGGATACAAAAGTAATAGTAATAATAATCAGATGAGTGGACATTTCTAATTGTTCTTTTTTGACAAAGGGCAGCATTAGTGAAAAAAAATTATAAAAAACTATAAAGAACAAGAAGAACAAAAAAAATACACACTTGAGAAACCACTGTCAGTCTCCCTCTTTCTTACATTATCTTTTCCCATCTTTTGTCTTTTCATCTCATTAAATGTAAATTCCTGAAAAATCCTTCCTTCTCCATGATTCTATATATCCTTGTACAAAGAAAATACCTTTACACCTCAGTAATCTACTTCCCTGCCATTCTATGGTAACCCGTGTGTACGAGTTGGCTGTTTGGGTTGAGAAGGAAAGATTTAAGTGAAGATTCAGTTTGGGAAAACACTTTGTGGTGCAGGAGGACTTTTGGTTAGACAGCTCTTTCAGGTCCTGAAAAACCTGCATTTTACCTGTTAAAAAGAATAATTATTTTGTTTAATTAAGCATCACAGACAAGCATAGTTTTTATAAAATGTTGATAAATGCTCAGTGGGCAACAAGGATTATGAAGTTTAAATATCAGCACTGGTACTTTTACTGTCTGCACTGTCTAATTCTAACTGTCTATGTTTCCTTCTGCCCAAATTAAACAAACACACATTATCTGTAATGCTGGCAAAGGCCTGACATTGGCATGAAATCCCTCGGATACATGGGAGCTATCACAAAAACTATACATTTTGCACAATAAGGTTTTACTTACAGTGTACAAACAGAACACTGAAATATCTTAAAATCCAATGAATACAGTTAACATAACATTGAATTAAAACACAACACATAAGAAAATTTTCGATGGCATGTAGCATATAATTTTTTCGACTTATTCACTGATGTAGATGCGGTCATATTATTTCACCAGTTTTGACGCGTAGCTTTGGTTTAAAGTTTCACTCACATGACAGAAGTCCAATCTCTTTGTCTGTTGTAGTTTATTTTGTCAGCATCAAAGAATCAACACTTCATACAGTCGTCTTGAGTAAATCCACTGTGATTACAGACACCAGTTGCTGCATCTTGCAAATCTCTGACTTTTACAACAACCTGTTTGCTGTATCTTGTAAATTACAGTCTTAGCTTACGAATATAACAACACTCTTGCTGTATATATCCACTTACGGGAGCTTACAGTTACAACAACCTAGTTGCTGTATCTCACATTCTTGGCTTACCGGGCTTACGTTAGCTGACGGTTACAACAACCTAGTTGCTGTATCTTACATTTCTAGCTTACCGGGAGCTCTCATTAGCTGACGGTCAAAAGCTTGTGTTTCCTTAGCCTTCCACATCTATACTGAACTCTCTAACATATGACAGTCACACAAATGCATGTAATAGTAGAATGACATCACAGACCAACTTACGATTGTCAACTTATGATGCATGACTAAGAAATATAAAGCTTATGGCTTATGTAACAAACTTAATGCTTAATGCTTTACTACTGAATAGAACAAGGTAGAATAAATGAAATAACAGCAAGTAAAATAAAATAAAATAAACACAACAACAAATTCATAACAAGTGCGATATGGCACTTACAACTGATATAGAACATGTACTACACTACGGTACATGATTCTGCCATGTTACGTACTTTAGTACACACCCTTGTGTGGAAAATGGATGGAGATACCATAGAAAATACGTTCCACATGTTTATGTACAATAGTAATAGTAATATTTACACAGTAACTTCATTTAATATGATACTGCCTGTGCTTTACCACACCAGTATTGTGTACTAACATATCTACTGTGTTACAGTATGAACAAAAATACCATATTAGAGACCTGCTGAACTTTAATAACCACTTGTGGTACACAATAAGTACCAGGAAATTCACCCAAAGTGGATAAATATACTATAGTTTACAAAAATTACATTCCTTATGAGATAAACACATTAGAGAAATTTGAAATTTATCGTTTTTGTCTCGTTGCTACTTCATCTAAATGACCTTTAACTAAATGAATGAATGAAGTTTACAGAGTGTTTAGACGTGAACACAAGCAGTCAGTGAATGATGAAGATTAACGCAGACGATAAACTCTGCAAAAGCAAACAGATTACAGCGGAAGAGCTGAGATAACATCTATTCATCTGTTCGTGTCTTGTTTAAGTTGAAATTAATAATAATTAATAATTAAAATAAACTTAGCGATGATCAGCGGGGGTCTCTGTGTAGTCCAAACGCACACTGTCCGTCTCTCACTCAGGTTCTGGTTCAACCAATCAGCGCGCAGAACGACGCCAGCGGGGCGGGCGCACAGCGGCCGAAAGCATATTACATCCGTAGTGTATGGAGCGATATCGCGGACAATACTCAAATGCAATTGCAAATTGCATTTGCCATTGCGTTTCCCATATGTGGACGCATAAACTGTGCCATAATTCAAATGCAATTGCAAACTTTGCATTACCGTTTGCTGATTCGCCTTTGCGAGCGCACACTGACTGCCAAATTTCAAATGACAAAACAAAGTCCATTTGCATTTGTATTTCCCAGGTCTTACGCGTCATGAACCTGTCATATTTAAATATCAAAATCAATTACCACATTTGCTTTTTCACTTTCTCTGCGCCGCGCGTCAAGCCGGCCAAAATTCAAACGCAATCGCTAATCCATTTGCAATTGCATTTCCAACACGTTACACAGAAACCTGTCAATCAGCGTCAGGGGCGGGTCTATACTGTAGGGCGGGATTGTATGGGGAGTGACGTCACTCGCACTCGCCGACCAAGAGGGGGATATTTGAGCACTGGAGGTGAACCGAGATTATCTCATTTGTTTATCAAGAAATAAACACACAAAAATGACAAATCGCATATTTTCTTGCTCCGGAGTGGACAGAGAAGTTTTTACAAATAAAAATATTTTTAGATCTTCTCCTGTTACAGCCTGCTGGAGCTAAATCTTTCAGAAACGCTGCGTACCGGTGTTATGCGCTAAAATGCCCCCCTGCCACGGATCCCCCTGCACCCCCACAAAATCTCTGTCAAATATATGAGGACATCACAATCAAATATTAATTTTATTATTATCAAATATAATATATGAGTATTATCACGAAGCGATTTTTATTATAGATAAGAAATATAAAAATATACATATACAACCCCTGGCAAAAATTCTGGAATCACCCTCTCAGATGTTCATTCAAATGTTTAATTGTGTAGAGAAAAAAAAACAAGCACATACATGCCACAAAACTATTTTCACTCAACAATCCAAACTTCTGGCTGTATAAAACACTTAAAAAAAAAACAAAGAAAGAACTATAGTCAATGATAACTGTTTTAACAACTCAAACAGAGGAAAAAAATATGGAATCACACAAATCTGAGGAAAAAAATATGGAATCACCATGCACTTTGCATTTCTACAACTGCTAATTAGTCTACAGTTAAAAAAGAGTGCTTGCACACATTAGGGATGTGTTGAACCAAGATGATTGACATAACTCATAGCTCCAACACGAGAGATGTCAGTTGAAACAACGAGAGAATTATCAAACTTCTTGAAGAAGGTAAATCTTCATGGAATGTTGCAAAAGATGTTGGTTGTTCCCAGTCAGCTGTGTCTAAAATCTGGACCAAGTACAAATCAAATGGAAAGGTTGTAAAAGGGAAGCGTACTGGTAGACCAAGAAAGACATCAAAGCGCCAAGACAGAAAACTTAAAGCAATATGACTTGAAAACAGAAAATGCACAACAAAACAAATGAGGAACAAATGGGCAGAAAGTGGAGTCAATGTCCGGACAGTAAGAAATCGCCTAAAAGAAAATGGGATTTACATAAAGAAAAGCCAAAAGAAAACCATCATTAACATCTAAACAGAAAAAAACAAGGTTTCAGTGGGCTAAACAAAGACAATCTTGGACTGCGGATGACTGGATGAGAGTTAGATTCAGTGATGAATCACGATTCTGCATTGCGCAGGGTGATGATGCTGGAACTTTTGTTTGGTGCCGTTCCAATGAAATTTATAAAGACAACTGCCTAAAGAAAACATGGAAATTTCCACAATCATTATTGATATGGGGTTGTATGTCAGGTAAAGGTATGGGAGACATGACAGTCATTACATCTTCTATAAATGCACAAGTTTATGTTGAGATTTTGGACACTTTTCTTATTCCATCAATTGAAAGGATGTTTGGTGATGGTAGCATCATTTTTCAGGATGATAATGCATCGTGCCATAGGGCAAAATCTGTGAAAACATTCCTACAGGAAATACATATAATGTCAATGGCATGGCCTGCAAATAGTCCAGACCTTAATCCAATTGAAAATCTGTGGTGGAAATGAAAGAAAATGGTCCACGACAAGGCTCCAACCTGCAAAGCTGATCTGGCAACTGCAATAAGACAAAGCTGGAGACAGACTGATGAAGTATACTGTTTGACATTAGTTAAATCCAGGCCTCAGAGAATTCAAGCTGTTATAAAAGCCAGAGGTGCTGCAACAAAGTACAAGTAGTGTTTTTATTTGGTGATTCCATATTTTTTCCCTCTGTTTGAGTTGTTAAAACAGTTGTCGTTGACTATAGTTATCTTTCTTGGTTTTTTTAAAAGTGTTTTATACAGCCAGAAGTTTGGATTGTTGAGTGAAAATAGTTTTGTGGCATGTATGTGCTTGTTTTTTTTCTACACAATTAAACATTTGAATGAACATCTTCTGAGAGGGGTGATTCCAGAATTTTTGCCAGGGGTTGTATATGAAAATAATATATAATTAATATATTTTCCCCCTATACTACATGTGTTTTTTTATATAGATTATTTTATAATCAAATTCGTTTGGTGCAATTTGTAAATCATAAACCTATTAATTTATGTTGTAATATAATATTTGATAGAGGTTATGTTGGGGAGGGGGGCAATCCGTGGCAGGGAGGCTTTTTAGCGCATAACACCGGTACGCAGCGTTTCTGAAAGATTTAGCTCCAGCAGGCTGTAACAGGAGAAGATCTAAAAATATTTTTATTTGTAAAAACTTCTCTGTCCACTCCGGAGCAAGAAAATATGCGATTTGTCATTTTTGTGTGTTTATTTCTTGATAAACAAATGAGATAATCTCGGTTCACCTCCAGTGCTCAAATATCCCCCTCTTGGTCGGCGAGTGCGAGTGACGTCACTCCCCATACAATCCCGCCCCACAGTATAGACCCGCCCCTGACGCTGATTGACAGGTTTCTGTGTAACGTGTTGGAAATGCAATTGCAAATGGATTAGCGATTGCGTTTGAATTTTGGCCGGCTTGACGCGCGGCGCAGAGAAAGTGAAAAAGCAAACGTGGTGATTGATTTTGCTATTTAAATATGACAGGTTCATGACGTGTAAGACCTGGGAAATACAAATGCAAATGGACTTTGTTTTTTCATTTGAAATTTGGCAGTCAGTGTGCGCTCGCAAAGGCGAATCAGCAAACGGTAATGCAAAGTTTGCAATTGCATTTGAATTATGGCACAGTTTGTGCGTCCACATATGGGAAACGCAATGGCAAATGCAATTTGCAATTGCATTTGAATATTGTCCGCGATATCGTTCCATAGTAGTGGTTTTAGCACTACCATTGAAAATGAATAGGAAACGGTTTAGGGTTTTTTTCTACGGCGGATCGACCAATCAGCGCGCGGAACCGCACTACCATTACAAATGAATGGGAAACGGTTTAGGGTTTTTTTCTACGGCGCATCGACCAATCAGCGCGCGGAACGGCGCCGGCGGGCTCCGCAGCGGCCACCAGAGACCGAGAATATATTACATCCGTAGTGGTTTTGCACTACCATTGAAAATGAATGGGAAACCATTTAGGGAGTTTTAGCTAAAGAATCGCGTTCGATCCCTGCGTGATACTGTTTTAAATTTTTTTACTTAAATTATAGCAAAATAAAACAAAATAAAATGCTTTCAGTGATTTAAATTTGTGTAATTTTAATCTTCCGGATTCTAGATTCTAAAGTTGACATGGTTACCTTTTTTAATCCTTGGAATGGAAGAAATTGAGATTTTCCTTATGATAGCATAAATTGCATTGTTTTTAATCTGTAAAATGTTGACAATATTCCTTGGTATTTTTATTTTTTAAAAAAACATCGTGCCTGGTATAGGTTTAATATTCAGTGGGCACCGTTTGTACATCTGTTATTTTACAACTATATATGAACACTCAGAAATACCTTTTATTTGGGGTTAAGTGACTGATGTGCATCTTTCAGCTGAGCCTTGTTTCACTGAATAATCCACCACTTTTCATCAGTATAATGACACACACACACACACACACACACACACACACACACACACACACACACACAGAGTCGTCACTCCCCTAAATTTAAAGAATACAAACTGGTTGCGTGCGAGTTTGCTGTTTTTCCTATACTATGCTGAAGCAAAATAAAAATAAAACATTTTATTTTGTTTTATTTTTATTTTGCTATAATTAAAATAAAAAAAATTTAAAACAGTATCACGCAGGGATCAAACCCGGGTCCCCCGCATGAAAGGGCGCGGACTTACCCACTGCACCACTCACACACTTATATATTTATAATATATTATTTATAATATATTTATTTATAATTAAAATAAAACAATTTTAAAACATCATCACTCAGGATTCAAACTGGTGCTTTGTAGATCTCTGGCCAAGCACTCTAACCGCTACACCAAGCGGGCACTTAGAGACAATGCACACCAGTCATGTTAATAAGCCACTTGACTTCTTTGAATGCAAGCTCTAGTTAAGTGACGAAGTAAGCCTGTTATAATAATAACTTGGTGTTATTTGATCTGACTGGCACCCTGTCCAGGGTGTACCCCGCCTAGTGCCCGAAGTCTCCTGGGATAGGCTCCTGAACACAGGATTAAGCGGTATAGAAAATGAATGAATGAATGAATGTTATTTGATCTTTTGGTTTAGAAATTTATATTTAAGTAAATAGTAAACTTGGCCGATTTCGTTATAATTTTGTTTGATGAGTGGGGCTTGAAAATTCTCTTGAAAAATATGGTCATTTATTTCAGGTAATAAATCTACTATAAATTTTTTTTTACTCATTATTGTACAGTACAAATCAATAGCTCTGGTTCAGATTTTTCATGTTTGTTGTGGAAATTACCATCACTGTTGTATTTACTGCGATGAATGAAAATGTCACCATTTTACGAATGACTTTGAAATGCAACTGATTTATTTTGGCGGCTGTTGCCTTTAAACGGCGGTGAGCGCGACGGAATGGTTATTCCGATTGAGTAACCACTGTAGGTGCATAAACAAGCTTCAGCTAGTCCAGAATGCAGCAGCGCGAGTCCTCACTAGAACCAGAAGATATGAGCATATCACCCCTATCTTATATTCACTGCATTGGCTCCCTGTGAAATTTCGCATTGATTTTAAAATACTACTCTTGACATATAAAGCATTAAATGGTCTTGCGCCGCAGTATCTGAGCGAACTGCTAGTGTCTTACGATCCGCCACGCCTACTTCGATCAAAGGATGCAGGCTGCTTGTCAGTACCACGTATTATGAAAACTACAGCTGGGGGCAGAGCTTTTTCTTACAAAGCCCCAAAAATCTATTTATTTAGCCAAGCATTTTTATAAATAGATTTGCCTTAGGTAAGGGAGCAGATGGACGTACTCATGGACGTAGAGTATTATGGTGAACTGGTATGTTTAGATGCTGTCTTCCTCACTCTCATTTGATCACTCAGGTTTGTTGATGGTGAGGTGATTGTTTGCTTTACATCTCAGGGAGCCCTCATGTTTGTGTTTCCTTCTGGCTCTCCCTTTTAGTTATGCTGTCATAGTTAGTCCTGCCGGAGTCTCTGCTTGCACTCTACAGTAAATATACATTCACATTATAAATTATGTGACTTTGACTATACCTACCTGCCATCTCTCCTCTTTTTCTCTTTCTCCCCCTCTTTCTCTTTCCTCTCTCCCCCTTTCACTCTTTCTCTCTCTCTGTCGAGCTATACATGTCATTCCTGAGCTGCCAGTGATCCAGACTCCCTCTGCCCTCCGGACCTGTCTGACCCATCCTGGTGCCCCACTTCTGGTTGGAGATCTCGTCACATGGATGCCCAGTGTGTCTCTTTGGGATTCGTCTGGTGTCTGGGGATGATTCTCTCTACTTAGAAGACGGTTCTGGCCTCGACTGGTGTTGGCAACTGTTTCTCTGGGGACTTGACAATTCGATAGTTCAGGACTGGAACTTTCTACAGATGTGGACATTAAGAATGCGTGTGTTTTCCCGAGAGAGCCCTCAATTTAGCGTGCGGCTTCCTGCGACTTCTCGTAAGCAACATTCGGGAATTTAAATAAATGTGTTGTGCTTCAGTGAATATCCGCCAGATGGCGCATGGAAGGACTTTATCTAAAAGCCGGACCAAGTGGCGCTGACGGCGGGGAGGCGCCGGGAGGAAGTCTCGCCCGTGGAGCAATTCAGTGTAGAACCGCCACTGGACATGAATGAACAATATATATTATCATATTAAGTAAATATTATTTTATGAATACGACGTTCTTCTGGCTTTTTATAATAATCATCATATTTGCTGTTTGTGTCCAGCATTGAATAATTTTTTCATCCATTATTTAACCATGGCTGGTTATCAAACTATACATGGGCACTGGTGTGGCTCAGTGGTAGGTAATTCCTCTACTATGCGGTAGACCCGGGTTCGATTCCCAGCCAGGAATCACTATCAAATATATTAGATTTATATTATATTTGCAAATATGCAATATGCAAATTACATTTATATATAATACAAATAAATATTATTTATGATGAAAAATTTGACGAAACTAATTTTATTATAAAATAAACAATATAAAAGTATACATGTATATGAAAAAAAAATTATATTTGGTCGTCATACATGGTCATACATGGTCGTCAACTCGCACATTCTATATTCCATTGTCATTCATATGGGTTTATAAGAGCAACTGCTGCGTGGCTCCAGTGGTGCAATCGGTTAGTGCATGTAGTATAGGTGAAGCAATACCGAGTTCGAACCTCACCTAAAGCACAAATTTATAGACATTTTACGACATATCGCACTGTGTTTGTGACAAATAAAATTTTAAATTAGATTTTTCATGACATCCTTAATAATCCTTAAAGACACAGTAACATCTGTAATTTATCTATACCGGTGTTCCAGGAAATTCAGTGTCCCTATGTTTCCCCGGTCGCGCGCACATTCAAATCATGACATCACTTGCTACCTAACGCTGAGAAGGCGAACGAGGATTTTAACAGATAATTCTGAAATACAAGATAATTCAGACGTTTTAAGCCGCTATTTTCAGTGATGATAGATATGATACTGATTCATTCTAAATATATTTAAGGTTATCCTTTGTAATTTATTATAGCATGTAACTCAAGGGTAGAGTGTATACTCGTGTTAACCAGGATACTTTTTTTTTTAACCAACTCAAACATCCAGTTTTATGGTGTACATATCAAAGACACAGGTACAGAGATTATAGGACACCACACTCATAGTTATTCATCTTATTCACATCTACAGTGGGAGCCACGCCAAATAGCCGCGACAGTGTGGCTGAAGTGTGAATGGCGTGTGAATGGCCTTTGCACGCCGTAATCCCCCCTCCCTTTTCTGGCCGAAAGGCGTGTCAAGATTTCACAGTAAACACGCCTATTCAAGCCCAATTTATTCATTTACCTGGTGCCACCACTAGATGGCGCTTCGTTCTCAAGAACACGTTAAAACAAGCCAGCTGCGCTGAGTTGCAATCACGTGATTTTAACAACCCGCCTCCACCCCCGCCGAACTGACGCTGAACTGACCAAACTACAGAGATGAAGATGGCGGCTTAACGGACTATTCGTGGTAAGTGATGTTTTATTTTATAAAATGTGTTTGGGGTAGTTTACAGTTTATTTCCCAGTTTAGTTTTTTATTGGCTGTTTTAAATATCACTGGCAGCACCAGCAGCGGTCAGATCCCAGATAGCAGAACAACATTGAATCATCGTTGAATCAACATTAAAGCATCAACCAACTTGTTATTGAATCAATGTTGAAATTTCAATGTTAAATGTTGATTTTTCATCAGGTTTGCACCTTGAAATAATGTTATTTCAATGATGAAAAATAGATCAAGATGGGCATAAAATCAATGTTTGTTCAACGTAAATCCAATCACTTATTTTACATTGAATCAACATTGAATCAACATTGAAACAATTATAGTTTAGTCTTGCTTTATGAACAGCAAGATTCTATGACAGTAAATCATGTCCGTTTTGATTTATTTCTTTAAATCAGAGACCATGTAGGGCTGAAAAGCTTTTTTTTTTTTTTTTTTTAAACAAAAAGTCAGTAACTCAACATCCTTCAGTTTACATGTAAACATATTTATTTATTTACCCATTTAAACAGGGAGTAACATCACAATTACAATAAAACAACTATATAATAAAACACACTACAACTTACATACAAATTATTATAAACTGGATGACAAAATGACTTTTTAGAAGTGAACTATTAGAAGAGATTGTTAATTCTGAATTCATAAAACAGAATCTAACTGCCAAGAGAAGAGACTGGAAAACCATAATATAAAAATGGCAGCCTGCCTCAGCAAAATTCAGTCCAATGCAAATAGAAACAACCAAGTCAGAAACACAACAGATGACTGAAACATTATTCGTAAGTTGAAATGTATTTACTCAGCAAAACAGATAATAAGACATGAGTCTGAACTTATGGTTTTCCACCACGAGCAATTCCCCCCAGCCGTTCTGGGGCATAACGAAGCCATTTCTGAACTGTTGAAGCAAAGAAACTCTGTGGCCTCCTTTTCTTCAGCTTTCAGCTGTTGTTGTTGTAGTGCATCTAAAGAATGAAAAACAAACAAAAGGTTAGAACTATACAATGCTCTAAAAACTTGGAGTGGTAGTTGTTTATGAATGACAGAAGGTGGGTCCTAAATTTTTGGAAATGTGACTTTTACAAATGTACAGATATGCAACATATGTTTTGAAATGTCCTACAATCTTCCATAGATACAATGCACACATTAGATTTTTTTTAATATACAGGTCCTTCTCAAAAAATTAGCATATTGTGATAAAGTTCATTATTTTCTGTAATGTACTGATAAACATTAGACTTTCATATATTTTAGATTCATTACACACAACTGAAGTAGTTCAAGCCTTTTATTGTTTTAATATTGATGATTGTGGCATACAGCTCATGAAAACCCAAAATCCCTATCTCAAAAAATTTGCATATTTCATCCGACCAATAAAAGAAAAGTGTTTTTAATACAAAAATAGTCAACCTTCATATAATTATGTTCAGTTCTGCACTCAATACTTGGTCGGGAATCCTTTTGCAGGTACTTGTGTCTTGTGTCTCAACTTTCTCTTCACAATATCCCACAGATTCTCTATGGGGTTCAGGTCAGGAGAGTTGGCAGGCCAATTGAGCACAGTAATACCATGGTCAGTAAACCATTTAGCAGTGGTTTTGGCACTGTGAGCAGGTGCCCGGTCGTGCTGAAAAATGAAATCTTCATCTCCATAAAGCTTTTCAGCAGATGGAAGCATGAAGTGCTCCAAAATCTCCTGATAGCTAGCTGCATTGACCCTGCCCTTGATAAAACACAGTGGACCAACACCAGCAGCTGACATGGCACCACAGACCATCACTGACTGTGGGTACTTGACACTGGACTTCAGGCATTTTGGCATTTCCCTCTCCCCAGTCTTCCTCCAGACTCTGGCACCTTGATTTCCGAATGACATGCAAAATTTTCAACCTGTAGCCCATTTCCTGCACACGCCTGTACACGGTGGCTCTGGATGTTTCTACTCCAGACTCAGTCCACTGCTTCCGCAGGTCCCCCAAGGTCTGGAATCGGTCCTTCTCCACAATCTTCCTCAGGGCCCGGTCACCTCTTCTCGTTGTGCAGCGTTTTCTGCCACACTTTTTCCTTCCCACAGACTTCCCACTGAGGTGCCTTGATACAGCACTCTGGGAACAGCCTATTCGTTCAGAAATGTCTGTGTCTTACCCTCTTGCTTGAGGGTGTCAATGATGGCCTTCTGGACAGCACTCAGGTCGGCAGTCTTACCCATGATTGCGGTTTTGAGTAATGAACCAGGCTGGGAGTTTTTAAAAGTCTCAGGAATCTTTTGTAGGTGTTTATAGATAATTAGTTGATTCAGATGATTAGGTTAATAGCTCATTTAGAGGACCTTTTCATGATATGCTAATTTTTTGAGATAGGGATTTTGGGTTTTCATGAGCTGTATGCCACAATCATCAATATTAAAACAATAAAAGGCTTGAACTACTTCAGTTGTGTGTAATGAATCTAAAATATATGAAAGTCTAATGTTTATGAGTACATTACAGAAAATAATGAACTTTATCACAATATGCTAATTTTTTGAGAAGGACCTGTATGTGTTATTTCACAATCTGCAAATGTTGTCCTACAATGTACATATTCAATGCTATGAAAACAAATATACTTAATGTAGCAATGTAGTCTTTTATGTGCAAAAAAAAAAAAAAAAAAAAAAAAAAACCTGTAGGACCAAATAAATAAATAAAAAAATAAAAAAAATCAATCCGTGGCGACGGTTTTGCAATTTGTCCCCCGCACTCACAAATACTTAAACTGTTCCCTCAGTTTAACAAATCGTGGCCACGGATTAACAAACTGTATGCACAAATTTCCAATCCGTACGCTCAGATACCGTACTGTTTGCGTATTTATTCTTAACATGAAGACTTATTTTGGTGATTTTATTATAAGCTTTTTACCCAGAGTTAGATGCATGCTGCACTGTTAATGTTATTATTAAATAACGCCTATTATTACATTGCATTTAGTTTGAGAGCAAAGTAATGACAACATAAACTGTACATTATTTGTTTTGCATTGCTTTTTACCTTCTCCTCAAACTCACACTGCATGATTTTCAAAGTCATCGGATCACCATTGTTTTCACATTGTACTATCTGTGGTAGCATTTAGTTGCTGCTGTGTTCACACTACACAATGAATTGGCGACAGGAGATTACACACTGTATGACTTTACAATAGGAAGAATCACCAACAACTCTGTCTGGTGTGCAAGCTACAGCCAAACGCACACAAGAAGTGATAAGGAAACAACGCAAGATCATGCTGACATTGTGGTCTATAATTCCTCCCCGAACAAACAATAATTAAAAAAAGATGACATCCTTGTTTAAGATCCCATATGGTCAAAACTGAAATTTCATGGCTTTTTTCATGGTAACTGAGGTCTAGGGGCTATGTAACTACCATATAAGTTTCAAAACAGTCAATCCATAATAGAATGCACACAGCTTGCATAAAGTAGCTCTGCCTTTTCACGAGCTGCTGTGACGTCCAATCTACTCAGTCACCGCTTTCAGTCACCATCAACCACCATCCCACCCTTCTTTTGCCAAAACATCACGTCCATGCCATTGCTGAACAACAATAACATGAAAACAAGTCGAAAAAACGCTGTTCAGTCGATAGATGTCGAAACTACATCATTACACAGGCTTCCGAACAACATTAATATAAAAGACCATTGGCACGTCAGCTTCAGCATCTTTCACACAGCCATTCCATTAAACATTAAAAATTTACATTAAAAATTTTATTTAATTAATAGAAGTTAATTGATAAAGAAAATCTATTTATGACATTATTTTTGACAGCATTATGATTATTTATTAAAACTTCAGACAACAACAATTAGTGCCACGAGGTTATTTGCAACACTATATGTTCTACAAAATAGAGGACTACACACCTTACAGCGCAATATAATGTGGCTTTAGAAGAGGAAAGGTAGGATTAAGAAGTGAGCAAGTGATGAATTAGTATTATAGGTCCCAAGCAGATACAGTAACAATAATGGGTGCTCTACCTTATGCAGTCTCCATTGATGGCTAATAAACATTGATACAAGTAGGTTATGGTTAAAGTTGTGAACTTATAAAGTCTTAAATGTTTTGTTTTCCCTTCTCAACGCATTATGCATTTACTCACCAATAATGGCTACCTTTTTAATTTGGTCAAGTCTCCAAGTCGAAGGTGCCCAGCAGCAGATTCCGTACCATGACAGTAGCAGAGGTGGCAAGGCGGGCTGCTCTCCACGCTTCTGCCTGGCAAAACACCCCAGAGCCCTTTATAACTTCAATCTGAAAAATTATTTCACATCACAATATTAATTTATTGGCAACTTTTAGAAACTTTTCATGTTTCATACTGATTCTTATGTTTAGCTTCCCAATAGTTAATAGGATTTTATGTATAAATGCAGATTAATGATAATCTGGACATTCTGGACATTTGTTTACATGCAGGGTAAAACTGCAACAGGAACAGTACAAAATAAAAACGGAAAAAAGACGGACATTCAGAGTAAAACAGTGCAAGATAAAAAAAAAAAACTGTACAAAACATACATGCAGGGTAAGCATTGGTGGGAGCAATGTCCAAGCAGTGTAGAGAAATATTTCTGTACGACTTCATTGTTTTGTGCTGTGTAGTATAGTATTGTAATAGCTGATCAGAGTGATCAACTCCCCATGTGCTGGTTGTATGCAGTCACAGGACATGGAAATGTCTTTGTAGTCCATGTACCTTGTAATTTCACCCTCATCTTCACCGCGTCTACTGTAAAGCAGAATGGATGGTAGAACAGGTAGATACTTCTCGTGTGTCCATCCACTTCACAAATGCAAGAGGTCCATCTGAACGGAGCTTGCGTGTCCTGATGTGAGGGGCTGGTGAAGGCAAGGGTGATGCAGACACATTCCTAAAAACAAATAATAAAAAAAAATGTTAACCTATACTGTTCAGAGTAAATGGATGTGCAATTAATATGGATGCACAATATATACAGTACAGAGATGACCAAAAATGTATCCACACTTCAACATGAAAAATATACACCTCTCTTCTGTAGGTCACATGACAGCATCAATGATGGTGATAGATAATACTACACACTGCTGCCATAATTCAATTTGAGTTTTAAAAAACACCATCCACTGGACATTACACACATATTGAACACATTCTAAACAATTACATCTTATCAGGTATTTCTAAATACACGCTAAACAAAAGGGATTATATACATTTACACCAAAGAAATATTCATAAGCATCACTTAGCTACATAAGGCAGTATTTTAGCCACATGCAACTTGCTTGTTTGTGCTAAATAACATTACTGATAGCAGTGTTATAAGCTAACCAAAATGGAGCCAAATACACATTAGCAACCATAATCTAAAGCTATCCAAAACAAGGTGAATATAAACATCTGTAAACCCCATAAGGCATTAGCTTAGCCACCGGGAAATATCATGTTTGTGCTACATGAGGCAGCATGCTAGCATGATTTACCTAAACTATATAAATGGCATTGAAAGCGAATGTGTCACACAAGCTGACAAGAGCTAGCTGTAGTGAGGAAAATATTTACTAATATTAGTTTAATATTATCAGAATAAGAGTTATATAAGACTTAATAACTTACCCAGTGTAGCATGGGTCTATTCTCTGTTCAAAATGCTCCCGTTCGTCGTCGGAGTCACACAGTCTTCTTCTGAGGTAAATGTAAACTTTCCAGAACATTCTGAAGAGTTTCCTCGGATGTGTAAGCGCGTGCCATCTTCCAAAACGTGCTGAAAACTCACTAAATCTGAGTATTTTCAAGCCTGTATGTGTGTGTGTATGTATGTGTGTGTGTATGTATGGGTGTGTGTGTATGTATGGGGTGTGTGTATGTATGGGGGGTGTGTGTGTATGTATGGGTGTGTGTGTGTGTGTGTGTGTGTATGGGGTGTGTGTATGTATGTGGTGTGTGTGTGTATGTATGGGGGTGTGTACATGCATACACATTTTTATAGAAATGCACTTAGTTAATTTAATTTGCCTTACATTGTTGAATGGAATGGGTTCCACAACCAAAAATCAACATTGATTCAATGTTTGTCTTTTCAACACTGAAAAGCATTGAATTATCAACATTGATTCAACATTATTTAGCATTGAAAAATCAACCTCAACCAAAATGATGATTCTGATGAAATTTCAACATTGAATCAATGTCACCTTGCTATCTGGGATGTGACTTTAGAGAACTTAATGTTCTGTTTACCAAGTCTGGAGTTAATATTACAGCTTACTGTCAGTGTCACACACTCACAATGTCACTCCACTTTAACTCAAAAACATGCTCAAGCTTTGACAATACTATTAATGTCCCTATTACAAGAGCTACACTACCCGATGAAGAGTGTTTGTGTTCTCTGTAAATACCGAGAGAATCTCACCGCGTGTTGTCTGGATAAATTCAGCGCTTATTTATTCTCTGGTTAAGAGTTAATCTGCAGGTTATTTCTGTGACTGTAATATAATGTGATGCAGTTGATGAGGGACACAGACTGAGGGGAGCTGTACAGGAGCTAGTAACGCTCATAACCCGGTTTATATTTTATACACTTTGTCCGGGACTTTCCGCGGTAGCGCGAGCGCTTAGTTAAAGAGCTGAATAACAACACAGAAGTGTTTATCAGTTAAGGAGGAGGAGGGGGGAGGTGTGTGTGTGAGGGGCTTCAGTAAGTTATAGTTTGGCTTCAGGGATGAACTAATGCTCATATACGAGTGTTATATCGCTTAACTTATTTGTATCAGAAGCGCATTAAGTAAATTCCCGGTTAATTTAATGCAGACGATAATACAGACAGTCACTGGTTAACACTAACACTGTTCACTGGTTAACACTAACACTGTTCACTGGTTAACATTAGCACAGGCAGTTTATTTACATTCCAGAATCCCCAAAACAGTATTTTACACACTCTGTGGTAAATAGGTTTATTAATATATATTATTTTTATTAGAACTATATGTTCTGTGAAGTTTATTTATCTTTGTCTTGACTAAATTCTCCTGTTGTCTTTAAGCAGAGCTCCGCTGTGGAGGTTTGGGGGGTCAGACGGCTGACGGCTGGACTTTTGGAGCTACAGGACTGGAGGAGCCTGAACAAGCTGTTGAGAGAGCTGTAGGAGGGATGACGTCACAGTCCGACAGCTTTAGAATGATGTTTGATCAGGTCTACTGTATATTCTGAACACAGAACTGCAAAATGTCTGATACAGTACTTTGGGGGAAACAAAGACTTAAACTGTTCCATGTTTAATAGTTTTGATATTTGAAAAATTAATATTTTAATATAAAAGAACTATAAATAGAGACTTATAAGCAGCTGGTGTATCCGGGTTGTTTAATGAACTTTAAGCAAAAAGACATGTATTCATCTGTTTTATATAAATTACTGTTTTAGCTTTGACTAGTTTTGGAAGAATAAATTGAATTGCTAAAGTCATGTTTGTGTGCTTTAATTTTGGGGGATTGTTTGGGTATTTAAAAATTGTTTAGTTGAACCAACAACTTCAATGGGCAAAAAATGGGACACAACTTTGTTTTAAATAGTCAAAGAGTTGGGCTGAAAATAATAATAATTATTATTGATCATAGAAACAAATGAAACCAGTTAAACACTTGATTATATGTATTTGTGTTTGTGATTGTGACCCATAATAATTTTTTCTCAGTATAAATAAATGTTTTGGGTTTTAAGAACTCCAAAAGAGCAACGACAAACTTGGTGTTCTCCATTGAGGTTTCTCACCTTCCACTCCTGAGTAGGACATGGTGTTAATTGCTCTGTGTGTTTTTGGCGGGGGGATGGGTGTGTGTGTGTGTGTGTTTTCGGCTGTTCAGCAGTTCTAAACACAAGTACAGTTTTTGTCCTTAACTAAAATACTTCAATACGTTAATAATTAATTTATTTTCTTGAATAAGGTAATAAGCGATATTTAAACCAAACCAGTAAGTTAAGTAAGTGTTCCATACATTAAAGTACTGTGTATAACCAAGTGCCCTAGCAAACACAGTTACAGTACAGTTTACAGTACAAACAGAGAGTGTGCGCTGGGGGGATTGGAAGGTGAGTGAGAATACTCATTTACAAGACAAAATACGGTCAGAGGCGGGGCTGTTCTAGACCAGACAACACGGGGTGGGGGGAGGGGGGCATCATGTTCGAGCACTGTTTTTACCTGGCCTTACTGTATAGTAACAGTATTGTATTTGCTGAATTGTGTTGAGGCACGCAAACCCCCAGACCACAATAAGGTGGCAATCCCTCAGGGGGAAACTAAATAAAAAAAAAAAAAAAAAAAAAAAAAAAAAATATATATATATATATATATATATATATATATAATTATATAATAAAATATCCTTAATCCAGATTTTATCAATCAATGACATAACATTTATCTAAGCTGGATGGTCAAATTCTCAAAAACGTTTAACCTAAAGTAAGACTTAACACACTATAACTAAAATATTTACAAAACTGAAAGGTTGTCTTATGAATAATAAAAAATACAAACTAAATTAAAACAGATGGGCTGTTGAACAGATCATAATATGTTTTATGTTTTCTGATTATAAATGATATATGGGTTGATTTTAGAAAGGCTAAATGAAATAGCTACTTTTTGGTCATGTCAGTCCAGTAACTATACTATGTAAAAGTAATCATAATATGAATTAATTAAGGGCAGGACCTAACCTAATGTTAATAATTTACACCATGATAACATTAGTATTCATGTTTTTGTATATATTTTTAAATGTTCAAATGAACGTTTCAGAGTATATAATTTGTCGTGTCATCTGTGATTGAGACCCATGAGTTAAACTGAAATATTTTTTATAGGTAGTAAGCCAGGTTTTAGTAACCTTGGATAAATCATCATGTAAGCCCTCTCTCGCGCACGCGCTCTCACGCTATCTCTCGCACTCACACACACACACACACACACACTGTACACACACAGACACACCGATAATACATGAAATCGCGTAAAACCAAATGAAACTAGGGTAAAAAAATATAAGCAGTAAAAATACAGTAGTATCCTGTAGGTGATTCCTGTCCTGTGATAACAGGCACTAACACTCTAGAACTGTTTACTTCTGTTAGTTTTGTTTTCAAGTGTGAATGTTTATGGGGATTAAATCTGTCTCTGCTGCTGCATCTATACACCGTTGTGATAAGTGATTTATGCCCCATCAGATCTTTGATGTGGGACGTTATGCTGGTTAAATGACTAAAGACACACTGATCCGTATGGACAGATATTTGTTCCAGATATTATGCGCCATTAATCAATTTGTTATGCCAATTTGACTTTCAGCGAAAACATCAAAAATATAACGAAAACAAACCCAAGCAGAAGTTACATTTTAAGCTTTACTTTCAAATTAAAATTTTATTTTTCACATACACAGCGCGATATGCAGTAAAGTGCTTTGGGTGCTTTAAGTGAGGCTCGAACTCGGCATTGCTTCACCTGGACCGCTTTATAAGTATCACGCGCTAACCGATTGTGCCACGGGAGCCACACGGAAGTTGGTCTTGTCAGAGTATCCTCTCTCTCGTGCGCGCGCACACACACACACACACACACACACACACACACACACACACACACACACACACACACACACATGAAATTGCGTAAAACCCAACGAAATATAAGCAGTAAAAAAAAAAATCAGTAAAAATACATTAGTATAACAGGCGCTAACCCTCTGGAACTTTTTTTACTATTGTTTCCAAGTGTTTATGGGGATTTAATGTGTCTCTGCTGCCGCATCCATTCACAGTTGTGATAAGTGATTAATGTCCCATCAGATCTTTTGACGGGGGAGCATTATGCATGATTAAATGACTAAAGAAATACTGATCCATATGGGCAGATATTTATTCCAGGTTGCATGCGGCATTAATTGCCTCTTATGCCACTTGTAGACTATCAGTGAAAAAATCAGCGAAAACATCATCAAAAATATAACGAAAACAAACCCAAGCAGACGTTACATTTTGAGCTTTACTTTGCAGCAAAATATTATCTATCAGTATATTAAATGGAACGAGGTAAAATACACCGTAATGTAAAATACTGTACATAGCCTGCGTTTTTATTCCGTACCTACAATGATCGGTATAGACAAATTACAGCCGCTACCGTGTCTTTAAGGATCATTTCAGAATGTCTTAAAAATATTTCACTAACTAATTTTATTAATTCATTATTAAATAATAAATAGCATAATCATCATGGGTTGTGTATTGAGTGATTTAACAAATCTGTTTTATTAATCGGTTTGTTGTTGTTGTTTTTTCATCTATTTATGAAACTATGTTGACAATGCAAGAACTGTCTGTATATTAAAGATACGGTATTGGGCTTCCTGGACATTGCAGTTAACTGTGCCAGTCAATGCTCCATCTGGCGGAATTATACGGCATTGCAACCATCTTTTTAGAAAGCGCATGGGGGCGTTTATGGGGCGGGGCATCGTTAACTGCGTCATCGCCGGGGATCACATTCCATGCACGAAGCCTGCATTAACCCTTCCTGGACCTGCCACGGAGCCGTCATGCTCCAGGCGGCTGTTTGACGTGGCTCCCACTGTATCTATCTATCTGTCTGTCTGTCTGTCTAGACACAGCATATTGATGGGGAAACATGATATCCTGAAATCCATGATATACTGTATGGATATCCATGATAAAACAGACATACACAATTGGCATAGCACATATTATAATAGCATTTTACATTAAATAATGTATCTGAATTGGTTATTTTTCTTTAATTTCACCAAGTATGGAAACTTGAAGTTTATTACAAATGTTAACTGGGTGAATTGATTTCCAGGAGTCTCTTGTTAAAAATAGTTTGTAAAATGATGTAAAAAAAACATCATCTCACTGTATTACCTAGGCACACATGTCTCTGAGGCAATTTCAGACATCCCTGATACTTCCAAAGCCAGTAGGAAGAGGGAAACCGATTTTCTTGATGCCCAGGAAAATGTTTCCCACACTTCAATTGAAAGACATTGTTTTTAAAAAAACATTCTGTGCATTGTGTTACCTTTGCTACAGGCAAACATGTCTTTGAGTCAGTTTCAGACATCCCTAATACTTCCACAGCCAGTAAGGAGGGGGAAACGGATTTTCCTGATGCCCAGGAAAATAGGTTCCCCATACTTCAATTTAAAAGAAAGTGTTTTTTTTTTTTTTAAACATTCTGATCACTATTTTATCTTTGCTACGGGCACACATGTCTCTGAATCAGTTTCAGACATCCCTGATACTTCCACAGCCAGTAGGGAGGGGGAAACTGATTTTCCTGACTGCCAGGAAAATAAGTTCCCCACACTTCAAACGTTCGAAAGACAGTGCTTTTGAAACATTATTTTATTGTGTGTGTACACTCTAAAAAATGATTCTGTGGCCTTGTAAATTTCACAGTAATAAACAGGTTATGTTACCTTAATAAAATCTCTAAAAGTCACATACATGATTGTTTGAGTTAGACAAATCAAAATAAATGCCTAAAAAAACTACTGTTCTGTTTGTCTTCAATTTACACTATAATTTAAGTTTATTTCACAAATAGAAATTAGTATTTGACTAACTGAATTATATTTTTAACATCCACTTAATATTTTTTATACATTTCAATCAACATATTTGGTAATGGAGTAATTAATGCTGATTAGTTTAAAGAACTACAATTATCACTCATTCCAACTCAATATTCTTTATGTTTAACAAGAAAAACTTAAATAATTTAGTAAATTGCCCTGCGCAAGTGCTCATGGGAAATCTGGTGTAACGTCAGAGACCAGAAGGCTGTGAGGATGGACATGAAGCTCCTGGAACATTCCTTATAAATCCTGGTGAGTAAACAGCTAACACAAGTTACTGAAATAATTCCTCAGTCTGTCTGTATACACAACTTTATAGTGTGTAAGTTACTGTTCTGAATCCTGTCACAGCCGAGCTACATAGCTAACGATAGCTAGCAACAGGTCAGTCCTGGTGTTCAGTGTCATTTTACTTGTTTGTTCCAACCACCGAACTGCTCAGGTAAAGCGGCGTTAATACAGACACTTAAAATCTGGGTTAGGGTTAGGAGACACTTAAAATCTGGTGTAAAAGGAGGGATTTAACACCGAGCCGCGTGCGCGTGTCCGGGTTTCTCTGTGTAACCGGCCGCGGTTGTGCCGCAATATTTGAATTTCTCCCGCCGAATGCGGTGATTTTGCGCAGCCAACCGCCACTGTGGCGAGGATATAAAACTAGCGTGTTCACATAATTACCGCGTGTGTACCGGGTCCACCTCACACACTGAACCGCGAGTCTGCTCGGGTCACTCCGACACTTTAAGGAGGAAACAGCAGAAACAGCATTTAAACAGCAGAAATGAGGTGAAGTGTCCGGACTCTGGCACTGTTTACACACCGGGAGAGCAACAGCTCTGAGTCCAGTACAGCTCCAGTCATGATTAGCAGTATAATGGTGTATAGCTTTGTTTAAAACAATAGAACTTCAAACATTTTACTCAAGTTAGTCATAAGCACATGCCATTCTAAACTTCTAATGTATTTGAAGTACAAAAGTACTACAAGTACTTCACAAACATAACCGTGTACTTAAACATTGTTAAAATGGCAGTTGATGAAATAAATGAAGTAAAAGTAGGCCTACAACATTTCTCTCAGAATTATAATTGGGAGAAATAATATAAAATTAAAATATTGAAGTGAAATATGTTATGTATGTTGTAATATGTAAGTAAAAAAAACTAAAACTGATTTTTAAATCATTGAAACATTTATATATTTTCAATATCTCTTTCACAGCACCAACACCACTAAAGAAGAGAAGTTGAATGGAGATAAAACTGGAGGTAAATGTCAACTTTTTAAATGTTTCAGAAGTATTAAATGTGTAACCATTGAATCCAAGATAGAAATTGAAACAAGGCTGGAAATATTTCACTTTACCTATTTTTAATCCAGAATATATTGAATCCACTAGAATATACAAGATTTTCCAGTAACTAAAGTAAAAAAATTATATAGTTGATAGTAATGCGTAAATAAAGTTCTTGTATCATTTTTATACAAGGGACAAAGACATGTACAAGGGACATTCAAGTCAAAGCGGGACTTTTAATTGTGCAGAATAACAGAACACACTTATTAGAGTAAAAGCTCCCTTTATTTCTCACTATATTTCTGTCTCTACAGTATATATGAGGTTGTGCATTGTTCTGCAAGAGCAAAACGCATTTGGTGATCAAAGCAGTCTGTTTTTTGTAAAAGCATTCCACTGAAATGTTCACCGGAATTTTACCAGCAATGGTCTCTGTAAAATCAAATCAGTTTTACGTCTTCGTTTCAGAGAATTTTCATCACAAGTCCCGCTTTGACTTGAACACCACTTATAGATCAGTGTGATGATGCATATAGTAACAGTCACACTTGTACTTACTTGTATACTATAATTCCTTTTTTAGGTGCCAGCTTATGGGATGGCGGTGTAAGCTCTGCACATTTGTCGCATCAACAAAAGGAATTTCGATCATTATGGAGTGAAGCATGGTACTGTTGATCAATGATATTCAGTGTCCTGTCTTCATCTAGACTGTCATTGCTTCTTTAAGACCTGGGAATGTCTGCACACACATTTGTCCATACAACTTTCCACAGTTTGAAGGAAACTGAAGTGTGAAGGTCTGCAGTCTTTCAGATGTAAAATGTGACTGTGATTCGATTCTAATACAAAAGTCTACTTTCCACATATTATCTGTATAATACTTGTGACAGAAGTATTGTTTGTCAGACTGTTTAATAATGAGATCAATTCAGCTCATTGTTTATGATCATGTTACATGTCATTTGCAAAGTAAACCAGATTGAGTTTAGACGTCATGTCTTGTCAAATTTGGCAAATAAATGTTTAATTAAAATGGTAATGTGTGTATTGTGTCTTTGTTTATAATTAGATATGTCATTAGATACATTGACCTAAATTGAAAAAAAAAAACTTGATTAAAAGCTAAATATACAGTATTAAAAAAAATAGTGTAAGATATTAATTCTGTGATAGACCAGTATGAATTAAATTTATTTAAAACAAGTAAATGTAGCACATTTGTTTGTTAAATAATAGTGAAATTTTCAGTTTCTTCTACCTTCCATTTCAATCATATCTACTCAATTATTTTACTCATTTTCACTTGGGTAACCTACTACAAAAAGTTATTCAGGTCTACTTATTTTTTTTACTGACTTGTACTTCATTCATGAAGTATATTTTACATGATTTTTTAAATTTTTAGATTGATATTGATATTTTTAAGTGTAAAAATGTTTCACCAAAAAAATTGAGTACAGCACAGTTTTATTTTTTAGAGTGTATGTATATGTGTATATATACACAAATGTATTTATTGTGTGGTTGAGTGTTGGGGGTATCTGTTCAAAGGCTTATGTACAATGTTATCTTTAGTACAAATATTATACAGTGGGGCAAAAAAGTATTTAGTCAGCCACCAATTGTTCTCCCACTTAAAAAGATGAGAGAGGCCTGTAATTTTCATCGTAGGTAGAGAGACAAAATTTTAATAAAAATCCAGAAAACCACATTGTAGGATTTTTAAAGAATTTATTTGCAAATTATGGTGGAAAATAAGTAGTTAAAACTTTTATTTAAAATTATTTTATTTATGACTGAAACTTGGGTAAAAAATGGTGACATGTCATCTTTTGGTGAGCTGTACCCCTCTGACTGTTCCATTTACAGCACTCCCAGAACAAGTGGACATGGTGGTGTCGTAGCCACTGTTTTTAGAAACTAATTCAAATGTAGACTTCTGCCTGTTGATGCCTTTCTCGGTTTTGATGTGCAACTTCTAAAAATGGATCTAAGTGGACCTGTGCTTTGTGTGTTAGTTTACAGACCACCTAAAGCCTGTTCGACATTTCATAAAAGCGGGACCCGCGGGTTGGAAAAATACCCGACCCGCGCATCACTAATGGGTCACTTAAGCACAAAATAACACAGACGCAAATGATCAAGTGTTTAATTCTTGTTGTCTTTTTCTCAAACATGATTTTCCCAACTTGGCGTTTATAAAGATTCAGACAGACTGAATTTAAGAATTCTAGGAATCTAGAACAAAAACACACACACACACCGAAGAGCAAAGCGGAGATTCACACCTCTGACAGTCTTTTGTCTTGTAAATGAGGTCCTCATTCACCTTCCAATCCCCCCAATCGCCACTCTTTGTTTGTACTGTAAACTGTAACTGTGTTTGCTATAGGGCACTTGGTTATACACAGTACTTTAATGTATGGAACACTTACTTAACTTACTGGTTTGGTTTATTTTATTTGGTATCGCTTATTACCTTATTCAGCAAAATTAATTAATTATTAACGTATTGAAGTATTGTAGTTAAGGACAAAAACAGACCCTGTGCTTATGTTTAGGACTGATGCTGAACAGCCGTGTTCATAGGTTTAATCAACGATTTACAAGACAACTGTTAAAGCATTTGTAGATGGAGAGGGGTGTGTGTGTGCACGCGCGCTCCTGCATTTCTCCGTTTAACACACACACCCCTCCCCCCGCCAAAAACACACACACACACACACACACACACACACACACACACAGAGCAGTTAACACCATGTCATACTGCAGTATTCTCCATTGAGGTTTCTGACCTTCCACTCCTTCTAAGTTTGTCTTTGCTCTTTTGATGGAGTTCTTAAAACCCAAAACATTTATTTATACTGAGAAAATAATAATAGATAATAAATAGATAAATAATAGTAGGCTGGTGGGCACATTGTTTTTCATATAACTTAAACGGCTGAATGAAGTTAAATATACACAATAAATTAATAATTGTGTTTGCTTTACATTTGAGCACTCATGTGTAAATAGCTTTTTCATTGCATATACTACCATATCATATATTTGTGTCTAATACTGTTTTATTCATATAGGATAAATGTTCTTTTTGTGATACTTTCAATGAATCTCTGATTCATTTGTTTGTTGAGTGTGAGAAAACCAAAAAATTCTTAACTCTTTTAAAAGACCACCTCTTGAACCACCTTAATGTATCTCACTCCTTTACTATTAAAGATATAATCTTTTATTATGAGAATGCGGAAAATAAACCGCTTGAATTTGTTGTTAATTATTTTATTTTACATGCAAAATACTTTATACATAAACAGAGAATTAAAAAGGAATAATTGCATTTCCATCTTTTCCTTCTAGAAATGACCTCAATTTTAAACTCTCTTAAATTAATTCAATTTAATAATCTTTTATTATCTTTTATCTTTTCACGGTTTATACTTAATTTCAATCCTCTCATGTATTTTAACCTTTCTTTGGACTCTCAAATCTATAGTTCTTATTTCTAATTAATGACATTTTTTTTTTATTGCTGCAGTTATTATTCTTAAATGTGCTTGAGATGTTCTGTATTTTTTTGTATTGTCTCATTAAAAAAAAAAAACTCTGGCCTCTGAGTTCCAGCTATTCTGGACACTCAGTGACCGCCAATGAAATTGAAGCATTTTTGCGGCTTCCCACGTGGTGTGGCGTTGCTTAAACGTAGTAGTAGGTCTTTCGGCTGCTCCCGGCAAGGGGTCGCCACAGCGGAATATGCTTAAATAATAGTATAAAATCATCCAGACCCAAACATGCATTTAGTACAAACCGGCACTTCGGGAATCGAACCCGGGTCGACCGCATGGTGACCGAATCGCCTAACCACTGAGCCACACCAGTGCCTGTTTATATTTAGAGTGCATGAACACACTAAAACAATAATGTTTTAGGCTAATATATCATACATCTTTGTAGTCTTTTTTTACACACGCGCGGGTGCGTTACAATAAGAATAATAATAATAACGGTAATAAATTCAGAGAACAACTACTACTACTACTACTACTAATAATAATAATAATAATTCTGAATGCAGAAAGCACAGTCAAAGAAGTAGCATCATTGAAGGAGAGAAAAAAATGAAGAATAAATACATATCAGTTTGAGTTTGACACGTTTATGAGCTCTGTCGTTTGCTGTCAATGGGCGCCTAACACATGTTCGGCTTCAGTAGACACACAATACTTCAGACTGAAACACGACTGCCCCCTACAGGTAATGAAGGGCATTTTCACAGCTTCCCGCGGGAAGCCACGGCAAGTCGTGGGATCCCTTTTCTGAAAACGTGCGTTTTTAAAGGCCAGATCTGTACAAGTCTACCTGAGTTTCCAATAACTACCTGGACTCCATTTTAACATCAATTAACATCAACTATTATAGTTGAACTGCCTGCCACCTAACACACTGTATAAATGCAGATCAGTTCCTGCTATCTGTTTCACCCAGATGAGGATGGGTTCCCTGTTGAGTCTGGTTCCTCTCAAGGTTTCTTCCTATTACCATCTCAGGGAGTTTTTCCTTGCCACTGTCGCCCGCGGCTTGCTCACCAGGGACTATCTGACCATTTTGATTCATACACATTCACATTCCATACAAACTTAAATAATTCTTTTGATTGTGTAAAGCTGTTTTGAGACAATGTCAATTGTTAAAAGCGCTATACAAATAAAATTGAATTGAATTGTCAATATATCTCAGAACAGTTGTACTGTCAGTCCAAAACAGAGTCCAGCAATTTCATTTCTAATTGACCTTTCAACATTTTGTCATTGTTCACGGCAACTACTGCTGCAGTCAATTCCATTCGAGGAATAGTGGTTTGTTTCAGGGGTGCTACACGAGAGTTCCCCATCATGAATGCGCATGAGTCCATCAGCATTTACCAACTTGAGGTATGATACAACCCCATACAGCTGTGCTGTAGATGTAGACAAAGTTAGCTGGTTTTATGCATCTTGCTACACTGAACTCGGACAGTTGGTGCAACTCTTGTAACCAGGTTTGCCATCTTTTTACAAACTGTTCGGGAATGTCGTCATCCCATGCAAGTTTTTCTTTGCACAGCTGCTGCATTAGAATCTTAGCTGGCAGTATAACAGGTGCAAGGAAACCCAAGGGGTCGTAGATTGAACTAGTGATTGACAAGATTCCTCGTCTAGTCACGGGTCGTTCCTGTAAACTAATCTTAAACTTGAACATGTCTAAATTGATGCACCACAACACCTATATAGCTCTCTCAACACGAAGTACATCTTTACTAATTCTCTCATGTCTTTGATTCTTTCACTCTCAGGAATAGAGATCAGTAGGGCACGACTGTTACTTGCCCACTTGGTGAGGTTAAACCCTCGACTTGCACAAAGGTTGGTGAGATTGTTGTTTGAAACAGACTTCAAACAGTTCTACATAAAAGGTCTTAAGGACTGTGTTACCTGCCTCAGCAGATGAGTTACTACAGTTTTCTTCTGCTGTTCTCCTAAGCGCAAAATAAGCAACACTTGGAGACGATTTTGCACCAAACAGAATAGCACATAACTTTCTACTTGTTTCTTAGAGTTCATCAGGTCAACTTTTCTACCTTGAACATTTAATCGCCTTGCTAATGACTCTGTACGAAGGTGGCAGAACTAACTGGGTCCATGAAGGCATACACTTCTACCTTCTATCTTGTCACTTTTCTTTGACTTTATTTTAACAGGCACTATGGAGAGAATGCAATTATCTCCAGCCCCAGTGCAGGTACTTATTTCATTACTCACTGTAGCAGGCAGTGTTTTAACTGTTTCAGTTTTATCAGCCATTACAATTACCTGAGCTTTGTCTTGTACGGCAATGTGTAACATGCGAGGATGTTTCTTTAAACACAATTGTTACGACCCCCGGTCTAGGGTCCAGGGACACAACAAAGAAAATAAATAAATAAAGGAGACTTTGCAACCAAAGTACAGCGTGCATGGTTTTTATTTTTATATACACACGCACACACACTCACATACAGGAAGCTCTGGGCTTCAGGGTTGGGCCAAGGCCAAAACAATAAACAAACCCCCCCTCTATCTCCACCCTCAAACTAACTAAACTACCAACAAAAAGAATAAGAACCCAAAAGACACAAAGCTAAACTAACTATTCTATTATTACAAAAAAAAACAGGAGAAAACGGGGGACAACAAAAATGGCGCCCAACCCCTACTTCTTCCTTATAACTATATACAAAAAAAACTAACAATATATATACATAATATTTACAACAAAAAGAAACTATATACAACAGCGGGAGGAACACTTCCATCCACGCTTACACAAAAAAAAGAAAGAAAACCAAAACAAAAGGGAAGGAGAGAGCGCAGGGCGCGACACACAGGCTCTCTCTCCAAACAAACAAACAAACAACAACTCACGCACAATCAACTAATCACTCAACCAATCAACATACAATCCAATAATCAACCAACTAATCAAACTTCTGGAGCATGTAAGTTACATCAAAGTAAGTCGCGCACTTCCTGCTTTCACCCGCCAGCTTAAAAGGACGCGCAGATCTCAGGACGGCCAATCCCGGCGCACATTTGCAGCACCTGTGAGAAGGAGAGCGAGAGAGAGAGAAAGGGGGGAGAGATCGCTCACACGCCGCCACCAGCCGTTGCGCATGCGCACATACGTGCACTACACCTCTGCACGTAACACAATGGACATATGATTCTTTTTGTGCAGTCTTTAAGTGTCATTTCACTAAACATCCATAACAAAATCCATTCTTTTTCAGAAAGTCCACTTTATCTTTGTGTCTTATCGTTAAAAAATGACATTCATCTAAGGTGTGACCTTTCTTACAGAATGCACAAGGTTTAGTAAAGGCACTGATCACTGATGCACCATGGCTCTTTACTGTAATCAAGTCTTTGAGTTTCACCAACCTGTTTAATCCCCTTTGCGAAGCTGACCCCTCTTTATCCTTGCTTGTTTAGCTTAGACCCTTGAAGGGATTTGTTAAAGTGTCTTTTGTCGCTAGTTGAGGCGTTCAGGTCTCCGAAGAGTGGGTTTGAGATTACTTTAGCCTGTTGGTCTACGAATTCCGCTAGCTGCTTGAACTTGGGTCTTTCTGATTAAGCTCCTCAAGCTTGTTTGCTTGGTCACTCCATCTCTTATACAATTCGTAGGGCAGTTTTGAAGTAATAGTCTGCATGTTGGATGAGGATGGGTTCCCTGTTGAGTCTGGTTCCTCTCAAGGTTTCTTCCTAATGCCATCTCAGGGAGTTTTTCCTTGCCACCGTCGCCGTCACCCTTGGCTTGCTCATCAGAGAGATTTCATTCATTCGTCTCATTATTATTATGTACACATTTCTCACACACACACACACTTCCAATTATTTTCTTTTCTAAAATTATTATTATTATTATTATTATTATTATTATTTTTATTTTTTATTTTTTTGTAAATTTTCTTTCATTTTTGTGAAGCTGCTTTGAGACAATGACCATTGTTAAAAGCACTATATAAATAAAATTGAATTGAATTGAATGTTGGTAGCGTTATCTAGCTCCTCCATTTGGTCAATGCTTGCCATGATGTTGTGACAGGATGCTAGAAACACGGAGAAGGCGCTTAACGACTTCCCATCCTCTGACTTTATTTCCAGCCAATTGGCTACCTTTTGCATCAGCGTGGTTGCGATATTTCGTTTATTTCCAAATCTGTCTTGTAACAGTCTCATTGCCTCTACATAACCACACTGATCTGGCATAAGCTGACAGCTCATAACGAGGTCTCTAGCATCTCCCCTAGTAAACAGCTCAAGATAAAACAGCTTATCTGCATCACTATCGGTTTTTTCTACAACATGTTTAAACACTTTCATGACAGACGTAAACTCAAGAGGGTCACCATGAAACGCAGGAACATTGCGCTGAGGTAAGGAAGATTGCTTTTGGCATTTCACAAGTATTGCTGTAATTCTGAAGTTCTAATGTATCAATGTCTTGGGTAGACCATTCATTTAAAGTACTTTTCAATTTTGGTTCAAAACTTACGGGCACACTTGGATGGGCTGCCTCGAGGCTGCCTCACACTGCCTGTGATGGCAGTCCGAGGTATTCTGTTAACGCACTGCTCTCGTAAAGTTCATTGTATTCCAGTTTGGGAGCGCATGCGCTACTTGGTTCGTTGGTTATGCACTCTCTGGCTGGCTGTGGCCGGTTGACACAGTCCTGTTATACATTTTATTTTAGCGTTGACCTTTGCAAGCTCCGTTTCAAGTCTCAACCTTTCCCTTTTTGCCTGTAGTCGTGCTTTGTTGGCCTTTAGTTGTGCCTTTAGTTGTGCTTCGTTGGCCTTTAGTTGTGCTTCCTCAATATCTAATGCCTGCCGTTGGTTTAAGGTTGCTACTTCAGCCAACAGGGCTGACATAGTCATGCAACTACGTGACATCACAGACATCTGGCCATACGGCTATCATAAATGCATGCTTAAAATTTAAACTTGTAATAAACTTGTAGTACACAGCCAACATAATACAATAAAATGGAATAAGATAAATAAAATAAAATAAACACAACAAATTCATAAAGTACAATATGCCTCTTACAAAGTGCGAGCCGCGGGTTTATACGCTGATTAAATGAATTTTAGATGGATTTTAAAGCATCTTTTTTAGGCCTAAATATTAATTTTAATTAATGGCCAGGTGTATTACGAAGTTGTTCTCTGCATGGAGAGATTGTGTGTGTGTCCACGGAGAGTTTGTGTGTGTCCGCGCGCGCGTCTCATACAGTACTGGGGGTGTGTATGCACAGAGAGTTTGTGTGTGTTTGTGACGTTATCTTCTCCTTCAAACATGCTTCCAACCCACCAACCAACCCTGGCCTCCAAACTCAGAAGCTACGTGTCAAACCCGATAACTGCTCCTTTGATCTGCTGGTTACGGCGGGGCGTCAACGATTGATCAGTGTAGAGTAGCCTGTAAAGGCCAAGCTCTTCCCCAAAAATAGTGTGAATGTCTGCAACAAACACTAACCATTAAAATGTTAAGAAATTAATTAAACACAAATATATAAATTAGATTTTCTTTATACATAATACTTTCATTATATATAAACTCATGCTAGGGTACTTTTACTATGCTGAAGTACAGTGGGAGCCACGTCAAACAGCCGCTTGGAGCATGCCGTATTATAATGCCGTATAATTCCGCCAGATGGAGCATTGACTGGCACAGTTAACTGCAGTGTCCAGGAAGCCCAATACTATATCTTTAATATACAGACAGTTCTTGTATTGTCAACATAGTTTCATAAATAGATGACATGGTAAAAAACAACAACAACAAACCAATTAATAAAACAGATTTGTTAAATCACTCAATACACAACGCATGATGATTATGCTATTTATTATTTAATAATGACTTAATAAAACTAGTTCGTGAAATATTTTTTAAGACATCCTGAAATAATCCTTAAAGACATGGTAGCGGCTGAAATTTGTCTATACCGATCATTGTAGGTACGGAATAAAAACGCGGGCTATGTACAGTATTTTATATTACGGTGTATTTTACCTAGTTCCATTTAATATACTGATGGAGATAATATTTTGCTACAAAGTAAAGCTCAAAATGTAACGTCTGCTTGGGTTTGTTTTCGTTATATTTTTGATGATGTTTTCGCTGATGTTTTTTTTTTCACTGATAGTCAACAAGTGGCATAAGAAAGGCAATTAATGGCGCTTGCAACCTGGAACAAATATCTGCCCATATGGATCAGTATTTCTTTAGTCATTTAATCATGCATAATGCTCCCCCGTCAAAAAATCTGATGGGGCATTAATCACGTATCACAACTGTGAATGGATGTTGCAGCATGAGACAGATTAAAATCCCCATAAACACTTGGAAACAATAGTAAAAAATTTCCAGAGGGTTAGCGCCTGTTATACTAATGTATTTTTACAGATTTTTTTTTGTGTGTGTGTGTGTGTGTGTGTGTGTGTGTGTGTGTGCATGAGAGAGAGGATACTCTGACAAGGGCAACTTCCGTGTGGCTCCTGTGGCGCAACCGGTTAGCGTGTTGTATTTATGAAGCAGTACAGGAGAAGCAATACCGAGTTCGAGCCTCACTCAAAGCATTTTACTGCATATCGTGCTAATAAAATTTGAATTTGAAAGTAAAGCTTAAATTTTAACTTCTGCTTGGGTTTGTTTTCGTTATATTTTTTATGTTTTCGCTGATAGTCAAATTGGCATAACAAACTGATTAATGGCGCATAATATCTGGAACAAATATCTGTCCATACGGATCAGTATTTCTTTAGTCATTTAACCAGCATAATGTCCTACATCAAAGATCTGATGGGGCATAAATCACTTATCACAACAGTGAATAGATGCGGCAGCAGAGACAGATTTAATCCCCATAAACATTCACACTTGAAAACAAAACTAACAGAACTAAACAGTTCTAGAGGCTTAGTGCCTGTTATCACAGGACAGGAATCACCTGTAGGATACTACTGTATTTTTACTGCTTATATTTTTTACCCTATTTTCACTTGGTTTTACGCGATTTCATGTGTTATTTCTGTGTGTCTGTGTGTGTGTCAGTGCGAGAGATAGCGTGAGAGCGCGTGCGCGGGAGAGGGCTTACATGGTGATTTGTCCAAGGTTACTAAAACCTGGCTTACTACCTATAAAAATTATTTCAATTTTACTCATGGGTCTCAATCACAGATGACACAACAAATTATATACTCTGAAACGTTCATTTGAACATTTAAAAATATATTTAAAAAAACATAAATACTAATGTTATCATGGTGTAAATTATTAACATTTGGTTAGGTCCTGCCCTTAATTAATTCATATTATAATTACTTTTATATAGTATAGTTACTGGACTGACATGACCAAAACTAGCTATTTCATTTAGCCTTTCTAAAATCAACCCATCTATCATTTATAATCAGAAAACATAAAACATATTATGATCTGTTCAATAGCCTATCTGTTTTAATTTAGTTTGTATTTTTTATTATTCATAAGACAACCTTTCAGTTTTGTAAATATTTAAGTTATAGTGTGTTAACGTTTTTGAGAATTTGACCATCCAGCTTAGATAAATGTTATGTCATTGATTGATAAAAATCTGGATTAAGGATATTTTATTTATTTAATTTTAATTTTTTAGTTTCCCCCTGAGGGATTGCCACCTTATTGTGGTCAGGGGGTTTGCGTGCCTCAACACAATTCAGCAAGGACAATACTGTTACTATAAGCCCAGGGAAAAAACAGTGCTCGAACATGATGCCCCCTTCAAATTTCTGACTGCGCCCTTCCCCCCCTGATCTAGAACGGCCCTGCCTCTGACCGTCTTTTGTCTTGTAAATGAGTATTCTCAGTCACCTTCCAATCCCCCAGCGCACACTCTTTATTTGTTTGTACTGTAAACTGTAACTGTGTTTGCTAGGGCACTTGGTTATACACAGTACTTTAATGTATGGAACACTTACTTAACTTACGGGTTTGGTTTAAATATCCCTTATTACCTCATTCAGCAAAAATAAATTAATTATTAACGTATTGAAGTATTTTAGTTAAGGATAAAAACAGACCCTGTGCTTGTGTTTAGAACTGCTGAACAGCCGTGTTCATAGGTTTAATCAATAATGGATGAATGGAGAGGTGTGCGCGCGCGCTCTCCTGCATTTCTCCGTTGGCTTTAACACGCACACCCATCCCCCCGCCAAAAACACACACAGAGCAATTAACAACATGTCATACTCAGTATTCTCCATTGAGGTTTCTCACGTTCCACTCCTAAGTTTGTCGTTGCTATTTTGGAGTTCTTAAAACCCATAACATTTATTTATACTGAGAAAAAATTATTATGGGTCACATAATCACAAACACAAATAACTATATATATGATCAAGTGTTTAACTGTTTTCATTTGTTTCTATGACCAATAATTATTGTTATGATTTTCAGCCCAACTCTTGACTATTTAAAACAAAGTTGTGTCCCATTTTTTGCCCATTGAAGTTGTTGGTTCAACTAAACGTTTTTTAAATACCCAAACAATCCCCCAAAATCAAAACACGCAAACATGACTTTAACTATTCAATTTATTCTTCCAAAACTTGTCAAAGTTAAAACAGTAATTTGTATAAAACTGGTGAATACATGTTGTTGTCTTTTTGCTTAAAGTTCATTAAACTACCCGGATACACCAGCTGCTTATAAGTCTCTGTCTATAGTTCTTTTATATTAAAATATAAAATTTTCAAATATCAAAACTATTAAACATGGAACAGTTTAAGTCTTTGTTTCCCCCAAAGTACTGTATCAGACATTTTGCAGTTCTATGCTCAGAATATACAGTAGACCTTATCAAACATCATTCTAAAGCTGTCGCACTATGACATCATCCCTCCTACAGCTCCCTCAACAGCTTGTTCAGGCTCCTCCAGTACTGTAGCTCCAAAAGTCCAGCCGTCAGCCTTCTGACCCCCCAATCCTCCACAGCGGAGCTCTGCTTAAAGACAACAGGAGAATTTAGTGAAGACAAAGATAAATAAACTTTACAGAACATATAGTTCTAATAAAAATAAAATATATTAATAAACCTATTTACCACAGAGTTTGTAAAATACTGTTTTGGGAATTCTGGAACGTAAATAAACTGCCTGTGCTAATGTTATCCAGTGAACTTGGTTAGTGTTAACCACGGTCTGTCTGTATTATCGTCTGAATTAAATTAACCGGGAATTTACTTAATGCGCTTCTCATACAAATAAGTTAAGCGATATAATACTCGTATATGAGCATTAGTTCATCCCTGAAGCCAAACTATAACTTACTGAAGCCCCTCATACCCTCCCCCCCCCCCCCCCCACACCTCCCCTTACCCACTCCTTAACTAATAAACACTTCAGTGTTGTTATTCAGCTCTTTAACTAAGCGCCCGTGCTACTGCGGAAAGTCATGGCCAAAGTGTGTAAAATATAAACCCGGTTATGAGCGTTACTAGCTCCTGTACAGCTACCCTCAGTCTGTGTCCCTCATGAACTGCATCACATTATATTCCAGTCACAGAAATAACCTGCAGATTAACTCTTAATCAAAGAATAAATAAATGCTAAATTTATCCAGACAACACGCGGTGAGATTCTCTCAGTATTTACAGAGAGCACAAACACTCTTCATCGGGTAGTGCAGCTTCTGTAATAGGAACATTAAGAGTATTTTCGAAGCTTGAGCATCTTTTTGAGTTAAAGTGGAGTGACACTGTGAGTTTGTGACACTGACAGTAAGCTGTAATGTTAACTCCAGACTTGGTAAACATACAGTGGTTACACAATCGGAATAACCATCCCGCCGCGCATACCGCCGTTTAAAGGCAACAGTGGCCAAAATAAATCAGTTGAATTTTAAAGTCATTCGTAAAATGGTGGCGCAAAGTGACATTTTCATTCATCGCAGTAAATACAACAGTGATGGTAATTTCCACAACAAACATGAAAAATCTGAACCAGAGTTATTGATGTGTACTGTACAATAATGAGTAAAAAAAATTATAGTAGATTTATTAACTGAAATAAATGACCATATTTTTCAAGAGAATTTTCAAGCACCACTCATCAAACAAAATTATAACGAAATCGGCCAAGTTTACTATTTATTTAAATATGAATTTCTAAACCAATAAGATCAAATAACACCAAGTTATCATTATAACAGGCTTACTTCGTCACTTATCAAAGAAGTACACGTGCTTTCAAAGAAGTCGAGTGGCTTATTAACGTCTCTGGTGTGCATTGTCTCTAAGTGGCCGCTTGGTGTAGTGGATAGAATGCTCGACCAGAGATCTACAAAGCACCGGTTCGAATCCTGAGTGTAGATGCGGTTGGCTTATTTCACTAGTTTTGACGCGTAGCTAATGTCTTAAAGTTTCACTCACATGACAGAAGTCCGATCTCTTTGTCTTTTGTCGTTTATTTGTCAGTATCAAAGAATCAACACTTCATACAGTCGTCTTGAGTAAATCCACTGTTATTACAGACACCAGTTGCTGCATCTTGCAAATCTCTGAGTTTTACAACAACCTGTTTGCTGTATCTTGTAGATTACAATCTTGGCTTGGGTATCTAACAACACTCTTGTTGTTTCTTACTTTCCCAGCTTACGTTAGCTTACGGTTACAACAACCTCGTTGCTGTATTTTACATTTCTAGCTTACCGGGAGCTCTCATTAGCTGACGGTTACAACAACCTCGTTGCTGTATTTAGCATTTCTAGCTTACCGGGAGCTCTCATTAGCTGACGGTTACAACAACCTCGTTGCTGTATTTAGCATTTCTAGCTTACCGGGAGCTCTCATTAGCTGACGGTCTAAAGCTTGTGTTTCCGTAGCCTTCCAAATCTATACTGAGCTTTCTAGCATATCACAGTCACACAAATGCATGTAATAGTAGAATGACATCACAGACCAACCTACGATTATCAACTTATGATGCATAACTAAGAGATTTAAAGCTTATGGCTTATGTAACAACTTAATGCTTAATGCTTTACTAATGAGTAGAACAAGGTAGAATAAATGAAATAACAGCAAGTAAAATAAAATAAAATAAACACAACAACAAATTCATAAAAAGTGCGATATGGCACTTACACTGAGTGATGATGTTTTAAAATTTTATTTTAAAACTAAATAAAATGTTTTAAGTGCGCTTAAGGTAGAGTCTTATAAAGCCTATGTAGACTTATATAGTTTTATTATATATTTTTTGCACATTAATCTGAGTCCTCATCTGTTAGATCTGTTTAGTTTTTTTTTTTTGCCGGCTTTGCCCGGGAAGCTGTGAAAATGCCCTTCATTACCTGTAGGGGGTGTCGTGTTTCAGTCTGAAGTATTGAGTGTCTACTGAAGCCGAAAATGTGTCCAAATTAAACTGCGCATGCATGTTTGGAGACGCTGTGCCCGCGCTGTGGATCAGTCGGTTGGGAATCATCATGGAGGTACAACACGGCGTGGCTGGAGCTGGAGTTTGTCGTGTTCGAGGTAAGTTTAGCTTTCTGTTTTGGATGTGATTCTCGCTTTCATGACTCCCAATTAATGTTCATCTTAATCTCAGGACTTACAATTAGCAATATTTCAGTTTTTAATAGTGTGGAGATTCACAAAACACCATTTTCGTGTAAAAACCTGAACCTACAGAGCCCCCCAGGGGTCCTGTGGTAAATAAATAAATAACGAACCAAGTGCGCGGATTAATAAACCGAGATGTGTGTTTCTTACCCACACACCTCGTGAAAACGGCGTGTTCAGATAAAGGCTCGCCAGTGAGATGCCATTTCTGAACAAACTGAGTTAAAGCATTAAATGGTAAAAGAGCACTAGCAATAAACGTTTTTTTATTAATAAGTTACAAGTTAAATTTCAACTGTAAAGAACCTGTACATATGTTCATACAGTATTGACAGCAGCACTAATTTGTCTAAATCGCATTGCAGACAATAAAAATAAGTCGAGTCATCCTGTGACCTTGCATGCTTAATCTTTCAACACATGATTCTTGCTTCTCACTTTTTCCTTAATCCCTCGCTGATCTATCTTGTATTTTTCTAACGGTGTCAGAAACTTTGTGTTAGTAGCACTGCTTGGCATGCTTGATGTCTTCCTCTTTTGTAATTTGCTTTGGATAAAGGAATGCCTAAATGTAGTTGTACGAATAAAAGATTATGTAATGATACAATGTAAATATTTTCACAGAAACAAAGCGTAAAGATGAGACATGAATCTGAAGAGGATCTCTTTGATGATTTCCAGGTAAGGCATTGTTTTCTTATTAATTATACAATTTATTGATACCTTGAATATAGTGTTTGTTGCATTGGACAGAAGCATATAAATGCAAATGAATATATAAATCTGTGTAATTATTGAACGAATTTTCATGTTTGGACTAACCCTTTTAAATACAAACTCAGCATTCACCATAGGATTTCCTGACACTGTAAAGGTGCAGAGTAATCTATGGAGTGTAGCCATCTCATGCCATGTTTTACAATGTTTTATTGATGCAAGATTATTGCTAAAGCAATTTAACGCAAGTTTATGAAGTATCTGAAGTATATGAAGTGATGGTAATTTTTTATTATCAATTATTTTTATTATAATTTTTTTCTCTGTGAAATGAAGTCAGCATAGGTTGAAGCAAATCAGATTTTTTTTTTTTGTTTCTCAAAATAAATTATTTATTTTCTTGTAAATTTTATGCAGGGGGACAGACGAAGTGATGCCAGTATGCACCTTCTTAAAATCCTTGTCGTCCGTGCTGTTGAAGGGGAAGGACCAGTTGGTGTATCCATAATCCTTGAAGGAGAGGAAATTTTGCAAGAATGTGGCAATAGCTCCGAGCACTGCGCTACACATTTGAGCTATTTTCAGAAAGTGCTTCTAGAACTTGATGGGATTAAGCTATCACCAAAAGTGCAAGCTTTAAAGATGAAATTATCATCTTAAAACATTTGATTTGGCTTGACTACAAGTCTTTACATGTTGTGTTTACATGTTCAGCTTAAAATGTTTTAATGCGTTATGGTTTCAATGGCATACTTTTAAGTGCACTAGTCCAGAGTGCTAATTTGAATGTTGCGACTTCACTGCTTCAGAGGGCTATTAAGTTTTAACGTTTATTCTACAGTTTGTTTAATGTATTTTCTTTCTAAATTTAATTAATTTAATTAAACACGAATATATATATATATATAGTGTCTGTGTGTGTGTGTGTGTGTGTGTGTGTGTGTGACCAGTGCAAGGGCCATTGTCACTCATACTGTCGTAGTTTTTAGAGCCCTAAAAAAGCATTCGCTAGTAAGTAAGTAAATAAAAGACAAATGAATAAATAGTTTTAAATTGTATATATATAATGGAAATATGTATAAAGAAAATCTAATTAATATTTTCATGTTTAATTATAAAAAAAACATTTTAATGGTTAGTGATTGTTGCAGACATTTACACTATTTTTGAGAACTATTAAGTTCTCCTTCAACGTGTCATAGCCGATAACTGCCCATTTGATCTCCTGGGTACGGCGGGGCGTTGACTGCTGATCAGTGTGTGTAAAGTACGCTACTTTACACTGATCAGCAATCGACGCCCCGCCGTACCCAGCAGATCAAAGGGGCACACTCATAAACTCTCCGTGTGTACACACATAAACTCTCCGTGCACACACACACACACACACACACACACACACACACGATTTATAGATAAAATGCAGACATAAACACGCCACCCCCCAGGAAAACGACAAACACAAATATATAGACTACAGTACTTGCTTTTCCAACACGCTAGCGCGCTCCGATGTGAGCCGATTTATTCAAGTCATAATTAGAGAATATAGAGAGATTAATAACAGAGAAAGCATAATAAGATGTCTATACAGTAAATAAAAAGAAAAGTATCAAATCCAACTATTAAGTCTGATTGTGAGGGTTGCCCACTAGAGGGCAGTGTTTTTAATTTGTAGTTTTTGTTGTGGACCCAGTTTCCCAGAAGGCACCTCGGTCAGCTGACGCAGATGCCCAGCTGAACCGAGGATGCAATTAGTATAAGCATAAATACCTGTTTGTTCTGGGAAGCTGGGTCGAGCATTAATTTTTGTTCTGTTATGTGGGTTGTGTTTTCTTCTGGTTTTAGTTTAACAGTATGGTTGGCATTTAGTTTCTGGAGCTCTTTAAGTTTGTATTTGCTTTGATTTAGTTTATGTCTCTTTGTCTCTGTGTCTCCTAGCAGGATTAGCCTCTAGGAGAATTAGCCTTTTGTGTTTACCCTTTTGTGTAAGTAACCCCCATTGCATGTTTAGCTAGTAGTCTGTTTAAATACTAATGAGGGTGATACTAACATGTTTAGATCTTAGTCTGTCTAGTCTTTGAGTCTGTCTAGTCTCCTTGTCTGCTTAGCTCTTAGTCTGTTTAGGTACTAACATCTTTAGCCACTAACCTTTAGAGTTCTTAGTCTGTTTCATACCTAGTCTGCTGTGCACCTTGTCTGTTCATTCCCTTGGGTCTCAGGCTACTGGCCTGTGTAGCCATTAGTCTGATTAGCTATGAGCTAGCTTAGCAGCTAATGTGCAGCTCAGCCAGCAGGCCTAGCCAAGCCTGTCTTGTGTTTGTTTATCCCTTGCATGCATAGTCCCTAATGTTTAGTCCGTTAGGCTGTTTCGTGTGTCTTGTCCCGTCCAGTTTGTATCCCATGTCTGTATTGTGTATGAATGTATGTAATCCCTAGTCTTATGTCTAAGTGTTTATGAGTTCTGTTACATTATGCTCCCAAGTTTAAGCCAACTTCCTTATTTCATGTTTTGTTCATGTTTTCATTTTATTATTAAAGACTCTTTGCGTTTCACTGCATCCCCTCTGCATTTATGCCTCAACACCAAGCCCACAGTCCAACACCATAGCAGAACGTCACAATGATTTTATTGCTATCATTAACCATTTATGTTATATATTTATTTATTTTATATTATTTTATTTTATATTACATTTTATATTATATTTACACAATGCTTGCTCTGAAGGACTTTATCTAAAAGCCAGACTGACCAAGTTTCTAATTCACTGCTGACGTAGTTAAATATGCTTATACTGTAGATACGTATAGGTTACATTTTAAAAGTACAATCGCAAGTAAATTACAAACTGAATGTAATGTAAAATATGAATAAACCAGTATTAGACACAGATATACGATATGGTAGAATATACAATGAAAAAGCTATTTACACGAGTGTTCAAATGTAAAGCAAACGCAATTATTAATTTATTGTGTATATTTACCTTCATCCAGCCATTTAAGTTATATGAAGAATAACGTTCCTAACCCACTATTATTTTAATCTTAAATAAAGTTGGCCTAATACAATATTGTTTCCAATGCTGAAGCAAACATGATTTTGTTTTAGTCTATTCGCTGAATACAACGTGACCCACATCACCTCTTGGTAAAGACCCACAGAAACCGTTACTGTAATCCCCCTTCTCACCTATCCTTGGTGTGAAGTTATCAAACCGGTTTCGCTGATGGGGTAATTCTGCTTCAAGCACTTTCCGATGCTGTTGCTAGGAAATTCCACCCCACAGCCCGCAACAACAAGCAAATAAGAGACATAATTAACGAACTTCTTAGAAAGAAAAGATTGAGTTTTCTCTTTTCTAAAAAAAAAAAATTATTAATGAATACTCTTACTTCTGTAAAGATTTTGAGTGACCATTTTCCATATACAGTACGGCCTGCTTTATTATATATTTAATAAAACTTTATTACAACTAAATTGTGTGTGTTATGTGTGTAATTATAGTTAATAGTTGGATTTGATACTTTTCTTTTTATTTACTGTATAGACATCTTATTATGCTTTCTCTGTTATTAATCTCTCTATATTCTCTAATTATGACTTGAATAAATCGGCTCACATCGGAGCGCGCTAGCGTGTTGGAAAAGCAAGTACTGTAGTCTATATATTTGTGTTTGTCGTTTTCCTGGGGGGTGGCGTGTTTATGTCTGCATTTTATCTATAAATCGTGTGTGTGTGTGTGTGTGTGCACGGAGAGTTTATGTGTGTACACACGGAGAGTTTATGAGTGTGCCCCTTTGATCTGCTGGGTACGGCGGGGCGTCGATTGCTGATCAGTGTAAAGTAGCGTACTTTACACACACTGATCAGCAGTCAACGCCCCGCCGTACCCAGGAGATCAAATGGGCAGTTATCGGCTATGACACGTTGAAGGAGAACTTAATAGTTCTCAAAAATAGTGTAAATGTCTGCAACAATCACTAACCATTAAAATGTTTTTTTTATAATTAAACATGAAAATATTAATTAGATTTTCTTTATACATATTTCCATTATATATATACAATTTAAAACTATTTATTCATTTGTCTTTTATTTACTTACTTACTAGCGAATGCTTTTTTAGGGCTCTAAAAACTACGACAGTATGAGTGACAATGGCCCTTGCACCGGTCACACACACACACACACACACAGACACTATATATATATATATATTCGTGTTTAATTAATAAATTGTGTAATATGCTCTGGTCCCATCCCAATGAGACGTGGCAACATAGCTTACAGCAGGTTATGGTCGCTGAACCGCTGGATGTCCAGGTGGTGCTCCGAAAATAATGTGGGCTACATAGATAATTGGAAGACCTTTGAGGGCAAAGCTGGCCTGTTAGGGCGGGACGGTGTCCATCCCACTCGGGAAGGTGCTGCTCTCATTTCCTGTAGTATAGCTCATAGTCTCAGTAGAGGTCTAGTTAATCGGTGACAATCCAGAGCCCAGGCCAGGGAGCAGACAGACAGGCTAAACCAACCGTCTGCTAGCTGCATAGAGTCGTCACTCAGGGTTCACCATATTGAGACTGTGTCTGTTCCCCGATCTAAGCAAAAATGTAGAAAGACCCAGAAAGTCTGTTTCAATAATCTAATTAACATAAAGTCCACAAACTCCGATCATACTGAATGCGCAGCCGGCACCTCTGATCTGAAGCTAGGATTGTTAAATATTAGATCTCTCGCATCAAAAGCAGTTATTGTTAATGAAATTATCACAGATCAGGCGTTTGATATACTCTGTTTAACTGAAACATGGGTTAAACAGGACGAGTATGTAGCTCTAAATGAAGCTAGTCCTCCTGGATACAGCTACATACACCAGCCTCGGTTAACTGGTAGAGGAGGAGGCGTCGCAGTTATTCATAATGATAATCTGTCTATCGTACAAAAACACCGACACAAATTTAACTCATTTGAAATTCTCTATAGTAACATACAGTGGTGTGAAAAACTATTTGCCCCCCCTCCTGATTTCTTATTCTTTTGCATGTTTCTCACACAAAATGTTTCTGATCATCAAACACATTTAACTATTAGTCAAAGATAACACAAGTAAACACAAAATGCAGTTTTTAAATGAGGGGTTTTATTATTTAGGGAGAAAAAAAATCCAAACCTACATGGCCCTGTGTGAAAAAGTAATTGCCCCCTGAACCTAATAACTGGTTGGGCCACCCTTAGCAGCAATAACTGCAATCAAGCGTTTGCGATAACTTGCAACGAGTCTTTTACAGCGCTCTGGAGGAATTTTGGCCCACTCATCTTTGCAGAATTGTTGTAATTCAGCTTTACTGGAGGGTTTTCTACCATGAACCGCCTTTTTAAGGTCATGCCACAACATCTCAATAGGATTCAGGTCAGGACTTTGACTAGGCCACTCCAAAGTCTTCATTTTGTTTTTCTTCAGTCATTCAGAGGTGGATTTGCTGGTGTGTTTTGGGTCATTGTCCTGCTGCAGCACCCAAGATCGCTTCAGCTTGAGTTGACGAACAGATGGCCGGACATTCTCCTTCAGGATTTTTTGGTAGACAGTAGAATTCATGGTTCCATCTATCACAGCAAGCCTTCCAGGTCCTGAAGCAGCAAAACAACCCCAGACCATCACACTACCACCACCATATTTTACTGTTGGTATGATGTTCTTTTTCTGAAATGCTGTGTTACTTTTACGCCAGATGTAACGGGACACGCACCTTCCAAAAAGTTCAACTTTTGTCTCGTCTGTCCATAAGTTATTTTCCCAAAAGTCTTGTCAATCATTGAGATGTTTTTTAGCAAGATTGAGACGAGCCTTAATGTTCTTTTTGCTTAAAAGTGGTTTGCGCCTTGGAAATCTGCCATGCAGGCCGTTTTTGCCCAGTCTCTTTCTTATGGTGGAGTCGTGAACACTGACCTTAATTGAGGCAAGTGAGGCCTGCAGTTCTTTAGATGTTGTCCTGGGGTCTTTTGTGGCCTCTCGGATGAGTTGTCTCTGCGCTCTTGGGGTAATTTTGGTCGGCCGGCCACTCCTGGGAAGGTTCACCACTGTTCCATGTTTTTGCCATTTGTGGATAATGGCTCTCACTGTGGTTCGCTGGAGTCCCAAAGCTTTAGAAATGGCTTTATAACCTTTACCAGACTGATAGATCTCAATTACTTTTGTTCTCATTTGTTTCTGAATTTCTTTGGATCTTGGCATGATGTCTAGCTTTTGAGGTGCTTTTGGTCTACTTCTCTGTGTCAGGTAGCTCCTATTTAAGTGATTTCTTGATTGAAACAGGTGTGGCAGTAATCAGGCCTGGGGGTGACTACAGAAATTGAACTCAGGTGTGATAAACCCCAGTTAAGTTATTTTTTAACAAGGGGGGCAATCACTTTTTCACACAGGGCCATGTAGACTTGGAGTTTTTTTCTCCCTTAATAAAGTAAACCTTCATTTAAAAATTGCATTTTGTGTTCAATTATGTTATCTTTGACTAATAGTTAACGGTTTTTGATGAGCAGAAACATTTAAGTGTGACAAACATGCAAAAGAATAAGAAATCAGGAAGGGGGCAAATAGTTTTTCACACCACTGTAAGTGTATTTAAGTATATTAAATCAGCTCAGTCGATTCCACTAATTATAATTTACAGACCTCCAGGGCCGTATTCTGAATTTCTTAGTGAATTTGCAGATTTCATCTCAGACCTGGTCATTTCTGTAGACAAAGTGTTAATTGCTGGAGATTTTAACATTCATTTTGAGAATCCAGAAGACCCTCTGAGAACAGCATTTATATCCATACTGGACTCCGTAGGTGTAAATCAGTGTGTAGTAGGACCCACTCATAAAGCAGGTCACACTTTAGATTTAGTAATATTCTTCGGATTAATTATAAGAAATGTATTCACAATTCCACTGTCTGAAATTATCTCAGATCACTATCTTGTCTCCATTCAAGTGTCTCACAGTGATAATGTACGCACAGCACCGCGCTACCGTATTAAACGTACATTCACATCAACTACCACACAGAGTTTTATCAGTAATCTCACAGAGTTACCAACTTCGATTAGGCCACCGTCTGACCCCACAGAACTTGATCAGGCGACTGAATATTTAGAGTCGACACTTCGTTGTACCTTAGATAATGTAGCTCCAGCTAAAAGAAAAATTATTAGAGATAAGAAACTCGCTCCCTGGTATAACGATCACACGCGCACTTTAAAACAGACTGCTCGGAAATTAGAGCGTAAATGGCGTCAAACTAAATTGTTGGTATTTCAAATAGCATGGAAAGAGAGCATCCTGAACTATAGGAAAGCTCTTAGTGTAGCTAGATCAACGTATCTCTCCACTCTTATAGAAGAAAATAAAAATAATCCTAAATTTTTATTTAATACCGTAGCCAAATTAACCAGAAATAAGACCACTACAGAAATCTCCACAACAACATCATGCAATAGTGAGGACTTCATGAACTTTTTTAATAATAAAATTGTAAATATCAGGCATAAAATTGAGGCTTTGAAACCAAACAATGTAACTGATACAGATGTTAACCTAGCCATGTCAGATTCAAACCTAGAATACTTTACTCCTCTTGAAGAGAATGAACTAATTTCACTCATCTCTTCTGCAAATTCATCAACCTGTATATTAGATCCTATACCGACACATTTTCTTAAACAGATAGTACCAGTAATAACAGAACCGATGTTGAGAATAATTAATTCCTCACTCAGCATTGGTTATGTTCCAAAATCTTTTAAAGTAGCAGTTATTAAACCAATAATTAAGAAACCTGACCTCGACCCCTGTCAGCTGTCCAATTACAGGCCAATATCAAACCTCCCCTTTATCTCTAAGATTCTGGAAAAGATAGTAGCGGAGCAGCTATGCTCATATCTACATAGAAATGGCATACATGAACTGTATCAGTCAGGATTTAGGCCTCATCACAGCACAGAAACAGCACTCGTTAAAGTAGTAAATGACCTCCTATTGGCCTCTGATCAGGGTTGTGTAACTATGCTTGTATTACTCGACCTCAGTGCAGCTTTTGACACTATTGATCATGCTATTCTTCTTCACAGATTAGAAAATTTAGTAGGAATTAAGGGTACAACCCTCTCCTGGCTCAGATCCTATTTGACCGATCGTTATCAGTATGTAGACTTAAATGGTGATTATTCTGCATGTTCTCTAGTGGAGTTTGGCATTCCGCAGGGTTCAGTTTTAGGCCCACTGCTTTTTTCCCTTTACATGCTTCCTCTGGGCAACATAATCCGTAAGCATGGTATTAGTTTTCATTGTTATGCTGACGACACACAGCTATACGTCTCAACAAAACCTGATGAGAAAAACCATCTTACTAAAGTTGAGCAATGTGTTCAGGACATAAGAAATTGGATGCTAATTAACTTCCTTCTGCTTAATCCGGATAAGACAGAAGTTCTAGTCATAGGACCGCATACAGCTAGAAGTAAAATCGTAGATCACACCGTAACTTTAGATGGCCTTTCTGTTCCGTCAAGTGCAACAGTAAAAGACCTCGGCGTGATTATAGATTCCAGCCTTTCATTTGAAGCTCATGTAGATAATATCACCAGGATAGCATTCTTTCACCTTAGAAATATCGCCAAAATAAGAAATATATTGTCGCTAAATGATGCAGAAAAACTAGTTCATGCTTTTCTCACTTCTAGGTTGGACTATTGTAATGCCTTACTGTCTGGTTGTTCAGTTAGGTGCATAAACAAGCTTCAGCTAGTCCAAAATGCAGCAGCGAGAGTCCTCACTAGAACCAGAAGATATGAGCACATCACCCCTATCCTATCTTCACTGCATTGGCTCCCTGTGAAATTTCGCATTGATTTTAAAATACTACTCTTGACATATAAGGCATTAAATGGTCTCGCGCCGCAGTATCTGAGCGAACTGCTAGTGTCTTACGATCCGCCACGCCTACTTCGATCAAAGGATGCAGGCTGCTTATCAGTACCGCGTATTATGAAAACTACAGCTGGGGGCAGAGCTTTTTCTTACAAAGCCCCAAAATTATGGAATAGTCTTCCAAATAGTGTTCGGGACTCAGACACAGTCTCAGTGTTTAAGTCTAGGCTAAAAACCTATTTATTTAACCAAGCATTTTATAAATAGATTTGCCATAAGGTAAAGGAGCAGATCTGGGGGACTCATGGACGTAGAGTATTATGGTGAACTGGTATGTTTAGAGGCTGTCTTCCTCAGTCTCATTTGATCACTCAGGTTTGTTGACGGTGAGGTGATTGTTTGCTTTACATCTCAGGGAGCCCTCATGTTTGTGTTTCCTTCTGGCTCTCCCTTTTAGTTATGCTGTCATAGTTAGTCCTGCCGGAGTCCCTGCTTGCACTCTACAGTAAATATACATTCACATTAGACATTGTGACTGTGACCATACCTAATTGCAATCTCTCCTCCTCTTCTCTTCCTCCCCCTCTTTCTCTTTCCTCTCTCCCCCTGTCTCCCCCTTTCACTCTTTCTCTCTCTCTCTCTGTCGAGCTACACATGTGGTTCCTGAGCTGCCAGTGATCCAGACTCCCTCTGCCCTCCGGACCTGTCTGATCCATCCTGGTGCCCGGTTTCTGGTTGGAGGTCTCATCGCATGGATGCCCCGTGTGTCTCTTTAGGATGCGTCTGGTGTCTGGGGATGATTCTCTATACTTAGAAGATGGTTCTGGCCTCGACTGGTGTGGTCAGCTGTTTCTCTGAGGACTTGACAATTCGATAGTTCAGGACTGGAACTTTCTACAAGTCTATCTGAGTCTCGAATAACTACTGGACTCCATTTTACATCAAGTATTATAACATCAATTAACATCAACTATTATAGCTGAACCTAACACTTAACACTGTATAAATGCAGATCATTTCCTGCTATCTGTTTCACCCAGATGAGGATGGGTTCCCTGTCGAGTCTGGTTCCTCTCAAGGTTTCTTCCTATTACCGTCTCAGGGAGTTTTTCCTTGCCACTGTCGCCCTCGGGCTTGCTCGCCAGGGACTATCTGAACATTTTGATTCATACACATTCACATTCCATACAAACTTAAATAATTCTTTTGATTGTGTAAAGCTGTTTTGAGACAATGTCAATTGTTAAAAGCGCTATACAAATAAAACTGAATTGATTTGAATTGAATTGTGTGTGCCTTATTGAATATTTAATAATGCTTCCGGAACATTGTTGTCCATACGTTTTACAGTATGTACAGTATATTGAAAACAGTGAAACATAAAACACAAACCGAAAGGACAAATTAAGGAATGTACGAAACATTAACACCTTTACCGTGTTCAAATAAATACTGTAGAGTTACTGCATTATGTTTCAAGACATCCTTAATTTAAAAAAAAATTCCCTAATTATATGTCCACAAATACTTTGACAACATACACTTATCAACTTATCCACATAAACTTTTCAACACAAACTCTCCGTGCACGCACACACAATCTCTAAAAAATTTATATTAATAACATACAAACAAAAATATAAACGTCTATATTGAAGTTTACGGTGAACGCAGAGTCGGCTAAGCACACGTGATGACTCGCGCGCCCTCACCTCTGTTACGGCTGCCTACAGTATTTGGCCAAAAGAACTATAATAATTGAACGATATGCCTGGTCCTGGAAAGAGACATCAACAGTCCGGCGCTGAGAAACAAAAGAACTGAAAGAAAAAAAAAAGCCTAAGATGAAGCCCGTGCATCAATTCCAGAAATAAAACTTTACTTTATTCTGTTGACGTTAATAATGTAATAACGTAACGTTAACGTAAAATAACGTAAATTTCATTTAACAGCAGGGGGGACAATAAATATATATTTTTATACATTTATTGCATTGTTTATGTTGTTTACAGTCAAGCCATCAACATACAATAAAATGTAAACATGAGATCTAAACTAAAAACTGTGCTCCCTGTGCTGGTGCTGGCAATATCATCTCTTTGTTCTGCTGTCTCCGGCTCCCTCCTTTGTTCTGAATCTGCCCCTTCCTCTACTCTCACTGTCTCAGAACAGACTGACTCCTGAAGCAGAAAAAAATGCAGGAAATGATGTTTTCTAACATGCGTTAGATAGTTTTTTTTATCACTCTATACACAATACTTTGCTATTTTTATAGATGTTGAGCATCGTGAGCAAGCCCGAGATCATATTAATGTTAATTATCACCAGCCGGCATGAATAGCACACGAGTAATGTGAGTTGGGAGCACACCAATAGATTTGACTATGGTTAATCGCTCACTCCGTAGGCTCCCTGAATAGGCGGGAAAGGGATGGAGCCGCGCATTCGTCCTGGCTGGAAAAAAAAAACTAAACAGATCTAACAGATGAGGACTCAGATTAATGTGCAAAAAATATATAATAAAACTATATAAGTCTACATAGCCTTTATAAGACTCTACCTTAAGCACACTTAAAACATTTTATTTAGTTTTAAAATAAAACAATTTTAAAACATCATCACTCGGGATTCAAACGGCGCTTTGTAGATTTCTGGTCGAGCGTTCTAACCGCTACACCAAGCGGCCACTTAGAGACAATGCACACCAGAGACGTTAATAAGCCACTCAACTTCTTTGAAAGCAAGTGTACTTCTTTGATAAGTGATGAAGTAAGCCTGTTATAATAATAACTTGGTGTTATTTGATCTTATTGGTTTAGAAATTTATATATAAATTTTTATTTATAAATAAAACCCTACACACTTCTTTTCTAATTACACGTGATAAAATCTAAATGCTCACTGTGTTAATATTTATTTTGCTTAAATTTGATATTAATAAGAATTTATTTAATTTGAATGCTACATTTGTACTGTAATTATAGTACTGTGATTATGAATTCGATCAACTACAGTGTTTCACTTGATGTTATCGGCTACTACGTGTATTATTTAATGGGACGCGTCTCATTAATGAGGCAGAGAATGAACTAAGGCATGAGGCGTCAGTCTGTAGTTATATAGCACCACTCAGTGGTAAAAGCCAGCAAATGCACAGGCCGTAATGCGGCGGCGACGTTAAATACGACGCTCCGATTTTGACGCTCCGAACTGTACCATTAAGTTCTCTAAAGTCACATCTGACCGCTGCTGGTGCTGCCAGTGATATTTAAAACGGCCAATAAAAAAATAAACTGGGAAATAAACTGTAAACTACCCCAAACACATTTTATAAAATAAATCATCACTTACCACGAATAGTCCGTTAAGCCGCCATCTTCACTTCTGTAGTTTGGTAGCGTCAGTTCGGCGGGGGTGGAGGTGGGTTGTTAAAATCACGTGATTGCAACTCTAGTGGTGGCACCAGGTCAATGAATAAATAGGGCTTGAATGGGCGTGTTTACTGTGAAATCTTGACACGCCTTTCTGGCAGAAAAGGAAGGGGGGATTACGGCGTGCAAAGGGCATTCACATGCCATTCACACGTCAGCCACACGGTCGCGGCTATTTGGCGTGGCTCCCACTGTACCATTTAAAGCTATTTATTCATTTCTCTTTGATTTGCTTACCTACTTACGTACTTACTTACTAACTAGAGAATGCTTTAGTAAAGAGTTGTTGGATTTGAATTAAAAAGGCACATATATACAGTGGTGTGAAAAACTATTTGCCCCCTTCCTGATTTCTTATTCTTTTGCATGTTTGTCACACTTAAATGTTTCTGCTCATCAAAAACCGTTAACTATTAGTCAAAGATAACATAATTGAACACAAAATGCAGTTTTTAAATGAAGGTTTACATTATTAAGGGAGAAAAAAAACTCCAAATCTACATGACCCTGTGTGAAAAAGTGATTGCCCCCCTTGTTAAAAAATAACTTAACTGTGGTTTATCATACCTGAGTTCAATTTCTGTAGTCACCGCCAGGCCTGATTACTGCCACACCTGTTTCAATCAAGAAATCACTTAAATAGGAGCTACCTGACACAGAGAAGTAGACCAAAAGCACCTCAAAAGCTAGACATCATGCCAAGATCCAAAGCAATTCAGGAACAAATGAGAACAAAAGTAATTGAGATCTATCAGTCTGGTAAAGGTTATAAAGCCATTTCTAAAGCTTTGGGACTCCAGCGAACCACAGTGAGAGCCATTATCCACAAATGACAAAAACATGGAACAGTGGTGAACCTTCCCAGGAGTGGCCGGCCGACCAAAATTACCCCGAGAGCGCAGAGACAACTCATCCGAGAGGCCACAAAAGACCCCAGGACAACATCTAAAGAACTGCAGGCCTCACTTGCCTCAATTAAGGTCAGTGTTCACGACTCCACCATAAGAAAGAGACTGGGCAAAAACAGCCTGCATGGCAGATTTCCAAGGTGCAAACCACTTTTAAGCAAAAAGAACATTAAGGCTCGTCTCAATTTTGCTAAAAAACACCTCAATGATTGCCAAGACTTTTGGGAAAATACCTTGTGGACCGACGAGACAAAAGTTGAACTTTTTGGAAGGTGCGTGTCCCGTTACATCTGGCGTAAAAGTAACACAGCATTTCAGAAAAAGAACATCATACCAACAGTAAAATATGGTGGTGGTACTGTGATGGTCTGGGGTTGTTTTGCTGCTTCAGGACCTGGAAGGCTTGCTGTGATAGATGGAACCATGAATTCTACTGTCTACCAAAAAATCCTGAAGGAGAATGTCCGGCCATCTGTTTGTCAACTCAGGCTGAAGCGATCTTCGGTGCTGCAGCAGGACAATGACCCAAAACACACCAGCAAATCCACCTCTGAATGGCTGAAGAAAAACAAAATGAAGACTTTGGAGTGGCCTAGTCAAAGTCCTGACCTGAATCCTATTGAGAGGTTGTGGCATGACCTTAAAAAGGCAGTTCATGCTAGAAAACCCTCAAATAAAGCTGAATTACAACAATTCTGCAAAGATGAGTGGGCCAAAATTCCTCCAGAGCGCTGTAAAAGACTCGTTGCAAGTTATCGCAAATGCTTGATTGCAGTTATTGCTGCTAAGGGTGGCCCAACCAGTTATTAGGTTCAGGGGGCAATTACTTTTTCACACAGGGCCATGTAGGTTTGGATTTTTTTTCTCCCTAAATAATAAAACCCCTCATTTAAAAACTGCATTTTGTGTTTACTTGTGTTATCTTTGACTAATAGTTAAATGTGTTTGATGATCAGAAACATTTTGTGTGACAAACATGCAAAAGAATAAGAAATCAGGAGGGGGGGCAAATAGTTTTTCACACCACTGTATATATATATATATATATATATATATATATATATATATATATATATATTCGTGTTTAATTAAATTCTTAAAGCTTCGTGTTCAAGCTTGGGTTTACTGCATAAACACTGTTTTTTGCATTGAGTTTAATCATGTAGCACTTTTAGTATTCACAGCAAAAGCAACCCAACAGTGTGATTAAAGTACCCGAAATGACACAGAATTTTGACCCAACATAAACAACCCAATGTCTTTACAGAAACCCAGCATTTTTTATTGAATGAACAAAGCGCAGTCAAAGCCCGGGGATTCTGCGTGCTGTCGCGTTGTATTCAGCCAGTAGCGCATATTTTTGTTTGTCTCATTTCATGTCTGTAGTTTTATCGATAAATCTGCTCATATCTGCGCACATGTTTATCAGCCCTTTGATCAAAAACTCACTTTTGTCATGGGGGGCTGAACAGGGGTGAACCCAATAGCCAACAAACGGCGATGTTAGGAGCTTTATTGAAAAACCAGTAATGAAATCTCCTCCGAATGGTTACCCGATGTCCTCAGGCTGACTGGTGCAGTTCGCTGAGTAATTGGAGGAAGGAGCGTAGCATTGAGAGCGCGGACTGACAATGGAGGTTCTAGGGGAAGTGCAGTTCTTTGACCTTCGCAGCACAGATTAAATTCTGGTCTGAACCGGAATCAATAACGGCGTGAAGGACGCCAGAATGGTTATCCAGGAGAAGCATGACAGGGAAAAGTGAGCGGCTACTAGGCCGCTGTGCTTGGGACGCCCCCTGCAGTGTGCCCAGGTTCACTGGTGGGTGCCGTTCCTTTAAGGGGCAATGAAGGCGCAGATGTCCAATCTTCCCACAGTAAAAGCACGCCCCGACCTGGATTCGACGTTGCCGTTCCTCCTGAGAGATCTGAGCACGTCCACCATGCATGGATACGGCCGGAGGGCTGGCTGAAGTGGGTGGAGTTAGGGAGACGCTGGCCCTGAGTTGGGGATGACTAGGTGTGTGATGCCTTTGTCTGAGCCGTGAATCCACCCGTCCTGCTAAATCCATCAAACTGTTTAGGTCCTCAGGAAGCTGCTGAGTAGCCAATTGGTCCTTGACTGAATCTGAAAGTCTGTTCAGGAAGGCGTCATACGAGGCCATTGAGTGGCAGCAGCCAAGGTTCGGAACTCAACAGCATAGTCATAAGCAGATCTGGAACCCTGGCGAAGCTCCAGTAACCGTCTCGCAGCCTCCCGGCCTGTGTGAGAGCAGTCGAATATCCTCCTCATCTCCCCGGTGAAAGCACTGAAAGTGGAGCAGCAAGGGTAGTTGGCGTCGCAAATGGCCATCCCCCACTCACGGGCTCTTCCCGTGAGGAGGGTGATAATATAAGCCACCTTTGAAGGTTCAGTGGCTGGAGTTCGAGTAACAAAGAGCTTTGAGACAGGAAGGAACGACAGGATCCGGCATCACCATCGTATGGCTGAGGATTGGGCAGACGAGATTCGTGTGGAGCTGGGGGTATTAGAGTGGATGGAAGAGCAGCACATAATTGTAAAAGCTGGGTTGATAACTGAGATAAGGTCTGGGAAATTTCCTGGAAGTCCTGCTGATGAGCATTTATGAGGAATCTTTGCTGGGCAACGGTGTGACGCAATTTAGCATTGGAACGGGTCCTAGACCTGAGCTGGAACTTTGTTCGGAGGCTTGGCCGTGGGTAAAATATGTCTGCTGGGTTTGTCACGGCCACAGTGTACTGTCACGGGGGGCTGAACAGGGGTGAACCCAATAGCAAACAAACGGCGATGTTAGGAGCTTTATTGAAAACACAGAGGCCTGAGAAAGGGAGACGCAGCAGGAGCAGAGGAGAGCTAACCCGGAAGCTAAACAGGGGGAATCCTCTCCGGTTAGGTGAGCGCCTCTCGCTGTCGAGCCGTGGATGTCGAGCGCGCCGTGGATGAACAGCGGAATGCAGCAGCTTGATTTCCTCGGTGGAAACAGAGGTCGGCTCGCAACGCGTGCAATCTTCCCGAAGATCGCGAACGCTGAGGAGATCAAACGCGGGAGTGCTCGTCTCCCGAGATGAAAAGCTGGCTTGTGGAGAAGTATGCGAAGGCTGAGAGGAATCGTTTTGCCAGGCGGGGGGTCGTATCCAGTAATCCAGCAGCGGGGGAGAATGAATCCAAATCATGAGTACTACAACAAAGTCCAGAGAGCATGCAGGGTCGTAAACGTTAATCAGTCTTACCACGTTAAACCACTTAATCAGCCGAGTGGTTCTTTCAGTGTGCTTATAAAGCTAAGAGATAATTGACAGATAGGGTTCAGGTGTGTCTGAGCGATAGGTGAGCGATTAAGGAGAAAAATACGAAGTGGAATTTAGGATCTGGAGGTGCTGGGTTGAGCTAGGTGGCTCGTGACAACTTTCACTTTGCAAAAGACAGTGTTTATTGTTTAGTGTATATTTACAGGACATAAACACAATAAAACAATATTGTTTTAGGCTTTTTGCAGACACGCGTGGGTGCGTTACAATAATAATAAGAATAATAACAATAATAATAAATTCGGAGCACTACTAGTACCACTACTACTACTACTACTACTACTACTACTAATAATAATAATAATACTGAATGGAGAAAGCGCAGTTAACGAAGTATCATCATAGAAGGAGAGAAGAAAATGAAGAATAAATACATATCAGTATTTACAGTTTGAGCTCGACACGTTTTTGAGCTCCGTCGCTTGCTGTCAATGGACGCCTAAGAGAGAGAACACATTTCCAGCTTAAGTAGACACACAATACTTCAGACTGAAACACGACTGCCCCCTACAGGTAATGAAGGACATTTTCACAGCTTGCCGCGCGCATCCCTTTTCTCGAAACGTGCGTTTTTAATGGCCAGATCTGTATGCTCCAATTGTCATTAGTTTTGTTTGGATTTTCCATTAACCACTAAATCAACCAATTCTCAATATATTAATATATACTACCAAACGTTTGGACAGACCTTTCCCTTCAGTTTTATTATTTTCAACATTGTACATTAATACTCAATGCACTCTTAATGTGCTTTGGACCATCAGTTGTCTTGTATAGAGTGAGGGTGGGTAGAGAATCAATAGCTCTCTTAATGCTGCTACTACAACTACTGTGCAAATCTATACTATGGTAAGAAACACCCAGCTACAGATGTCACCATTAAGACTGCGCGTGTTTTCCCGCGAGATGCCACAAGTTATCGCGTCGCGTGCCGCGACTTGCCGCGAGCAACATTCGGGAATTTAAATAAATGTTTTGTGCTTCACTGAATATCTGCCAGATGGCGCATGGAAGGACTTTATCTAAAAGCCGGACCAAGTGCAACGATGAACTGTAAGTAGCTAACATAACAATATAGTTTCCAATGCTGAAGCAAACATGATTTTTTTTTTTACAGTAGATTTTTCATGATGAATTTGTCTTTCGGCTGTTCCCTTTCAGGGGTCGCCACAGCGAATCATCTGCCTCCATCTAACCCTATCCTCTGCATCCTCTTCTCTCACACCAACTAACTTCATGTCCTCTCTCACTGCATCCATAAATCTCCTCTTTGGTCTTCCTCTAGACCTCCTGCCTGGCAGTTCCAACCTCAGCATCCTTCTACCGATATATTCACACTCTCTCCTCTGAACATTCAAGGTCCAAAACCACCTCAATGTCAACATCAACATGTCCAAACCAGCTCAATCTGGCCTCTCTGACTTTATCTCCAAAACATCTAACTTGGGTTGTCCCTCTGATGAACTCATTCTTGATCCTATCCATCCTTGTCACTCCCAAAGAGAACCTCAACATCTTCAGCTCTGCTACCTCTAGCTCTACCTCCTGTCTTTTCTTCAGTGCCACTGTCTCTAAGCCGTAGAGCATCGCTGGTCTCACCACTGTTCTGTACACCTTTACTTTCATTCTCCCTGATACTCTTTTATCTCACAACACACCTGACACTTTTCTCCACCCATTCCAACCTGCCTGTACTCGTCTCTTCACCTCCTTTGAACACTTTCCGTTGCTCTCAACCGTTGACCCTAAGTACTTAAAATCCTACACCTTCTTTACCTCTGCTCCATGTAGCCTCACTGTTCCTCTTGGGTCCCTCTCATTCACACACATGTATTCCGTCTTGCTGCGGCTAACCTTCATTCCTCTGCTTTCCAGAGCGTACCTCCACCTCTCCAAATTTTCCTCCACCTGTTCCCTGCTCTTGCTACAAAGCACAATGTCATCTGCAAACATCATAGTGCATGGAGACGCCTGTCTAACTTCATCTGTCATCCTGTCCATCACTAGAGCAAACAAAAAGGGGCTTAGAGCCGACCCTTGATGCAGACCCACATCCACCTTGAACTCTTCTGTCACACCTACAGCACATCTTACCACTGTCTTACTCTCATACATGTCCTTCACCACTCTAACATACTTCTCTGCCACTCCAGACTTCCTCATACAACACCACAGCTCCTCTCTCGGCACCCTGTCGTACGCTTTCTCTAAATCTACAAAGACACAATGCAACTCTTTATTACCTTCTCTGTACTTCTCCACCAGCATCCTCAAACCAAATACTGCATCTGATGTACTCTTTCTAGGCATAAAACCATATTGCTGCTCACAAATTCTCACCTCTCCCCTTAACCTAGCTTCCACTACTCTTTCCTACAGCTTCATTGTATGGCTCATTAGCTTTATACCTCTGTAATTGCCACAGCTCTGCACATCTCCTTTGTTCTCAAAAATCGGCACCAATACATGTCTCCATTCCTCTGGAACCCTCTCACTCTCCAAGATCTTGTTAAACAAACTAGTCAGAAACTGTACTGCCACCTCTCCTAAGCACTTCCATACCTCCACAGGTATGTCATCAGGACCAACAGCCTTTCCACTCTTTATCCTCTTCAACGCCCTTCTCACCTCACTTTTACTAATATTTGCTATTTCCTGCTCCACAACAGTCACCTCTTCTACTCTTTGTTCTCTTTCGTTTTTCCTCATTCATCAACTCCTCAAAGTACTCCTTCCATCTTCCCATCACCCTCCTGGCATCTGTCAGTACATTTCCATTTCTATCTTTAATCACTCTAACCTGCTGCACATCCTTCCCATCTCTATCTCTCTGCTTCGCCAACCTGTACAGATCCACATCTCCCTCCTTACTGTCCAGCCTAGCATACAAGTCCTCATATGCTCTTTGTTTGGCCTTTGCCACTTCTACCCTCACCTTACAGTGCATCTCCCTGTACTCCTGTCTACTCTCTTCAGTCCTCTCAGTGTCCCACTTCTTCTTAGCTAGCCTCTTTCCCTGCATACACTCCTGGACTTCCTCATTCCACCACCAATTCTCCTTGTCCCCTTTTCCCTTGCCTGATGATACACCAAGTACCCTCTTACTTGTCTCCCTGATCACATTGGCTGTAGTTGTCCAGTCAACTGAAAGCACCTCCTGACCACCTATAGCTTGTCTCAACTCCTCCCAAAAAACTACACAACATTCTTCCTTTCTCAGCTTCCACCACTTTGTCCTCTGCTCTGCATTTATCCTCGTCACCTTCCTCACCACCAGGGTTATTTTACACACCACCATTCTGTGTTGTCTGGCTACACTCTCCCCTACCAACACCTTGCAGTCACTGATCTCTTTCAGAATACAATGTCGACACAAGATGTAGTCCAACTTAGAGCTTCTGCCTCCGCTCTAATATGTCACCCTATGCTCCTGCCTCTTCTGGAAGAAAGTACTTACTACTGCCATTTCCATCCTCTTTACAAATTCTACCACCATCTGTCCTTCTACATTCCTGTCCTGAAGACCAAACCTTCCCATCACATTTTCATCCCCTCTGTTCCCTTCCCCAACATGTCCATTGAAGTCTGCACCAATCACAACTCTCACCTCTGGGGATGCTCTGCATCACTTCATACACTGCACCCAGTAAGTCAACAGCACCAGTGGCGGTCGTTGTTAACCCAGGCCACGACCAATCTGGTATGGAAATTATATTTCTGATTCGCATCATTGATTTGGCAAATGTTTTACGTCGGATGCCCTTCCTGACACAACCCTCTGCATTTATCCAGACTTGGGACTGGCACAAGAAGACACATGATTGCGCCCCCCCATGGTTGCATTCATATGTGTGCTTCATATTGTTTTCATAAGGATGAAATGAGATGCCCAAATTCGTGCTTTGAAATTCATAGTAAGTTTATAGTAGTTTTTGTAATGTTTTAACAGGGACAAAATAATTAAAGAGATGGCATTGCTCAGTTTAAATGGTCTTAAATTAAATTAATTACCTGATAGTAGGCTAACTTATAATCTGATAGTGTTAACTATGTGAAATAAAGCTGTTCATCGACGTGTGGAAACCCGTGGCTCGTACTTCCACTTTACAAAAGGCTGCGTTTTGATCAAAAGGCTGCTAATCGCGCGAGATTTATTGATAAAAATGCAGACATTCTCGGCCAGAAATGCACCAAAGACAAATACATGTACAGTACTGTATATAGGTTACCCGCGTTGTTTTCACATGGAGAGATTGTGTGTGCGTGCACGGAGAGTTTTTGTTGATAAGTGTATGTGGATAAGTTGATAAGTGTATGTTGTCAAAGTATTTGTGGACATATAATTAGGAATAAAATGTAAATTAAGGATGTCTTGAAACATAATGCAGTAACTATTTATTTGAACACGGTAAAGGTGTTAATGTTTTGTACATTCATTTGTCCTTTCGGTTTGTGTTTTAGGTTTCACCGTTTTCCATATACACTACCGTTCAAAAGTTTTAGAACACTTTCTAACTCCATGATGGTTCCTGATTTTTATTTCTTTCTACATTGTAAAGGAATGCTGAAGGCATCCAAAAATGCATTAATCTCCTTTGAATAGTTGATATTGAGATGTGTCTGTGACTTATGTTCTGTAAAGACTTCATAACGCTTCTAATCTGAGGTGCTGCTAATTGGTCATTTTTCAGCCTGTTTCATTATGGTGCTTGACGGATTTTGCAAATGCACTTAACAAGGCTGGCTCTACAGACCCCTCAAATAAATGTCTTGGCCCCTCAAATCAAAATTTTTTAAACGTTTAGAAAGCACATGTTAATATCCTCACAAAATTAATATATCACAAGTTGATAAAATGAGCTGCGGTAGCGGAAAAAAAAGTATCTGTCTCTTCACTGTGTGTATTCATTCACTAGCTACAGCGCACGGACACACAAACACACACACACACACTCTCCTCCCCTGAGCCCTCGGTAAACACCCAATCACCGTCCGTATGCAAATGAGTCAAGACGTAGCAAGAATGGATTGGAGAGAAGAGAACTGTTCATTTACTATAAAAAAATAAATTTAAAAAACATATTAATTGTTCTATAGCCCATCTGCTGTAACTTATTTTTTTAAATTATTATTCATAAGACAACCTTTCAGTTTTGCAAATATTATGGTTATAGTGTGTTAAGTATTAGTTTAGGTTAAACGTTTTTGAGAATTAGACCATCCAGCTAAGATAAATATTATGTTGTTGATTGATGAAATCTGGATTAAGGATATTTTATTTTATTTTGTTTTATTTATTTAATTAAAAAAAATCAGGGGGGAAATCCTGAGGGATTGCCACCTTATTGTGGTCAGGGGGTTTGCGTGCCTCAGTGACCTTAAGAGCTATACCAGCAGGAGCTTAGTCTTCAAGTGGGACACCCAAGTTGGACAGGTCTGAAGGTAGAGGCCTGACAAAGTGCAATCCACTTCTCCAGGCTTTGGACGCAGCTAACACCACAATTCAGCAATACTGTTACTAGAAGCACAGGGGAAAAAAACGTGCTCGAACATGATGCCCCCTTCACATTTCTGACTGCCCCCCCCCCCCCCCCGCCTCCCCATATGTGCCTGTCTAGAACGGGCCCTGGCCTCAACTTGCACGTTCTGTAATATTCCATTGTCATGCCATTGTTTTAAAGCCCTTTACTAAAGCATTCTCTGGTAAGTAAGTAAGTAAGTAAGCAATAAAAGAGAAATTAATAAATAGCTTAAAATGGTACTTCAGCGTAGTAAAAGTACCCTAGCATGAGTTTATATATAATGAAAATATTATGTATAAAGAAAATCTAATTTATATATTTGTGTTTAATTAAATTCTTAACATTTTAATGGTTAGTGTTTGTTGCAGACATTCACACTATTTTTGGGGAAGAGCTTGACTTGTACGGGCTACTTTGCACTGATCAGCAGTCGATGCCCCGCCGTAACCAGCAGATCAAAGGAGTAGTTATCGGCTATGACACGTAGACTTCTGAGTTTGGAGGCCAGGGTTGGTTGGTTGGAAGCAAGTTTGAAGGAGAAGATAACGTCACAAACACCCCCCGCCCCGAAAAACAACAAACACAAATATATAGGCTACTCGCTAGATAAATGCTGGCTTTTCCAACACGCTATCTACAAACCGGATTCCAAAAAAGTTGGGACACTAAACAAATTGTGAATAAAAACTGAATGCAATGATGTGGAGATGGCAAATGTCAATATTTTATTCAGAATAGAACATAAATCACGGAACAAAAGTTTAAACTGAGAAAATGTATCATTTTAAGGGAAAAATATGGTGAATCAAAATGTCATGGTGTCAACAAATCCCAAGAAAGTTGGGACAAGGCGATTTTCACTCAACAGACGTCTGGGGCCCGAGGAGACTAGTTTCTCAAGTTTAGAAATAGGAATGCTCTGTCCAACTGTTCAATCGTCTTGGGCCTTCTTTGTTGCACCTTCCTCTTTATGATGCGCCAAATGTTCTCTATAGGGGAAAGATCTGGACTGCAGACTGGCCATTTCACTACCCGGATCCTTCTCCTACGCAGCAATGATGTTGTGATTGATGCAGAATGTGGTCTGGCATTATCTTGTTGAAAAATGCAGGGTCTTCCCTGCAGGAGATGACATCTGGATGGGAGCATATGTTGTTCTAGAACCTGAATATATTTTTCTGCATTGATGGTGCCTTTCCAGACATGCAAGTAGCCCATGCCACATGCACTCATGCAACCCCATACCATCAGAGATGCAGACTTCTGAACTGAGCGTTGATAACAACTTGGGTTGTCCTTGTCCTCTTTGGTCCGGATGACATGTCGTCCCACATTTACAACAAGAACTTCGAATCGTGACTCGTCTGACCACAGAACAGTCTTCCATTTTGCCACACTCCATTTTAAATGATCCCTGGCCCAATGAAAATGCCTGTGCTTGTGGATCTTGCTTAGAAATGGCTTCTTCTTTGCACTGTAGAGTTTCAGCTGGCAACGGCGGATGGCACGGTGGATTGTGTTCACTGACAATGGTTTCTGGAAGTATTCCTGAGCCCATTCTGTGATTTCCTTTACAGCAGCATTCCTGTTTGTGGTGCAGTATCGTTTAAGGGGCCGGAGATCACGGGCATCCAGTATGGTTTTACGCCCTTGACCCTTACGCACAGAGATTGTTCCAGATTTTCTGAATCTTCGGATGATATTATGCACAGTTGATGATGATAACTGCAAAGTCTTTGCAATTTTTCGCTGGGTAACACCTTTCTGATATTGCTCCACTATCTTTCTGCGCAACATTGTGGGAATTGGTGATCCTCTACCCATCTTGGCTTCTGAGAGACACTGCCACTCTGATAGGCTCTTTTTATACCCAATCATGTTGCCAATTAACCTAATTACTGTTAATTGATCTTCCCGCTCTTCGTTATGCTCAAATTTACTTTTTCCAGCCTCTTATTGCTACTTGTCCCAACTTAAATTTTCTCGGATTAAACTTTTGATCTTATCTATGTTCTATTCTGAATAAAATATTGACATTTGCCATCTCCACATCATTGCATTCAGTTTTTATTCACAATTTGTTTAGTGTCCCAACTTTTTTGGAATCCGGTTTGTATATATATATATATATATATATATATATATATATATATATATATATATATATATATAGATGTCGCCCTTAAAACCCTGCGTGTTTTCCCGCGGTATGCCGCAATTTAGCGCGCGGCTTGCCGCGACTTGCCGGAGGCAACATTCGGGAATTTAAAATAAATGTGTTGTGCTTCACTGAATATCCGCCAGATGGCGCATAGAAGGACTTTATCTAAAAGCCGGTGGTCCGGGAAAGTCAGTTTCCCTATGTTTCCCCGGTGGCGCGCAGATTCAAATCATGACGTCACTCGCTACCTAACGCTGAGAAGGCGAACGAGGATTTTAACAGTTTTTCTCTCGTTTTAAAGTGTTTTTATGAACTTTTTGAATTAAACAAATAACCTATGCATAATAATCGAGTGTCTTTTCGCTTTTTTTTTGTATATTTGAAGATAATTCATACGTTTTAAGCCGCTGCAAAAGGCTGGTTTGCTGGGCGAGTACTGACATCACGACTACTTTTATTACACCTACATTTGTTTATTTGTATATGTATGTTATTAATATTAATTTTTTAGAGATTGTGTGTGCGTGCACGGAGAGTTTGTGTTGATAAGTGTATGTGGATAAGTTGATAAGTGTATCAGAAAGCATTAAAATGTTCATTTGAATTAAAATGACACACACACACGTCTGTATATACAGTATATCAATTACATATATATCAATTTCATTAGTTCGTTCATTCTATTTGAAGCTTCGGATGTTTTTTTTTTTTTTGGTTTGGTTAGATTAGTTCTGAACTCGCTTCCGTGAAACTATCGCTAAAACAATGTACTGAGCCCTCCTGAGGATATAAAGCTTTATTATTGTGTTTGAATAAATATTCAGATCTACCACAGCAGGTAATAAACTATGGTGTGTCATAACCGAAGCAAACACCACGATTATGCCTCGTTTCGTTCGACGGGAATGTGGTTCACTTGGCCCCGGTGTATTATAAACCTGTGGAATGTTTCACTGTTTATGTTCACATAAGAGGAACAAAAGCGAGTGAAATGTGGAAATGATGTGTGGCAACTCAATGAGAACTAAACCAAAGATTTCGGTAACTCCACTGAGTGTAACATCTGCATAGTGACACTGAACATCTTCACTTTTCCGTTTACCTCTGAAAAAAAAGCTGTATTTTGTTTGTTTATATTTAGAGTTTTTATAACAGTAGAACAAGTACCCGCGCGCACGCACACACATAGACACACACACACAGACACACACACTCCCCTGAGCCCTCGGGAAACATCCAATCACCGTCGGTATACAAATGAGTCAAGACGCAGCCTAACGTGGTGTCGTGTCGGATTTCAGTGGTCACGGAGTGGGAAGACTTTGAAGAAGCTGCAGTGACAGTAAACAGCTGAACAACTTCACTTTTCCGTTTACCTCTGAGGAAAAAAAGCTGTATTTTGTTTGTTTATATTTAGAATTTTTATAGTAGTATAAGAGAAAGTTATAGTTTGGTCTGTACTGTTGTTCGCACCCTTGTAGAGAATAAATAAATGAATAACACCTTCATATCCCCTCTCAAGAGTGTCATAGTCCATTGTTAGTTTTAATGATCTGGCTGAAACTAATTATCACTACATAAGTACCCTAACACCATTGATCATGAGTCTCAGCTGAACCTAATTCTATACTTGTAACAGAAAATGTAGATACAGATTCCAAATGTGTATTTATATAATAGATAGATAGATAGATAGATAGATAGATAGATGTGTGTGTGTGTGTGTGTGTGTGTGTAGGCTCTATGCAGGGGCAAGAGAGGGCAGCGCACCCTTAAATGTCTGCACATGTTAATATATTCCTAAAATGTATATATTACAAGTTGATAAACTGATCTGCGGTACTGGAAAAATCCGCTGAAAATAGGACAGGCTACAGCGCACGCGCACACACACACATACACACGCGCGCACACACACACACACACACACACACACACACACACACACACACAGACACACCTCCCTTGAGCCCTGCGTCTGTCGGATTTCAGCGGTCACGGGGTGGAAAGACTTTGAAGCAGTTTATATATGAATCTAAGCTTGAACTTATCAGCATTGTAAATATATAATACTTTTCAAATAAAATCGCTATTACTTTGACCCTGAAGTTTAGTTTAGCACACACAAAAACAGAAAAGTCATTTCTGGTAAATCAACGGAATGTGTAGTTTATTTACAGTAATTCATTAAAAAATGAATATACATTGTACAGTAAACGGTAAACACGGGAAAGATTACAAAATGAAAAAACAAACAGTGTCTACTTTATAAACAGTTTAGTATGTGCGTCGAGATGCTGAAATCCCTTGCATGTTTTTGCTTCCAAGTGGAGAGATATTTGACCGATAGCCTAGAACAAAAGATCTATAGGTGTGATCACAACCCCCTCCGACCGACCGTGCCATCAATCACTGACCACCTCAGAAGTTCCCTCCAATGTATGGCTGCAATACTTGTTTTGCAAGTATTTTTAACACCATTCAAAGGCTTCAAAGGGGCAGTTATCGGCTATGACACGTTGAAGGAGAACTTAATAGTTCTCAAAAATAGTGTAAATGTCTGCAACAATCACTAACCATTAAACTGTTTTTTTTTTTTGCAATTAAACACGAAAATATTAATTATATTTCCATATATACACACACATACACACACTCACACACACACACAAGGGCGTAGGTTTGCTACCTATGACTCCAACTAATACCCCATCCCCCAATCCCCTCAAAAACATGCCTTCGCCTCTCGTTAACAAAAATAAACTGCTGGCATATTTGTTTGACATCAGTATTGTCCAGGCTGTTCTTTTTTTCTTCTGATAAACACTAAAGATGATATTTTGTAGAATGCTGAAAACCTGTAATCATTGATTTACATAGTATTTGTTTTTCCTGCTACGGAAGTCAATGTTTTCAGCTTTTTTCCCCAATATCTTATTTTGTATTCAACAAAATAAAGAAAATCATTAAAGTTTGGAACCACTTAAGGAGTAAATAGTGAGTAAAGTTTTTTGGGGGGTGAACAATGGCTTTGACCCTAACTCTTCCCCTCTGACTGCACTAGGACCGGACAGCATTGCCACCTGATGAAATAGCGTGACAAAAAAGTGAAATGTCAGTTCAAAACTTTTGCCAAAAACACTAATGAATCACTTACATCCTCAGCCTATCACTCCTCATAATGCTAAATATTAGTATAATCAACATGTATAATACACGCACACATATTATATACTGTATAATCAACATTCAGATTGACCTCCTGTGAACTCGCCTCTTCACCTGAACTACAACATGGCTGATCTGCTTCTGTCCCCTAATTGAAAAACATTGAGGGATTCCTTATGAGCATGGACAGAGAATGCCTCAGCCTATTATTGGTAACAATGTTAAATCTCAGGACAACTACAGTGGCTTGCAAAAGTATTCGCCCCCCGTGAACTTTTCCACATTTTTTCACATTACAGCCACAAACATGAATCAATTTTATTGGAATTCCACGTGAAAGACCAATACAAAGTGCTGTACACGCGAGAAGTGGAACGAAAATCATACATGATTTCAAAAAAAAATTTTTTTACAAATAAATAACTGAAAAGTGGGGTGTGTGTAATTATTCAGCCCCCTTTGGTCTGAGTGCAGTCAGTTGGCCATAGACATTGCCTGATGAGTGCTAATGACTAGAGAGCACCTGTGTGTAATCTACACTCTCTCCATCGCTGTCTGATATACAGCACAGGTGTTTAGGTTCTGTTACCTGACAAAACAGGATAAACACATGCCATTTAAACAGCAATCATTTTATTTAACTTTTTCTGAGTCTTAGTGTGCAAACCTCGAATCAAATCATTAATGTTCGCCATGTAAGTGAATGCATTTTAAAAACTATTTTTCTGAAGTGGATTGTCTATTGGTGTCAACAAAATTCTAGCCATATGGCAATATTAGTATATTAGTTTATCAATTTCTTTCACAATACTGATTTCTGACAAACAGTCACTAGATTAGGAGACTGACAGGGATCATATTTATACTTTTACATTTAGCTGTTTAATCTGCTGTTAGTTTTACGTCCGTATTCACAGACTATATCCTGGCCTGCTGTACTGAATGTGAGTCCACTGCATTTGGCGCTGCTTGTGTCTGAACGCAGCCAATCGTCTATCACATGATGGCAGGGAAAGGCACAGCCAATCAAAATGTTCATATGTGTTTTGGGGGCGGGAGGACTCAAGGAGAGAACGTGATTTATCCCTTTCTGCGTGTCTAGGTTAATGTTGACAGAACGATTTAAAAAAAAGTGGATTAAATTATTGGTGGGGACATTTCAATGGTCGGAGGATATTGGTGGGGACACATCCCCTCCGTCCACCCTAAATCTACGCCCCTGTATATATATAATTTAAAACTATTTATTAATTTGTCTTTTATTTACTTACTTACTAGCGAATGCTTTTTTAGGGCTCTAAAAACTACGGCAGTATGAATGACAATGGAATAGGACGTGTGAGTTGCAGCGGTCACACACACACACACACACACACACACAATAAATAATATATATATATATATATATATATATATATATATATATATATATATATATATATATATAATTAAATTCTTAAAACATCGTGTTCACCCATGCACTGAAAAAAAGAACTTGTAAGATTTACTTGATAAAATCCTCATAACAATTTGGACACAGATTTTAAGTAAATTTTATTGCTCCAATATTAAGGCTGAATCCCAACCCTTCCCCCTACCCTTCCATTTGACGCGTTCATGTGCAGGGGTAGTGGTGTCTCATTTCTCTTTTGGTTGGAGGTGTAGGGGGAGGGGGGAAGGGCCAGATAGCCCTCCAAACGAAGATTTTTCAGGACCTCACTTCAAACGAAGGCCTAAGCGAAGTTTTCAACATGGCTGCTCACTCGAGCAAACAGACCCATAAATGTTAAGTCATTTTTGCCATTAATAAAGATTTTTATGACAAGTTTTCATTATATGTATATTACCTTTAGTCTTGTGTTTGTGTTTATGGTGATGTTCTGTAAAGAAACGTTTGCAAAAAAAATCGCTAAAGTTTGCTAGCGGATAGCACATATTGCACAATATTACAAATATATATTTTTATGTCACATACACTTTACTGCATGCTACAAACAAATATGAAAGTTCAGTAGCACGGCATTTTGCCGAGCATTTGATAACGCATTGTTTGTTTTGCTTACGGCCATACACTATTGTTTTGCTTACACTATTCTTACTTATTGCAACGTGACCACAGTTTTGTAATTTATATTCTGTATATGGACGGCTGAGGAAACCCGAAGACTCATCCGTGTTCGTGGTGAAAATGAGCAACTTTTTTAAAAATCGAAATACGGCGCAAAAAACCATTGGGAGTGAGTAATCTCTCTTATTGGAATGTGTGATAAACATCGGCGCATGTCCTCTGACGTAACATTAGGAACCAGCGACAATGTATGATGACGTATAACAGTGTTGTCCCATTTCTTAGGGGAAATATTTATACCCTTCCCCTTTCCACTTCGTTTCAAGGGACAAGGCGAAGAAAATAGAATTGTGAGTAAAACTCACCCGTAATTGTCAGGTAAAATTTACTTAATTAAATTAACAATAAAAGAAATCAAGTAAAAGTTACATAATTATATTTAATGCACAAATTAGATTTATTTAAAATAATCAAGTAAAGTTACTTCATTATTGTATCAGCAGGAACCTTAATTTTATGAAATTACTATCATTTTGTTTTGTGAGATTTTCCCTTAACTTCATTCATTCATTCATTCATTTTCTATACCGCTTAATCCTGTGTTCAGGGTCGCGGGGGACCTGGAGCCTATCCCAGGAGACTTCGGGCACTAGGCGGGGTCCCTTAACTTGGTTTTATCAATTTATATTACTCCCTATAATAATGTAAACATTGCTAATTTATGTTTTGGAAAGAAACTTAAGTAATTATTTCATCTATATCTTTCATAAATCACACAACTAAAATATAATTAAACAGTTTATTCACCAACATTACCAAATATTTGTGACATTCACAGTCTAGATCCAAGTTGTCTTTTTAATAAAAGTGCATTCAGCTAAATTTTGCATCCATAGAAAAAAACTGCACAGCACCAGGGCCTGAAATACTTGTTTTAAACAAAATTGTGTAAAATAATAAATAAATAAAATACAGCATTCATTTAGAAATAAAATACAGCAGAAAATACATTAAACAAACTGTAGAATAAACGTTAAAACGTAATAGCCCTTGGAAGCAGTGAAGTTGCAACATTCAAATCAGCACTCTGGACTAGTGCACTTAAAAGTAATGTCTTAACGCATTAAAACATTAAGCTGAACATGGAAACACAACATGTAAAGACTTGTAGTCAAGCCAAATCAAATGTTTTAAGATAACTTCATCTTTAAAGCTTGCACTTTTGGTGATAGCTTAATCCCATCAAGTTCTAGAAGAACTTTCTGAAAATAGCTCAAATGTGTAGCGCAGTGCTCGGAGCTATTGCCACATTCTTGCAAAATTTCCTCTCCTTCAAGGATTATGGATACACCAACTGGTCCTTCCCCTTCAACAGCACAGACGACAAGGATTTTAAGAAGGTGCATACTGGCATCACTTCGTCTGTCCCCCTGCATAAAATGTACAAGAAAATAAAAAATTTTGAGAAAATAAATTTATTTTGAGAAACAAAAAAAAAATCTGAATTGCTTCAACCTGTGCTGACTTCATTTCACAGAGAAAAAAAAATAATACAAATAATTGATAATAAAAAATTACCATCACTTCATATACTTCAGATTGTTAAACTTGGGTTAAATTGCTTTAGCAATAATCTTGCATCACTAAAACATTGTAAAACATGGCATGAGATGGCTACACTCCATAGATTACTCTGCACCTTTACAGTGTCAGGAAATCCTATGATGAATGCTGAGTTTGTATTTAAAGGGTTAGTCCAAACATGAAAATTCGTTCAATAATTACTCAGATTTATATATTCATTTTTGCATTTATATGCTTCTGTCCAATACAACAAACACTATATTCAAGGTATTAATAAATTGTATAATTAATAAGAAAATAATGCTTTACCAGGCAATCATCAAAGAGATCCTCTTCAGATTCACGTCTCATCTTTACGCTTTGTTTCTGTGAAAATATTTACATTGTATCATTACATAATCTTTTATTCGTACACAACTACATTTAGGCATTTCTTCATCTTTTGTAAGTTTGCCTTTATCCAAAGCAAATTACAAAAGAGGAAGGCATCAAGCATGTCAAGCAGTGCTACTAACACAAAGTTTCTGACACCGTTAGAAAAATACAAGATAGATCAGCGAGGGATTAAAGAAAAAGTAAGAAGCAAGAATCATGTGTGGAAAGATTAAGCATGCAGGGTCACAGGATGACTCGACTTATTTTTATTGTCTGCAATGCGATTTAGACAAATTAGAACTGCGGTCAAGCCAGCCGCGATTGATTTTAGTGTGCGCACATATTACAGTGATTACGGTAGTTTCAGGACAGACACAGAGACAACGCGCTTTCAGAGCGCTTTTCATTTAGACGCCCAGGACTGAGAGATAATACAACATGCTCGTCAATTTTTACTTGCTTATTTATTTGCATTTCTGCTTTAATATCCGTGTTATTTATTGGTGACTTTGACGGTTGTCTGTTACAATATTTTTCTTAAATATTCACCATTCAAATAATTGTTTTATGTAGATAAGTTACAGCAGAATTCGTAGAAAACAGACAAAATAATGTATTTAGTCTTTCTAAATACCAGAATTGATTTTTATTTTGTTTTACTGTTCAAAAGTAGCAGTTATTCTTCAATGAATGTTTTCTATAATGAGGATTAACGTCGGCTTTGGAAGAGAGATCAAATAAACAAATGTTCACAATGGGGAAAAAAAGTTAAATAAAATGTCTTTATTTCACTTCAGAGACCTATGAAAAAATAAATTCTAGTAAGTATAAAACGCCATGGTCAGTTTTTATCCCATATAATGTACACACATTATATGATAAAAAAAAAAAAAAAAAGTAGAAAAAAACAATGATCAGTTCTTATTCAGGACGTCCCATACTATATACACACCACATATGAAACTATTTTACTGCAGCATTTTTGAGATATTGGACATTATTACACTTTAAAGGGGTATAAAGACCCCATTTCTAATAAGTAGAAAAAAACAATAATCAGTTCTTATTCAGGACGTCCCATACTATATACACACCACATATGAAACTATTTTACTGCAGCATTTTTCAGATATGGGGCATTCTCTCTGTGTTGTTCATGAAACTACCATAATCACTGTAATATGCGCGCGCACTAAAATCAATCGCGGCTGGCTTGACCGTGTTTTTCTGAACCGCGGCTGGCTTTTCTTAGAGCTGCTGTCAATACTGTATGAACATATGTACAGGTTCTTTACTCGTAACTCATTAATAAAGTTCGGCTTCAGAAAAAAAAATTTTAGTTTATTGCTAGTGCTCTTTTACCATTTAATGCTTTAACACACACGACTCAGTTTGTTCAGAAATGGCATCTAACTGGCGAGCCTTTGTCTGAACACGCCGTTTTCACTCGGGGTGGGGGTAAGAAACACACATCTCGGTGTATTAATCCGCACGCTCGGTTCGTTATTATTTAATTTTTTTATTTATTTACCACAGGACCCATGGGGGCTCCGTAGGTTCAGGTTTTTACACGAAAACGGTGTTTTGTGAATCTCCACACTATTAAAAACTGAAATTGCTAATTGTACATCCTGAGATTAAGATGAACATTAATTGGGAGTCATGAAAGCGAGAATCACATCCAAAAAAGAAAGCTAAACTTACCTCAAACACGACAAACTCCAGCTGCAGCCACGCCGTGTTGTAACCTCCGTCATGATCCACAACCGACTGATACACAGCGCGGGCACAGCGACTCCAAACACGCATGCGCAGTTTAATTTGCACACATTTTCGGCTTCAGTAGACACACAATACTTCAGACTGAAACACGACTGCCCCCTACAGGTAATGAAGGGCATGTTCACAGCTTCCCGCACGCAGCCGCGCAAAGCCGCGGCAAGTCACGGGATCCCTTTTCTCGAAACGCGGGTTTTTAATGGCGACATCTGTATATATATATATATATATATATATATATATATATATATATATATATATATATATACTAACCGGATATATATATATATGTGTGTGTGTGTGTGTGTGTGTGTGTGTGTAATATGAAACTTTATTTGCTATAGGTATACAGTGGTTTGAAATACTATTTGCCCCACTCCTGATTTCTTATTCTTTTGCATGTTTGTCACACAAAATATTTCTGATCATCACACACATTTAACTATTAGTCAAAGATAACAAGTAATTGCTCCCTGAACCTAATAACTGGTTGGGCCACCCTTAGCAGCAATAAGTCTTTTACAGTGCTCTGGAGGAATTATGGCCCACTCATCTTTGCAGAATTGTTGTAATTCAGCTTTATTTCAGGGTTTTCTAGCATGAACCGCCTTTTTAAGGTCATGCCACAACATCTCAATAGGATTCAGGTCAGGACTTTGACTAGGCCACTCCAAAGTCTTAATTTTGTTTTTCTTCAGCCATTCAGAGGTGGATTTGCTGGTGTGTTTTGGGTCATTGTCTTGCTGCAGCACCCAAGATCGCTTCAGCTTGAGTTGACGAATAGATGGCCAGAAATTCTCCTTCAGGATTTTTTGGTAGACAGTAGAATTCATGGTTCCACCTATCACAGCAAGCCTTCCAGGTCCTGAAGCAGCAAAACAACCCCAGACCATCACACTACTACCACCATATTTTATTGTTGGTATGATGTTCTTTTTCTGAAATGCTGTGTTACTTTTATGCCAGATGTAACGGGATACGCACCTTCCAAAAAGTTAACCTTTTGTCTCGTCGGTCCACAAGGTATTTTCCCAAAAGTCTTGGCAATCATTGAGATGTTTTTTAGCAAAATTGAGACGAGCCATAATGTTCTTTTTGCATAAAAGTGGTTTGTGCCTTGGAAATCTGCCATGCAGGCCGTTTTTGCCCAGTCTCTTTCTTATGGTGGAGTCGTGAACACTGACCTTAATTGAGGCAAGTGAGGCCTGCAGTTCTTTAGATGTTGTCCTGGGGTCTTTTGTGGCCTCTCGGATGAGTTGTCTCTGCGCTCTTGGGGTAATTTTGGTCGGCCGGCCACTCCTGGGAAGGTTCACCACTGTTCCATGTTTTTGCCATGTGTGGATAATGGCTCTCCCTGTGGTTCGCTGGAGTCCCAAAGCTTTAGAAATGGCCTTATAACCTTTACCAGAGTGATAGATCTCAATTACTTTTCTTCTCATTTGTTCCTGAATTTCTTTGGATCTTGGCATAATGTCTAACTTTTGAGGTGCTTTTGGTCTACTTCTCTGTGTCAGGTAGCTCCTATTTAAGGGATTTCTTGATTGAAACAGGTGTGGCAGTAATCAGGCCTGGGGGTGACTACAGAAATTGAACTCAGGGGTGATAAACCGCAGTTAAGTTATTTTATAACAAGGGGGGCAATCACTTTTTCACACAGGGCCATGTAGATTTTTAGTTTTTTTTTTCTCCCTTAATAACGTAAACCTTCATTTAAAAACTGCATTTTGTGTTCAATTATGTTATCTTTGACTAATAGTTAACGGTTTTTGATGACTTGAAACATTTAAGTGTGACAAACCACTTAGTTTTTCACACCACTGTATATTAACTCATGCTAGGGTAGTACTACGCTGAAATTTCATTTAAAGCTATTTATTCGTTTATCTTTGATTTGCTTACTTATTTAGAGAGATTCTGGTTGATTTAGCTAATTATTAATCCTTTTCAAATGCAAATTGACCTGCATATCAGCGGGATAACTAGCGAATCCTTTAGTAATGGGCTCTAAAAGACAATGGATTATTACAGAACTTGCGAGTTGACGCCCATGCACAGATCAGAAAGCATTAAAATGTTGGATTTGAATTAAAATGACACACACGTGTGTGTGTGTGTGTGTGTGTGTGTGTGTGTGTGTGTGTGTGTGTGTGTATATATATATATATATATATATACATGGGCATGAGATGAGGCGACGTAGCTGGGACACGTGGAACGTAGGATTGATTCGCCGCATGGTTGAGGGGAGCAAGAGTTTAACAGCGCAGCGGTTGACTATCTTAGTGATGGTGAAGGGGCCGAGGTAACGAGGGGAAAGCTTGCGGCAGGTGGTCTTTAGGGGGATATCTCTGGCGGCGAGCATGACTCTCTGCCCCACCCTGTACTTGGGAGCCTGAGAGCGTCTGCGGTCAGCCTGTGTCTTATATCTTCTGCCGACCCGTAACAGCATTCTCCTCGCTTGCAGCCAGGTCTTTCTGCATCGCCTGACAAAAGCTTGGATGGATGGGACACTGACCTCCTCCTCCTGAGATGGGAATAAGGGTGGCTGATAGCCCAGGCAGCACTGGAATGGAGACAAACCAGTAGACGACGATACTTGGGAGTTGTGGGCGTATTCCACCCATGGCAGAAACTTGCTCCAGGAGGCGACATCTCGGGAGGCCATGCACCTTAAGGCTACCTCGAGGGACTGGTTCTTTCTTTCGGTCTGCCCGTTGGACTGGGGGTGAAAGCCTGAGGACAGACTGGGGGTGGCTCCAATGAGTCTGCAAAATGCCTTCCAAAATTGTGATGTGAATTGGGGCCCACGGTCGGAGACAATGTCATTGGGAAGACCATGCAGACTGAAAACGTGCGTTATCATGAGATCAGCGGTTTCCTTGGTGGATGGGAGCTTGGGTTGCGGAATGAAATGGGCGGCCTTAGAGAACCGATCCACCATGGTCATGATGCATGAGTGGCCGTTGGAGGAAGGTAACCCTGTGACAAATTCAAGGGCAATGTTGGACCATGGACGAGATGGGATAGGTAATGGTCTGAGGAGGCCTGCCGGCGCGGTGTTGGTATGTTTGCATCTAGCACAGGTGTCACATGCTGCCACGAAGCTGGAGGTGTCTTCCTTGACTGTGGGCCACCAGAAACATTGTTGGACTTGAGACAGGGTTCGAGATGAGCCAGGATGACAGGAGAGCTTGGAGCTGTGTGCTCATTCCAGAACTTGAGAACGTAGAGGAAGTAGAACAAGCAGGCAATTAGGAGGCACGTTGCTTGGCCCGGGTTCATGAGACAGGGCTTGCTGGTCCCGATATCAAGCTCAGCTGCTGCGAGCAAGCATGAGGGGGAATGATGGGTTCGTTGACAGTGGAGTCGTGAGTAGGTGAAAACTGTCTGGAAAGTGCATCTGGCTTGGAATTCTTGGACCCAGGATGATAGGAGAGGACGAAGGTGAATCTGGCGAAGAACAGTGACCACAGAGCCTGGCGAGAGTTTAGCCTCTTGGCGTTCTGCAGGTATTCGAGGTTCTTGTGGTCGGTCCAGACCAAAAATGGGGTCTCCGTCCCCTCTAACCAGTGTCTCCATTCTTCTAGGGCCAGCTTGATGGCCAGCAGTTCTCGATCGCCGATGCCATAATTGACATCAGCAGGAGTTAAGCGGTGAGAGAAGAAAGAGCAGGGGTGTAGCTTGTTGTCGTGTGCAGCTCTCTGGGAAAGGACACCTCCTACCCCCGTGCTGGAGGCATCGACTTCCACAACAAACTGGCGTGACGGATCTGGAATAGTCAGGATTGGGGCAGACGTGAACCGTTTCTTGAGTTCCGAGAAGGCTTTTTCAGAGTTCATGTCCCAACGGAAACGTGTCTTGGGGGAAGTCAGGGCTGTTAAGGGGGCAGCAATGGAGCTGTAGCCTCGGATGAAGCGACGGTAAAAGTTGGCAAAACCCAAGAATCTCTGAAGTTCCGGCCTTGTGGTGGGCGTAGGCCAGTTCGTGACTGCATGGAGTTTAGCAGGCTCCATTTCAATGCCTAAGGGACCATTGACGAACCCCAGGAAAGTGGTGGTTGTTGTGTGAAATTCGCACTTCTCTGCTTTGACGGAAAGATTGTTCTCTAACAGTCTTTGTAGCACCTGTCGAACATGATGTTGGTGCTCTCCTAGGTCTCAGGAGAAGACTAAAATATCGTCCAGATAAACAAACACAAATAAATTCAGAAAGTCCCTGAAGACATCATTGATGAGGGCCTGAAAGACAGCCGGGGCGTTGGTCAGGCCAAACGGGACCACCAGGTACTCATAGTGTCCTGTTGGGGTATTGAAAGCAGTTTTCCATTCGTCACCCTCTCGGACGAGGTGATATGCATTGCGTAGGTCCAGTTTGGTAAAAATCTTTGCTTCCTGGAGGAGTTCAAAGGCGGTCGCCATTAACGGAAGGGGATAGCGGTTCTTCACTGTGATCTGGTTTAGGCCCCTATAATCGATACATGGACGAAGGGACCCATCTTTTTTACCCACGAAGAAGAAGCCGGCTCCCGCCAGGGAGGAGGAGGGGTGAATGATCCCCGCCGCAAGGGACTCCGAGATATAATGATTCATAGCTTCACGCTCCCTGGGTGACAGAGAATATAGGCGGCCCTTGGGGGGCGTGGTACCTGGGAGCAGGTCGATAGCGCAGTCATATGGTCGGTGGGGGGGCAGAGAGACAGCACCAGATTTACTGAAGACCTCCTTGAGATCATGGTACTCTGAAGGGACGGCGGTGAGGTCCGGTGGTTCCTCCACAGATGCAGGGCTGAGGCAGGACGTGGCTGCAGCTCGCAGGCAGGAAGTGGCGCATGACGGGTTCCAAGCTATGATTGTGTTCCTGACCCAATCGAGTTGAGGATTGTGACGGGTTAGCCAGGGCAGGCCCAGGACAACAGTAGCATGTGATCCCTCCATGATAAACAGAGAAGTTTGTTCTAAATGGTTGCCCGAGACCCTTAGCCCGATAAGGGGAGTTCTGTGTGTGATAGATGGGAGCGGGCTGCCGTCGAGTGCCTGAACTCCAAGGGTCTAGAGCGGGGATTCCTAGGGTCTTAGCAGAAGTCGCACTGATCAGGTTGAGGTCTGAACCTGAATCAATCAGTGCCTGCACCAGGTGGGTCCGTTGCTCGTGGATGAGAAAAACTGGAAACAGGCAGCGTTGATCTGGGAATCTTCCTGGTGACACACCCTCCAATCCTCCCAGCTGGACTAGAAGCCGCTCCCTTTTAACAGGGCAGTTCTTGAGCTGATGACATGATTTCCCACAGTAGAAGCACACACCATCCACTCTGCGTCGTCGTCGTTCTTCAGGGGAAACGCGGGGCCTGTCCAGTCGCATGGGTCTCCTGAGGATTAGTTTGAGGGGAGCGAGATTGTGGGCGGTCTCTGGGTGGTGAGAGTCTGGTTGACTTTCCCAGGCGGAGACATGAATCTACTCGGCCGGCCAGATCCATGAGATCTTGGAACGACGAGGGAAGTTCTTGGGAGATCAGCGTATCCTGGAGCGTCACAGTCAGGCCTTCGAAGAAGGTATCACTTAGGGCCCGACTATTCCACCCGCTGGAGAGAGCTAGGGTCTGGAACTCTATGGCGTAGTCATAGGCTGAACGTGAACCTTGGTGGAGTTTTAACAGCTTGTGGCCTGCCTCCCTGCCATGACATGAGTGATCAAACACCCTCCTCATCTCTTTAGCGAAGTGCTCGTAGCTGGTGCAGCAGAAGTCTTGAGCATCCCAGAGTGCAGTGCTCCATTCCCGAGCCCGTCCTGAGAGGAGAGTTATCACGTATGCGACCTTGGAGCGTTCAGTGGGAAATGTGGATGGCTGGAGCTCAAATATCAGCGTGCACTGAGAGAGGAAGGAGCGACAGGTGCCTGGATCTCCTTCATAGGTGGGAGGGGCAGGCAGTCGTGGTTCCCGTTGCGTGCACGGGCCCCCACTTTGTGCCGGAGAGAGATGGAGCCGTTGGAGTTGGGAAATAACATCAGCAAGGGTTTGCTTGGTGTTGAGCAGCTCCTGCTGGTGGGCCCCGAGAAGTGTACCTTGACTCTCCAGCGCTGATTTCATGCGGTCAATATCTGCTGGATTCATTTCGCTGGCTGGATTTTTCTGTCACGGGGCGGAGCGGACGAGGTGAATCCAGGCGCAGATGAATGACAGCAACGTAAAACGAGAATGCGGCCGGAATGCGGAAGCGGAGGTCAATACCGGGATATCAGTCAGCGTTGCGTCGAAGCCAAATCGTAAAATGAGAGCCGTAGTCAGAAGAGGAAGCGCGAGGTCAAAACCGGGAGATCAAAGGACGAGGCAAACAAAATCGAGACGAGAAACCGAAAGCAAAAACAAGAGACAAAAGCGGGCTTGGCAACGTGAAAGCAGGGAAAAATAAACGCGAGAAAATCGAGGCAAAAATACACAAGATAATCCAGCGATTTAAGCAGCACACAGCGTGTGCTTAAATGCTGGAGTAATCAGACAGGGATTAGAGACAGGTGTGCAGACGGGGCGGAAACAGGGGCGTGGGAAAGGATGCAGACAGACAGGGGTAAACATGAGCACATGGGGAAAGTGACAGCGTGGGAAAAAAACGGCCGACAGACCGTGACTCGTGACAGCTGAAGCAAACATGATTTTTTTTTGTCTATTCATAGACTAAAACAAAATCATGTTTGCTTCAGCATTGGAAACAATATTGTATTAGGCTAACTTTATTAAAGATTATTCACTTTTGTATTTGTTGTACTGTTTTTTTGAACAGAAAATAATAGTCAGCTGGTAGGAATGTTATTTTTCATATAACTTAAACGGCTGAATAAAGTTAAATATACACAATATATTAATAATTGCGTTTGCTTTACATTTGAGCTCTCATGTGTAAATACCTTTTTCATTGTATTTACTACCATATCGTATATCTGTGTCTAATACTGTTTTATTCATATTTTACATTACATGCAGTTTGTAATTTACTTGCGATTGTACTTTTAAAATGTAACCTACGTAACTACAGTATAAGCATATTTAACTACTTCAGCAGTGAATTAGAAACTTGGTCGGTCTGGCTTTTAGATAAAGTCCTTCAGAGCAAGCATTGTGTCAGAAGATTCTGCAGAATCTCTTTTCACCTTTCATTCAGGTATGAATTTATCAAACTGTGTACGCTGTTGGCAAATACTGTAGGGGGTTTAGATGAATGAAGAAGAGAGCGGACGTCTCTGTCTAAAATAGAAAAAAAAATTCTATTTTTTCGCTGCCTTTTGTTAAGTGAAATTGCGAGCCGCGGGTTTATATACACGCCGATGAATGAACTGCACGATCTATTTGCACTGAGAAATTATGTGTGTGTGTGTGTGTGTGTGTGTGTGTGTGTGCACTGAGAGTTTATGTGTGTGTTTGTGACGTTATCTTCTGCGTTTGGAGGCCAGGGTTGGTTGGTTGGAAGCACGTTGGAAGTCTACGTGTCATAGCCGATAACTGCCCCTTTGATCTGCTGGGTATGGCGGGCGTCGACTGCTGATCAGTGTAAAGTAGCCTGAACAAGCTAAGCTCTTCCCCAAAAATAGTGTGAATGTCTGCAACAAACACTAACCATTAAAATGTTAAGAATTTAATTAAACACAAATATATTATCTTTACATTTATAAATATCTTTTTTTTCATACTTACTTACTTACTAGTGAATGCTTCAGTAAAGGGCTTTAAAACAATGGCAGTATGAATGACAATGGAATATTACAGAACGTGCGATTAAACCAGTGTGATTAAAGTACCTGAAATAACACAGATTTTTGACCCAGCATAAACAACCGATTTTTTACTAATGAATGGAGGAAACGCAGTCAAAGCCCGGGGATTCTGCGTGCTGTCGCGTTGTATTCAGCGAGTAGCATATACTGCATTTTTATGTTTGTTTCATTTCATGTCTGTAGTTTTATCGTTAAATCTGCTCATCTCTGCACACGCGTTTATCAGCCTTTTGATCAAAAAGCCACACGCGCAACTCACTTTCACTTTGCACAAGGCAGTGTTTATTGTTTAGTGTATATTTAAAGTGCATAAACACAATAAAACAATATTGTTTTAGGCTAACATATCATACATTTTAGTATTATTCGTTGCACTTCGTCTTTTTGCACACTCGCGTAGGTGCGTTTCAATAATAATAATAATAATTACAATAATAATAAATTCGGAGCACTACTACCACTAATAATAATAAGAATAATACTGAATGGAGAAAGCGCAGTTAAAGAAGTATCATCATTGAAAGAGAGAAGAAAATTAAGAATAAATACATATCAGTATTTACAGTTTGAGCTCGACACGTTTATGAGCTCTGCCGCTTGCCAATGGGTGCCTAAGAGAGATAACACATTTTTGGCTTCAGTAGACACACAATACTTCAGACTGAAACACGACTGCCCCCTACAGGTAATGAAGGACATTTTCACAGCTTGCCGCGGCAAGTCGCAAGTTCCCTTTTCTCGAAACGTGCGTTTTTAATGCCGACATCTGTAAGTGAAGAGAAAAGACACACAACTCCAATTGGTAAATGTTGAATGAATTAATATTGAAATAGGAAGACTGAGAGAACGCCAAGAAAATGCTGTCTTCAAAGTAAAAGGCAGCTACTTTGAACAATCAAAAATATCGAACATATTCCCGCTTATTTAAAACATTTCTTGTTGACTACAGAATTACATATTTGGTCTGTCATAATTTCAGTACAGTATATTCAGTATTAATATACAATGTTGAAAACAAAAACAAATATATAGAAAAACATTGAATAAGAAGGTGTTATCCATCATAATATTGATGTCATGTTCATATGTCATTTATTTCGAACCATTATTTGTCCCTAACCTATCATATTTATTCATTATTTATGCTTTATTTTTTTTTCTTTGTTTATAGTCTTATTTATTTACTTCTATTAACCTTGGTCTTATTTGATTTGATCTCCATCATATATTGTGTAATTTTATAATTTAATGTAATTTAATATTGTTTAATTTTGAGCTTATGTTTAGGAAAAACTTGTATAAATAAAACACACTACTATTACTACTCCTACTATGACTACTAATAATTATAATAAGAAGACGAACCATCATCTTCTACCGAATGCTCAACTTGGAAAGGTTTATGTTACAGTCGTTGTGATAGTCATTAATGGCTTTGTAAATAATCAGTTACCTAAATAAATACTGGTATTTTATTCAAAAGATTATGTATTTTTTAAATGCTGTGGTTTAATTCACAAATTTGGTGTTGCCATTTTTCAACTTACAAACAAAAAAACAAAAATAATTAACATATAAAGCTTGCCACACATTTTAAAAGATTTATAAAAACAGTTATGCAAGATGAAATATTCACCTGCCTATTCCAAAGAAGAAACAGTGATATAAAATGGTGTGCACTGTAGCATTACAGTGCAATTTGTCATTTCTGTAACTGAACAATATGAATGAATTGAATATTAATTACATTAACTACACAAAATACTTACCTCCTATTTATTACTGTCAATTCACAAGACTTATATGAATTTAGAATATTGTACTTCGGAATGTGAAATTTATAGTCCTAAGACTATATAAGCTTTGCTTTCCGCAAGTGCAATGGGCTTACAATCATTTTTATTTTTAGCTCTCTAACAATTCTAACTCTAGCAATTCTAGTGGGATACTCCCATGAGGTCTTGATTGCTACACAAATGAAGATCTCTATTTTTTAGCTTAGATAGATCTTAGCTTTTTTTGCACTACATATTTATAAAGTTTTTCTAAAGTTGCGTAGTAGACGAGGTGAGTCCGCTGTGCTTCGGTAAGCTTTTCTGGCACCAGGAGAGACTCAGTTAAACACACACACACAATGCTTCACTTGTATGATGTCCTAGGTTGAATACCCGGTATCTGGAGCTGGTAGGTGACAGGGTTGATACGGAGAGTGATGCGATAAGGACCAATGTACCTGGGTGATAGCTTCTTTGATTCAGTGTGAAGATGTAGATTCTTGGTCGACAGCCATACTTTGTCACCTACATTGTACATTCGTCCCGGTGGGTGTCGACGGCGATGTTGGATGGTGTAGCGGGTGTTGGCTCGTTGGATGGCTCGATTGGCTTGTATCCATAGCTGCCGACACCTGTGAACCAACTGTTGGGCTGACGGTACATCAACCTCCGGTTGTTGGTGATCGAACATCGAAGGCTGGAAACCGTGGCATACCTCAAATGGACTGAGATTGGTGGCAGATGACACATGGAGGTTGTGAGATAGCTCAGCCCAGATGAGGTAGCGGGCCCAGGAGCACTGGCGATCGGCGACGAAACATCTTAGGTAGCGCTCCAGTTGTTGGTTGGTCCGCTCCGTCTGACCATTGGTCTGGGGGTGGTACCCAGAAGACAGGCTACAGGTGGAATTGATCAGACGGCAGAAGGCCTTCCAGAACCGGGCAGTGAACTGGGGCCCCCTGTCCGAGACGATGTCTTTTGGGAACCCATGCAGGCGGACTACGTGTTCTAAAATCAGTTCGGCTGTGTTCTTAGCTGACGGGAGTCTGGGGAGAGCCACCAGATGCATGGCCTTGGAGAAACGATCTACGATGGTCATGATGGTGTTTTTTTCCTCTGAAGACGGCAGGCCCGTGATGGTCAATGGCAATGTGCGTCCAGGGTCGACGAGGAACCGCCTGGACGAACTCGTCGATGTCCCGTGTCATGGAGGGCCACCAGAAGGTGCGCTGGACGAACTGGAGAGTGTGTCTGGTATCGGGATGTCCAGAAAGGGGTGAGGAGTGTCCCAACTCCATGACGTCGCCCCTTACAATTGAAGGCACGTAGAGTCGTCCAGGCGGCACACCTGGCGGTTCGGTCTCTGTGGCCAGATATAGAAACCATCGTTTCTATATCCCAACGGAGAGGTGCAATGATCTTTGATGGTGGGAGAACAGGTGCGGGTTCCGCCTGGAGACCCTCTCCTTCGTGTTGTCTGGTGTCCTTGGTGTTTTTGGACCCCGGACGGTAGGACAGATGGAAGTTATAATGTTCAAAAAACAAGGCCCACCGCGCCTGTCTCTGGTTGAGCTGTTTAACGTTCTGTATTGTGATCAGGTTCTGGTGGTCAGTCCAAACAATGAAAGGCTCGCTGGCGTCCTGGAGCCAGTGTCGCCATTCCTCCAATGCCCACTTTATGGACAACAGCTCGCAGTCCCCTACCCCGTATCGCTGTTGAGTGGGATCAAACTTTTAGGAGAAGAAGCCACAGGGGTGTAGCTTCTGGTCTGGACCCCATTGGGAGAGAACAGCTCCGGCGCCCACACCCAAAGCGTCAACCTCCACAACGAATGTTTTTTTGGTGTCTGGATGGAGAAGGATAGGAGCGGTGGTGAAGCGATGACATAGTTCGGTGAAGGCGGAGATGGCGGTAGAGTTGAGGGTGAATCGATGAGGTGTGGGGCGTGTCAGAGCAGTCAAAGGAGCTGCAACTGTACTGCAGTCCCGGATGAAGCGACGATAGAAATTCGCAAACCTGAGAAACCGTTGAAGCTGCTTGAGGGTCTTGGGTAGGGGCCAATGACGCACAGCCTCAAGCTTCTGCGGGTCCATGGCCACACCCTGGGGCGAGATGACAAAACCCAGGAACGTGGTGGAGCGCTCGTGAAAAGCGCACTTCTCCAACTTGTAGTACAGTCGGTGGGCGAGCAATCTCTTGAGAACCGCTCAGACATGTTGGTTATGTTCTTCAGCAGTCTTAGAGTAGATAAGAATGTCATCCAGATAGGCGAATGCCCACCGCCCCAGCATGTCTCGGAGGACATCGTTGATGAAACTTTGGAAGGCGGCCGGGGCATTACACAGTCCAAATGGGATAACCAGGCTTTCATAATGTCCAGTTGGGGTGATGAAGGCCGTCTTCCACTCATCACCCTCTCTGATACGCACCAAGTTGTAGGCACAAGTTGAAGGTCCAACTTCGTAAAAATGGTGGCACCAGAGAGGGCGTCCAGGGCAGAGTTGGTAAGAGGCAGTGGGTGTCGGTTTTTGATGGTGATCTTGTTGAGCCCCCGATAGTCGACACATGGACAAAGTTCACCCCCCTTTTTCTTTACAAAAAAGAACCCCGCGGCGGCAGGCGAGGAAGAAGGCTGGATGGTGCCATGACGAAGGGCGCTGGATACGTAGACTTCCATCGCCTGTGTTTCGGTGGGAGTGAGTGAGTAGAGATGGCTGCGGGGTGGAACCGAGCCTGGCTGAAGGTCAATCGCTAGGTTGTATGGGCGATGAGGTGGAAGATGGTTGGCGTGTCTTTTACAGAACATCTCAGCCAGGTCTGGGTAGGCGGGAGGGATGGCGTTGAGGTCGACGTCGGGGGCCTCGGACTCCCTCGAACAATTCCCAGCCGTAGCCGGTAGGCACAGTTCATTACAGGCCGGCCCCCACTGCAAGATCCGATTTTGGGTCCAGGAGATCAAAGGGTCATGCTGCAAAAGCCAGGGGTGTCCGAGGATGATGGGTGGTGATGAAATGGAAGTTAGTTGAAATTGAATTCGTTCCTGATGCTGATCAATGGTGAGGATGATGGGCTGTGTCTGGGTAGTGATGGGGCTAGATGAAAGAGGCCGGCCGTCTACAGATGTGATGCGAACCGGCTGGGATAACGCCTCAAATTTTACCCCCAGTTTTTTGGCATAATTAGAGTCAATGAAATTACCTGCAGCACCGGAGTCGATGAATGCAGTACTTCCGACCCGTTTGTGGCCAAACTGGAGGGATACCTGAACCGTGAGACGAGGGTTGGTGTTGGTGATCGTGGAGGAGAGTTGAAGAAGACCCGGTGAATTTCTCTCCCTCCTCACCGGGTCTGGCCGTTTCCCGGACGGAGCGGGCAGATAGCTCGGTGGTGGGCCGCTGAACCGCAATAGGCGCACAATCCCTCTCGGAAGCGGCGTTCACGCTCGGCCACGGTCAGGGAAGCGCGTCCTAATTGCATGGGTTCCCCGTCCCCGGTGTCAACCACGGCAGGAGGTGGAGAACCAACATGTCCCTGGGTGTTGGAATTGACAATGGTTGATGGTCGTGATGAGGTGAAAGCGAAGGTGGGTGTTTGCGGCAGGGTTCTCGGGGTTGGCTTCGGGCGAGATAGGAGGCGCTGGTCAAGCCGGAGAGCAAGTTGAATTAAACCCTCCAGGGTGGCAGGAAGCTCTCGCCCAGCTAGTTCATTCTTAATCCTGGAAGCCAGACCCTCGTAGTAGGATGTCCGGAGCGCTGTGTTTGCCCAGATGGTCTGCACGGCTAATGTACGGAAATCAGCCGTATAGCGACTCACGGACAATCCTCCCTGCTGCAAGTGGTACAGCTTGGTGTCGGTCTCCACCTCGCCCGCAGGATGTTCAAAAGTTAGTTTCAGCTGACGAGTGATAGGAATGGGCGGTGTCAGAGTCAGCTCGAAGAACTGCCGTGGCCCACTCAGCTGCCTGCCCTGATAGCAACGAGACGAGGAGAGCAATGCGCAAACAATCGGTGGAGTATTTGGTGGCATTAAACTCAAACACCAGACCGAGAGCAGTTAGAAAAACACTGCATCTCCCGTCCGTGCCATCCCATTTATCCGGTAAAGCAAGAAAGACATCAGAAGTTGAGAGGGGGGGGGCGGATGTGCGGCCGCCGCGACGGGAGGCCGGTTAGCCGCGCTAGCAACCTCTTCGCGAAGGGCCGTGTTCTCCTGCCGAATGTCTTGGACGCTCCGGCGAAGAGTAGCGAGCTCTCCGTTCAGCTGGTCGATTAGCGTGGCGTGCCGATCAACCACGTCGCAAAGGTGCGCATAATCCGCTGGGTTTACTGCTTGTGACTCTGTCATTCTATCACGAAACTAACCGGGATGATCAGAAGACTTAGCACTAGCGGTTAGCCCTTTGTAGCATGGATGGTAAACCCAAACGCGGAAGCAAGCGAGTAGGCAGGATAACCACGCAATTTAGTCTAAGGACTCTCACAATCGAGGAGCAAGGGAAAAACACAAATTTAACCCGTGTCCTATAAACACACACTCGAATCAGAAAATAAACCCAAGAAAGTGAGTACTCACGAAATGGCAGACGGATGATCTGAACCGACATGGGCAAACTCAATGACAGAGTGATGTGAAGCGCCAACTTGTTTCCTTTTATGCTTCTAGTTTTACGACCGTCCTACTTCCGGGTCCTATTGCCGGCCGCAAAACGGGTGTGTGTGACAGTGACAAATAAAATTTTTATTTGAATCAAATCAAATCACATTTATTGTCACATCACATTGCTGGTACACTGGTACAGTACATGTGAGTGAAATTCTTATGTGCAAGCTACACAAGCAATAGTGGTGTACAATCATAAGAATAAATATGCATATGAAGAATACAGTAGTATTAATATTGTGCAAGTTTTATAAAAAAAAATTAATAAATATATATATATATATATATATATATATATATATATATATATATATATATATAAGAATAATATAAATAAAAAAGAAATGTGAATTTCTATACAGAAATTCAACCATGGGGCATGTTGTGTTCATTCACTGCATCATCGCAGGGGATCAAGTTTCATGCATGGATGAGACAGGGTCCCGCAGACTTCCCTGAGTCTTGCGTCTTGTCCATGCGGTGAACCGAGAAGAACTCGGCCGGCTGGATGGCATGGTCCGGCACCGCTGGGTTCAGCCATGTCTCGGTGAAGCAGAGGAGATTGCAGTCCCGAATGTCTCTCTGGAACTTTATCCTGGCCCGGAGGTCATCGAGTTTGTTCTCCATTGACTGGACATTGGCGAGCAGGATGCTAGGCAGAGGTGTGCACGGGCTCTTAGCCTGTTCCTGACGCCAGCTCTGTAATGTCTTGCATATTTAGAATGAGAATGCAGATGAAGGGTGAAGGTATACTGACACTAGTCCCAAGTGTCCACGAAAATAAAATAAACAAGAAAACATGCTGAGCGCCTCCACAGGCTGGGTCTGCAGGCAGGCTGGTATAAGGAAACCAAAAGAAAACAAGAAACAAGTCTCTCATGACCTGGAGATGAACACAGAGCGGATATTCTCCTCAGCCTCTTACTCTGACCTTAGAGAAGGACCCCACTCCCTATTTTGCCCGCGCATGCAGACACTGCTCAGTCCTGGGAGGAAAGAAAACACAAACACACATAATACGGGTGAGACAAACACGAGGGTGCACAACATTGAACAGACGAGGTGCTACGGGTTCGGCTGGAATAAATAGTGACACACATAGGGTAGACACAGGTGAACTTGATTTCGTGTTAGACATAGTTAATGGGGAACAATCTGCACGCAGACACACTAGGGGGAGACAAAGTGACGGCTCAGCAGTCCGGTGAGACAGATCTTACTCCCCAGGGCTGAGGATGTGACAGTACCCCCCTCCCAGGACCGGCTTCCCGGGAGAGATGTGAGCGCGCGCTCTGCGTTACTGGAGGGGGTTGCTGGCGGGTGGTGTGGCCCGGAGGTCGTGGTGCTGGGCGACCCGGCCATGTCTGATGGAATTCAGAAATGAGCTCACGACCGGTCCGTATCCCTCCCAGTCGACCAAGTATTGCAGGGAGCCTCCTCTCCTCCGGAAGTGTAGAAGTTCTTTGACTCTGAACGCAGGAGCGCCCTCTATTTCCACAGCCCCGGGGAGCGAAGGTTCTGCGACACCTCCTTCCATGGGTCCCCGTACTACTTGTAAATGCGGTCATATTATTTCACCAGTTTTGACGCGTAGTTTTGTCTTAAAGTTTCACTCACACAACAGAAGTCCGATCTCTTTGTCTCTTGTAGTTTATTTTGTCAGCATCAAAGAATCAACACTTCATACAGTCGTCTTGAGTAAATCCACTGTGATTACAACACCAGTTGCTGCATCTTGCAATTCTCTGACTTTTACAACAACCTATTTGCTGTATCTTATAAATTACAGTCTTAGCTTACGTATATATAACAACACTCTTGCTGTATATATCTACTTACGGGAGCTTACGGTTACAACAACCTAGTTGCTGTATCTTACATACCTAGCTTACTGTCAAAAGCTTGTTTTTCCGCAGCCTTCCGCATCTAAACTGAACTCTCTATCATACGACAGTCATACAAATGCATGTAATAGTGGAATGACATCACAGACCAACTTACGATTGTCAAAATGGATGCATAACTAAGAAATTTAAAGCTTATGGCTTATGTAACAAAATTAATGCTTAATGCTTTACTAATGAATAGAACAAGGTAGAATAAATGAAATAACAACAAATAAAATAAAATAAACACAACAACAAATCGATAACAAGTACGATATGGCTCTTACATTACTGGCCTAAGAAGTGAGACATGAAAGACAGGGTTAATACACATGTGAGAGGGGAGCTGTAACTTAAATGAGACAGGATTAATTTGGGCTAATATAGGAAAGTTGACCGATGTACTTAGGGGAGAGCTTGTGACAGGGTAGATTGTAGTATAGCTCATAGTCTCAGTAGAGGTCTAGTTAATCTGTGACAATCCAGAGCCCAGGCCAGGGAGCAGACCAACTGTCTGCTAGCTGCATAGAGTCGTCACTCAGGGTTCACCATATTGAGACTGTGTCTGTTCCCCGATATAAGCAAAAATGTAGAAAGACTCAGAAAGTCTGTTTCAATAATCTAATTAACATAAAGTCCACAAACTCCGATCATACTGAATGCGCAGCCGGCACCTCTGATCTGAAGCTAGGATTGTTAAATATTAGATCTCTCGCATCAAAAGCGGTTATTGTTAATGAAATTATCACAGATCAGGCGTTTGATATACTCTGTTTAACTGAAACATGGGTTAAACAGGATGAGTATGTAGCTCTAAATGAAGCTAGTCCTCCTGGGTACAGCTACATACACCAGCCTCGGTTAACTGGTAGAGGAGGAGGCGTCGCAGTTATTCATAATGATAATCTGTCATCGTACAAAAACACGGGACACAAATTTAACTCATTTTAAATTCTTTATAGTAACATAAGTGTACTTAAGTATATTAAGTCAGCTCAGTCGATTCCACTCATTATAATTTACAGACCTCCAGGGCCGTATTCTGAATTTCTTAGTGAATTTGTGGATTTCATCTCAGACCTGGTCGTTTCTGTAGACAAAGCGTTAATTGCCGGAGATTTTAACATTCATTTTGAGAATACAGAAGACCCTCTGAGAACAGCATTTATGTCCATACTGGACTCCATAGGCGTAAATCAGTGTGTAGTAGGACCCACTCATGAAGCAGGTCACACTTTAGACTTAATAATATTTTTCGGATTAAGTATAAGAAATGTATTCACAATTCCACTGTCTGAAATTATCTCAGATCACAATCTCGTCTCCATTCAAGTGTGTCACAGTGATAATGTACACATAGCACCGTAGTTTTATCAGTAATCTCCCAGAGTTACCAACTTCGATTAGGTCACCGCCTGACCCCACAGAACTCGATCAGGCGACTGAATATTTAGAGTCGACATTTCGTTGTACCTTAGATATTATAGCTCCAGCTAAAAGAAAAATTATTAGAGATAAGAAACTCGCTCCCTGGTATAACGATAACCAGGTCGCACTTTAAAACAGACCGCTTGGAAATTAGAGCGTAAATGGTGTCAAACTAAATTGTTAGTATTTCAAATAGCATGGAAAGAGAGCATCCTGAATTATAGGAAAGCTATTAGTGTAGCTAGATCAACGTATCTCTCCACTCTTATAGAAGAAAATAAAAATAATCCTAGATTTTTATTTAATACCGTAGCCAAATTAACCAGAAATAAGACCACTACAGCAATCTCCACAACAACATCATGCAATAGTGAGGACTTCATGAACTTTTTTAATAATAAAATTGTAAATATCAGGCATAAAATTGAGGCTTTGAAACTGAACAATGTAATTGATACAGATGTTAACCTAGCCATGTCAGATTCAAACCTAGAATACTTTACTCCCCTTGAAGAGAATGAACTAATTTCACTCATCTCTTCTGCAAATTCATCAACCTGTATATTAGATCCTATACCGACACATTTTCTTACTAGTACCAGTAATAACAGAACCGCTGTTGAGAATAATTAATTCCTCACTCAGCATTGGTTATGTTCCAAAATCTTTTAAATTAGCAGTTATCAAACCAATAATTAAGAAACCTGACCTCGACCCCTGTCAGCTGTCCAATTACAGGCCAATATCAAACCTCCCCTTTATCTCTAAGATTCTGGAAAAGATAGTAGCGGAGCAGCTATGCTCATATCTACATAGAAATGGCATACATGAACTGTATCAGTCAGGATTTAGGCCTCATCGCAGCAGAGAAACAGCACTCGTTAAAGTAGTAAATGACCTCCTATTGGCCTCTGATCAGGGTTGTGTAACTATGCTTGTATTACTCGACCTCAGTGCAGCTTTTGACACCATTGATCATGCTATTCTTCTTCACAGATTAGAAAATGTAGTAGGAATTAAGGGTACAGCCCTCTCCTGGCTCAGATCCTATTTCACCGATCGTTATCAGTATGTAGACCTAAATGGTGATTATTCTGCATGTTCTCTAGTGGAGTTTGGCATTACGCAGGGTTCAGTTTTAGGCCCACTGCTTTTTTCCCTTTACATGCTTCCTCTGGGCAACATAATCCGTAAGCATGGTATTAGTTTTCATTGTTATGCTGACGACACACAGCTATACGTCTCAACAAAACCTGATGAGAAAAACCATCTTACTAAAGTTGAGCAATGTGTGTAGGACATAAGAAATTGGATGCTAATTAACTTCCTTCTGCTTAATCCGGATAAGACAGAAGTTCTAGTCATAGGACCGCATACAGCTATAAGTAAAATCTTAGATCACACCGTAACTTTAGATGGCCTTTCTGTTCCATCAAGTGCAACAGTAAAAGACCTCGGCGTGATTATAGATTCCAGCCTTTCATTTGAAGCTCATGTAGATAATATCACCAGGATAGCATTCTTTCACCTCAGAAATATTGCCAAGATAAGAAATATATTGTCGCTAAGCAATGCAGAAAAACTAGTAATGCCTTACTGTCTGGTTGTTCTGTTAGGTGCATAAACAAGCTTCAGCTAGTCCAGAATGCAGCAGCGAGAGTCCTCACTAGAACCAGAAGATATGAGCACATCACCCCTATCCTATCTTCACTACATTGGCTCCCTGTGAAATTTCGCATTGATTTTAAAATACTACTCTTGACATATAAAGCATTAAATGGTCTCGCGCTGCAGTATCTGAGCGAACTGCTAGTGTCTTACGATCCGCCACACCTACTTCGGTCAAAGGATGCAGGCTGCTTGTCAGAACCGTGTATTATGAAAACTACAGCTGGGGGCAGAGCTTTTTCTTACAAAGCCCCAAAATTATGGAATAGTCTTCCAAATAGTGTTCGGGACACAGTCTCAGTGTTTAAGTCTAGGCTAATAACCTATTTATTTAGCCAAGCATTTTTATAAATAGATTTGCCATAGGTAAAGGAGCAGATCTGGGGGACTCATGGACGTAGAGTATTATGGTGAACTGGTATGTTTAGATGCTGTCTTCCTCACTCTCATTTGATCACTCAGGTTTGTTGACGCTGAGGTGTTTGTTTGCTTTACATCTCAGGGAGCCCTCATGTTTGTGTTTCCTTCTGGCTCTTCCTTTTAGTTATGCTGTCATAGTTAGTCCTGCTGGAGTCCCTGCTTGCACTCTACAGTAAATATACATTGACATTATACATTGTGACTGTGACCATACCTAATTGCCATCTCTCCTCCTCTTCTCTTTCTCCCCCTCTTTCTCTTTCCTCTCTCCCCCTGTCTCCCCCTTTCACTCTTTCTCTCTCTCTCTCTCTCTCTCTCTCGAGCTACACATGTCATTCCTGAGCGGCCAGTGATCCAGACTCCCTCTGCCCTCCGGACCTGTCTGATCCATCCTGGTGCCCCGTTTCTGGTTGGAGGTCTCGTCGCATGGATGCCCCATGTGTCTCTTTGGGATGCGTCTGGTGTCTGGGGATGATTCTATCTACTTAGAAGATGGTTCTGGCCTCGACTGGTGTTGTCAGCTGTTTCTCTGAGGACTTGACAATTCGATAGTTCAGGACTGGAACTTTCTACAAGTCTATCTGAGTCTCCAATAAATACTGGACTCCATTTTAACATCAACTATTATAGCTGAACCTAACACTTAACACTGTATAAATGCAGATCATTTCCTGCTATCTGTTTCACCCAGATGAGGATGGGTTCCCTGTTGAGTCTGGTTCCTCTCAAGGTTTCTTCCTATTACCATCTCAGGGAGTTTTTCCTTGCCACTGTCGCCCTCGGCTTGCTCACCAGGGACTATCTAAACATTTTGATTCACACACATTCACATTCCATACAAGCTTAAATAATTCTTTTGATTGTGTAAATCTGTTTTGAGACAATGTCAATTGTTAAAAGCGCTATACAAATAAAATTGAATTGAATTGAATAGATTGAGGGAAAGATCCTTTGTCGAGAGCCATACTCGATCGCCTACCTGTAGCAGAGGACTTTCCCTTCATTTTTGTCATTTTTGTGTGCGCGTTCTCCCATACTTTTCCGCTCTATTAAACCACTGATCCATCATGGGGATATCGGTGGGAGTGGCATCCCAGGGACAGAGCGGTGTTTGGTATCCTAGTACACATTGAAACGGTGTTAAGCCGGTTGAGGAGTGTTTTAGTGAGTTTTGTGCATATTCCGCCCAGGATAAACAGTCTGCCCACTCATGTTGCCAACTACTACAATATGCGTGGAGGTACCTCCCGAGATCTTGGACAGTCTGCTCTGCCTGTCCGTTAGATTCAGGGTGATAGCCCGAAGTCAGGCTAACAGTGGTTCCCAATATCTGGAAGAAAGCTTTCCAAACTCTCGCAATAAATTGGGGACCACGATCAGAAGCAATGTCCTCCGGAATAACGTAGTAGCGAAACACTGTGTCGAATAGGGTTTTCTCCTACCTGGAGGGCGGTTGGAAGAGAGCTAAACGGGAGAAATCGGCATCCCTTAGAGAAGCGATCTACTACTACCAGCACAGTAGTGTACCCTTTTGACACGGGCAGGTCCGTTGCAAAATCCACTGCAATGTGGGACCACGGTCTGTTCGGTGTTGGTAAGGGCATTAATTTCCCAACTGGCAAGCATCGAGGGGTTCTAGTTGTTGCGCAAACAGGACAAGATGAAACTACTGTTTTCACGGCTTCCCGGAGTTTTGGCCACCAGAACTTTGGTTTCAGGAGTTGAAGCGTTCGTAATACGCCGGGGTGTCCTGATGATAAGCTGGAATGAGCCTCTATCGTCACTCGCTCTCGTAGTGACTCAGGGACGTAGGTTCGGTTTGGAGGACAACCCCGTGGCGCGGGCTATTTCCGAGTCAACATCCCACATCACCGGAGCCACCACGAGTGACGCACGCAATATTGTGTCAGGATCCGAATTCAGATCCAGCGTCGGAAAACAGCGGGATAACGCATCCGCCTTTTTATTTTTTGACCCGGGATGGTACGTGATAAAGTGAAAGCGTGTGAAAAACAGCACCCATCGGGCTTGACGAGTTTATTCTCTTTGCTTGTTGGAGGTACTCCAGATTTCTGTGATCTGTGAGCACCACAAAGGGGTGTTTAGATCCCTCCAACCAATGCCTCCACTCCTCTAACGCCGCTTTTATGGCTAGCAGTTCGCGATTACCGATATTCAATTCAATTCAATTCAATTTTATTTATATAGCGCTTTTAACAATGGTCATTGTGTCAAAGCAGCTTCACAAAAATGAAAGAAATTTAACAAAAAAATAAATAAATCAATAAATAAAATAAATTAATAATAAAATAAAAAAATATATATAATAATAATAATAATAACAATAATAATAATTATAGAAAAGAAAATAATTGGAAGTGTGTATGTGTGAGAAAAATGTGCAGATAATAATAATGAGACGAATGAATGAAATTTCTCTGACGAGCAAGCCAAGGGTGACGGCGACGGTGGCAAGGAAAAACTCCCTGAGATGGCATTAGGAAGAAACCTTGAGAGGAACCAGACTCAACAGGGAACCCATCCTCATTTGGGTGATAACAGATAGAAATGATATAACATCTTGTGTGTTGTGCAGGTGAAAATTCAATATGACAGAAATTATTTAAATTGACATGAAGACCAGTTCAGCATAGGGACGAGTCAGTAGGTGCAGAGAGCAGATGAGGTCTGGATCACTGGAAGCATAGGAGCAGCATGTGTAGCTCCAACCATCATAAAGCTGAATCCAGCTGGAGCTGGTCCTTCTCTGGATGCCTCAGGAACCTCGCAGGGTCGGCCTTTGTCTACTGAAGCTGGCAAAATCTCCCGATGCCTCGGGATGGGTAGAGAAATACAGAACAGATGGGGAGAATTAGCGTAGTTGCCATTCGGGATAGGTGTACTGGAGTATGAGATCATGGGATGAGTTATGTGTATGCCAGATTAAAAAGATGCGTCTTGAGTCTACTTTTGAACTGAGAAACCGTGTCTGCTCCCCGAACACTGTCTGGAAGGCTATTCCAAAGCTTTGGAGCTAAATATGAAAAAGCCCCACCCCCTTTTGTAGATGTTTTTAATTCTGGGAACTACCAGAAGTCCGGAGCTTTGTGATCTTAAGGTGCGTGGTGGATTGTAGCGTATCAGAAGACTGGTTAGGTATGTGGGAGCTAAACCATTTAAGGCCTTGTATGTAAGTAATACTATTTTGTAATTTATTCTAAACTGAACAGGTAGCCAGTGTAGGGATGATAATATTGGGGTTATATGATCATATTTTCTGCATCTAGTGAGAACCCTGGCGGCTGCATTTTGGATTAACTGAAGCTTGTTTATTGAGGATGCAGGACAACCACCTAGTAATGCATTACAATAGTCCAGTCTGGAGGTCATGAATGCATGAACTAGTTTTTCTGCATCAGATACGGATAAGATGTTCCTAATTTTAGCAATATTTCGAAGATGGAAAAAGGCTGTTTTTGTGATATTTGAAATGTGATTTTCAAAAGACAAGTTACTGTCTAATATTACGCCCATGTCTTTTACTGCTGAGCTGGTAGTAACAGTACATCCTTCTAAGCGCAGGCTGAATTGTGAAAGCTGTTGTGTGCTGGTTTTTGGGCCAATAAGTAATATCTCTGTCTTATCTGAATTTAATAAAAGAAAGTTATTGGTCATCCAATCTTTTATGTCCTGTACACACTCAGTTAATCTAGACAACTTAGGTATTTCGTCTGGTTTAGTTAAGATATATAATTGGGTATCATCAGCATAACAATGGAAACTAATGCCATGTCTTCTAATGATGTTACCCAAGGGAAGCATGTATATTGAGAACAACAGAGGTCCTAAAACTGACCCTTGTGGGACCCCATATTTCACTGGCATTACACCAGACGGTTCTCCATTTAGATCTACAAAATGGTAGCGATCAGACAGGTAAGATCTAAACCATTTTAATGCCTGTCCCTGAATACCTATATAATTTTGTAAGCGATCTATGAGAATATTATGATCTATAGTGTCGAATGCAGCACTAAGATCGAGCAGGACTAGCAATGAGATGCAGCCTTGGTCTGAAGCTAAAAACAAGTCGTTTGTAATCTTAACTAGTGCAGTTTCTGTGCTATGATGGGGCCTGAAACCTGACTGAAATTCTTCAAGGATGTTGTTATCCTGCAAGAATGTGCATATTTGAGCTGATACTACTTTTTCTAGTATTTTTGATATGAACGGAAGGTTTGAAATCGGTCTGTAATTTGTTATTTCATTCGCGTCCAAATTAGATTTTTTAAGAAGCGGCTTAATAACTGCTAACTTGAAAGGTTTAGGGACGTGACCTATAATGAAGAATTAATAATGTTTAGAAGTGGCTCTCCAACCGTAAGCATCACTTCTTTTAAAAATCTGGTTGGGATTGTGTCTAACAGGCACGTTGTTGATTTAGCCGAGGTTATAAGTTTATACAGCTCTTCCTGTCCTATACCTGTAAAGCACTGAAAATCTAAATGTGAAGCTATAGGCTGAACTGGATCGTGAGATACTATTAGAGGCTGAACCTCCATTATTTTCTTCCTGATATCATTGATTTTTTCTTTAAAGAAGTCCATAAAGTGTTCACTTCTAAACTGTGATGGGATACTCTCTGCGGGCATCTTAGGTTTTGTTAGGCGAGCCACTGTACTAAATAAGAACCTGGGATTGTTTTGGTTTCTTGCTATCAGTTGGCTAAGATGCTCAGTCCTAGCAGTTTTTAGAGCCTGTCTATAGCTGCACATACTGTCTTTATATGCAATTCGAAAAACTTCTAATTTAGTTTTCCTCCATTTTCGCTCAAGGTTACGGGTTGCTCTCTTTAGGGCGCGAGTATGACTGTTGTACCACGGTGCAAGTGTTTTATCTCTGACTTTTTTTAATCTGATGGGAGCAACAGTGTCTAATGTACTGGTAAGAATAGTGCCCATGCTGCTAGTCACTTCATCTAGATCATCTGCATTTAGGGGTCTGATAAGAAATTGGGACAGATCCGGAAGATTACTTGTGAATCTGTCTTTAGTAGTGGGATTCATATTTCTAACAGATTGATAACGTGGGGAGACACAGCTAATCATGTTATACGGGTAGAGTATATATCAGGAGGTGATGATCTGTGATATCATCACTTTGAGGTATGATCTCTATATTAGAGACATCTATACCATGGGATATAATTAAATCTAGCGTATGATTAAAGCGGTGAGTTGCTCCAATTATATTTTGTTTAACCCCAAAGGAATTTAGTAAATCCATAAATGTGAGCGCTAAAGCGTCGTTAGCATCATCTACATGAATGTTAAAATCTCCTACTATCAACACTTTGTCAGAGTTAACCAATAGGTCTGATAGCAGATGTCCAAATTCTTTAAGAAAATCAACATATGGCCCCGGGGGTCTGTACACGGTGGCCAGGGTAAAATATAGCAAGGGTTTATTACGTATTTCATTGAGTGCAACATTAATGATAAGCACTTCAAATGAATTAAACCTGGGCCTTATTTTCTGAGTAACAGTGAGTACATCATTGTAGATAGTGGCGACACCACCACCACGACCAATTAGACGGGGCTCGTGCTTATAGAAATATCCTGACGGAGTAGACTCATTCAGACGACCAAAATATTTATTTGGTTTAAGCCAGGTTTCGGTGAGACAGAGTGCGTCAAGGCAATAATCTGAGATAATTTCATTAACAATAAGTGCTTTAGGCGCAAGGAATCTAATGTTGAGTAGTCCAAACTTTAGAGGTGGATTTTGACTACTTATTTTGCCTTTTTCTGGTTTTATGTTTATCAGATTGTTTCGGGCAAATTTAACAAATTTATTCTTTTTTCTCAGTATTCGTGGAACAGACACAGTTTCTATAGGACAAGCTATGTGTGTGCGTCTATCACTATGGTGAGTTGTGATGTGGCTAATATGTTTGGAATCTACAGTATGACTTACCGCCAGTCAGATGGTTCGTAGTGTCCTGGAGATGTTGTCAGAGAGGACCGCTGCTCCAGCTCTGCTAGGGTGTAGGCCAGGGGTAGCTCAGTGGTTAAGGCGTTGGACTACGGTTCGGAAGATCCCAGGTTCAAACCCCCCAACCACCAAGTTGCCACTGTTGGGCCCCTGAGCAAGGCCCTTAACCCTCAACTGCTCAGATGTGTAATGAGATAAAAATGTAAGTCGCTCTGGATAAGAGCGTCTGCCAAATGCCTAAATGTAAATGTAAATGTAGGCCATCAGTGTGGTAGAGCCTAGGACGCTCCCAGAAAACATTCCAGTTATCAACAAAGGGTAATTTCTGTTGTTGACACCAAGATTATAACCATTCATTAAAGGCAAATAATCTACTGAACTTCTCGATTCCTCGCTGAAATGTGGGAAGCGGTCCAGATACGATGATCCTTGTCGTGGGTGATGTGCTGCGGACCTTCTCGACCTCGACCTCGCTCCTGAAGTCCTTCTTTAGGATCTCCGTCTGCCTCAGCCTGGTGTCGTTCGTGCCGGCATGAAGAACCACAGCTCCAATGTTCTTCCTCAGGGCAGCAGGCACCTGTGCAGCAACATCAAGAACACGTGCACCAGGTAAACAGCGTGTGTGCACCTTACCTTTAGCCAGCCGTGGTAGCACGCACGTGCCGGACGATGGAGTCTCCGATGACCAGCGTGTTGTGTGCCGTCTCGCGGAGAGGAGCGAAGCGGTTTCGGGTCGAGATGTCGAAGACGGGTGGTGGCGGAGGGGGAGAGGTCCTCGCCCGGGGCTTGGCGTGCTTCTTCCGCTGCTGCTGTATCCAGGGTCCGTGGTATCCCGGCGCCGGGGTGTAGGAAACCTGGGCGGGCTGCGTCCATGGTGCGTTGGACCTGGGCAGAGAAACACGCGGGGTTAAGGTTGTAGGAGAATTCTCACGCCGAGAATTTACCTGGGACAGGTGATTGTCGGTCCGCGACGATTCCAGCATGGCTTTCCGCTGCTGTAGCCGGGCCAGCTTCACCTGTAGCTCACGGATCAGCTTCTCCACGGCCTCCAGCTCCAAATCCACCGAGTGCAGCTCCAATGTCTCCTCACCTGCACTCAGAGGCAGAATCACAACCGACATGGTGTCTAAATACGGAAAATAATCAGTGTGAAGAAGCGTAAACAAACTTTACAAACAAACGTGATAGCCGGGCTAACGGGCTAGCGATGCTAATGCCGGCTAAAAGCGGTGTGCTGCAAAACAATTAAATCTTAACGATATAACATGCGTTTCGAGTAAATATATTATGAGATACTTATCCGATTTATGTACACTCTTCGTAAGGGGACGAAAAAGTAAAAAAATTGTTCAGTATGGCGGAGCTCGGAAAAAAGCAGCGTCTCAGTGTCCTCGTACAAGGGTTGCCAGATCCTGCCAGATACTTGATATCATAATTGCGTTCGGCATGTGTCAGTTTTCGCGAGAAGAATATGCAGGGATAGAGCTTTTATGGGTGGCCGTGGCGCTGTGACAACACTGCTCCCAATCAAACCTCTGACGCATCGACCTCAACTAGAAAGGGCTTCTCTTGATCAGGTAGTTTTAAAATAGGCGCTGAGGTGAAAGGTTGTTTTAGGCACTGGAAAGCCGTACGTGCTTCCAGCAAAAATGCGCGTAGTCGTTGTGGTTTCCCCTTGAACAACCCAGTGAGCGGTGCTGCCATCATACTGAAGCCCCTAATAAAGCGTCGACAGAAGTTGGCGAACAAAAGAAAGCTATGTTGCGCCTTAACTGACTTGGGTTCCGGCCATTGTTGCACCGCCATTATCTTGGCTGCGTCCATTTCGACCCACTGTGGTCCTATGCGATAGCCAAGAAATGCGATCTCACTTTTGTGTAATTCGCATTTCTCTGCCTTCACATAGAGCCCATGTTCATGTAGTCAATGAAGGATGACGGTTACATGATGGACGTGCTCGACATATGACCGTGAGTCATCACGTTATATTGGTAAGGACCTGATGTCGTACTAAACGCAGTCTTCCATTCATCACCCTTGCGAACACGAACAAGGTTATATGCGCTGCGGAGGTCGAGTTTGGAAAAGATGGATGCGCCACGGAGCTGGTCGATTGCGGCCGGTACCAGGGGCAGTGAGTGCTTGTACTTTATTGTGATTGCATTGAGCCCTCGATAATCAATACATGGACGTAGACCACCGCCTTTTTTCTTGATAAAAAAGAATCCTGCCGACGCGGGTGAGCCTCAGTCACATATTCCTCCACAGCCCAGGTTTCAGCCACGGACAATGGATAAACGCGAGAGCAAGGCGGTGTTTTCCCCGGCAGGAGTTCAATCGCACAGTCCCATGGACGGTGAGGGGGAAGTCGTGTAACTGCCCTAATGCTAAACACATCTTTAAATCGCGTGAACTCAGATGGCACCATGGTGGACACTAGGGCGCTTGGACTCTCAATTGTTGTTGTTTGGACCATCAATGCCAATGCCTGGGGTCCCAGGACGTGATGCGGGAGCCTGCCCAATCGAAATTTGGATTGTGAGAACTGAGCCATGGCAGACCCAGCACGATGGACTGATCCAGCTGAGAAATTACAAAGAATTTTAATTCTTCAGTTTGACCGGGGAAAGTTAACCGTAGGTTAATTAACGTAAGTTAATGTTTTGCCATCTAAAGCTTTAATATTGATCGGGTGTGGAAGCTTCGACACTGGAGCTTGCAGCGAGGAAAGGACTGCAGACGAAATGAAGTTTCCAGCCGAGCCCGAATCTATTAAAGGGAAAACAGAGACAGAACGATTATTATATTAGAGAAGCCTGTAAACAAAAATCGTGATGTGTGCGTGGGGGTGTGTGTGCTGTTACTTGAAGTAACGGACAGTTTCGAATCTGATGTGTGCCCCCCCCCACAGTACAGACACAGTCCTGACGAGAGTCTTCTGCATCTCTCCTGAGCCAACAGACGTGACATGCTCACGTCCATGGGCTCCAGCGGGTTTCCTTCGCGCAGTTCGACTGGGGTTTTGCTGAGGCTGTCATGTCGAAAATTCTCGGACCTGCCGCCTGTTCCTTTCGAAGAAGGATGTTTTCGCTGGCCACGGAGGTGCTGGTCCAGCTTAATCGCCAGGTCAATACACCGATCGAGAGACAAATCTGCATTGCGGCAGGCCAATTCCAGCTGCACGTCTGGGTGAAGTGCATCTCCGAACATGGTGAGTAAGCTCTTGCTGCACCAGCCACTCTCCGCGGCGAGTATCCAGAACTTCACGGCATAGTCCGCGACTGGTGACTGGCCTTGTTTCAGCCTCAGAAGTTGTTGTTCCCCCGTCCTCCCGTGATCGGGGTGGTCAAACCGCTCGTAGCTGGCCGTGGTGCTTCTGCCCGCACTCCACACCGCTGAGGCCCAGTCCATCGCCAGCCCAGTTAGGTGCTGGATAATGGTAGATCGGGAAAGTCGTTCATATAAAGTTCGCACGCAAGGAGGAACTTTTTGCATCCTTCCGGGTCTCCAGCATATCTTTCGGGAGGGGCGGCCTGAGGGGGAGATCGTGAGGAGCGCAGTCGTTGAGCGGCCAGGGACGACTGACCGGTGGAGAGGGTATGGACGCTGCGCGCCAGGACGTTCACTGCTCTCGCCAGCCCGTCGATTTGCCCCTGCTGTCTTCGGATGTAATTGAGGTATGGGGGCTCATCCTCGGGGAGGGGCATCCCTGCTGCGTTCAGAAAGGTCTGTTCATTTGTCATGTCTTTCATATTTAGAATGAGAACGCAGATGCAGGGCGAAGGTATACTGATTTTTATTTTTTTTATAAGTCCCAAGTGTCCATGAAAATAAAATAAACAAAAAAACACGCTGAGCGCCTCCACAGGCTGGGTGAGCCAGATCTTACTCCCCAGGGCTGAGGTGGCTCGGATGTGACAGGCTTGTTTCCCATGGGGCCGCCGCTTCGTGTCGGTTCCATTGTTCTCACTCGGTCAGCTTGGATCCGGAGTTAAAAACGTCGAATTATGAGTACATTGTATACCAATAGAAACAAGGTATGTCTCTATCATACCTAATGTACTCAATGGTGATGAATTGACTGGTTTTGAAACGCTGAAAACTAACTTAAAAAACAAAAACAAAGAAAAGGGGGTCGGAGCAGTCGTGACGGCAGCCGACCTCACCGTGCGCCATCTTGGAAACCAATAGGTCTGATCCCAGATGTCCAAATTCTTTAAAAATTCGACATATGACCCAGGGGGTCTGTACACGGTGGCCAGGGTAAAATATAGCAAGGGTTTATTATGCATTTCATTGAGTGCAACATTAATGATGAGCACTTCAAATGAGTTAAACCTGGGCCTAATTTTCTGAGTAACAGTTGTAACGCTCAGATTTTACTTTAGAGCTAATTACACTAAATCGGGGTCTAAGTAAGCCTGTTATAATAATAACTTGGTGTTATTTGATCTTATTGGTTTAGAAATTTATATTTAAATAAAACCCTACACACTTCTTTTCTAATTACACGTGATAAAATCTAAAGGCTCACTGTGTTAATATTTATTGTGCTTAAATTTGATCTTAATAAGATTTGATTTAATTTGAATTCTACATTTGTACTGTAATTATAGTACTGTGATTATGAATTCGGTCAACTACAGTGTTTCACTTGATGTTATCGGCTACTACGTGTATTATTTAATGGGATGCGTCTCATTAATGAGGCAGAGAATGAACTAAGGTATGAGGCGTCAGTCTGTAGTTATATAGCGCCACTCAGTGGAAAAACCCAGCAAATGCATGTGCCGTAATGCGGCGGCGACGTTAAATACGACGCTCCGATTTTGTAACCACTGTATATACGGGCTAATCTCACTTACTTCCGGTATTGCGCAACCTTCGCGGAGCAAGGAAAGACGGACACAACAACAGATTCCAAAACCAAACCAAAGTGTATTATATACAAAAGACAAACAAACAAATGAAGTGCAACGAAAAAACAATATATACAAAATATAAACAAATATATACAATGTCAGTGGTGTATGCGTGTGTGTGAGTGCGTATGTATAAAAGTCCAAGTCCAGGTTATAGTGAAAATATGTAGAGGTGGAATGGAGAGACGGCTCGATCTCACCGGTGAAAGATGGTAAGTCAGGGAGATCGAGAAACGGAATGAGAGGGGTATAGTTGCTGTCCAGGAAATGAATAATCAACAGGATATCGCTAACTAGCTCGCTCTCTCGTACCAAACACAGTGCTGCAATCTTCATCTCTCCGTCTCGAATGTCATGCCGGTTCCGGCTTTATACCGGCACACGTGACCTGATAGGTCATCGGGGTTCTCTCGCGGCACAGCTGCGCATGCGCGCGTGAGCGTAACCCCGAAACCAAAGCACCGTTGTCCTGGGGATGAAAATAACCGAGAGATACAACCGACATGGTGTCTAAAAATGGAAAGAATCAGTGTGAAGAAGGGTAAATAAACTTGTTGATTGCCGGGCTAATGGGCTAGCGATGCTAATGCCGACTGCAAATCAATTAAAACTTAACGATATAAAACACGTTTCGAGTGAATATATTATAAGATAGTATAAAATACTTATCTGTTATATGTTCACTCTTTGTAAGGGGACGGAAAAGTTGAAAAATTGGTCAGTCTGGTGGAGCTCGGAAAAAAGCCTGTGTGCACAAATGGAAACATTTATCTGTTGGGATTTATTTTTACTTTTTTTAAAGGTAAAGTGTAGGTTAATTTGTTTTATTTTTACTTTATATTTTGTGTTAATTATTTTAATGTATTTATTTTTGGGGCTGTGAAATGAATAATTTAAGTTTCCATTATTTCTTATAGGAAAATTCTATTTGGTTTAATCTTTTTTTACAATTTGTGTGTATAATGTTATTTTATGTATTTGCATGATTATTTTAAGGCATTTTTCATTTTTTAAGTTATATTAATAATTTTGGCTTGAACATGTGGAAATCAAGCACATGATGTATATCACATTTTATTTGATAGAAAACAAGGGCAATTCTCACTCAGGCTGCTTGTTCCTTTATGTGTCAGGTATGTTTTCCATGTTTCTTTATATTAAAATGTTTTTATTTCTTAATATTTAAATGTATTTACATATGTTGTAAATATATTTATTTATTATATTTATTTATTATTAATATAATTATTCATGCTGTTATTCTGGCCCTTTTCCTGATGGAACTGTATGTAAGAGAAAACAAGGGCAATTCTTACTCAGGGGCTGTTTGTTCCTTTGTGTGTCAGATTAAATGCTTCCCGTGAACCGCCACCTGTGTCCCGTGTCTGATTAACACAGCGCAGAGAAAAGTTTAACTGGAGTGACCGGTTACACACCACAATGGATTGACACCCCATCGCAATGTCAAGTCTTCTGTGATAAGACCCCTGTGACTCTGTATACAGAATAATATGGTACTGTATAAACGGTGATTGAGTGAGTGATTCTCACATTTTTTATTTATTTTCACATGCTAATTTTTTCATATGTTAGGCATTTGGAGTTATTTTATTAATATGGTTCATGTACTGTATGGTTATGGCACTAAAGTATAGTTAACTTTACCTAATTCACATTTGTTTATAAGAACTAGCATTTCAGTCATGTATTGTGTTGCACTCTACATGTAGCTTTTGTATTCCTTCTGTCATCATTGTAGCCCAATCCATGTTATATGCGCCACTTGCACACCTACTTCCGCATTCTTTTCAATAGGGCTCAGTCAGTTCCGGTTTAGCAATGGCTACGTTCTACACCCTCTGTCTCCAGGATCTCCCACGGATTAACGTTACTGACGTGCATCGTATTTGCAAAACACAACCATATTATATAAGAATATATATATTATTATATATTGTATAAGAACATATTAAAGTCAAAGTCAGCTTTATTGTCAATTCTGCCACATGTACAGGACCATACAGAGAATTGAAATTGCGTTACTCTCAGACTCTTGGTGGATAACAGATAACATTAAATACATAAAGTAGAATTTTAAAAATACAAAGAAAAAATTGAATAAATATAATTATACATATAATATAAAAAAACAAATACAAAAGTGTGGTGTCAAAAGTATTCACATTCATTACTTCAGTAGAAGTATAGATACTAGGGTTTAAAAAGACTTCTTTAGAAGTTGAAGTATCAACTCAAGCTTTTTACTCAAGTAAAAGAACTGGTTTCAAAACTACTTAAAGTATAAAAGTAAAAGTAACGTGAGGGGGGAGAAAAGCATAGGCTATGCCACGGGCCTATATACTACACTAACACCTCATTTAAAAAAAAAACGAAATGTGTTGTTTTTTTGTTGTATTTTTTAACGGCCATAGTGATTTGGGATACTATATATGGCAATTGAAAAAGAATGCATTTTAGTACAATGCAAATACATTTAAGAACCAGAAAGTACAGAATATATGTGTACTGCTGAGCGTTAACGTTTTATGGAGAAGAAGATTTGATAACTAGTTGCCTAAAAGTATTTTAATGGTGCAAAAATTCAAACTTCAGAGGCATGTCATCGGTAACCTTTATTGGAATTTAAATGTACATCCAAGTTTAGCTGCAGGAATCTGTGAGGGCAACATATGAGAAAATTAGTGTACCCAAGGCAGGCTTAGTAACAATTACCCTTGTATGGTTGTCTACAATAAACATTAGTGCTGTCAGAATGAATGATTAATCCAAGTAATTAATAACATTTTATATATCAAATTAAATTTTTTTATTAATTACTTGGATTAATCATTCATTCTGACAGCACTAATGTTATATATATATAATTCCTGTTAGCTTCCTCGCTGGTGCCTGGTTGTGAGATTTCGCTCGAATCTTGAGTCTCTATCACGGACATCTTCATCTACTTATCACAACGTCATCAACCGAAAATGCTATTTTATTCAAACATCCTTGCTGGAGTGTGTGACGTGATGTCATGTGCAGGTGCGATGGATCGCGTACCAACTAATAGGGTGTCGGAATGGTATGTTTATACTTCTCATCCAACCACAATCAAATTCGCTCCATCCGGGAGTCCGTTCTTCGTACGTCGCTTGATACATCCGAGATGACCTGACACATCTAAGATGAGATCATCGGACTAATTACGCTCTGACTAAGTTGGTTCTTCGAGCACACCTGTTGTTGATGATTAGTATAGCTGGATTGAGTTGTCTAGGATTATTGCGCACTCGTGCGTTGGTTTAAAAGGCGATATGCATCGACAGTAGAAACACTGATCACAAGCGGGGGCCTGGAGCCTATCCCAGGAAACTTAGGGCACAAGGCGGGGTACACCCTGGACAGGGTGCCAATCCATCGCAGGGCACACACACATACTCTCATACACACACTACGGGCAATTTGGAATGTCAATTAACCTAACCTACATGTCTTTGGACTGTGGGAGGAAACCGGAGTACCCGGAGGAAACCCACCAAGAACGGGGAGAACATGCAAACTCCATGCACACAGAGACGGGAATCGAGCCTACCCCGGGAATCGAACCCGGACCCTGGCGGTGCAAGGCGACAGTGCTAACCACTACACCACCGTGCCACCTTACATGAGACAATAAAATAAAATATGCAATATGAAAATAAATGTATATGAAAAAATAAATAAATAAATATATATATATATTTTTTTTCCAAATAGATGTATACTTTTATATTGGTTATTTTATAATAAAAATAATTTTGTCCAATTTTTCATTCTAAAAATATTTATTTTTATCATATTTATTTTTCAGGGGTTTGTCATGAATATGGTAATAAATATTTATATCTTCTTCTTTGTCTTTCGGCTGTTCCTTTTCAGGGGTCGCCACAGCGAATCATCTAACCCTATCCACTGCATCCTCCTCTCTCACACCAACTAACTTCATGTCCTCTCTCACTGCAACCATAAATCTCTTCTTTGGTCTTCCTCTAGACCTCTTGCCTGGCAGTTCCAACCTCAGCATCCTTCTACCGATATATTCACCATCTCTCCTCTGAACATGTCCAAACCACCTCAATCTGGCCTCTCTGACTTTATCTCCAAAACATGATGAACTCATTCTTGATCCTTTCCATCCTTGTCACTCCCAAAGAGAACCTCAACATCTTCAGCTCTGCTACCTCTAGCTCTGCCTCCTGTCTTTTCTTCAGTGCCGCTGTCTCTAAGCCGTAGAGCATTGCTGGTCTCACCACTGTCCTGTACACCTTTCCTTTCATTCTAGCTGATACTCTTTTATCACACAACACACCTGACACTTTTCTCCACCCATTCCAACCTGCCTGTACTCGTCTCTTCACCTCCTTTGAACACTCTCCGTTGCTCTCGACCGTTGACCCTAAGTACTTAAAATCCTGCACCTTCTTTACCTCTGCTCCCTGTGGCCTCACTGTTCCTCTTGGGTCCCGCCCATTCACACACATGTATTCCGTCTTGCTGAGGCTAACCTTCATTCCTCTGCTTTCCAGAGCGTACCTCCACCTCTCCATATTTTCCTCCACCTGTTCCCTGCTCTCGCTACAAAGCACAATGTCATCTGCAAACATCATAGTCCATGGAGACTCCTGTCTAACGTCATCTGTCATCCTGTCCATCACCAGAGCAAACAAAAAGGGGCTTAGAGCCGATCCTTGATGCAGACCCACATCCACCTTGAACTCTTCTGTCACACCTACAGCACATCTCACCACTGTCTTACAGCTCTCATACATGTCCTGCACCACTCTAACATACTTCTCGGCCACTCCAGACTTCCTCATACAACACCACAGCTCCTCTCTCGGCACCCTGTCGTACGCTTTCTCTAAATCTACAAGGACACAATGCAACTCTTTATTACCTTCTCTGTACTTCTCCACCAGCATCCTCAAACCAAATACTGCATCTGATGTACTCTTTCTAGGCATAAAACCATATTGCTGCTCACAAATTCTCACCTCTGCCCTTAACCTAGCTTCCACTACTCTTTCCCACAGCTTCATTGTATGGATTAGCTTTATACCTCTGTAATTGCCACAGCTCTGCACAGCTCCAGGTAATAAATATTTATATATGATAAAAATAAACATTATACAAGAATTTGATTTAATGGTCTTGACGGCTGTCTCATGCCTAGGGTTTATTATAATAGTAATATCATATGTTATAATAATAAACCTAGGAATTTATGTTCTAATATAATATTTGATAGCGATTATCCATGGCAGGCGGGCATATATGAAAGATACTTTTCTTTTCCCACGTGAGTCAGTCCGCGTCAGCGCTCTTTAACCAATCAGATGTGACGTTAACATTTCAACCAATCATAACCCGGCAGGAGCGCAGCCTTAATCCTGTTTACATGAAATAAACCTGCTACCGAGCAGGTTCAAGCTTACGGACATGTTGCTATGACAACAAGTATGAGAAGCGCATTGAAGAACGAAACAATCCAAGATCAGGACAAATCCACAACAATCAAATCCAGCTAACTGAGTTAGCGACGTACGAAGAACAGACCCCGGATGGCGCGATTATCTGGATGTTTTTTTTGTTTGTTTTTTGAATGACCAGCTGAAATAAAATAGGAGTAACGAGGCAATTTTTAATCATCTGGATAATTGCGTGAAAATGTAAGGAGTAGAAGTAAAAAGTCGGCTGAAAAATAATTAATCCAGTAATGTATAGATACCCAAAATTTCTACTTAAGTAAGGTAACAAAGTATTTGTACTTCGTTACTTGACACCTCTGCAAATACAATATACAAGTAAGGGCACATGGCAGATTTGCAAACCAGACAGAGTAGTGCAAATGCAGACATACTGTATAGTGCAAATAGAGCTTGTAAGCATGATAAAGTGATAGAGAGCAGCCCTGTAACAAACAAGAGTCTTATCAGGTAGACTAAGAGTAGTATATATAGATAACACATTGTAAATACTACCCTGTACTGTGTTCTGTAAATGTACAGTCACGCTGAATGTATAGCTCTTGTAGCTGTTTTTTCAGCTCCTCCACTTCATTAGAAAGTTCTTCTATTTTAGCACATGCCAGGTCTAATAATAATTTTTTCGTGCCTCTGGTGTTTGCGGTTCAATAATCTGATCACTGCTAAAATGTTTACTGCGAACCTTAGAATTGCTGCTAGGACAAAAATCGTCTCGTCATATGTTCACAAGCCACCGTTTTCTAAGGTCCACATCTGAACACTTTTTTCTGAACATTTCCTCCAAACACCAAAACAATGGCCGACACACCGGAACTCAGCGAGCCCTATTACTTCAAAGCGGAACTACGTAATGGGCCTGCGTGCAAGTAGCGTGTTGGGCATTTTTTCTTACAAAATCATTTCTACCTTTTCTGATAACTTTATTTATATGAGGTCAAAGAAAAATCTGACTATCGTGCCCTTAAATTTCTTGTGAAATCAGATTACTAAGTTTGAAAAGCTACCAAGGTTAATGTTACATTTGTACTATTTCTTCTGGCAATTTAATTGAAATCAGTTTAACTTTTTCTTTGTGGAAATATGTACACCCACACTCTCAAATAGAATGTAGACCCACATTAATGTAACCTACTTCAGCTCTACTAAAGTGCCAGAACCTTGCTGTTTTAAAAATGGGTATGGATACTCACATACAGATTGTTGTCACTCGAACTGTCTCACTGCATCAAGTTGACAGTGGTTGGAGCCAAAGTTACAGGAGGTTTGGTTGCACAGTTCAGTGGCATAATGTTTGAACCCAGGCTATTGTCTTCTTTCTTATACTACCCTATTTTCAGACGCAAGTGGGATGGAGAGTTGTAACCTTTAGGAAGAGGACCTGTCTGGTGAGGAAGTGTGCCCTGACATACATCAATCATCTGAAAGGATACTGAAGCATGATATTCGCACTCAACAATTTCCAGCATCTTGTGCCATCCAACTGGGAAGTGTGCATGTCATAATAGAGATTTATTAATGCAATCTTACTGCATGAATAACACTGTAAAAATATATCTTTTTTGGTTTTTATACTGTATACACACACACACACACACACACACACACACACACTACCGTTCAAAAGTTTTAGATCAAAAGTTTTTGTTTAGTGATTTATTTTCTACATTCTACAACGATACTGGGGATTTCAAAACTATAAAATAACACATGGAATTAGGTAATTACGTAACAACAACAAAAACAACAGTTAGTTGTTATTTTAAGACACAGAGGTCAGCCTTTCTGTAATAGTTCTTGCAAGAACAGTATTGTCAAGTGCATTTGCAAAATCCGTCAAGCACCATAATGAAACTGGCTCTCATGAAGGTTATCCCAGGAGGGCGAGAGCAAAACCTACCTCTGCCACAGACGAGAAGTTCATTTAGAGTTATCAGCCTGAAAAATGACCAATTAACAGCACCTCAGATTAGAGGCGTTATGAAGTCTTTACAGTAGCAGACACATCTCAATATCAACTGTTCAAAGGAGATTAATGCATGAACGATCACGGAGTTTGAATATATATATATATATATATATATATATATATATATATATATATATATATAGACATCTAATGTTTATTAAACACCTAATAAACAGACATCTAATGTTTATTAAACACATTTATTATTATTAACATATATATATATATATATAGTATAACGCTATCTATCTATCTATCTATCTATATATATATATATATATATATATATATATATATATATATAGTACATATGTTAACCGTGGCAGTATTAAGAAAATTATTAGGTTCTGCTAGCCTCTGTAGTGAATTCAGATTTAAGCCAATCGCTGTTAGTTTTAAACCTAAATGTGTTTAATAAAGATTAGATGTCTGTTTATTAGGTAAGCTGTATCACATGTACACTGCATATACTATATAAAATATAAGCAACCGCCCCCCAAAAAATATATATATTTTTTAAACATATCTTAATTCATTTCTTTAACCTATATCACAGAAAACAGCAAATGATGCAATTGAATATTTATTTTATGCTACTCGTGTCTTTGTTTCTTTCTTCCATTCACTTAAATTATTTCACTTTTTGTATTATATAGTTTACTTTTATTTAACACATTTTGCTATGGAAATGTATGATACCCAAAATTTCTACTTAAGTAAGGTAACAAAGTATTTGGACTTCGTTACTTGACACCTCTGCAAATACAATATACAAGTAAGGGCACATGGCAGATTTGCAAACCAGACAGAGTAGTGCAAATGCAGACATACTGTATAGTGCAAATAGAGCTTGTAAGTATGATAAAGTGATAGAGAGCAGCCCTGTAACAAACAAGAGTCTTATCAGGTAGACTAAGAGTAGTATATATAGATAACACATTGTAAATACTACCCTGTACTGTGTTCTGTAAATGTACAGTCACGCTGAATGTATAGCTCTTGTAGCTGTTTTTTCAGCTCCTCCACTTCATTAGAAAGTTCTTCTATTTTAGCACATGCCAGGTCTAATAATAATTTTTTCGTGCCTCTGGTGTTTGCGATTCAATAATCTGATCACTGCTAAAATGTTTACTGCGAACCTTAGAATTGCTGCTAGGACAAAAATCGTCTCGTCGTATGTTCACAAGCCACCGTTTTCTAAGGTCCACATCTGAACACTTTTTTCTGAACATTTCCTCCAGACACCAAAACAATGGCCGACACACCGGAACTCAGCGAGCCCTATTACTTCAAAGCGGAACTACGTAATGGGCCTGCGTGCAAGTAGCGTATTGGGCATTTTTTCTTACAAAATCATTTCTACCTTTTCTGATAACTTTATTTATATGAGGTCAAAGAAAAATCCGACTATCATGCCCTTAAATTTCTTGTGAAATCAGATTACTAAGTTTGAAAAGCTACCAAGGTTAATGTTACATTTGTATTATTTCTTCTGGCAATTTAATTGAAATCAGTTTAACTTTTTCTTTGTGGAAATATGTACACCCACACTCTCAAATAGAATGTAGACCCACATTAATGTAACCTACTTCAGCTCTACTAAAGTGCCAGAACCTTGCTGTTTTAAAAATGGGTATGGATACTCACATACAGATTCTATATAAAATATAAGCAACCGCCCCCCAAAAAATATATATTTTTTTTAAACATATCTTAATTCATTTCTTTAACCTATATCACAGAAAACAGCAAATGATGCAATTGAATATTTATTTTATGCTACTCGTGTCTTTGTTTCTTTCTTCCATTCACTTAAATTATTTCACTTTTTGTATTATATAGTTTACTTTTATTTAAAGGGCACCTACAGTGCTACATGGACTTTTTCAAGCTGTTTGGACTGCATTGTGTGTTAGGAGAGGGTGTACACAACCACTCTACAGTGATAAAGAGCCGCCCAGCGATTTTCTTTTAATTTAATAATATAAGATGCCCCTTCTGAAATCAGCCCGTTTTCAAAAGCCTGTCGGTGTTAACTCACACCGACAGAGGCCGCTCCTACTACAGTTGATTGACACTGGTGTTTTAGCAAAGACCCGCCCCGAGTGAAAAAAAGAGCCGTCGGCCATTGTTATTCTACACGGGAGCAAAATGGCACCTACATGAGTGTGGTGTGCTATTTGTTGCAGCAGCCTTGCAATAGTGTGGTGGTCTAGTGGTTAGGATTTTGCGTTTTCACGTGGGAGACCCGGGTTCGATTCCTGCTTAAGGTACATGCTTTTTTTGCACTACATATTTATAAAGTTTTTCTAATTTTCGTTTAGTAACGAGGCGAGTGCGCTATGCTTCGATAAGCTTTTCTGACATAAGGAGAGACTCAGTCACACACACACACACACACACACAATGCTTCGCGTGTATGTTGTCCTATTCCCGACATCTATATGCCTCATTCACACACACAGACACACACACACACACACACACACGTTGTTTGTCAGAAAGGTCTCTGTTTATTAACAGCAAAAGATCGGTATAAATATGTTTGACTAAACGCCTGTGCTATAGACATATGTTACTACAAATGAACCATTGTAAATGTCCTGGTGAGATCCCGAAAAAAAAAACAATGCTTCACGTGTATAAGGTCGCGGGTTGAATAGCCGGCATTTCAGCGGTGGTAACCGTTAATCCTTCGTGGTGTAGTGGCTAGGATGCCGCGCTCTAACGCGGTAGCCCCGGGTTCGATTCCCCCTCAAGGCACATGCTTTTTGCACTACATATTTATAAAGTTTTTCTAAAAGTTCGTTTAGTAACGAGGCGAGTGCGCTATGCTTCGGTAAGCTTTTCTGACATAAGGAGAGACTCACACACACACACACACACACACACTATGCTTCGCGTGTATGATGTCCTATTCCCGGCATCTATATGACAGTCAGAGACACACACACACACACACACACGTTGTCTGTCAGAAAGGTCTCTGTTTATTAACAGCAAAAGATCGGTATAAATATGTTTGACTAAACGCCTGTGCTATAGACATATGTTACTACAAATTAACCATTGTAAATGTCCTGGTGAGATCCCGAAAAAACAATGCTTCGCGTGTATCAGGTCGCGGGTTGAATAGCCGGCATTTCCAAGCAGCAGCCATTAATCCTCCGTGGTCTCGTGGTTAGGATACGGCGCTCTCATCGCAGCATCTCGAGTTCGATTCCCGGTCTGGGAAGTCAAAAAAGTTTTACAACCAGATTCACATGTAAAATTTTATATACATATATAACTATATATATATATATATATATATATAAATATGAGTGCATAATAAAAATCTTACAAAATATATATATATTTATAATAAAAATTATAATAATAATAATATTTATATATCCCCTATATTTTGTAAGATTTTTATTATGCCCTCATTTGTACATTGTATATTTGTACAACTATTTTACTAGTTAAATTTATTTTCTTTAGTATTTCTTTTTATTGATATTTATTCCTTACTCATTTATTTAATTTTTAAGGTCACTGACTGTCGTATAAGCATTTCACTGCATATCATACTGTGTATGACTGTGTATGTGACAAATAAAATTAGAATTTGAATCAAAGGAGAGGAAGAGAGACAGAGAGAGAGAGAGGGAGAGAGAGACAGAGTATGGGAAGGTGAGCATGAATGAACAGATGCAAGAGGAGACAGGAAGATAGCAGCAGGGAAGATTTAACACGTTAATATCAGATCTATGAGGAAGAGAGCAAGAGAGTAGAAATAACTCCTTTATATATAAAATAATTCTAACATCATGTAAAATTATTTTTAACTGTTTTTTAAATATTTTTAACTGTTGTCAAAGCTATACCCCACTTGTATTGTGAAGACACGCCCCACAGAACTGGGGGGCGGGTTCAGTAGAGGTCATTAACATTTAAAGGAGCATGTACTGAAACAGGTTGCTGAGAACAGAGCTACTTTTTACCAGGTAAAAGTCATGTTTTTTTTTACACAACAATTGAGATTTTTTAATTAAAGTATATTACAAACTTTTCATTAGGACCCTAAAGAATCATATTAACCTATGCAAAAATTGAGACTGTATGTCCACTTTAACACATTTTGCTATGGAAATGTATGACGTTTTTTTCTGTATGTCCAAATAAATATATAAATACCATGCGGAAATCTACTTAAATCCACATCTGTTTCATTATAATAAAAGCTTTCTAGTTATTAAATTCTTACAAATGTTCAATATAATGGCATTTTGCAATGTAAGCAAAGGTTGCATATTGCCAACAAGTTAACTGTGTTTTTAAAATCAAATATTTGCTATAAATGTTTAAAACAATCAAAGAAGTTGACTTATCTGTTTTATATCTGTCAATTTATAAATTGTATGCATATTTATATACAGTACAATATTTGTATACAGTGTAGATGAAAAGGACAATATAATAACTGGCCTTGTAGAGGAAACTGTTAAATTTTCCCGAACTATGGTCATAGTTCTATATATAAAACTATTTTTTTTTTCTTCCTGAGAGCATGGGCCTACCCTCATTTCTATTCAGCCAGTATCAACTTGCCACTACATTGATGGCTAATGGTATTAAGGTGTAATTAAAACTTAGAATGACTATCTTGATTGAATAGATTTTCAATTCAAATCAGTTTTCTTATTTGATTACCTGTGGTCTATTGATGGCTAGCATTAATACTATAATAGCAGCTGCTATTATTAGGAATGTGAGGTTTTATTTAGTCTACAGTTGGTCTTGCTTAGACTTGCAAAGGAGTCTTTTAGGTTTTTGTCAGGTACAGTAGTTTTGAAAATCTCAGAGAAAGTGTAAGGCTATGCACAGTATAATTTTACTGAATTAGCTACAATTTGAATTACCATCACAAGGAATAAGTTCTTGAGACAAATGAGGTAGGGGGCCTATCTTATTTCTTGTGAGCATGATAGGCAAAACTATATTCTATATATTGTATTCATCACCAGACTCATATTGGTTTGGCTAAGGGCGTTTTCACATTAGTTATGATTGATTTGTAAAATGCCCGGAAACAAATGCTACCCTTCACCTAAAAGATTAAATTGGATTAAAAGGAGTCAGAAATAACATACCTCTTCCATACAGTTCCATCAGGAAAAGGGAAGAGGAGGGGACAAAACAGGAAATTGTGCTGGCTTTAGGTGACATCACAGGATTTAAAGGGGAAAGGACTCATCTCAGGCACTTATATCAGGTATATGAAATGAACAATTTTGTGTAAATTCTATCAATTTAACAGGTTAATTTCTATACATGTTACAGGTGCACACACAGTCCCACACAAGCACGGCACCCACCAAGCACAGTGAGAACATGCAAACTCCATACACACAGAGGCAGGAATCAAACCCTGACGCTGGAGATGGAAGGTGACAGTGCTAACCACTAAGCCACCGTGCCGCCTGAAAATCACATTTGTAAAAATTAAAATATATGCTATATATGAGAACTGCATGTGGGACAAAATGTGTGAATCATGTCTAAAAATCTCATGCAACCCCTACATTTACATGTAGGCATTTGCAGACACTAATATCAAGAGCATCTTACAGTACAAAAAATAATGACTCTGGTCATTATTTAGATGTAAAGTTTGTTTTACCGTTCTGCAAATAATTTTTAATGATAAATAATAAGGGTAAAAAGTGCACTCAATCAACCATGCTTGTTGTTATTATTTTATGATTAATGCATATTTAGAGTACATACAGTACGTACGTACATACATACCCTTTATAAATAGGAAAAAAAATACAATTACTACACAAATACACCAACATACAGTAAACATTATTTACAGTTAACATTTACCGTTTATTTTGGGCCATGTGCAAGTGCACCAGCATGAATGAGTAGCAGTCCTCATGTGGCAGAGTGCCTGAGCCGATTAAAATATCCTATGGTGACCACAGTTGACACCAGTGCCTCTCCACAGGGACCACTGAACAAGTGATGATGAGAGGAAAGGGAACAAAGCACAGTATGTGTAGGGGGGTTGCTGCTTTGTCTCTTTAATCTGGCTGATGAAGATCCTTCACTCTGGGGACCTGACACAGGTTACACCCATAGTAATCACTCACACTACAGACGCTAGTGCAGCACAGCACAACAGCACAGTGATCCTCATCTCCCACCCTGTCTCTAAGACTGGCTTGTGGACACAAGCGCTCCCTCTCTTTTGCTTTACCACTCTCTTTTTCATAGCGGTCAAAAAGTGCAGAGACATCCAATCTCTCTCTCTCTCTCTCTCTCTCTCTCACACACACACACACCCCACCCTCCTTGCTTTTCCTTCATCTGCCGTTTCCTTTTTCTCCCCCAGCAGCGGTATGCGTCTCACTTCCCGATTATGTGCAGTGAGCGATGTGTGTACAAGTCAGGCAGCGAGCAGTGTAAACAGAGTATATGAGAGCTAAAAGGACTCAAAGAGGAGGGAAAAGAGGAAGGTGAAGAGAAAACCTGAGTGGTTTGATGAGGACAGATGCAAGCTAGAGTTTGTGAAGCGCTTGGATTTTACCCATGTGAAGTGTCCACATCTTATTTCCTGCTGGTAAAGGACGCAATTAAGGTATGTCGATCTTTTTATTTGTGCACTCTCGGTCTCTCTCTCTCTCCTCTCTCGGTATTTGCTGATGTTAGCTTTTTTTATTTAGTAAAGCAATAATATATGCAATGAACAGATATGGAACGCAGAGTAGAGCCAAAAGGGAAATAAAAATACATAACAAAAAAGAAACTCTTGAAAAACCTTGTGATGGAATCTGATTACCCATGTCCAGTTGAAGTTTAACCCCCCAAAAGGGAGATGCACTTAGTCTTTTTTTTTTTTTTCTTCGGGTACACTACATCTGAAAAGCCTGGGGAACTTACATCAGTAAATTAATTTTTTACTACTTTTAGAAGATAAAGAGAGTATGCAGGTGTGCATTTGCACTCCTATAGTGCAATGGGCACAGAGTTGAAAGAGGTAATCTTGCTGATGTATGGTTGTTTTGTTGGCTTGACATTAAAGGATGAGACTTAAGTCACAGGGCGCTGATTACTATTCAACAGCATGTACAGTTCCAGTAAGTATGTATAGTGTGCATGTGGCATGTGAGATTTACCATTCCCTTTTCACATTGCACACAAGTACACATTAGATATTTACATATAAACGCATTGTTGGTCTCTAAAAAGGTTTTAAATGCTGGTGAGGGGGAGTTTGGGTACCATCAGGGGAGATTTTTAAGTGATTCCGGAAAAGGGGAAAGTTTATGACAGCCGTGGCAACCACAAGTGGATGATTCATGTGAGAGTGTGTACAGATGATAATAGTTTCTCAGTGGAGATGAGTCAATCATTTCAAATGTAATAATGAACATTTATGCCCATAGTGCTGTATTTAGCGAGAGAATGTTCTGTAAAGGTTTCTATTAAAAATCTCCATTCAGTGTAGAGTATGCTCAGTTGAATTAAATTGATAAAATTATGAGTTGGTGAAATCATGAAAACTGTCATTGCACAAAAATACTTATGGAGGCAGCTGTTGGTAGTTTGATTATAAATAATTTCTCTTTTACAACTTTACAGTATTAACTCAAATAATGCTAAGCGTATTGAAAATATATATATGTTCAACATATTCTGATTAAATATCATATACAGTATGATGATTTGTAAATTTATTTACAAATTTATGAGAGGCGGTCATAAAATTATTATTGCTGCTAAGAAAAAATTATGTAATGAAAACAATTGAAACAGGTGTTAAATGTTCCCAGAGACATAATTTGGGCAATTATTTTTTTCATAAGATAATACAAATTGTATGACCGCCCATCATATCATCATGAACACCCTAGGTTAAATATTCCACAAAAAAATGTGAAGCCTGGACATAAACAGTTTTTGGGATTTGCAAAACTTTAGGGATTCATTATGCTATAAGTGCAGAATGCAATTATCAGAAGCCTTGGGGACAGATATACAGTATACGATGTACAGTATGGTTAACTAACCGCTTCCTTGCCTTTGTTCTGATTTCAGGCATGAATTATATATAGTAATTGTCATTATAAATTACCCTCCTCAGAGTCAGCATTTAAATCCCAGCCATGCAGCAGCTCTCCATTGGAAGGCGTCTAAGAGTGAAAAGGAATGGTTGAAGGATTGTGTTACTATCTCTTCTGCCAAAATATCGGCATTAGTCAATCATGAGCATCTAATGTAACTACAAAAAAATGCAGTTAGAGAATTCTTTTGAGTGGTGTCCAGATGCCCTGTTCTTTAGCATGAGGAGCATTTAAAAATACAGTATGTAGTAGATTCAGAGAAAAGTGCCTCAGAGAAAGGGCATGTTTACTCTCCCCCATCTTGGTAAGTAACTGTAATGTGATAGGGGAGAGTTAGTGGGTGCAAATTTGGCAAATGTCCAACCTGGAATGGAATTAGTATATACAAATTAGTGTAGCATTATTTAGATTAGACACTTTGTGTTATGATAAAGGGATCAAACCAACTACTGTGAAGTGAGAATATCTTTTACTGCCACACATACAATGAGACATTGGATCATACATGCTTTATTTAGTTCCCCTGTGTATTAGATGCTACTGAGCCTGATAAACCATTCAAAAGAGGTATAGAGAGACAGACTGAGAATTCACAACATGATGCTTTTTAAAACTTCCTTCAGGTCAGGAACAATACTATTTCATTGTTGGATGTCGACAGCATGTTTTGAATTTAAATACATGCCTACAGATGCATTTTAACATGTAGACACAAACCTTCAGTACAGTACATCACCATATGGGAAGTTGATGCATGGATGCAGGATGCATGTTTGATAAATGTCACTTTCCTAGAAGGTAAGAACAGAAACCCATCACAACTGTTCTTGTACAGTCGTCTTCATAAGTTAGTACCCCCTCTTTTAATTAATTTTATTGTGTGTGTAAAAACATAATAAGAATCATCTGCTCACAGTCTTAGTATTACGCAAATACAACCTCATATAACTTTTTCACTGTGCCATTATTTATTTAACAAAAGTTAAACAAACAAACAAAAAAAAGAAACAGTGAACAAAAGTAACCTCTTACTGCTCCAACAGGATTTAAAAGGGTACGTTGCAGCCAGGCGCTGCCAATCATCAGCCCTTAATCAACTAATCATTCGCAGGTGGGCAGACCTCAATAAAAGCAGTTTTGGCAGGTTGCTGGTCTGAACCATTCAGGTGTGTGTTAACACAACGCCAAGAGAGAAAGACATAAACGATGGTCTTGGGCTACGTTTACACTGTCAGGTAAATGTGACCCAATTCAGATTTTTTGCTCATATGTGACACATATTGGATATGTTCTATGGCCGTGTAAACAGGAAAAAAACGCATTCATTCCGATATTTCGAGTTCGGTTTCAGGCCTCCTTCATATGTGGAAATAAATCAGATATGTGCTTATGTGATTGTCATGTAAACAGACAGACTGGATTTCCTGAGTCGTTGTGTTCTGTACGCCATTAAAACTGCGACTTCTTCGCGGTTTAATGATGTTATGTTATTCTCCGGTGGAAGCGCGTGTGGAATTATAACATCGCTGGTGACCTGGAAAAGGAAAAGCACCCCCCCCCCACCTGGTGTTAATGCTTATTTGGGCTAAATAACATTAAGAAATCAGTATTTGGTGAATGAAGCATATGCCCAGGCTGCAATTATAGTGTTTTTTCTCCTCCTTCGTTTTAAAACCATGGAGAAGTTTCGCGAACTTTGCATATATTGCAGAGCTAGCGTTAAGCATATTTCACCTTCGTCTATCTTGGCTAGTTTGTAGCGCAAGAACCTCTCTTTAAGTATGCGCGATGTTTCAGATGGTATGGCAAGTGTAAACATGTGTATGGGATATGAGTCATAGTTGAAAGAACGTGTAAACAGACGGTCAAAATCAGATATAGGCAACAAATCAGAATTGGGCATCGAGACCTGCAGTGTAAACGAGGCTTTAGAGAAGCAATTATTGCTTTATTGCATGGAGGTGGAGTGGTTGATTTGGGATTGTTTTGCAGCCATAGGACCTGAGCACCTTGCAGTCACATAATGGTCCATGAACTCCTCTGTACACCAGAGTATTCTAGAGGCAAGTGTGAGGCCATGTGAGCTAACTTGGTCCAAATGCCACAGGGAAATGCTCTAGAAAATCTACATTAGAATGGGAAAAAAAATCATGTTTTTGTAATGCCTTGGCAAAGTCTGGCACTCAACCCAAATTGAAATCATGTGGTGGGACCTAAAGACAGCTGTGCATATGCAAATTCCCCAAAACCTCAATGAACTGAAGCAATATTGTAAAGAACAATAAGCTAAAATTGCTCCACAATGATGTGAGAGACTGATAAAGTTGACGTAAATCAAACCAAATGTTTACCTCAAGTTATTGCAGCTAAATGTGGCTTCATTTTTTTGTTAAATAAATAACAGCCCAGTAAAAAAAGTTAGGTTGTTCATCTGAGGTTGTATTTGCCTGCTATTAATACTAAAACCTGCTATGATCAGATAATTTTTACTATGTTTTTACAAAAAAAAAAAATCATATAGAATTAAACAAGGGGGTACTTTTGAACATAATTGTATATTTTAAACAAAAAGAGAATAAGTATTGGTGCCGGATTTGATGTAGTTTGATTTTGATTTCCTAAGGAAAGTATAAATAGAACACATGCCACCCTTTTGAAATTGTTTTGAGTTTTGGAGTCCGACTTTTACCAGTTTGAAAGTGTTCGAAAGTGTGACACTACATTTGTGCTTATATGGAAAGTCTATTGGTTATAAATATTTTGGTTCTACAGAGAACTCCAAATGTAAGGACTTTGTATTTAAGCTGTTAATGTTGCACAGTTAGCTGAATATGTGGCAGAATTAAGTGTCATTAAATTTAATTATGTAATTATGCAACAATATAAATCTGTTATAGTAACAGATCATTTTACCTTGTTTATACATTAGCTGTGGAAGGCTGTTAGTACGTTATTGTTATATCTTTTTATTAGCCATCAGACTTTAATAATAGGCATAACACATAGTCCGGTACTGTATAGAGTCAAATCAGACATTAGCAAGGATTCAAAAATAAACAATCAAGCATGACAAATTTGGAAAATCAAGAAGTGTAATTTTTACATATTTATTATTAGTGGTGCTTGCAAAGCATCACTATTGCTATCTCACAGGCTTATTATTTTTCTTTTTATTATTCTTCCATTTCTTCTTCCGTATGAAAGTTTGGCACGTAACTAGTCCCGCACCATTTGTCGTAGACCCATGAGTGAGGTGTCAAATCGTGCAGCCTATTCGGGAATGAGGTGCTATGACTTTTCTAAGGATTGGGTGGTTAATTAACCACCCCAAAAATCCCATTGACTTAACATTGAGGTTTGCAACCTGTGTCGGAAGATACCCACAAGGGTATAACTTTTACCCCCGGAGCAAGAGAGGTCCCCAAATTTGCCCCATTGACTTATAATGGGGATTTTGGTGAATCACTAGTCCCGCACCGGGTGCTGTTACTTTTCTGAGGGGTGGGTCGTTAATTGCCCCCCATAGACTTAACATTGAGACCAACTTTGACTGAGTCCCGCACCGTTTGTCGTGGACCCATGAATGAGGTCTTATTGTTCGGCTTATTCGGGAATGGGAGGCTTGACATGACTTTTCTAAGGGGCAAGTGGTTAACTTCCTCAGCAAAGGGCAATTAACATACAATGGTAAATTCCATAGGAACTTTGAAATTGAATTTAACTGTGGAACCCACTGTCGTAGAGACACGTGGGAGGGCTCATTTAACTCAGGCAACCAATCAGTCTTTTGCCTTTATCATTATGCTCATAAGCCATGCCCCCTAGCAACCTATTTAAATAATTTAATTCAATTAAATTTTATTTATATAGTGCTTTTAACAATGGTCATTGTCTCAAAGCAGCTTCACAAAAATGAAAGAAAATTTACAAAAATAAAAGAATCTTTTAGAAAAGAAAATAATTGAAAGTGTGTATGTGTGCGAAAAATGTGTCTAGATAATAATGAGACGAATGAATGATGAATGAAATGTCTCTGATGAGCAAGCCAAGGTTGACGGCGACGGTGGCAAGGAAAAACTCAACAGGGAACCCATCCTCATTTGGGTGATAACAGATAGAAATGATATAACATCATGTGTGTTGTGTAGGTGAAAGTTCAATATGACAGAATTTCTTAAAAATTAACATGAAGACCAGTTCAGCATAGGGACAAGTCAGTAGGTGCAGAGGGCAGATGAGGTCTGGATCACTGGAAACACAGGAGCAGCATGTGTAGCTCCAACCATCAAAAGGCTGAATCCAGCTGGAGCTGGTCCTTCTCTGGATGCCTCAGGAACCTTGCAGGGTTGGCCTTTGTCTACTGAAGCTGGCACAATCTCCCGATGCCTTGGGATGGGTAGAAAAATACAGAACAGATGGAGAGAATTAGCGTAGTTGCCATTCAGGATAGGTGTACTGGAGTATGAGATTATGGGATGAGTTACATGTATGCCATATTAAAAAGATGCGTCTTGAGTCTACTTTTGAAATGGGAAACGGTGTCTGCTCCCCGAACACTGTCTGGAAGGCTATTCCAAAGCTTTGGAGCTAAATATGAAAATGCCCTACTCCCTTTTGTAGATTTTGAAATTCTGGGAACTACCAGAAATCCGGAGTTTTGTGAACTTAAGGCGCGTGGTGGATTGTAGCGTATCAGAAGACTGGTTAGGTATGTGGGAGTTAAACCATTTAAGGCCTTGTATGTAAGTAATACTATCTTGTAATTTATTCTAAACTGAACAGGTAGCCAGTGCAGGGATGATAATATTGGGGTTATATGACGTAGTATGATGTAGTAACATCCTTCTAAACGCAGGCTGAATTGTGAAAGCTGTCATGTGCTGGTTTTTGGGCCGATGAGTAATAACGGTCTTATCTGAATTTAATAAAAGAAAGTTATGGGTCATCCAATCCTTTATGTCCTGGACACACACAATCTAGACAACTAGGTATTTCGTCTGGTTTTGTTGAGATATATAATTGGGTATCATCAGCATAACAATGGAAACTAATCCCATGTGCTCTAATGTTGTTACCCAAGGGAAGCATGTATATTGAGAACAGCAGAGGTCCTAAAACTGTCCCTTGTGGGACCCCATATTTCAGTGGCATTACACCAGACGGTTCTCCATTCAGATCTACGAAATGGGATCGATCAGACAGGTATGATCTAAACCATTTTAATGCCTGTCCCTGAACACCTATGTTATTTTCTAAGCGATCTATGAGAATATTATGATCTACAGTGTCGAATGTAGCACTAAGATCGAGTAAGACTACTGTAGTATTGAGATGCAGCCTTGGTCTAAAGCTAAAAACAAGTCGTTTGCAATCTTAATTAGTGCAGTTACTGTGCTATGATGGGGCCTGAAACCTGACTAAAATTATTCAAGGATGTTGTTTTCCTGCAAGAATGTCCATATTTGAGCTGATATTACTTTTTTAAATATTTTTGATATGAACGGAAGGTTTGAAATCGGTCTGTAATTTATTTCATTTGCGTCCAAATTAGACTTTTTAAGAAGCGGCTAACTTGAAAGGTTTAGGGATGTTAATCAATTAATAATGTTTAGAAGTGGCTCTCCAACTGTAAGCATCACTTCTTTTAAAAATCTGGTTGGGATTGGATCTAACAGGCACGTTGTTGATTTAGCCGAGGTTATAAGTTTATACAGCTCTTCCTGTCCTATACCTGTAAAGCACTGAAAATCTAATTGTGAAGCTATAGGCTGACCTGGATCGTGAGATACTATTAGAGGTTGAACCTCCGTTATTTTCTTCCTAATACTATTGATTTTTTCATTAAAGAAGTCCATAAAGTCTTCACTTCTAAAGTGTGATGGGATACTCTCTGCGGGCATCTTAGGTTTTGTTAAGTGAGCCACTGTACTAAATAAGAACCTGGGATTGTTTTGGTAAATAGCATGCTATTAGCATGATGCTAACACAATTAGCATTTTGCTAGCATGATGCTAACAATATTAGCATGTCGGTAGCATTATGCTAATTATATCAGCACATCGGTAGCATGATGCTAACGATATTGTCATGTTGCTAGCATTATGCTAACTTTAGTGACATTTCGCCACTAACGTGTAGAATGTTCCTAGCATGATATTAGTGTAATTAGCATGACGTTTAGCTGATTAGCATGTTGCTAGCATTATGCTAACTTGCTATCATGATGCTAACTATATTAGCATTTTGCACTTAACATGATTAACATGTTGCTAGCATGATGCTAGCTATATTAGCATGTAGCTAGCAACATCATGAAAAAGTCACTAACATGATGTTAAGATCCCATTGTTTTAGAGGTATGGAGGGCCCGAGTTTTGCCACGGCATGCACCTCTCACATTTTCTTCAGGAAATGTACCTCTCTAGATATTATTATTATTATTATTATTATTATTATACTTATGCTTTTAACCTCAATGCCTGTTAATTTTGTTACAATTGTTAGTAGAAACACTGCAAGTCAATAAATGTGACTATATATAAAAATTACAGAATTTATCCCATCACTGCCCATATGAATTATTATTTATTTATTTTTAACACATTCAAGTCCTAAGTCCATAGTCTCCACAGGACTGATGTTCTTCCTTAGCTCCCTTGAGACTACAGTGGAACTAAAGCAGAAAATAAGAACATGTATTCCCAGGAGTGACTATAGAAGCACACACCTTAATGAACAGGTTTCCTTTGACCACCGGTGTACACAAATGGATCAGATAAAGAAAGGAAGCAGAAAAAAAAAGATTCCCTGATTTTGCTCCTGGATACTGTGATGACTAATCAGCTGAAAGCACATGGGAGTGATGAGACTCAGGTGTAGGAGCATTCCCACTTTATATTTTACTAACATCGCTCTCTCTCTCTCTCTCTCTCTCTCTCTCTCTCTCTTCGTGGCTGCATCCCTTCTTTTCTTGCTCATCAGAACTCATTTGGGCATCTGGGCAACTAAGGCAGAGAGAGTGCATTTATTGAGGAGAGTCTGTGCTAAATAAGGGCCAAAAGCAGCACCAGAGGGATAATCGGATACAGATGGGGAAAAAACGATTTTTGCATTTTAAAAAATGTTTATTGTATAGAACTGTATGTATTAAAATAAATATCACATTAGAAAATTTCCACTTTCCTTCTCCTTTATCTTTCGGCTGTTCGCTTTCTCCGTTACTCTTGACTGTTGACCCTGAGTCAGTGGCTGTTCTACACTGAATTGCTGCCCGGGCGAGACTCCCTCCTGTGGGCGCAGCGCAGGTATCATAGATGATAGAAAACCGCTTAGTGGCACAGATTATTATTTTTTCCTCCAGGTTCGTGTGCTGGCTCCCCAACGTGACAGGAAAAAATGCCGACCTGGGTGGCTGCCCAGTTCGCCCTGCCCTAAAACCGCCACTGCCCTGAGTACTTAAAGTCCTCAAACTTCTATACCTCTTCTCCCTGTAGCTTCACCACTTGGGTCCTCCTCATTCACACACACATGTATTCTGTCTTGCTGCAGCGAACCTTTATTCCTCTGCTTTCCAGAGCATACTTCCATCTCTTAAAATTTTCCTCCACCTGTTCCCTGCACTCACTACAAAGCACGCCATCTGCGAACATCATATGCCATGTAGTCTCCTATGTAACCTCATCTGTCATCCTGACCATCAACAGAAACAAGAAGGGCTTAGAGCCGATCCTTGATGCAGACCCACCTCCACTTCAGAGATGCAGACCTCTTCTGTCACACCTACGGCACATCTCACCACTGTCTTACAGCTCTCATACATGGTCTGCACCACTCTAACATACTTCTCAGCCAGACTTCCTCATACATTACCAAAGCTCCTCTATCGGTACCCTGTCATACACTTTCTCTAAATCTCCCAAGACACAATGCAACTCACTTTTAAGTTCTCTGAACTTCATCCATCAGCACCCTTAAAGCAAATACAACCCCTGGTAAAAATTATGGAATCACCCCTCTCAGAAGATGTTCATTCAAATGTTTAATTGTGTAGAAAAAAAACAAGTACATACATGCCACAAAACTATTTTCACTCAACAATCCAAACTTCTGGCTGTATAAAACACTTAAAAAAAAAACAAAGAAAGATAACTATAGTCAATGACAACTGTTTTGACAACTCAAACAGAGGAAAAAAATATGGAATCACACAAATCTGAGGAAAGAAATTTGGAATCACCAAATAAAAACACTACTTGTACTTTGTTGCACCACCTCTGGCTTTTATAACAGCTTGAATTCTCTGAGGCATGGATTTTACTAATATCAAACAGTATACTTCATCAGTCTGTCTCCAGCTTCGTCTTATTGCAGTTGCCAGATCAGCTTTGCAGGTTGGAGCCTTGTCGTGGACCATTTTCTTTAATTTCCACCACAGATTTTCAATTGGATTAAGGTCCGGACTATTTGCAGGCCATGCCATTGACATTATATGTCTTTCCTGTAGGAATGTTTTCACAGATTTTGCCCTATGGCACGATGCATTATCATCCTGAAAAATGATGCTACCAAAATTGCTACCCGGGTTCGATTCCCAGCCAGTGACCAACAACAATAATGCTGAGGGTTTCTAAATTAAGTTGAAATGTAAATTATTGTGTCCTACTTATATGATGTCCTCGATAATGATTATAATAAATATATAAATTATTTTTCAAGTTAAATTTTTTTCACACTGCTACTCTGTGCAGTTGTGTGTCCACGAAGAGGTGGGTATGTATAGCTCATAGGTGTATATACACGCATTTCATATGTAGTGGTTTGAGCAGTAAGTAGTATACTTAGTATAATAAACACTGCCTTTTGCAAAGTTAAAGTGAGTGCTGTTGATCAAAAGGCTGATAAACACGCGCATATATGAGCAGATTTATCGATAAAACTGCAAACATACTCCCCCTGAAATGCAACAAACAAATACAGTATATAGTCTGTAAGTGCCATATCGCACTTGTTATGAATTTGTTGTTGTGTTTATTTTATTTTATTTTATTTGCTGTTATTTCATTTATTCTACCTTGTTCTATTCATTAGTAAAGCATTAAGCATTAAGTTTGTTACATAAGCCATAAGCTTTATATTTCTTAGTCATGCATCATAAGTTGACAATCGTAAGTTGATCTGTGATGTCATTCTACTATTACATGCATTTTGTGTGACTGTAATATGATTGAGAGTTCAGTTTAGATATGGAAGGCTACGGAAACACAAGCTTTAGACCGTCAGCTAATGAGAGCTCCCAGTAAGCTAGAAATGTAAGATACAGCAACTAGGTTGTTATATACCTAAGCCAAGACTGTAATTTACAAGATACAGCAAACAGGTTGTTGTAAACGTCAGAGATTTGCAAGATGCAGCAACTGATGTCTGTAATCACAGTGGATTTACTCAAGACGACTGTATGAAGTGTTGATTCTTTGATGCTGACAAAATAAACTACAAGAGACAAAGAGATCGGACTTCTGTCGTGTGAGTGAAACTTTAAGACAAGCTACGCGTCAAAACTAGTGAAATAATATGACCGCATCTACATAAAGTCAAAAGCTTTCCGCTGTTTGAATGAAAACAAGTGAACGCTGAAAGGGAAAGTAAAAGAGAATAGCGCGCCTTGAACTTCACCATGCCGAACAACGAGGACAACGCTCCCAGCATTTGGCTGGGGAGCCTAACGGCGCTCCACGAGATGAACAGAAAGAACCTCAACGAGGCGCTGGATGCAAGAAAAGGCAAGCGAATTCGACTGAATGCAATGTCTACTGCATTAAAGACACCTATGAACTATGCACATAAGTTAGACATCATTGAAACTGAGTACAGACCCGAATACGGGAAGCAGAGAGAGAACTTCATGAGAAGTAACGTTGATGTGCTTGTGTACAATCATAAAGACAAACACAAACGCGATCAGGTCGCTTGCGGCGCACCTGAGGCCCAAGGCCGCACAGAATTCATAGCTAAGGGTGGGTCGCTGGATAGCGGACACCAAGGACACTAAGGGCCACTCTGTGACGTCGCGAACACGCGAAAATGCCTCGCCGGGCGTCAGCGTGTCACTGATAACGGCAGCATCCAAAAGGTCTGTAACTTCTACATCATCCTCAGCCCGACTAAAGAAAGCGGAAGCCAACAGAGCAGCCTTGTTGATTAAAGTAGCAGCCTTAGCAGAACGGCGGGCGATAGAACAGAAGGAAGCACAATTAAAGAATAAAGAAGGAGAATTAAAGGCTGATAAAGAAAGGTTGGAATTAGAAACTGCGCTCGCAATTGTCAACGCTGAATTACAGGCTTATCAGGGTTGTGAAAAACGACAGCCTGCATCAAAGAGCAGAGTCATCGACCCGAGCTGCACGCACTCGAGCAGCCCGCCTCGGACAGGCCACAAACCTGAATACGACAGCCGATCGCCCAAGAGCAAGAGCGCACTCACTGAATCGAGGAGCGCGCACTCTCATCTTTCCAACTCAACATGCAACAGCCGAGCGCAGCCTGCGAACGAGAGCGCAGTCACTGAATCGAGCAGCGCGTGCCCGAGCAGCGCGCACTCTCACCCTTCCAACTCAACAGGTAACAGCCGAGCGCAGCCTGTGAACGAAAGCGCAGTCACTGAATCGAGCAACGCGCACCTGAGCAGCGCGCACTCTACGGACCTGGACGCCGCAACCAGCGACAGAAAACCCAGTCACACATCCCTTCAAGGACCCAAACAAAGGGGCCAAGGAAAACCTAGGGTCAGCGTCGCAACCGACGTCAGACAGGTTGGTAGAATTCACAAAGACTCAATTACAACGAAGAATGCCGGCACGTTAGCCATTAGCGCTTTCACTAAACCGTGCGCACATTGCAAAGGGGAGCATATCTTAGACGATTGCTTCAAATTTAATGATAAGACACACAAAGACAAAGTAGAATTCTTAAAAAGAAACGGATTCTGTTTCGGATGTTTAAGAAAGGGTCATTTGTGGAAAGACTGTACCAGAAAAATTGTATGTTCATTGTGTTCAAAGCCACATCCACGCATGTTACACAGTGCAGTGCAAGATACGGCGCAGCCAGTTACACGCGCTGACGAGAATGAAACCGAAAGTGACCCAAAAAATACACCACCGGCAGAGAGTCACGAATCAAATGCGCTCACTGGGGCTGGAGGTAATTGCATCCTCCCCATTGTGCCCGTTAAAATAAAGTCCAAGAAAAAGGACACAATCGTAGAAGCCATGTACTATCACGCGAAAGTCCCCGAGGAGGACACAGATCTGCTGCGCTTCCTGTGGTGGCCGAATGGAGATGTGAACCAAGACTTATTTGAAAATACAATGGTAGTTCATCTGTTCGGTGCAAAATCGTCGCCTAGTGTTGCTAACTTCGCCCTCAGAAAGAGAGCAGAAGAAAACCGCAGCAATGCATCTGCTGTGGCAGTTAATACAGTGCTTAAAAACTTTCATGTAGACGACTGCCTGAAATCTGTTTCGAGTACTGACCAAGCAGTCGCCCTATACAATGATCTCACAAGTCTCTGTACAAGCGGAGGGTCTAACCTCACTAAACGGGCAAGCAATAGCCGTGCCCCACTGACTGTCATTCCCGAGAGCGAAAGGATCAAAGACATGAGAGACTTAGACTTGAGTAAAGATGCACTGCCCATAGAGAGAGCTCTGGGGGTGCTGTGGTGCATTAACTCAGACATGTTCAAGTTTAAGATTAGTTTAAAGGAACGACCTGTGACAAGACGAGGAATCTTGTCAATCACCAGTTCGATTTATGACCCCTTAGGGTTTCTCGCGCCTGTCATACTGCCAGCCAAAACTCTAATGCAACAGTTATGTAAAGAAAAACTAGCCTGGGATGATGACATTCCCGAGCAGTTTGCAACAGCATGGAAAACCTGGCTGCAAGAGCTGCACAGACTGTCCGAGTTCAGCATAGCACGGTGCATAAAACCAGCCGACTTCGGAGTTACAGCTACAGCACAACTCCACCACTTCTCGGATGCAAGTGAAATGGGATACGGAGCTGTCTCATACCTCAGGTTAGTAAACGCTGATGGACTTACACATTGTGCATTCATGATGGGGAACTCCCGTGTAGCACCCCTGAAACAAACCACCATTCCACGAATGGAACTGATTGCGGCAGTGGTCGCTGTAAAAAATGACAAAATGTTGAAAGAACAGCTAGAATTGAAATTGCTGGACTGTATGTTCTGGACTGACAGTACAACTGTTTTGAGATACATTGATAACGAAACACTTCGTTTTAAAACCTTTGTGGCCAACAGAAGCGCTATTATAAGAGAGTCAACCAAGTCACAGCAATGGAGGTACGTTAATACCTCACAAAACCCAGCTGACTCCGCCTCCAAGGGGGTATCTTGTGAAAAGTTCATGAAAAATGTCAACTGGATCCATGGTCCCTCCCTTCTCAAAGAAGCAGAGTGCAAATGGCTTGAAAATATTCATGACACATCAATAAAAGAAAATTTTGATGAAAATGCTGATGAAGTTAAGCTCTCAGCTTTAGTGAATATTGTGAGCATTACAAAATGCACAGACACAGACGCAGTGAGTAAACTGATTTATCATCACTCTGACTGGCACAAGTTAAAAAGACCCGTTGCCTGGATCCTTCGCATCAGAGACATGCTGAAACAAAAAACAGAAAGGGTTAAAACACAAGTAGATAACCCAAAAACAGAAAATCACAAGTCTCTAAAAGCTCAAGACCTAACAAGAGCAGAAAACGAAATCATTAAGTTTACTCAAAGACAAAATTTTAAGGAAGAACCTCTCACGTTGCAAAAGGGTGAAGCAGCAGTAGAATTCAAACAGGGAATTCGCACACAGCAAAAACGAAAGGCATCTGTGAAAAGAAACAGCTGCTCGCCCAAAATGGAACCTCTGACACCAAACCACCTGCTGCCGATGAAAAAACAGCAAAACCTGCCCTCTGGATTCTTCAAAAAGGAAGACATCTATGCACGTCGCAAGGAGAAGCAGATCCAGCATCTATCAGACCTGCTCTGGAAGCGATGGGTGCGTGAATACTTGCCCTTGCTCCAGGGGTGGCAAAAATGGTTTCAAAACAAAAAAAACCTCTCGCTTGGAGATATAGTGTTAATAACTGATGAGTCTTCTCCAAGCAATTCATGGGTTATTGGATAAATCACGAAAGTGTTCCCAGAGACATGTGTTAGTTAAAACTAAGACCAACACTCTGGAAAGACCCATCGACAAGCTGTGCCTCATATGTGAAATGGACTGTTAAATGTGTGGTAATATGTTATGAAATTTGATATGCAAATGTAAACATCTGAGATAAATATTACACACTTAAAAGATTTAAAACATTTAGAAGGGTTAAGAATGTTTGATTTCATGGCTTTATAAAAAAAAAAAAACACAAAATTGTAATTGTCAGTCTCCATGCCTGTCAATTAGGGGCTGGAATGTAAGTGCCATATCGCACTTGTTATGAATTTGTTGTTGTGTTTATTTTATTTTATTTTATTTGCTGTTATTTCATTTATTCTACCTTGTTCTATTCATTAGTAAACCATTAAGCATTAAATTTGTTACATAAGCCATAAGCTTTATATTTCTTATGATGCATGACTAAGTTGACAATCGTAAGTTGGTCTGTGATGTCATTCTACTATTACATGCATTTTGTGTGACTGTGATATGATTGAGAGATCAGTTTAGATATGGGAGGCTACGGAAACACAAGCTTTAGACCGTCAGCTAATGAGAGCTCCCGGTAAGCTAGAAATGTAAGATACAGCAACTAGGTTGTTGTAACCGTAAGCTAACGTAAGCTGGGAATGTAAGATACAACAAGAATGTTGTTATATACCTAAGCCAAGACTGTAATTTACAAGATACAGCAAACGGGTTGTTGTAAAAGTCAGAGATTTGCAAGATGCAGCAACTGATGTCTGTAATCACAGTGGATTTACTCAAGACGACTGTATGAAGTGTTGATTCTTTGAAGCTGACAAAATAAACTACAAGAGACAAAGAGATCGGACTTCTGTCGTGTGAGTGAAACTTTAAGACAAGCTACGCGTCAAAACTAGTGAAATAATATGACCGCATCTACATAGTCTATTCGCTGAATACAATACGACAGTGCGCTCCGAGCCGACCACCCGCAGACTGTAATGCTTTCATTCACAATAGGTGTGAAGTTATCAAACCGGTTTCGCTGATGGGTGATGGTTTCGCTGATGGGGAGAATAAGTTCTTGTCCTGTTGACAGGAATCCACTATAGTAATAGCCTACAGTAAATTTGACTATATCCATTTACTTAGAGCTGTTCATTTGCAATAAAAAAAAAATAATAATAAATATAAAAAAAACATATGATCTGTTCTATAGCCCATCTTTTTTTATCGTAAATGAACAGCTCTCTCTCTCTCTCTCTCTCTCTATAACTATATACAGTGGTGTGAAAAACTATTTGCCCCCCTCCTGATTTCTTATTCTTTTGCATGTTTGTCACACAAAATGTTTCTGATCATCAAACACATTTAACTATTAGTCAAAGATAACACAAGTAAACACAAAATGCAGTTTTTAAATGAGGTGTTTTATTATTTAGGGAGAAAAAAATCCAAACCTACATGGCCCTGTGTGAAAAAGTAATTGCCCCCTGAACCGAATAACTGGTTGGGCCACCCTTAGCAGCAATAACTGCAATCAAGCGTTTGCGATAACTTGCAACTACCACCACCATATTTTACTGTTGGTATGATGTTCTTTTTCTGAAATGCTGTGATACTTTTACGCCAGATGTAATGGGATACGCACCTTCCAAAAAGTTAAACTTTTGTCTCGTCGGTCCACAAGGTATTTTCCCAAAAGTCTTGGCAATCATTGAGATGTTTTTTTTAGCAAAATTGAGACGAGCCTTAATGTTCTTTTTGCTTAAAAGTGGTTTGCGCCTTGGAAATCTGCCATGCAGGCCGTTTTTGCCCAGTTCTTTATTATGGTGGAGTCGTGAACACTGACCTTAATTGAGGCAAGTGAGGCCTGCAGTTCTTTAGATGTTGTGGGGTCTTTTGTGGCCTCTCGGATGAGTTGTCTCTGCGCTCTTGGGGTAATTTTGGTCGGCCGGCCACTCCTGGGAAGGTTCACCACCGTTCCATGTTTTTGCCATTTGTGGATAATGGCTCTCACTGTGGTTTGCTGGAGTCCCAAAGCTTTAGAAATGGCTTTATAACCTTTACCAGACTCAATTACTTTTGTTCTCATTTGTTCCTGAATTTCTTTGGATCTTGGCATGATGGCTAGCTTTTGAGGTGCTTTTGGTCTACTTCTCTGTGTCAGGTAGCTCCTATTTAAGTGATTTCTTGATTGAAACAGGTGTGGCAGTAATCAGGCCTAGCGGTGACTACAGAAATTGAACTCAGGTGTGATAAACCACAGTTAAGTTATTTTTTAACAAGGGGGGCAATCACTTTTTCACACAGGGCTATGTAGATTTTTAGTTTTTTTTCTCCCTTAGTAACGTAAACCTTCATTTAAAAACTGCATTTTGTGTTCAATTATGTTATCTTTGACTAATAGTTAACGGTTTTTGATAGGTAGAAACATTTAAGTGTGACAAACATGCAAAAGGATAAGAAATCAGGAAGGGGGAAAATAGTTTTTCACACCACTGTATATATGTATATATATATATATATAGAGTATGTATGATTCCAAATGTATAAATACGGAGCGCCCCCTCAATTAAATGTCTGCACATGCAAATATACTCACAAACTAAATATAAAATCTAAACTAAGCGTTACATTTTTAAGTTCTTGTCCTGTTGACAGGAATCCACTATAGTAAAAGCATACAGTAAATTTGACTATATCCATTTACTGATCTGTTCTATAGCCTAACTAATTTTTATATATATAACACTATACATACAGTGGTGTGAAAAACTATTTGCCCCCTTCCTGATTTCTTATTCTTTTGCATGTTTGTCACACTTAAATGTTTCTGCTCATCAATAACCGTTAACTATTAGTCAAAGATAACATAATTGAACACAAAATACAGTTTTTAAATGAAGGTTTACGTTATTAAGGGAGAAAATAAACTCCAAATCTACATGGCCCTGTGTGAAAAAATGATTGCCCCCCTTGTTGAAAAATAACTTAACTGTGGTTTATCACACCTGAGTTCAATTTCTGTAGTCACCCCCAGGCCTGATTACTGCCACACCTGTTTCAATCAAGAAATGACTTAAATAGGAGCTACCTGACACAGAGAAGTAGACCAAAAGCACCTCAAAAGCTAGCCATCATGCCAAGCTCCAAAGAAATTCAGGAACAAATGAGAACAAAAGTAATTGAGATCTATCAGTCTGGTAAAGGTTATAAAGCCATTTCGAAAGCTTTGGGACTCCAGCGAACCACAGTGAGAGCCATTATCCACAAATGGCAAAAACATGGAACAGTGGTGAACCTTCCCAGGAGTGGCTGGCCGACCAAATTTACCCCAAGAGCGCAGAGACAACTCATCCGAGAGACCACAAAAGACCCCAGGACAACATCTAAAGAGCTGCAGGCCTCACTTGCCTCAATTAAGGTCAGTGTTCACGACTCCACCATAAGAAAGAGACTCGGCAAAAATGGCCTGCATGGCAGATTTCCAAGGCGCAAACCACTTTTAAGCAAAAAGAACATTAAGGCTCGTCTCAATTTTGCTAAAAAAACATCTCAATGATTGCCAAGACTTTTGGGAAAATACCTTGTGGACCGACGAGACAAAAGTTGAACTTTTTGGAAGGTGCGTGTCCCGTTACATCTGGCGTAAAAGTAACACAGCTTTTCAGAAAAAGAACATCATACCAACAGTAAAATATGGTGGTGGTAGTGTGATGGTCTGGGGTTGTTTTGCTGCTTCAGGACCTGGAAGGCTTGCTGTGATAGATGGAACCATGAATTGTACTGTCTACCAAAAAATCCTGAAGGAGAATGTCCGGCCATCTGTTCGTCAAGTCAAGCTGAAGCAATCTAGGGTGCTGCAGCAGGACAATGACCCAAAACACACCAGCAAATCCACCTCTGAATAGCTGAAGAAAAACAAAATGAAGACTTTGGAGTGGCCTAGTCAAAGTCCTGACCTGAATCCTATTCAAATGTTGTGGCATGACCTTAAAAAGGCGGTTCATGCTAGAAAACCCTCAAATAAAGCTGAATTACAACAATTCTGCAAAGATGAGTGGGCCAAAATTTCTCCAGAGCGCTGTAAAAGACTCGTTGCAAGTTATCGCAAACGCTTGATTGCAGTTATTGCTGCTATGGGTGGCCCAACCAGTTATTAGGTTCAGTGGGCAATTACTTTTTCACACTGGGCCATGTAGGTTTGGATTTTTTTCTCGCTAAATAATAAAACACCTCATTTAAAAACTGCATTTTGTGTTTACTTGTGTTATCTTTGACTAATAGTTAAATGTGTTTGATGATCAGAAACATTTTGTGTAACAAACATACAAAAGAATAAGAAATCAGGAGGCGGGCAAATAGTTTTTCACACCACTGTATATAGTTAAAGTGTGAGTTGCGAATTAGAACATCCAGCTAAGATAAATGCTATGTTGTTGAAATAAATAAATAAATGAGTAAAACATTCCATAGCCCATTGTTAGTTTTAGTGATTTGGCTGAAACTAATTATCACTACATACAGTAAGTACCCTAACACCATTTTTCATGAGTTTCAGCTCAAACTAATTCTATACATGTAACGGAAAATGTACATGCAGATTCCAAATGTATAAATACGCAGCTATCTGCGCTTTGATGACAAGAACACAAGGGCTGCCCGACTTGTGAATGATAAATTTGCCATGATCTCGGAGATATTCGAGAAATTTGTGAAAAACAGCATTGCCTCTTACACACCCAGTGTGAACATAACAGTAGATGAGCAACTGAGGAGATTTATTCTGGAGTTGGTAAAGGAGCTATATGCGCACCAGAAAACAGCAAGGGCAGCAGGGGCAATGGCATGCAAGCGACCTTTACCTGATCGTACTTTCTCCACCTGCGAAAAGGAGGCAGTGTCAAATTGGCAGATGTCCAGGGAACAAAACCTCTTATATCTGCCAGACCTGTAAGCGGCTTGTCTGTAGCAAATGCACAAAGAACACAACAAAGCTGTGCTTGTAATGTTAATTCAGGGAACAAAACTTATGGCTTCTGCTAGAAAACTTAACCTTAAATTAATTGTAAGCCTTTGGATGGTGATCAAAAATACTTGCAAAACATCAGCATACATTGAAGGGAACTTCTGAGGTGGTCAGTGATTCATGGCACGGTCGATCGGAGGGGGTTGTGATCACACCTACGGTTCTTTTGTTCTAGGCTGTCGGTCAAATATCTCTCCACTTGAAATGGAAGCTGTTTTTTTTTGCTGTCATTTTGTAATCTTTCTCGTGTTTACCTTGTACTGTACAATGTATATTCATTTTTTATGAATTACTGTAAATAAACTACAAATGCAGTTGATTTACCAGAAATGACTTTTCTGTTTTTTGTGTGCAAAACTAAACTTCAGGGTCAAGTAATAGCGATTTTTAAAAGTATTTTATCTATCTATCTATCTATCTATCTATCTATCTCTCTCTCTCTCTCTATATATATATATATATATATATATATATATATATATATACAGTGGTATGGCGGCGCGGTGGTGTAGTGGTTAGCACTGTCGCCTTGCACCTCCAGGGTCTGGGTTCGATTCCCCGGCCAGGCTCGATTCCCGTCTCTGTGTGCATGGAGTTTGCATGTTCTCCCCGTGCTTGGTGGGTTTCCTCCGGGTACTCCGGTTTCCTCCCACAGTCCAAAGATATGCAGGTTAGGCTAATTGGCGTTCCCAAATTGACCGTAGTGTGTGAATGAGTGTGTGAATGTGCGTATGAGTGTGTGCCCTGCGATGGATTGGCACCCTGTCCAGGGTGTACCCCGCCTTGTGCCCGAAGTCTCCTGGGATAGGCTCCAGGTCCCCCGCGACCCTGAATAGAAGGATAAAGCGGTACAGAAGATGAATGAATGAATGAATGAAAGGATATACAGTGGTGTGAAAAACTATTTGCCCCCTTCCTGATTTCTTATTCTTTTGCATGTTTGTCACACTTAAATGTTTCTGCTCATCAAAAACCGTTAACTATTAGTCAAAGATAACATAATTGAACACAAAATGCAGTTTTTAAATGAAGGTTTATGTTTTTAAGGGAGAAAAAAAACTCCAAATCTACATGGCCCTGTGTGAAAAAGTGATTGCCCCCCTTGTTAAAAAATAACTTAACTGTGGTTTATCACACCTGAGTTCAATTTCTGTAGTCACCCCCAGGCCTGATTACTGCCACACCTGTTTCACTCAAGAAATCACTTAAATAGGAGCTACCTGACACAGAGAAGTAGACCAAAAGCACCTCAAAAGCTAGACGTCATGCCAAGATCCAAAGAAATTCAGGAACAAATGAGAACAAAAGTAATTGAGATCTATCAGTCTGGTAAAGGTTATAAAGCCATTTCTAAAGCTTTGGGACTCCAGCGAACCACAGTGAGAGCCATTATCCACAAATGGCAAAAGCATGGAACAGTGGTGAACCTTCCCAGGAGTGGCCGGCCGACCAAAATTACCCCAAGAGCGCAGAGACAACTCATCCGAGAGGCCACAAAAGACCCCAGGACAACATCTAAAGAAGTGCAGGCCTCACTTGCCTCAATTAAGGTCAGTGTTCACGACTCCACCATAAGAAAGAGACTGGGCAAAAACGGCCTGCATGGCAGATTTCCAAGACGCAAACCACTTTTAAGCAAAAAGAACATTAAGGCTCGTCTCAATTTTGCTAAAAAACATCTCAATGATTGCCAAGACTTTTGGGAAAATACCTTGTGGACCGACGAGACAAAAGTTTAACTATTTGGAAGGTGCGTGTCCCGTTACATCTGGCGTAAAAGTAACACAGCATTTCAGAAAAAGAACACCATACCAACAGTAAAATATGGTGGTGGTAGTGTGATGGTCTGGGGTTGTTTTGCAGCTTCAGGACCTGGAAGGCTTGCTGTGATGGATGGAACCATGAATTCTACTGTCTACCAAAAAATCCTGAAGGAGAATGTCCGGCCATCTGTTCGTCAACTCAAGCTGAAGCGATCTTGGGTGCTGCAGCAGGACAATGACCCAAAACACACCAGCAAATCCACCTCTGAATGGCTGAAGAAAAACAAAATGAAGACTTTGGAGTGGCCTAGTCAAAGTCCTGACCTGAATCCTATTGAGATGTTGTGGCATGACCTTAAAAAGGCGGTTCATGCTAGAAAACCCTCAAATAAAGCTGAATTACAACAATTCTGCAAAGATGAGTGGGCCAAAATTCCTCCAGAGCACTGTAAAAGCCTCACTGCAAGTTATCGCAAATGCTTGATTGCAGTTATGCTGCTAAGGGTGGCCCAACCAGTTATTAGGTTCAGGGGGCAATTACTTTTTCACACGGGGCCATGTAGGTTTGGATTTTTTTTTCTCCCTTAATAATAAAACCCCTCATTTAAAAACTGCTTTTTGTGTTTACTTGTGTTATCTTTGACTAATAGTTAAATGTGTTTGATGATCAGAAACATTTTGTGTGACAAACATGCAAAAGAATAAGAAATCAGGACGGGGGCAAATAGTTTTTCACACCACTGTATATATATATATATATATATATATATATATATATATATATATATACATATATATATATATAGCATGCATATTTATACATTTGGAATCTGCATCTACACTTTCTGTTACATGTATAGAATAGAATTAGTTTCAGCTGAATCAATGATGTTGTTAGGTTAGTTATGTTGTGATAATTAGTTTAATAATAATTAAAAAAAAAAAACTAACTTGGATGTTCTAATTCTCAAAAACGTTGAAAAACAAGTCTCAAAAAAGGGAAGTTGTTCAGCTGTTTAGTGTCACTATGTCATAAACAGTGAAACATAAATAAAACAAAGTAAAACATCCTTAATCCAGATTTTATCAATCAACGACATTACATTTATCTTAGCTGGATAGTGTTGGGAACTTTTTCAGAGACCAGGAGACGTTGGGATATCATTCAAGCAGAAGTTACTCTTTATTGAGAACTCGCCGAGCGTCGCTGTAGTCATCCAAGTCTTTCTTACAACTCAGCTCTGGAGAGTTTATACTTTACAAGAGGGAGGGATACAAAGAGGTGGAGACAATCTAAACAAAGCATAGTGTGGTACCGGAGGCAGCCTGGTAACGGAAGTTCCCCAGCCCTGATCTCATCAGCATAACAGTGGCTTTCAAATGCATAGGTGCTAATCTAATCAGCCTGACAGTATCCCCCAAACCTTTACATTATCATAGAGACTAAGGCACGGCCTGGCCTTGAGATTAGCATTCACATTGACTTTGGGACCCTACCCAGCGGTCAGGAAGTACATAAAGACAAAAGGTTAATGTCCCTGACACCTGGGCTACCAGACTTGTATCTTCTCAGAATGTCACCAACTTTACCTTGAAATGTAAAACCCAATGTACATAACTTGTTCAGTTTATATACTATTATGTTGGAAGCTAGATTTAACATTATATAAATTTGTAATCCTACAGTTCCCCCTTTGAGAGTTCTAATAACTCTCACAAAATACAAATTTAGACATTTAATTCTTGTAACTTGTGATCGTTACAGGCACATAGCACTTGTTCTGTTGTTGAATGCAGTGATGAATGCCATGATGACATATAAACAAACATCTAGCTAGTGTCTGTGAAGTTCTTATGGATAATAGTCTTTTCTGGTTGGAACGGGCATTTCTTCTTGATGGGTGTGGGTTATTTGTTGAATGAAACACTTGATACTGTGAACGCATAGATAGTACACCAGTAGGAAAAACAACAGCAGAATTACTATTTCCTTGATCCACAGCCAGGGTTTCCCTAACATGTTTCCGAACCATGAAAAATTATCTTCAGTCATGTGGTGTAATTTTGTTGAAAGATCAAGAATGTCTTGTTGAATTTTGTTTAAGTCCACGTGTTCTTGACCACCATGTTTGTGCACAAGTGAGTCCTGGAATGCAGTTATCTTCTTTGTTACTCGTAGGATCTGAATTATGTAGATGGGGAGATCTTGAAGTGGTGTGTGTATTTTCTCTGATAGCCGGCAGAACATAAACCAGGGTGCATCTGCCATTGAATTGGCTAGGTAGGATGTTGTATACAGAAGTTCCACATAACCAAAAAGTACCAGTTGGTGGAGGAATCATACACCACTGATTTATTGCCAAGAGTTTTGGGAGAGATGATGTCCTTTGAAGACACTCTTCTAAGTCCTTTTCCTCTTCCCTCGCTGATGGAGTGATGTCTACATGAGATTCGGTTCTCATTTCAACCACAAGGCTGCAATGTTCACGGGGAATTTCACCCAGTGGAGTCGAGGCTGGAGCGTAATTTTCCATGCACCAAGGAAAAGTCATTGGCAAGAGTAGATCTGTCATGATTGGAGTAGCTGAAGTTAGGTTGCAGGATGATAACCCAGGAATGCAACATGGAGAAGCTGGAGGAACTGTGATGTTGTGACATGTACTCTTGTTGTATATTCCACTGGCATGAACTTCAAATAAGGTACATGTGTCACAGTTGGAGATGGGATGTGCCACCCATGGGATTCCTGCTCCTACTGAAGGCGGGTGTGGCATGCAAACGTGCTTTCCAGCAAACAAGGCGTTTCTAGACATGCTCATCAATTCTAAGAAGATGTTGTTTCTGGAGTCTACGGCTTGTGCAATGTCCATGATGATTACAAGTATGGCAATCTTGATCATGTTGATGGATGACTGAAGTTCTCGTATGTGATACTCTGCGTTGTGTATTTTTTTATCTTCTGTGACAGTTGGCTTGGTAGTGGGTCTAGTTGTCCAGAGGTTGTGGCTTCCTTTGTAGGTGACGAGGTCAGTGTGTATGGGTCTCGGGACAGCCATCAAGTGGTATCTACACAGAGTAAGAAAGAAAACAAAAGACAACAGACCAGTGTTTGATCTAAAAGACTTCAAACCCTAGGGTTGTATCCTTTGTTCAATATTTGTCTGCTATTGTTGTTCCTTCTTTCCCTGTTTCTTAATTCCTGTGACACCTAAAGAACAGTGAGGTAAGGATGGACTAATGGATGGGGAAGGCCTATGAGGGAGTCTTCACCACAGGGTTTGGCCCCCGATGCCTGTTGCATTCGGTTCTTCCCTGGGCTCCTCACTGGTCCGTGTGTCCTATCCGATCCCTGCAGGTGGGGGAACAACTTTACAGTGTGACACATGAGTCCAGGTTTTCCTTCCCTGACACAACACTGCAGCTGCTGTAATCAACAGAACTTGATGTGGTCCATGCCACTTAGGCTCTAATGGCTTGTTCCTAAATGATTTTATCATGACCCACTGACCTGGGATGATTGTGTGTCCACCTTCTGGTGGAGTCTGCCAACACGACTCAACTCTCTCTCTGGCACTTTGTACTGCCTTTGTGAGGTTTTCACAGTAAGCAATCAGGGCATCTGAAGCAAAGTGTACGTCAGCATTTCTAAGATCAATCACACCTGGCATTTGCATTGGACGTCCAGTAATAATCTCATGAGGGCTCAGTCCTACTGATCTGTTAGGTGATGCTCTCATACTACACAGTACCGCCGGAAGCGCTTCGACCCATGGTATTCCTTCCTGATGCATTTTGCTTAGCCTGGCTTTGATTGTTCTGTTTGCTCGTTCAACCTGTCCTGATGCTTGTGGTCTGTATGGACAGTGAAGATTCCACTTAATCTTCAACATTTTAGACACTTCCTTGACTACCTGTCCTGTGAAGTGTGTTCCTTGATCTGAGTCGATGTAATCTGGTAATCCCCATCTGGGAATGAAATCAGTAACAAGACATTTAGCAGTATGTGCAGCTGTAGCACGTCCTGTTGGATAACCTTCTATCCATCTTGAGAACTTGTCTATTACTACCAAGACGTCAGTTTTTCCTTTACAAGGAGGTAACGATATGTAATCAATTTGCAAGTGACGAAATGGTCCTGGTGGAGCTGGGGTATGTGTTGCTGCGGTAGTTACTGCTGGCACATCATTTTTTTTCTGACATGTAACACATCTCTTGACGGTTTCGATGGCTACAATTCTGAATTTTGGATTCCACCATTGATTTGCGAACCTGTGATTCATCGTCGCTGGACCACTGTGACCCAAATTGTGGATTTGTTGAGCCAAATATGGCAGCAGTGATTCAGGAGCGACATACTTTCCCCCTTTGGTCCAGCAGCCGGATGAATCCACTGTGGCTCCTTTGTCTAACCATGTCCATGCTTCATATAGAGGGACGTCTTTGTACAGATCAATGATCGATTCAGGAGGCAGAATGGTCTTCTGTGCTGTACTACCTGAACACACTTGTACAGTTGCATAGAAACAAGCCTGTTTAGCAACTACATCAGCAAGAGCATTACCTTTAGCTTCCATAGTATTAGTTGTGAGATGTGCTTTTACTTTGATCACAGCTAATTTCTTTGGTAGTTTCATGGCAAACATTAGATCTTTCACTAATCCAGCATGCTTAATGGGGGATCCAGCAGAAGTTAGAAACTGTCTACTTTGCCAAATGACACCAAAATCATGAACTACTCCAAAAGCATACCTGGAATCAGTGTAGATATTTGCAACTGACCCTGAAGCTAGCGTGCATGCTCTAGTTAAGGCTACTAGTTCTGCAGCTTGAGCTGAAAAATGATCTGGAAGACGACCTGAAGCTACCACTTCAGTGATGGAAGTTACTGCATAACCTGCACGTTTATGACCTTCATTAACTTGAGCTGACCCATCAACAAACAACTCCAATTCTGCATTCTCTATTGGAGTTTCGGCTACTTCACTTGTAGATGCATAGGTAAGTGTAACACAGTCGTGAGTCATTTCTCCTTCATCCTCTAACACAACTTCAGTCATTGCAGACATCATACATGTGGATGGGTTTGTAACTGACGCACGCTGTAAAACAATGTTCGGGGCTGTGAGGGTCGTTAACCAATTTCCCCAAGGAGAAGAGGTGACCGAAGTGACTTTTGCTTGATTCATTAGTGCAGAAACGGCATGAGGGCATCTTACATTTACAGTCTGTCCTAACACCATTCCTGATGAAGCTTGAAGCGCTAGATGAACTGCTTGCACGGCTCTAAGACATGGGCCCATACCTTGAGCGACTATGTCAAGTTTACCAGAATAGTAATGAATTGGGCGTAAACTGCCCCCATGATCTTGCATTAGACATGCAGTCATAAAGCCTAAGTGTTCATGAACATAAAGCACAAAGGGCTTATCAGATTGTGCAATTCCTAATGCGGGTGCTTGACATAATGCACTCTTCAAAGCATTGAAAGCTTTGAGATGAATTTCTTCCATACAAACTGTATCAGAATCTTTAATCTGGCCTTTCAACAAGTCATAGAGCGGTTGAGCAATCACGGCATAGTCTTCAATCCAAGGTCTACAGTAACCAGCTGTTCCTAAAAATGATCTGAGTGTTTTAATGGTAGTAGGCGGAGGTATTGCTTTGACTGAAGCGGCTCGATCCTGTGTAATGGATCTATGTCCTGAACCAATTGTTTGACCCAGAAAAGTGACTTGGTTTTTTGCAACTTGAGCTTTGTGAAGGCTGCATTTGTGTCCTTTTGCATGCAAATAGTCTAACAATGCTGCCAGTTCAATTTGATGAACATCATGATCTGTTGAGGCAATCAAAATATCATCAACATATTGAATCATAGTGGACTGTTTGACTGGGCATTCTGGGTCACACAAATCACGTCTGACAGCCTGATGGTATATGGTTGGAGAATTTTGAAAACCTTGTGGCAGACGAGTCCACTGATATTGCTCATAGTCAACTGTGAAAGCTAACCATGCCTGGCTGTCAGAGTGCAAAGGGACAGAAAAGAATCCATTAGACATATCGATTACTGAAAAAACCTTACAATCTAATGGTAAGCCATTACAAATTGTAGATGGATCTGCTACTAGAGGGGTGATTTTATCAATGTGTTTATTGGCTACTCTGTAGTCTATGGTGAGTCTCCATGTCCCATTGGTTTTCTTGATGGGCCATATGGGTGAGTTACAGGGACTGTTGGTTTTCACTAGCACACCTTGTTTCAGCAATTTTTCTACAATAGGTTTGACTCCCTGTAAAGCTTCCTTACTGATTGGATATTGTTTGGTAACAGGAGGTGGAATTCCTGTTAATTTGACTGGTACTACACCTGTCAGAAGACCGCAATCATCCTTGTCTTTAGCCCAAATAGGATGATTCTGCAAGAAAGCATACTCAGGAGTGGTTGCATTATTAGTAGAAACTTGTGCTGAGGAAATTTTTATGCTAGCAGATTCTGAAGACATGTCTAAAGTTAGATGTACTTGTCTAAGTAGATCCATGCCTAGAATCGCACCTGTATTTAATGGAGCACATAGCAATTTTGTAGTCAACGTTTTTGGGCCTAATTGTACTTCTATGGGCGGAGTTTCATACAAAACAGAATCTTCACCTATTACACCAGTTAAACACAGTTTAGTTTTCTTGTACGGTATGTTTAACTCTCTAGCCAATTTAGTAGGAATTACTGTAATTTCTGCACCTGTATCAAGCAAAAAGTCAATATCTTTCTCTAGTATGCTACCTTTCACAAAAATTCTTTTGTCATTATGATGGATTACCGGGGAAAGGTAGCTACTCACAGCCCCAACAATTAGTTTTTTTGCTGTTCTTGTTGTGCTTTTAGAAGAATCTGAGTGAGCTGTCCTAAAGCTTCAGTAGACAACGGCGGAACTACTTCAGGGTTGTAGGCAGGCTGAGAAGGAGTAGAATTATGCAAAGTATTTCTTTTACCATGTTGCAACTTCATCCTACACTCTTTCTTCCAATGTCCCAGTTTTCCACAGTAGTTACATTTGCCTTCTCTTTTAGGCCATCTATTGACTTGGTCTGTTGTGCTAAACGAAGCTGCTGCTACTCTCACCTTTGCCTTAACATCAGCATCCCTTTCCCATGCAGCTAACCTGTCGAGATTACTCCTGAGAGTCATGGTAGACCAAGTTAGATCTAGGAATGGCAATGCTTTTCTGTACTCGGCTATAAGGCCATCTGACCAGATGCGGACTAGGGGTCCCTTATCATCAAGCACACTTTCAGAATCCTCAACTATTCCACTGTAAGTTACAGCTGACTGACAAAACCGTTCAGTGTATTCATTTACAGATTCCTCTTTCTTCTGCACACAGTTAGTAATCCTGGACCAGTCTACCTTGGGTCCCATGATGTTCTTAAGAATTTTCAAGACACCTTCTCTTAAATCACTTTTACTGGCATGTTGTAGTTCAGACGTAACAGCAGACTCAAAACAATTGAATTCAGACTCAGTTAGAATTTGTGACATCAGCTGTGTGACTTCTTCTAATGACATGTTGTAAAGACGCATTTTACTGATCAAAGCTCTTCTAAATTCAGAAAAATTAGTGCGTGCTGAGGGTAAGCTCTGGGATAGTCTCTCTATATCCTTAGGTCCTAGTGATTTAGTAACAGTTTGGACTTGGACAACAGGAGAGTTGGGCATAACACTTGCAATTCCCTCAATTCCCTGAGATCTCTTTCTAGCACCACATACGTTCACTGAATCTACAGGCACATCAGTTACTGATTGGATTGCTACATCTGTGTCAAAGAAGGCTTGTAAGTCAGGATAGTTGTCAGACTGATTAACTTTATCCACATCAGTTCTTGCTGAAGCTTGGTTGCGGTTCAGTTTCTTCGTTAAAGAGGATACTCTAGCACGGAGCTCCTGGATCTGTTCCTCTAACTCCGAGATATGCTGTGACTGTCGTGTACTTAGCATTAAACCAAATTCTCTATGGCAGCAGATAATGCCCTTCACATTTTTCTTACGAATGCATGCTCCTAATACCTTTTTGCACTCATCTACAGACCAAGTCTTGTCTGGATGGATCTCATACTTCTGAGTGAGGTCTTGTCTCACTTCCTCAGTAACTATTAGGTTCATTTGCACTCCTAACAGTGATTTGAATTCACTATCAGACCATGAAGGAGTCGCAAGACCACCTTTTTTAGTTGTGGGGATCAGTCTAGCATTCTTCTTAAACATTTTGTGAATCTGTTGGTTACCACACAATCAAAACACTAAACTTCTCTGATCAACAGAGGCTTGTCACGCTTGTTAACACACACAAAACACCAAAACTTCTCTGATCAACAGAGGATAACACAAAAATTAGCACGTAATGCTAATCTTCCCTGCCAAAAACAGAGGATAACACAGACAATATTAGCACGTAATGCTAATCTTCCCTGCCTGAACAGAGGATAACACACAAATATTAGCACGTAATGCTAATCTTCCCTGCCAAAAACAGAGGATAACACAGACAATATTAGCACGTAATGCTAATCTTCCCTGCCAAAAACAGAGGATAACACAGACAATATTAGCACGTAATGCTAATCTTCCCTGCCAAAAACAGAGGATAACACAAATATTAGCACGTAATGCTAATCTTCCCTGCCTGAACAGAGGATAACACTCTAAACAGAAATTTTTAGAGGATAACTTAGTTAACCAAACCCTACAGCAGTATGTTAACTCTTCTCTGACGGCACAGAGGATAACAAATTTGTACTGGTCTTAAAGGTTCTTTTGGATAGAGTGGCACTCACCAATCCTTGCTTGTACAAAAAGATTCAGTCTGGAATGAAGTCAGATCTTTGAGCTTGAAGTTTCAATCTGGATTCAGGTGAGGAGCTCTATCCGGGTCACGGCACCAAAACTGTTGGGAACTTTTTCAGAGACCAGGAGACGTTGGGATATCATTCAAGCAGAAGTTACTCTTTATTGAGAACTCGCCGAGCGTCGCTGTAGTCATCCAAGTCTTTCTTACAACTCAGCTCTGGAGAGTTTATACTTTACAAGAGGGAGGGATACAAAGAGGTGGAGACAATCTAAACAAAGCATAGTGTGGTACCGGAGGCAGCCTGGTAACGGAAGTTCCCCAGCCCTGATCTCATCAGCATAACAGTGGCTTTCAAATGCATAGGTGCTAATCTAATCAGCCTGACAGTATCCCCCAAACCTTTACATTATCATAGAGACTAAGGCACGGCCTTGCCTTGAGATTAGCATTCACATTGACTTTGGGACCCTACCCAGCGGTCAGGAAGTACATAAAGACAAAAGGTTAATGTCCCTGACACATGGGCTACCAGACTTGTATCTTCTCAGAATGTCACCAACTTTACCTTGAAATGTAAAACCCAATGTACATAACTTGTTCAGTTTATATACTATTATGTTGGAAGCTAGATTTAACATTATATAAATTTGTAATCCTACAATAGTCTAATACTTAAAAACGTTTACCCTAAAGTAAGACTTGTCACACTGTAACTAGAATATTTACAAAACTGAAAGTTGTCTCATGAATAAAAAAAAACCTAAGTTAAAGCAGATATTTAGATTTATTTTTATTTATTTTTTTTTTAAGTAGATGGATATTGTCAAATTTACTATAGGCTTTTACTATAGTGGATTCCTGCCAACAGGACAAGAACTTAAAAATGTAACGCTTAGCTTAAATTTGGTTTATGATAATTATAGTAGAAAACACGAGGTAAATTAGACTATGTTCATTTACTTAGGCGTTTACTATAGGCTTTACGTATAGGGGTCTGTCAAACAACGGTAATTTGTGTTCAGTCTGTCGAATTCAGCGGACGTAGACTCATCGCTGTGCTTGTTGTAACTGAAAAAAGTGGAGGTGTGTGTTTGCGTGCGCGCACGTACTTCTTGTACTGTTATAAAAATTCAAAATGTAAGCAAACAAAATACAGCTTTTTTTTCTCAGAGGTGAACGAAAAAGTGAACCACCTTCCCGCCGATTAGGTGCGTGGTCCGTTGTCTAGCAACACTGAACGAAACGAGGCATAATCGTGGTGTTTGCTTCAGTTATGACATAGCATAGTTTATTATAGATAGATAATAAACTATGCTATCTGATTTATTCAAATTTAATATTGTTTTAGCGATAATTTCACGGAAGCGTGTTCAGAACTAAATCGCTGCTCCTGCTCCATCCGAGATGTTCAGAAGCTTCAAATAGAATGAACGAACTAATGAATTTTCTCAAAATTATATAAAATCATGTAGAGCTAAATCCCTAAATCTCCTTATAAAATATCGCTGATTATCAATGTGGGAATGAATGGCGAATTGTCGATATTCCACGGAAGCATATATGGGGGAGTATGTCTGCAGTTTTATCGATAAATCTGCTCATATCTGCGCGCGCGTTTATCAGCCTTTTGATCATCGGCACTCACTTTCACTTTGCAAAAGGCAGTGTTTATTGTTTATTGTATTATTTATATATTTATTATAATCATTATCGAGGACATCATATAAATAGGACACAATAATTTACATTTCAACTTAATTTAGAAACCCAATTAGCATTATTGTTGTTGGTCAACGGCTGGGAATCGAACCCGGGTCTCCCACATGGCAGGCGAAACACATACCCCCGGAAACCCTTAGTATTATATAGCATACATCTTGTAAATCAATCGAATCATTTTCAATAAGTTATAAACGTTTCAATAAGTTATATATTTTATAATGGTATTAGTTTAGTATTGAATATCAGTAGCGTAATATTTCCACAGCAGCAGCGACAGGTATCCGACGTGCTTATGTTACCATAACGGAAAAGTGAAGTTGTTCAGTTTGTGGTAGATCTGATTTATTCAAACACAATAATAAAGCTTTATATCCTCAGGCACTGTCACACACAAAAAAAACTTCCGGGATGTTCAGAAGCTTCAAATAGACTGAACGAATTAATGAATTTTCTTAAAACGTTATAAAATTAACTAGAGCTACAGTGGGAGCCACGTCAAACAGCCGCCTGGAGCATGACGGCTCCATGGCAGGTTAATGGATGCTTCGTGCATGGAATGTGATCCCCCGAGATGACGCAGTTAACGATGCCCCGCCCCATAAACGCCCCCATGCGCTTTCTAAAAAGATGGTTGCAATGCCGTATAATTCCGCCAGTTGGAGCATTGACTGGCACAGTTAACTGCAGTGTCCAGGAAGCCCAATACCGTATCTTTAATATACAGACAGTTCTTGTATTGTCAACATAGTTTCATAAATAGATGACGTGGTAAAAAACAACAACAACAAACCGATTAATAAAACAGATTTGTTAAATCACTCAATACACAACCCATGATGATTATGCTATTTATTATTTAATAATGACTTAATAAAATTAGTTAGTGAAATATTTTTTAAGACATCCTGAAATGATCCTTAAAGACACGGTAGCGGCTGTAATTTGTCTATACCGATCATTGTAGGTACGGAATAAAAACGCAGGCTATGTACAGTATTTTATATTATTTTACCTCGTTCCATTTAATATACTGATTGATAATATTTTGCTGCTAAATAAAGCTCAAAATGTAACGTCTGCTTGGAATTGTTTTCGTTATATTTTTGATGATGTTTTCGCTGATTTTTTTTTTCACTGATAGTCTACAAGTGGCATAAGAAAGGCAATTAATGCCGCATGCAACCTGGAACAAATATCTGCCCATATGGATCAGTATTTCTTTAGTCATTTAATCATGCATAATGCTCCCCCGTCAAAAGATCTGATGGGGCATTAATCACTTATCACTACTGTGAATGGATGCGGCAGCAGAGACAGATTAAATCCCCATAAACACTTGGAAACAATAGTAAAAAAGTTCCAGAGGGTTAGCGCCTGTTATACTAATGTATTTTTACAGATTTTTTTTTTACTGCTTATATTTCGTTTGGTTTTACGCAATTTCATGTGTGTGTGTGCGCACGAGAGAGAGGATACTCTGACAAGAACAACTTCCGTGTGGCTCCCGTGGTGCAATCGGTTAGCGCGTGGTACTTATAAAGCGGTCCAGGTGAAGCAATGCCGAGTTCGAGTCTCACCTAAAGCACCCGAAGTATTTTACTGCATATCGCGCTGTGTATGTGACAAATCAAATTTGAATTTGAAAGTAAAGCTTAAAATTTAACTTCTGCTTGGGTTTGTTTTCGTTATATTTTTGATGTTTTCGCTGATAGTCAAATTGGCATAACAAATTGATTAATGGCGCATAATATCTGGAACAAATATCTGTCCATACGGATCAGTGTGTCTTTAGTCATTTAACCAGCATAACGTCCCACATTAAAGATCTGATGGGGCACAAATCACTTATCACAACTGTGTATAGATGCAGCAGCAGAGACAGATTTAATCCCCATAAACATTCACACTTGAAAACAAAACTAACAGAAGTAAACAGTTCTAGAGTGTTAGTGCCTGTTATCACAGGACAGGAATCACCTACAGGATACTACTGTATTTTACTGCTTATATTATTTACCCTAGTTTCAATTTCGATTTCATGTGTTATTTGTGTGTGTCTGTGTGTGTACAGTGTGTGTGTGTGTGTGAGTGCGAGAGATAGCGTGAGAGCGCGTGCGCGAGAGAGGGCTTTCATGCTGATTTATCCAAGGTTACTAAAACCTGGCTTTATACTACCTATAAAAAATATTTCAATTTAACTCATGGGTCTCAATCACAGATGACACGACAAATTATATACTCTAAAACGTTCATTTGAACATTTAAAAATATATACAAAAACATGAATACTAATGTTATCATGGTGTAAATTATTAACATTAGGTTAGGTCCTGCCCTTAATTAATTCATATTATAATTACTTTTACATAGTATAGTTACTGGACTGACATGACCAAAAACTAGCTATTTAATTTAGCCTTTCTAAAATCAACCCATATATCATTTATAATCAGAAAACATAAAACATATTATGATCTGTTCAACAGCCCATCTGTTTTAATTTAGTTTGTTTTTTTATTATTCATAAGACAACCTTTCAGTTTTGTAAATATTTTAGTTATAGTGTGTTAAGTCTTATTTTAGGTTAAACATTTGAGAATTTGACCATCCAGCTTAGATAAATGTTACGTCATTGATTGATAAAATCTGGATTAAGGATATTTTATTATATAATTATACATATTTTTTCATTTTTTAGTTTCCCCCTGAGGGATTGCCACCTTATTGTGGTCAGGGGGTTTGCGTGCCTCAACACAATTCAGCAAATACAATACTGTTACTATACAGTAAGGCCAGGTAAAAACAGTGCTCGAACATGATGCCCCCTTCAAATTTCTGACTGCGCCCCCCTCCCCCGACCTCGTGTTATTTGGTCTAGAACGTCCCTGCCTCTGACCGTCTTTTGTCTTGTAAATGAGTATTCTCACTCACCTTCCAATCCCCCCAGCGCACACACTCTGTTTGTCCTGTAAACTGTAACTGTGTTTGCTAGGGCACTTGGTTATACACAGTACTTTAATGTATGGAACACTTACTTAACTTACTGGTTTGGTTTAAACATCGCTTATTACCTTATTCAGCAAAATAAATTCATTATTAACGTATTGAAGTATTTTAGTTAAGGACAAAAACTGTGCTTGTGTTTAGAACTGCTGAACAGCCGAAAACACACACACACACCCATCCCCCCGCCAAAAACACACATACACAGAGCAATTAACACCATGTCCTACTCAGGAGTGGAAGGTGAGAAACCTCAATGGAGAATACCAAGTTTGTCGTTGCTCTTTTGGAGTTCTTAAAACCCAAAACATTTATTTATACTGAGAAAAAATTATTATGGGTCACATAATCACAAACACAAATACATATAATCAAGTGTTTAACTGGTTTCATTTGTTTCTATGATCAATAATAATTATTATTATTTTCAGCCCAACTCTTTGACTATTTAAAACAAAGTTGTGTCCCATTTTTTGCCCATTGAAGTTGTTGGTTCAACTAAACAATTTTTAAATACCCAAACAATCCCCCAAAATTAAAACACACAAACATGACTTTAGCAATTCAATTTATTCTTCCAAAACTAGTCAAAGCTAAAACAGTAATTTATATAAAACAGATGAATACATGTTGTCTTTTTGCTTAAAGTTCATTAAACTACCCGGATACACCAGCTGCTTATAAGTCTCTATCTATAGTCCTTTTACATTAAAATATTAATTTTTCAAATATCAAAACTATTAAACATGGAACAGTTGAAGTCTTTGTTTCCCCCAAAGTACTGTATCAGACATTTTGCAGTTCTATGTTCAGAATATACAGTAGACCTGATCAAACATCATTCTAAAGCAGTCGGACTGTGACGTCATCCCTCCTACAGCTCCCTCAACAGCTTGTTCAGGCTCCTCCAGTCCTGTAGCTCCAAAAGTCCAGCCGTCAGCCGTCTGACCCCCCAATCCTCCACAGCGGAGCTCTGCTTAAAGACAACAGGAGAATTTAGTCAAGACAAAGACAAATAAACTTCACAGAACATATAGTTCTAATAAAAATAATATATATATTAATAAACCTATTTACCACAGAGTGTGTAAAATACTGTTTTGGGAATTCTGGAATGTAAATAAACTGCCTGTGCTAATGTTAACCAGTGAACAGTGTTAGTGTTAACCAGTGAACAGTGTTAGTGTTAACCAGTTAACAGTGTTAGTGTTAACCAGTGACTGTCTGTATTATCGCCTGCATTAAATTAAGCGAGAATTTAATTAATGCGCTTCTCATACAAATAAGTTAAGCCATATAACACTCGTATATGAGCATTAGTTCATCCCTGAGGCCAAACTATAACTTACTGAAGCCCCTCATACCCTCCCCCCCACACACACACACCTCCCACCTCCCTCCTCCTCCTCCTTAACTGATAAACACTTCAGTGTTGTTATTCAGCTCGTTAACTAAGCGCTCGCGCTACCGCGGAAAGTCCCGGACAAAGTGTGTAAAATATAAACCGGGTTATGAGCGTTACTAGCTCCTGTACAGCTCCCCTCAGTCTGTGTCCCTCATCAACTGCATCACATTATATTACAGTCACAGAAATAACCTGCAGATTAACTCTTAACCAGAGAATAAATAAGCGCTGAATTTATCCAGACAACACGCGGTGAGATTCTCTCAGTATTTACAGAGAACACAAACACTCTTCATCGGGAAGTGCAGCTCTTGTAATAGGGACATTAATAGTATTGTCGAAGCTTGAGCATGTTTTTGAGTTAAAGTGGAGTGACATTGTGAGTGTGTGACACTGACAGTAAGCTGTAATATTAACTCCAGACTTGGTAAACAGATCATTAAGTTCTCTAAAGTCACATCTGACCGCTGCTGGTGCTGCCAGTGATATTTAAAACAGCCAATAAAAAACTAAACTGGGAAATAAACTGTAAACTACCCCGAACACATTTTATAAAATAAAACATCACTTACCACGAATAGTCCGTTAAGCCGCCATCTTCATCTCTGTAGTTTGGTAGCGTCAGTACGGCGGGGGTGGGGGCGGGTTGTTAAAATCACGTGATTGCAACTCAGCGCAGCTGGCTTGTTTTAACGTGTTCTTGAGAACGAAGCGCCATCTAGTGGTGGCACCAGGTAAATGAATAAATAGGGCTTGAATCGGCGTGTTTACTGTGAAATCTTGACACGCCTTTCGGCCAGAAAAGGGAGGGGGGATTACGGCGTGCAAAGGCCATTCACACGCCATTCACACTTCAGCCACACGGTCGCGGCTATTTTGCGTGGCTCCCACTGTAAATCCCTAAATCTCCTTATAAAATATCGCTGATTATCAATGCGGGAAAGAATGGCGAATTGTCGATATTTCACGGAAGCATATTATATATAACTGCATATTTGGAGTGAAACCTGAGATAGTTCCATATACTCACTGAATGAAGCATAGATAGTATGCGCGATCCCTTCCGCCATCTGCTGAGAGTAATGAGAATCGCAGGTTGGAAAAGGCAGGAAACGCCTTTTCATCGCCTCGCAGCTGTCAGGAATTACACGTAAATAAGAGCAAAATAGCTTTATACTGGCTTTTACTGGTGCGATTTAGAAAATGTAAGCATGCAGGGTGATTAAGCTCACAGATCTAGGAAAAGTCATGAAAGGAGGGTCCTGGATTTTGATCGAGTGTGAAGTTTTTTATTTTTATTTTTTGCCCCTTGCGGTCAAGATGACCGTGCTCGGCGCTTCTAGTGTTAAACCACTAATCTCTGCGTCCTTATTCAGAGTAGCTTCTTATCTGCAGCTCACAAGAAATGTCTTTTATAGTGTGGACAGCAGCTGTGTCTCTACTCAGTCAAGTGAGTTGTCCCCTAAAGACAGTGTAGCAAAGATGAAGCTTAATTATGGCCTTGAATTAATGGCTAAATTAGGCATGAGCTGCTTTAGGGGAATTCTACTGTAGTCTAACTCACAGATCTGTGACAGTAGAATAGATCTAGGGTAATCCTCTATGGTTATTGTGTAACTGACTATTACCTGTCACTACAGCAGATAATGCAGAGGATGGTTGTACAGAGATGATAAGAAAAGCACCAGTTTGTTTGAAGATACAATCTGGACTTGTATGAGCCCTGAGTTTTCACCCTCTTCCTGCCTATCATTTTGAAGCTAATGTCTCCTTTTCACTCTCAGTCATAGTCCTATGTCTTTTAATGTCTTTTTTTTTTTTTTTTTTGCTTGCTGCACCCTCATTCAATCAACACATTTTCTTTTACTTTCTTACACCCACCTTTCTACTTGCCTATTTTAATGACAGTATAGAGTATCTCGCTTTCTGGCTCACAAAGTGCTGATGGCAGTTAGCACCTAACAGCTTCAAACTGTCATTGTATTTGCCTGTGAGATGTATGTGTATTCAGAAAACTGGGTGTTTGCATGTAGGTTTTAAGTGAACACAAATATATATTGCTAAAAAAAATAAAGAAGCACTTTTTAATTAGAGTATAGGATAAAGTCAATTAAATTTCTGAGGATAGTGATCTAGTCAGTTAAGTAGCTCAGGGGGTTGTTAATCAGTTTTTGGTGCTTTGGTGTTAATGAAAACTAACAAAAGGTTCACTAGAGGGGCAAAAATGAGATGACCCCAAAACAGGAATGGTTTTACAGGTGAAGGCCACTCACCTTTTTTCCCTCCTCACCTTTCTTGACATCCTCTATTCCTGACATCCTCTATTGGGCCCTGTGCACATGGAGCTTGATTGGCATTTGGCAGAGAACACCACAATTAGAAGGTCTGCCACTGGTACCCTTCACTGCTGTTGACACAGATGCGAAAATGTCTGGAGAAGCTGTAGAGAACGTTATGCTGTCTGTAACATTGTTCACCATGATCAGTGATGGTCTGGGGAGGCATCTCCACACACAGACCTTTACAAGCTAGACAATGCCATCGTGACTGCCATTACATATAAGGATGAAACCCCATTGACTGACCCTACATTGGTGCACCAGGCCTTGGGTTCCTCCTGGTGCACGACAATGCCCAGCTTCATGTGGTGAGAGTATGTAGGCAGTTCCTGGAGGATGAAGGAATTGATACCATTGACTTGTATAACACTTCTGGGACATTGTTTCGGTCCATGCAATGCCACCAGGTTGCACTTCAGACCCAGGAGCTCAGTCAGGTAATCCGGGACAGCATCCATCGTCTCATTAGGTGCATGCCCCGACATTGTCAGGCATGCATACAAGCACGTTGGGGGCCATACACACTACTGAGTACTGTAGTAAAATTTCAGCAAAATGGACTAATCTACCGCATAATTAATTTTTTTAATGATTTATGGGATGTCTGAATTCAGCCCTCTGTAGGTTGATCATTTTCATTTCCATCAAATGATGTAGCATCCTTTCGTTCGTAACAAATTATCTGTTCCAAATTATTCCACACATTCCATTATCCATTTCCCATTGAGATCTGATATGTTTTCAAAATGTTCCTAATGTGTATGTATATACAGAGTCAGCCAAAAAATTTATACACACTTCAGGAAAAGAAAAATAGTATAATTTATATTATATTAGACGGAGTTGTTGCGGCAGACAGAGTGGGCTCGCATGGAAAGTGGCTCCTGCGAGCTTCCTTAGATGACTCCTCTCGTTATTTGGCCGAACCGGGCCCTCTCCACTCTTATTGGCATGGCGGCTGGCGGGTATGTCCTGGGCAACCCTCGCCTGGATTGCTTTTTCGGCTGGGAATGGAAGCCTTGACGTGAGACACACAGCTGCCTTTTCTTCTTCGGCGACTGGTTCACGAAATCTGTCTCTGTTTGAGAGTGCAAGTGCCGCGGAGTGTGGCAACCGAAGGCACAATTCCATTTGCGCCTTTGAAGTCCCTGGCGCATAGCATCATGCTTCTCGCCTGCCACTCCTTGTGTTTTTAGCATCCGCCGCACGACTCTGCTCTGTAGATCTGCTA